>OX104129.1:13501096-14190562 GCA_944470555.2 Heterobilharzia americana
ACTGAAGTTGTGTATGACGTTGCAAGCAGAGCCTTTGGATCGGTAATGCCTAACCTAAATTACATATTCATAAGGCAACAAAGCAATGCAGACGTCACTGAGTAAAGAATACAGTGGTAAACCAGGAACAATGACAAACTCAAAATTCATACATGTATATGAGAGATTTGACAATGTCATCAAGCTTTTGAAAATCCCAGATTAAACTGAAAGTGTATAAATAAGTGGTCAAAATTATAATAATGCTAGAAAGAAAACTTATAGAAGAATATGAGCTCATTTTATTTCATTGCCTTTCATCACGTGTAAACAGGCTACAATTGAAATGAAATATTAGTTGTAATAATGATATCATATGCTTTACATAAGTGGAAATAAATGAAGATTAGTAATCCAGAATTAATAAGTAATCAGGTACTGAGTTGAGGAAACACAGGATTAATAATGATAAACCTTCACCAAAATCGGTGGTAATTTATATCTAATGAGATAGAAAATTCTGGAGCTATGGAAAGGAGTGGGCAAAAAACACGAGCGTAAAAGAATGGCCTGTTAAAGAGCTGGCTGTTGACATAATTCCAAGTCCGTATTCACCATAAACTGACATCAGTTAAAGGAACACTGGGAACTTGGGAGCACTACACAACTGTCCCGTCCTAGTATTCTACTCTTCAGCACTGCGCCTTCGTTATGCCGCCAGGGATCGAACCTAGGACCTTCAGGTTCTGTGGCCAGCACGCTTCCACTGAGGCACTCGATCAGAATCCAATAGTCCATATTTCCTACATCTGTCAATTTAGGATAAAGTGCGACCATCACCCACTGTCATCGTTGAGTATTTGTCCTCACATCCTCCTCGGTTTAGGTCACTGGTCAAGACGTCTCACTGAAACTTCAAGAATCACCTCTCGATCACTGGATCACTGGATTCATTTTGAGGGATTTTCTGTGGATTTATTGATTTCAAGTTTGTATTCATCTTGGACTAACATCAGTTGAAGGAACACTGGAAACTTGAGAGCACTGGACAACTGTTTCATCGGAGTATGGGACTCTCAATATACGGTTACTAGGTTAACGAAAGGTTACAGGCTCTTTCTGAGTACAGAGGTCAGGTCGAAAATGTTTGATGGCAATAGATTCCACAAACCATAATAAATAAGGCGCTCTTTGTTCGTTGATTATCCTGAAGGATTGAGAAATATCTATCTGATATCCTGTTTCCATCAGATGCCTGGCGATTGCACTCCTAAAGACCTTCCTACCATTCACACACAGATTTTTTGGAATATGCTCACAAAATCGACTAGACACCCTTCTTTATCCGTCCAATGTCCTTGCTTCCATAAACACAAGTGGATTGAAATACACAGTTAGAGGTGACATCAGCTGGATATTTCTTTACTTTTGACGGTGCAGTTGAGCATACTGTATTGTAAACTGAGATCGCTTTGGCAACAAGGAAGCTCCTACCTAGTGCAGCTTTTGTTCTTCTGCCTATTCTTTCAGATGTCTCATCATCCTAGAAAGCTAGATAAAAGAAAACAGGTCTCTTATTAATATCTCAGTAAGTTCTTTTCCATGCTTCATGATTAATTTCGTCGGATATCTATTCTCAATAAAAGCCTTCTCAGTGATACCGAATTCTTCTATTTGTCTTTTCAGCATAGCATTCTTATTCGAGTAAAGAGTACTTCGATTAAACTATGCATATAGTCAACAGAACAGAAACCATTGTATTGAAGGTACTGATCAATTCACTTGTTTTTCCCGTGGATAATTTTCTTAACTGTATCATCACATTCTCGTCTTATACTCAGATCCAAAAAAATTTAATCTGTCCTCATTTTCATATTCCATTGCAAAATTCGTATTTGATGAGCCTTGATGAAGGTATCGAACAGCTTTGACGTCTGATTCACACTATCAAAAGTAGTGAAAGTATCACTGACATACCTGCAGAAATATGTTGTTTCCTTGATCGTAGAGTTCAGATGTGTTCGTTTGATATGAGCCATAAGGTAAGGTAAGGTCCCAGTGATGAACCCATAGCCACTCTATCAGTTTGCCATTATTGTTGGTTATTAAACTGTTACTGAGTACTTTTCATTACAAAGAAGCAGTAACTGTCTGATGTTTAAATAAGTGTTCCAATTTTGAAGTTTCTCGGCGCATAGTACAAGTGATGAACTGGTGAATACGGCAAGATTATTTAGCTATTTAAAAGACATCGTAATTATTGTTAGAGTGGGACCTAAGGCACATAGATAAGAATTTATTGAGTTTTGGCTTAATTTCGCATAAGGCTTGATAAAGAATTTATTGCTTCAAGGTCAGATAACTGCTCCTCAGTCTGATTGCATTTGAATGTATAAGGGACTACTTTGCTTCCTTCCACTATATTGGTTGTAATTATCACTGAGTACACAGTCAGTTCGTCAGCACTTCAGTCTCATGATGTTTAATTACTTGAAAACTAAAATAGTCACTAGTTGATTATGGAGAGTTGGCCGTGTCAAGTTGTGAGCTTAGTATTGAATTTGATCATCCACTCCAGCGTGGAACTGCATAGATGTCTTTCATCTGTATTGATGACTGTTTATTGTAAAGCTAAAACAGTCAAAAGTTGAACCGATTTAAATGAACAATTGTTTTACCGTCTATTAACAGCCAAGTCTGTGTTCATGAATCTGCTAAAATTCATGAATAAACGAAAGCTCCAGAAAAATCCCTACAAACTTCAGACTAAATCAATCTCCAATACTCACTGATGAGATGAGGTTTCTTGAGGTTCTAATGAGAAGTAACGATCTATGGGGCAAGCCGAGTCGAACTTGAAGACAGGTGCACAAAGACAGCATTACATGAGGTAACCCTATGTTGCAGACTGACAGAAGTAGCAAAATGTGAACCAATCAACCGAGATTCAGTAGCTCAGGGAAATAGTACTCTCCGTGGAACCTGAGTTTCCTGTGTTCGATCCGTGGGGCGATTATGGGTGGATACTGCTAAAGGGATGAAATAGCTGTCCTGGGCCACTCGGTTTTCAGCAATGACCCAAGTGATGTCAGTCAGTGATGGATATCAACCGTTAATCAATAAAATAGACGCAAACTCCCAATATGAATGAACAGAATGCATAGGTTGAGCGATTTCATCCAGTGCAGCAAAGGGAAATTTCAGGTGTCCACAAACAACAACCGATACCCGTGGTACAAGTGATGGCTTTCATACACCAGTGGCCTAGTGGACTGCGCTTTGGGGTTTGAAGCAATGGGTACTGGATTCCAGTTTCAGCGACAACAACATCACTCACTAAGGTACAGGTACACTGACTGAGGAGTCCCATAAATGACGAAGCGCGCGTACTTGATTCCACAGCTAACCATCAAATAGATTGCTAACATTCACCTCATCTAGGAAACATGAATTCCTTACCAAGTTATCATAAGTAGCTTTGGCTCAGCCAACTGGTTTTATTTTAAAAAGATGGTGCCTGAAATTGAAAAACAACCTTAGTTTCGGCAGGGCTCGAACCGGGAACCTCTGGCCCATACGACTATTTGTTATGTAATCATATACAATACGCATCATACCGTTTTCATAATATATCATTTTCGAAGACGGAGAACATTTAATAGATTCCTGTTTTTGAATAAAATACTTCTATCCACTTGTAGTTGTTTGATACTTGTAATGTCTCGTTCCCATACAGGGCCGAATCGCTCGATCTCTGTTGGCAGATGGCCTCCTATGAGAATCCCTCGATGCCGCCGGATATCCATGATGTTATCTCGATCTTGGCAACTATCAGAGGAACCCAGAACACTCGCTTCGTCTTGTTTGGGACTCGTCAGCCGGGTGTACCTGCACCCCAGTGATTGATGTTGTCCCCACTGAGCTTCGAACCCAGTGCCCATGGCTTCAAACACCGTAGCATTATCCACTAGGCCACTGGAGCACGATAGCTACGGTAGGTGGCTTTCATGATCCAGTGGCGTGGTGGATAACTCTTTGGCATTCAAAGCGATGGGAAGTGGGTCCGAGTCTCAGCGGAAACAATACCACTCACTGAGGTGCAGGTACTTCCAACTGACAAGTCCTAAGTAAGACGAAACGCTCGTCATAGATTCCACTCCTAATCACCAAATGAATAAAACATCATGAGTATCCTGAAGTATCGAGGCATCCACATAGAACCCTAACTGCCAACAGAGGTTGAGCAACTCAGATGTGCAGAGTAACGGGAAAATACGAATATCAAACAATCACTGGTCTCTATTTATCTTCAGTAGTTTGTTGCTAACTTTCTCTCCCTCTGCGTTGAAACTGAAATTAACATTAGACCAAGCTTTGTGCGATTGAGAAATACTACCACGTTAAAATAAATACCCACTCATCTGTCCTCTGAATGTAAATTGCATGTTCTTGTCTTTCCATCGAGAATAAAGAAGCTCTAAAATTCTCTGTTTCTTATTTCATTCAGGCATAAGTACATAAACACACTAAGAATTTCATAAATGGAAGGTAAAGGAGGCGTTCGTAGGAAAATAATTATCTATCCTAGAAATTTATGGACAAAATATTGGCTAACAAACTGACCAGTTAACTTTTATCATGGATGACCTAGTTACAGCACAATTCATACGGTCCAATATTCCTAAAAGTCTTGCTCCTAGTTGACAGTCTTCATAGCTTCATTATTGTTACCTTTTAATTGCAATCATCACTATGGTCGACAAAAATCATCCCTGGAAACCGGCAAGCAATGAACATTAGTTTCGTTTTAGTATGGGTCTCCTCAAAATGCCATACTCATCACCTCACCACGGATGGAATCTAGGGGCTTCATGTTGCACGGAGGGTAAGTAACCCTTCAGTCACTGAGTCAGAATCCAACAGTTCATACTTTCCTACTTCTGTCAACTCACAAGATAGTGAGAACTTCATTCCATGTCATCGTTGGTGAGTCCCACACAAGGACGAAACATTTATCCTGTGCTGTCAGGTCTTAAAATGATTCTCCGACTGGTGTTTGTTTGTGATGAATACTAACTTGAAACCAATGCATCCCCATAAACCTCCATATTCATATATCAACGTGGTGAAAAGTTCAATGTTTTCAGGAATTCTGTTAAATAAATGGCAACTCATGAATACAAGGGTATAATATACATTATCAAAAGAATATCTCATATTTATCCTTATTCTGATTAATTAGGTTCGATGCTTCAGGTCAAAATCTGTCCCAGTAGTATTCTATTAAAAGTATTACTAACTAAAGTTGATTATAGACAGTCAGTATCGTCATTGGGAATAGTTAGTTTATGCTTACTTCACTCACTCGAACAATCTCTTATTAGCTATATGGCATGAAAATATGCATGAATTATACTAAATTCTGCGTTATACTACAATACACCAAAGTTTTGATATTATCAGCTGTTATATACCCATAATTTTGGATAACCTTTGTCTGATATTTGCTTATAACCTTAACTTATAATTGCTGTTTTTACACCGTTGCTAGCTTTTGTTTTCCCGCTGCTCTGAAGGCTGAACTCTCATTGGTTGCTAACTCTTTCGACCTAGTGTGAATTTAGTGGTGTCAAGGTCATTTAGAACTGTATATATTCAGGATCGCTGTCAACTGTTGTGACTGTTGCTGAGATAGTAAAAAGCTCTCTGTCAATGGTCCATCTTCTTGTTTCTCCGTGTCGGTTGTATTGTTGTGGTGGTGGCTGATAAACTGATTAGCGTTTAGAGTAGATTTGTTCACGCATCAGGTTTGATTCCTTCTCAGACTGTTAATTTGCACTAGCGGTCTTAACATTAGCTCATAAATTTCGACTTATATTCCTGAGGTTCTGTACACCCACTGTCTGTCTTCCTCCCTATATCTTAACCACAGCTGAAATAAGACCATATGAATGGATAAATTTGGATCACTAACTGTTAGATAGCTGATTTTATAATTATACTCGGGAAGATTATTCAAAAATGTTTTCAGTTATAAGTTATGAACTACAACTTTCATTACTATTGCCTTTCAAGCTTTCTTAGTCGCTATTGAGGTATTCTTCCACTACAGAAAACTTACATGTTGATAAATGGATAATGATTAATTCCCATTTACTGTTTTTAAGCGCGGAGTTAAATTGTGAATAAAAGCCGAGAGAGAAGTAAATCTTCATTGCAGAGGTGGGCTTTCAGACAAAGTTGTAATGGACCCTTGATGATGTTCAGTTAATTGTCCAGTGTGTTACAGAGTTCACTTCATACTAAATCTCAATTTTAATCCACTAAGTTCTTGAGATATTAGGGACGATTTGTAGTTTAGGAAGAGGATGATAATTTTTTAATGAGGTTTGTTCTTGGACGTTTCATCACCCGACAAGGAGGCCATCAACATTTACTTCATAAACATTTAAAAAGTGTCCAGATCGGATGAATGTTTATGAAAGATATTTACCGACCTTGAGAATTATTGGATTGTAGGTAGGTGTGAATTTCCTTTCTTTTCTTCATCATGGGTTCACCTTTACAGGACAAATTTTAAAGCTTGGAGAAGAGTAAACACTTAATTCTGATTTCTTTTCATTTTGCTTTATAATTATTGCTAACTTACCTACTCATTAATTTATACAATTTCTTGCACTACATTCCACAATCATCGTTTTTCTACCCACGAGTAATTTTTAAGAGAAATCTGATTCAACATACTTTACTGCCTACCGAAAATAATTGTCAAACGTTCTGTAAAATATGATTCTAATAATATGTCTATTTATTGCTGAGGTAATATTCATCATGGACTGACATCAGCTGGATAAACATTGAAAATTTAGGATCACTAGATAATTGTTTTATCTCATTATGACACTGCACAGTGTTACATGCCCATGACCCAGCTAGGAGTCGAACTCACGGTCTTCAGGTTCAATAATCCACAGTTTCATATTTCTGTCAATTTGCTACATAGTGTGACTATCCACAGGGGTCTTCAGTTGTTATCCACTTCTATTTCAATTTATTTACCTCTGCTACTCATGTCTCATTAGAAATTCGGGCTATCCACCTGGAAGTGAGTCACTAATGAACACTATACAATGACTTACTTTGAGTTTTATAAGTACTTCATTTTTAAGGTGGTGAGCTGTTCACACAATTTATGATGCATCAACGACATATACCAGATTGACAAGCGTTTGTATGTTGAATTCATGGAAACCATATTTTGTACAAGCCATAGATTCTTTGAAGTCGTGGCTTACTAAATTATCTTTTGATTTTCAACCGAACGAGTTACGGGTTCAAACCTAGCTCCACTAACTGAGATTTGAGCCACCAAGTAGTATCAGTCGCCGTCACACAATAGATCTGCCTCATTCTTTAGTGTTCAAAGTTGTAGAGTGGATTTCGATTTTTCATTTTGAAAGATTATTTACAAGAAATAAACATTCTAGCTTCCTGTTACTACAAAATTGTGTAATAATGATGGATAGTGGCTAGCAGTGGAATCCAGGATGCACATTTCGTCCTATTTGAAACTCGTCAGCTGGATGTACCTGCCTCCCAGTGAGTGACTGGAAGCAGGTACATCCAGCTGACGAGCCTCAAATAGGAGGAAACGCACATTTTGGATTCCACTGCTAGCCACGATCCATCACTGATAAAATTAGAACGCATGCAATATCGAGGCATCCGCACAGGAGCTTATATGCCAATAGAGACTGATCAATTCGGTCCAAGCAACGACGGTACCATATTAAAGCAATTATACTAAGATTGTGTAATGTTTATGAAAATTTTACTTAATTGTTACTAAATCAAAGTTATTTTTTAACCTAAGTAAAATTGTGTTTCGTTGTTGTGTGTTGAATGGCTCTTTCACCTTTTCTACAAATAGCATAGTTGTGGAGTAAACAATAAAACCTATTTGGGGTACATACTTCGGTTTATTGAAACTCTTGCTATGAGAGTGTTTAGACCTCTCTTATGTATTCAGAAACAGTTTGTTTTACAGTTAACATTCCTTGGTAACAAAGCTTTAATGTTTAAACTAACAGTACGACGTTGTAATTCCATATTAGATTTGTTTAGTTGATTTATAACACAAGATGATACAGTACTATTTACTACAAAGGTCAAACTAGCCGGTCACGGCCAGTTAGATTAGCGGAATATAAGAAGTTAGCTAAATATGGAATGGTTTCTGAATACATAAAAGGGGTTTGAACTTTCGTATAGCTAAGGCTTCAATCGACCCAAGTATACGGTCATGACGGCTCTTATACAAGGGTCTAAAGGCAGTTCATAGGTCAATGCTGTGACCTGTTTCCATAATATGTTTACCTGTCGAGGTTGATGTCTGTCTACCTTCTGTATTCATTGGATTATTTTGGCCGAGGATATTATCAGCAAAGTCCCTCTGTGTACAGGAAATATGTTGATGATATCTTAGTTATATGTAACAAACATGAGGATGCCAAAAGGTGTTCTAGATGGACTTAAAAACCTACAAGGCCATATTACTGAAGCAGAAAATAATCGGGTTCCTTTTCTTGATGTGTTAATAACTAGAAGGAAGATGAGTCGATAAAAAGATTGGTGTATAGAAAACCTTAACTTTCATAGTTCGTGTCCAATGCAGTACAAACGAGGTTTAGTAAGATGCTTATTCAAAAGAACCTAACACATCTGCATAACAGATACATCAGAAGAAGAAATCAAATTTATGGAAAACGCATATGCTCTGGAGTTCATCAGTCGTTATAAGAACGTCTCAAAGGTGCGAACTAATTAGTATTCTGTCCTGGAGTAGGACCTTTACACCACACTACCGTACAAAGAGGAACCAAACACCATGATCTTAAGACTAAGGCTTAATTCAGTTTTTAAAAAGACATGGCGTTCAGCCAAGCTCATTATTATACAGAAAACAAAACCTATACTCCAAAGTAAACCCCATCATTTCATAAGTGATTACGTCACATCCCTCTGTGCATGCCAATTTATATGTGTTTGCGGTAACACATACATTGGGATGGTTTATCGAACCATGAAGTCGACGGTGGTGGGGCATATCTCTAAATAGCTTGATAGACAACTACATTCAAATAATCTGATAAATACAGGGGCAGACAGACATCACCCTCGATAGGTGAAACATTATCGGAACAAGTCACAGGATTGAGCCCGAAACAGCCTTTAGACCATTGTATAGGAACCATCAAGACCGTATACTTAGGTTCACTGAAGCCTTAGCCCCCCCCCTTGAGTATTCAAAAATAATTTGTCCTTACTTTAAACCTATCTCGGTAACCTGTATCTCATTTTCAGGACAGAATAAGAAACTCTAATAAGATCAATAACCTAGAAAAACACTCGGCAATTGCAAAGCATGCATTAACACACAATAGAATAGGTGGGATAAAAATACTGCACTCAAGTCAAACAAAATGATTAAGTGGAGATTGAGAGACTGATTATTGAATCTTTGTTCATCGAATCTGCACCCAACACTTGTAGTAAGATGATTCAACACCTATACGAGAGATATAGAAAATCTCAATACCAGTAAAAGCAAAGAATATGAGGATTAAAGAAGTCGGTTGTCGAAGGGAGTGTGATTACATTGATATTATGAGCAATAATTTATGCTCAAAAAGTCACCATTAAGTAAATAATACTGCATCACTGTATGCCGTATATGGAATTAAATTCTACCAGTGTCAAAGTTTTACGCTTATAATAATCCCCCACTGTATTAAATCGATTACTTTTTAAACCCATTTATCCCTTGTTATAATTTATATAACCATACATAACAAGGCATATGTGTGTAATCAGACTGTTCAAAATTTATTACTCTAGCACACCATACCTTTCGGACAAAATCCGTCTTCTTACTTTCTTGTCAAAATTTACAAAAAATGGAGACTGTGTTTCAGTTTTATTCCTGTCTTGAGAACATAGAGTACATTTGAGATGTTGCCACGTTTTCAGCCGAAAAATATAATTCAGGATTTTAATAATTTAAAGATTCTCATAGATTATTCAAAACAAGAATAATTTGAGTGAACACTTCTTTCCAATAACCTCTTCAGGCTCTACAGTTATAAATCTATAAGAATAAGTGAAATACAATAGCCGAAATAAGGCATGATGTACAATTATTACGATATTGAAATAGTCAGTGTTACACGTGGTGAATGGAGGTCAAATCGAGTGGAATGGTGGGATTGTTATCAGTCTGTGTTAGTTGTCCAAGAAAATCAATATTTACAGTACAATTACGAACTGGGGAGACGACATCTACATCTAATAATTCATTTATATACGTTTATTGGGGTATGAATGTATGTGTGTGTATTTGTTTACTAAGGGTCAAATAATTATCATGTAACCAAGATGGTACATATTCACGAGCGTGCGTGGACAGAGCCCTGTGAGTGTGGCCTATGTAAGTAGCTCCACAGGAGCAATTGAACTCACGAATCCACATTGAAGTGGTCATCAACAGGTGACTTATCTTTGGTTAGCTGTATCAGTAATGGTTTTGTTGAGAAGCTGACAAAATTTTGCTGCATTGAATGTCTTTTCGACTGATCTGTTTAATCAATGTGTTAAGATATCCTAGGCAATATCACCCTTGAAACCTAATCAAAGATATATAGGCTTCTTAGCAACACTGTCTTTCTTTATCTTCTCTCTAGATTTCGACGTGTGTTTATTCATGACGTTCAGAGGACTAACCACTTTGCTGCAATGTTTTCTTGAGCTTATTCATTTCTTTTTTATACAGTCATCAGAATAAATAATTCTTATTCTGTAACTAAAGCGACTGACCAGGTCTCTTCTACATTGAATCAGTGTGAAGCTACGAAAGTGAAAATAATGACCAGTCCATGTGTTCGGAGGACATCTAGGAAAGAAACATTATTTCCTTATTCTTCCTTGCAGGTGAGCTTCACAGCTGGGTGATTAGAGAAAGGAATAACAACGAGCATCAACAGTGCAATCTTCTCACTTCTAGTAGATACCACACATCAGATTGAGGTAGATCATGTCTTTCCTCTGATAAACCGTGTTCCTTACAATCTGTCTAAAGGTGCACGACTTCGTATCTTCTCCATAGCCGAAGAAATAGGGATCAACACAAGAAAACCTGACACGTGTTCAAGAGAAATATGTACAACCACCTTGTTTACCCTACCCCACAACAGGGTCGACACGTTCTTTATGAACTTTCCTACCACAGATTGCATATTTTAGCCTCCCATCCCTTTCTATATTGTCATTACTTTGAAGAACATTCATTTTCTTATGTCACTAGTTTCACGCCCTTCTTTATTTATACCAAAACCGTCAGTCACTTTCGACCATGACGTAAAACTTGACATTTGTTATTTTCTCTTTCATTATAGTATTCACATGATTTTCATCCCACGTGAATATAACTCTTAACTACATAATTATTATTTGACGCACGGATACACACATTCATTTGTCTCCTTAGTTTGTAATTGTACTGTAAATATTGATTTTCTTGGACAACTAACACAGACTGATAACAATCCCACCATTCCACTCGATTTGACCTCCATTCACCACGTGTAACACTGACTATTTCAATATCGTAATAATTGTACATCATGCCTTATTTCGGCTATTGTATTTCAGTTTTATAAATTCCCATCATGTAAATTAGAACAAGACATATAAGCAAACATTATTGTTTTCAATTAGACCCTCTTCAGGCTTTACTCTAATACAAATAGCTTATGATTTAACTATCCAAAATAGACGTAGTCCATAGGCCGCGGTCCAGATTTTCACGTAACCTTCAATCATCACCCAGTACAAACAGCTTAAAATCAAACCAACCATGTAGATTTGTAGGTTGATGTGATAAATAGTGTTATTCCTTGTATTACACCGTCTTTGATTGGACCGATTCCACTCCTACCCACTACCCGTGGTTACTATACATAATTAAAACACAGGCAATATCGAGGCATCCGCACAGGAGCCCGTATGCCAATAGAGACCGATCAATTCGGTCCGAGCAACGACGGTATCATATAAAAACAATTATACTAAAACTATACCCTTCCTACAAGAAGTGGCTATCGTGGTTGGGTGGTGCAGTGGATAACGCCCTGGTATTTGAAGTGATCGTTCCCGAGTTCGAATCCCGGTGAGAACAACATCACTCATTGAGAGGCAGGTACATCCGGCTGACGAGTTTCAAGTAGGACGAAGTGCGCATCCTGGATTCCACCGCTAGCCAGTACCCATCATTACTATACATGATTTTGAGGGAGTTGTGGAGATTTGGAATTATTTCAAGTTGTTATTCATCGTAGACTGACATTAGTTGGAGGAACAAAGGAAACTTGGGAGCACTGGACAGCTGTTTCGTCCTAGTATGGGACTCCTCAGCAGTGCGCACCCACGACCCCACCAGCAGGGATGGAACCCGCGACCTTCAAGTTCCGCGGCCAGCGCGTTACCATTGAGCCACTGGGTCACAATCCAATGCTCCATATTTCCAACTTCTGTTAGCTCACGATATATAGCGCAACCGCCACCCAATGTCATCGCTGAGTATTTGTCCTCATGGCCACCAGGCTTTGACTCCTCCGGTCACAACTTGTCATTGGAACTTCGGGAATACTTCTCGAAACTAGTCACCAATGACATTGGTTGGCGGTTGCGCTATATATCGTGAG
The DNA here is from genome assembly GCA_944470555.2 of Heterobilharzia americana. NCBI lineage: Eukaryota > Metazoa > Platyhelminthes > Trematoda > Strigeidida > Schistosomatidae > Heterobilharzia > Heterobilharzia americana. Next base: position 13,513,834 of record OX104129.1, read on the forward strand.
CTAACAGAAGTTGGAAATATGGAGCATTGGATTCTGACCCAGTGGCTCAATGGTAACGCGCTGGCCGCGGAACCTGAAGGTCGCAGGTTCCATCCCTGCTGGTGGGGTCGTGGGTGCGCACTGCTGAGGAGTCCCATACTAGGACGAAACAGCTATGCATGGTTCGATAAATGTTTAAATTAACGATGATTATAATACAAATAATATTGATGATGATAATGTGGTAACGTTCACTGAAGCGCATGCAATATAGGTGATAATGATGATAAGAACCAAGAAAGTAGCATGAAAATGTAGACACTCCGATAATCAAAATGGGTCAGAAGCTTGTGAAAATAACAGTTACGTAATAGTGAAGGGTGAGGTAAGTGGATAAACAAGGCCTAGACAAATACAGTAAGTATACGAAAGAGGTGGAGAATAACAAAAGGGGCAGCAAGAAAACAAACTGATGATGAAGTCGTTAACTAAGTCCTCCTTGGCCAAGGGAGAGATAAGGGATGTACAAACTTCTTCAGTTATTCTCATGGATTTATAACAGTACAGCCTGAAGAAGAAGAAGTTATTGGAAAGAACTGTTCACTCAAATCATTCTTGTTCTGAATTCATGATTGTTTTGACGATTTGTTCAGCAGACTGTGGATAAACAGATTTCAAAGAAGTTGGATAGGACAGTTACTGTCAGACTTTGGAAAGCACAAAAATGCAACAAGTTGAGAGGAAAATTCATGTTTCCAGCTATAAAAGTTAGTTTAGCAACTGCTCAGAATTAAAACTGCTAAGGTGACCACAAGGAGCATTTCACTGTAATCAATTACGTTTGTACGTATACTGGTTATAGTATTCTGTAAAATTCGGTTCTTTTCATTTTCGGTAGACATTTGATACAGTCTTTATATCGGCTTACAAAATTCCCTTATGTTAAACTGGGTTGGAAGTAGATTGGTTTCTTTCACCTTTCCTATGAGTTGAATGGATATCACAAGAATTTAAGACAGGATTGTAAGAGGTACTCAATAAAATTGCAATTTCAGTGAAAACCAGATAATGGAAATGTTTTGCAAGCCAAGGCTAAGCTGAAATTGTAGGCGTTGGTCGTGAATTCAAGTTATGTCAAGCTTATTCACAAATTGCTTCAACTTTCCTTGACTATAAAAATTGACCAATAGAAATACACAGCTAAGTTGCAACTCATAATTTTCTGGTATAACTGGAAAGATATCACTATGAAGGCTTGGACATAATTCAAAATTCAATTTTCATGACTGTAAAGGAGACAGAGTAACTCGGAGACAGCAGCAGTATATCAGACCGAGGGTTGTAGGAGCTGTACATTTTGCTGCCTTCATGCAAAATAACAGAAACATTAACAGTAAATATGAGAAGTAAAGTAAATAAAAGATAGGAAAGTGGGGATGCATTGGTCCAAATAGACGAGAGTTGTAATCAGGTTTCACTGCAAACACCTAAGAGTTAGGATACATGGAAATTCTCTTCTATCATTTAAGTGATTTATGAGCTTTAACTAAACATGGACTAATTGTTTTACCAACCTCTTCTTTCCAGGTTTTTCTTACTTCTCAGGGTAACGAAGTAGTACAACTGCCTTTGAGGCAGGTTGTGTACAGAAGATGGTTTCTGCTTTCACATGTCGATTAATGGCCGATTTAACAAATAACTTGTATTTTTACGTTCTGTATCATAATGGGGACAAGCAAGGTCCTGTACTACTTCTAATTGCACATATCAGTTTACATGTAGCTGCCAAAGCAGATTCATTGGAAGAACAGAAAGAAGAGCATATCTTAGACTTTCTGCACATACTCCGAAGAGCCTACAAGTGAAGGAAAGCACACTTTGAACAGCCCAATCACTCAGCATCTCACGGACACTGGGTATTAAATAGACATATTCAGTTCTGTCAAGATCATCACTGAACAAAAGAGCTCAATTCTCTTGAAGTTCGCTGAAGCCATAGCTATTATGACTTATATGTTCAACAACAAACTATGGATAATCTCTGCATACTTTGGTAACCTGGTCTTGACTATTAATTAATTGCATAGTCCCTTATCAGTCATGGATGTTCATACCTTGATTCGTATTTAGTTGCATCATCTTTTGCTCATATGAAATGTTTTTAACCAACTGAACGTGACTCTTAGTGTTTTCCTGATTTATGGCATGACCTACTTACGTAATCTTGTAATGTCAAGTCCCTCTATTCGCATACCTATTCCTCTCATTATTTTTTATTCAAGAAACGTCCATTAGATTATGTGCGTAAATGAGACAATTTGTAAGCATTCAATGACCACCCTTCAATTTAAGGTTATGATAGATCTTTACTTTATAATTATTTCTGTCTGTTTTAACCGTTGACCGATATCTTGGTTACTTTCAGTGGAGTAAAGTATGCTAAACGTTCAATAAACGTATCTGTTTTGATATTCTGAGTTGTAAGCAATTGACATGATTTCGTCAAAATAAAATGGATTTGTTTTATCCTGTTGTCGCTGTTGTTCCTCTTCTTTACAAGTTTATAAAGGAGAAATCGTGTACGAAAGATCGTTTGAAATGTGTGATTCGACAAATTCCGGACATATCACAGATAATTAATTAAATACTGAGGTGACAGAGTAATATCAACTGATGTCAAGAAGGGAATTTAAAATTTTCAGCGACAGTTAAATTGCTAACGTAGTCTGGGCAAGTTTTCGAAACCGCTTAGAATATTTATCTGTATTATGATTTTCTACAGATTGCCTTTTCATTACTTTAACAAGATTAACCTTAGGTTCCCATTAGCTTTTGCTGTGTATGTATTACCGTACACGCAGAAAATCGGGTGCAACAAAGCAACATTTCAAGAAAATAACATAACAGGATGGAAAAAGAGGTCATTTATCCAATCTCCATTCACTGAATCAACACCAGATAGATTCATCTGGAAGGACTCAATGGGAATCCTGAATATTTGGCAAGTTGTAATACCATTAAAATCAAAGAATGGTGTGAAATCAAGGTATATAAATCACACAAGGAATTTGGACATTCACCTTCATATCATTATTAACACTAAGTGATGCTCAAGACGTCAGCCAGAAAACTATACTTTATCACTGTATACCCCATCAAATAAACCTATTCAGTATGGAAGTAAGCTCCACTATACTTCTCAAAATCTACTCTTACATGAAAGTTGTGGTAAAATTTATGCATAAATGGGGGTTGACTTATTTGCAGTTATGTAAACTAACTGTTGTACTGCAGTATTCATTAGGACAAGTAAATTAGGTAGGATTATGCAGATATTAAAGATAAAATATGCAGCCAATACCTGTATTTGACTGGAATATATTCATCAGCACCTGAACAGAATACCTTGATACTGGGTAAAGATTTATTACTTTGAACATCGCTCTGTTATAGCCAACTGTAAAATGTAAGAAATGAGTTTCATGTTATCTGAGTCTCTTCAACTGGATCTACTTGTGTTCTAGTGACTGATGCTATTCTCAGTTAGACTGGAGTCTACAACCCCACCGTTTCTAACGCTACAACGTTATCCACTAGGATACTTAGTCATGACGGTCATCTCATAATATGAGTAGCATATCTACTTAACAGTCATCAAACAGACAGCCAGAGGGACAAAACCGATAGAGAAGATCGCACAGAAGTTGCTCGGTTCAACTCAACACAGTTTACAACAGTATAAAAAGAACAGGTGAACAGAAAAAGACTGATATCAGGGAAAACAAAGGTGTACGGGTGGAGAAGGAGTTTGAAAATGAAGATCATTAAAAATATTCAAGCCTTAGAAGACGTCAAAGAATGAATACATCTGCACCACTGTGAGCAGTTTTCAACCATTTTATCAAGAGTTCTCAACCGCTTACTCCATTGAGATAGTCTACACCTCGCTATACGGCTCAGAACAACAGTCAGAGACTTCATGTACTAGTCCTCTGCCTTGGTCTGACCACCCTGTACCCTTTTCCAATGCAATCCAACTTCAGTCAACATTATACTTCGAGGTACGTGGTAGTTCTGCATGCGCAATACATCCATTCGACCTCAATCCAGAACCTCGTAGACCGAATTTACTCTCGCCTAGCCTTGACAGTGCTCACATGGCGATTTCATCAAGTGCGACCAACGTTTCGAAGACAACTATGATCAAAATCGTTGACCACCTCATATTTTCTAATTCTAAGGGCAGTATTTCATATCCGCGTAACGTCACAGAAAAAACTCCAGAGCAGTAGAATCTTCTTCTAATAAGTATTTGAATATCTCGCCGGTCAGAGCCACACATGCCGCATGTTGGCAAATGCCAAACGGGCCTTCTATATCCGAGCTAAGATTTCGTCAGCAACCAGTCATTTCGAGCTGATGCAAAGTCCTAAGTGAATTAATCAACGCATTCCAACACTTCACTACCTATCGTTAAACTGGGAATAACTGCAGCACAGTTCTGAAGCATTATAATGCACACGACAGTTGTGGAACGCACAACGGCAAAATATACTCAGATTTCTGCTCAATTTGTTCAGAAGACCATGTATTTTGTTGGCGTTTTCACTTAACACGACAATATCGTCTGCGTACTCCGAGTAAACCAGATGACATGCAGAGAGTAGATCAATATGTATGAAGTCACACGTACCTAATGTTATATCTAGTAGAACGTCTATGACGAAGTTAGATAGAAATGATAACAGTGGAGAACCTTGGCGGGCAGCATTAATTGACGTCAATTCACATGAAAAACATCGCCTAGATAAGTAATTCACTAGTTTACTAGCCGGTCCTAAGCCCGGTTAAAGAAGGAAGTTTAGGCATAGGGCTAGCAACACTACCCGTAAAACCAATCGAATCACTAAAGAAACATCAAAGCATACAGGAAATATAAAAGATAAAAATAAACCTATTCCTCTCTGGAATCGAGGAGACGAAATGACGTCGGTTGGTGGAAGCTTTCGGGAAGCTAATTGATCGATGCATCTCGTCTCCTCGATGGAAGCAAAAGTAAAATAGGGTAGGGACATGGAATACCGGCACAATGCTTGAAGCTGGCTGGCAAGGCTGTCGAGATTGCAAAGCAATGAGAAGATATGGCATGGAAGTGCTAGGAATATGCAAGGAATCTGCAGATGGAATGGAAGTGAACTCTCCAGACGGTCAACTGAAGAGTTAATAATCTACTCCGATATTGTCACTCAGACGACAACCACGAGCACACTGAGTTTTCAAGTGGCTATCACGATGTCCCCATGAGTATCAAAGGCTCTCGTGCAGTAGAAGGCAGTCTCCTCCTGCAGGATCAGGATCATGACAGCAAGATTCAAGTCAAAAGGAAGGAAAGTTACAATCACACAATACTACGCTACTCACCCACAAATAATGCAAATGAAGAGAAGAATGAGAAATTCTACAGACAACTGTAATCAGTAATGGATAAGACTGCATCCCAGTTGGCGACATCAAAATTCTAATGGATGGGGTGACATGAATGCCAAACTGGGAGCAGACAACACAGGTGGAGAACCAATCATGGGTCGAGAGGCAGTCGGTGAAATGATGAATGAGAATGATTTCTGCGCATTCAACGATTTGGTGATTGGAGGCTGTGTGTAAAAACACAAGGATATTCACTAAGCGACAGGGATTCCACTAAACATCAGACACAATAAAAATTAGATGGAATTCATTTCAGTCTTAGGAAACTGGAGACGAAGCCAACCTACTTGACAAAAGATCAAGAAGGGGACCAGGTTAAGGTTCACACCACTCACTACTAGCGCAAAGAACCTCCCTTCAAAATCAAGTTCAAAGCATTCACAGAAGTTGGTGAAGTCCAACACTCCGAAAAGAAAGTGAAGTGTGAAAATACAAAGGACTTCTTCACGTCACTCAGTCATAAGGACATTGAGCATTATTGACAAAGAACCCTGCGTGGAAGAACACTCGAACTCTTTAAAAGAGACGTGGAAAGAAGCCTATATAACCGTATTAGCGAGAAATAAGAAGCATGACAAGGAATGGATCTCGATGGACACAAGGAAGCTGATAGAGCAGGGAGAAGAGAGGAAGATTAAGAAACAGAAAATGAACCAGTACGGTGCAGGGGTGAACAACGAAAAGAAGAAATGAACACAACCTATAAAACACTACACTGGACAAAGAAGTGAAGAAGAGTGTGCGCAAAGACAAAAGACACTTATACGAGACACTGGCAAGTGAAGCAGAACAGGCTGGTGGTAGGAGAGACAGAGACCAAGAAATGTTGCATCAAATAACCAGGCTGTTATCTGGGAAGAGATAAACACGAATGAAACAAGTGGAATATAGTGAAGGGAACTTTGTTAGCAAAGAGAGCGGAGAAAAAAGGAAACGATGAAGTGACCACTTCAAAAAACTCTTGAATCGGACACCAACACCGCCACCTTTAACCAGTCAAGAATAACCACCAGCAGCCCAGCCACAGATCCACCAGTGAACATAAACCCTGCGACAAAAGCAGAAGTGAAGTGCTGAACGCCATGAAGTTGCTGAAATCAAGGAAAGCAGCACGACCAGATGGAAGCTCGCCGGAAGTACTGGAAACAGACGCAGAGATAACAGTGGACATGCTCACATGTCACCACCATTGCAGAAGGCATGGGATTAGGTGGTAATAGGTTGCAATCGATGCTACATGGGAACCAAACATTCACTGTTTTATTGAGATGACACATTCTATTGTTGGGACAGACTAACAAGTTGTAACTGCAGTACTCATTTCTGTTCAATAGTATGAACATACTCTAAAATTCTCGATTTGTGATTGCTGTCTACTGACCTGCTAACGATTTATAAAACTAATTCTCTACTAAACACAAATCAATTGTCGTGTATCCTGTTCTCTCGGTAACAAGAGGGAGTAGCAATTAGTTCCTTGAAAAGAACAAAGTTAACTGTCGTCTGCTGAGAATGCAATGCTTTCAAAGCGTTTCACCATGTACATAATATAAGCTTTATTGACAAGCTGACCAGTCTGTATTGAGATTGATCAACTGTTACCAAAACAGAAGAATACACCTAGTTCATCATAGGAAAAGACAAGACGTGGTTGCAGTGAAGAAAGATATTTATTTTCGACGCAGACATTTACTAAGCTGTATATTCATGATTATATGTTACTGTGGGCAGAATGTCCCAGAAGCATTTCCAGTTAAGGGGCAAGATATATTGAACAACTAAACGAAGTTAATTAATACAGATTCGGGTTAAGAGTGGGAAGATAGATAAGGCATTATGAAATTAAATGTATAGTTACCTAATACAGGATAACTCTGTGACAGTAAACACCTTATGATGACCACAGCAAAGACAATGGTTGGACTTTACATTTTTGGATGCACAACGCTGGTTTGAACTACTGGACGGCTGGTGCTACAGCTGTGGACAAATGCCTTTATCCTACCCAACCAACAACAACAAGCACTAAATACTATGAACGGAAAAACCTGGAGGAAGTAGTCTATTTCACCTACCTACCTACCTACCTACCTACCTACCTACCTACCTACCTACCTACCTACCTACCTACCTACCTACCTACCTACCTACCTACCTACCTACCTACCTACCTACCTACCTACCTACCTACCTACCTACCTACCTACCTACCTACCTACCTACCTACCTACCTACCTACCTACCTACCTACCTACCTACCTACCTACCTACCTACCTACCTACCTACCTACCTACCTACCTACCTACCTACCTACCTACCTACCTACCTACCTACCTACCTACCTACCTACCTACCTACCTACCTACCTACCTACCTACCTACCTACCTACCTACCTACCTACCTACCTACCTACCTACCTACCTACCTACCTACCTACCTACCTACCTACCTACCGACCCTGTCATTACGGTTTCAACTTTAGAAGGCACATTATATGATAAACTGAACTTTGTGTGCCCATGACCTCTCCAGAGGCCGAACCATCGGACAGTTAGATTCTCACTTACTGATCCTTGCCTATGTTCCTGGGGCAGTTGTCTGTGCACACTGGTATGGAGTTTCATTCTAATGCAAGACAGATATCCAGTGCTCTCAGGTTTTTAATAGTTCTCCTACTGATGCTAGTTGATTATGAAACTAACATAAGGTTGAAAGTTTGCTGGTGAATTTATGTGTATATATATGCAATCCATTGATTGTGCATGCATGACCAATGAATACAAGACCAGAAGCATGTTGTAGTCAAAAAAGTATCTCAAAATTATAATAAGTAACGACGATAGTGAAATGGTGACTTTTTGATGTGACACTCCATACAACACAGATGAGAAGATGGATTAACGTTATTTTTTATTACAAGAAGGCAAGTTTTGCTAAGTTGAAAGCAACTAAAAGGACGTTTCTTAGCAGTACCTATGACGAAATGGAACTAGAGACACATTCAGTTAGGGTTTTGGTGGTAAAGAGGAATATTTAGAGTAGTAGGAAGAGAATGACTCCGGTCCACACTAATTAAACTCACTTTATTATTGACTTCAAGTTAGTATTCATCACGGACTGATACTAGTTCGACAAGCATAGAAAACCTGGGGTCACTGAACAGCAATTTCGTCCTAGTGTGGAACTCATCAGCAGTGCACAATAATGGAGGTCGTGCGATGTCTTGAACTGATTTCAGTAGAAAAAATGGAGACTATTGGATCCTAATACAGTAGCTCAATAAAAACTTGATGTTGGTTGAACCTGAAGTCCCTGAGTTCCATCTGTGACGAGGTCATGGGTGACAATACTGAGAAGACTCATTCTAGGGTAAAATATCTGTCCAGTGATCCTTGGTACCAGTCTGTGATGTGAACCCCAACTTGATATCAATTAATAAATCTCCATAAATGTTTAAATTCACTTAATAATGACAGGTATTCACAAAGAAAGGAAAACTCACATAAGTTTAAAGGTTCCATATGAGTGGTCCTATTTCGACTTCAAATCCGTCAACTTTTTCCCTAATGCTTGGTTTCCAAGCTTATGAGTTAAAAGTAGAAATACATGTTTGTCTGCAAACAGTAGTAGAATCCGATCGATATGATCATCTGTGAAACAGCCATTACCGGTCGCACAGACTTATTGACTACAGTCTAACAAGTAGGAAGAAAGGAAAAGAGAGGGAAGAAGAATGCTTGTTCAGTATGACCTCGTTGGGTTGAGAATTTTCAGTCTTCCGTAATACGACTGATGAAATATCGAATACTTGAAGATTCACTAGCTAGGAGAATGCATGAATTGATGTTACCAGTATTGCCAGCTGAGATTTCAGCTCGCTATAAAAAGCGTAAAAGTCAGGAAAACAAGATACCTAATCTATGAAAGACTGGATCACTCGAAAGTGTTGCTGATTAACTGCACATGTTCTTGTACTCAAAAATATTGAAACTTTAGAAATGAAGTAGTATAGATCGCTTATGTGAAGTAAGACTGGGTATACCATAACTTATTTTTCTACTGTCCTGTTTCATGCATTGAATTATTAGTGGAAGATTCTTGAATAGAGGTGCCTGCACACTGTACACTAATTGGTTACGATTCGTGTCCACCGTATATCGACAGAATCAAACAGATCTGTAGAATCCATCTTAATTAGATGATATCAAAACGAGATTGTTCCAGTCCTCAAAGAACCTTGTGATAGAGAAAGATGAGAAAATTCTGGATTAAGAGACTGCCAGTTAGCCATAATAAAAATCATGCTGTAAAGATAATTTATTATGATATGATCTCACTTTCAGACTGTGACCACCCAAGATATCTAAATCATGTACAAAAAAATTAAACATAGCCATCTAAATTTTATAAATAGACCTTCTTTAAAGTGAGATTTTCACACCTCTCTCGGTGACTGATAACAATATATGCGTAGTCATAGACTAGTGAATCAAAAACACTGAAATGAAAGAGGACTTCTTCGCTTGATTATAGTTACCAGTAGAGCCTGTTAACCAAAAGTGAGTAACCAATTTGGTTTAGTATCAGAAAAAAAGTCAGGCGATAAACCTTGGTAAGAAATAGTAAATGATGCTTGCTGTACAATAGGTGGGTGTTACGTTGAGTCCCAAGGGGTTGGGGTGGCTATAACTTACTGGGATGGTCTCACATCCAGCCGACGAGTCGTAGATGGGACTAATGTCACACCAGATTCCGCTGCTAGCCACCACCGAACAAATAACGTCCTAGTCAATATCTTTATCCAAACACCTATTGAACAAAACTTTGCTAATCTAAGTGGAATATCTTACGGAAAAGTTTCTATGTACTTAGATAAAGCAAAAAAATATTACAATCCTTTGGAGAATTTCATAATGTGCCATAATGAATTAGGGTTCAGCTTTACCTTGTTATTTCCTGTCGAAACAAATAACAAATTTCTGCAGTTTAACATTGACTTTAGTTATAAACCAGCATGATACTTTTATAATTGATAAAATGACATACACATTTCTCATATATGTGGATTATTTTAGCTTGAATACTGTAGTAAATAAATCAATGGTTGCCCTTATAAAAGTACGTAACCTTAGAAAATTTATCTTTCTGTGCGTGTACAATAACTGAATGCTGAATAAATCAGGTAAAATTTCCTTCTAATTAGTAAAAACCACCTTGAATAGTATATTAAATCGATCATGAGAAAGTACTCTTCAACACCTTTTTATTCATTCAGTATGCTCTGTCACATGTAAAGCCTATCTGACAAAAGTAGAAAATATGCAATATCAGATTTTGACCCAGTAGCTAAAAGGTAACGTGCTGGCCACGAGACCTGAAGGTTCCGAGTTCGACCCCTGGAGGATGTCATGGATGCGCACTCCTGAGGAGTGGCATACTAGGAAGAAACAGCTATCCAGTACTCCCGAGTTTACAATACTTCTTTAACTGATGTCAATCTATGATGAATACCAACCTGAAATATTGCCTATCAGTCGAATTATTGTTACTGAAAGTAAAACATTGTGTGAAGTCTTCGAAACAGAATTTTCCTCCACATTAAATTTGACAATAATCTTGTGAAAACTAATGGCTTTTAAAAGGATAGTTTGTCGCCTCATACATAGGTTGTTTTTAGGGTAATAAGTTGTAATAAAAGAACATTGTTGGTCTGCAGTTGCTTCATACCACAACTGGATAGCATTCCGAAGCATTTTCAACTTATTAGACAGTCGAACTAAAATGTTATACACTGGACACTGGTAATGTTAAGTCAAAATCACTATAATATTTCTCTTCATTGAACAGAAATTTATTTGAAGTGCTGACTACTGTAATTATTATTTACAGAAAAAAGATCTGAGTGGGATCTGGATCTTCGGCATAACTATGCTAATAGCCCTTGATCGATGAATTGACTTCAGTGTTGAGGATTGCTTTGAAATACTCTTCTCACCAATAGGGATTCTATACAGTGTGCATTTAAACATTAAATCTAGTAGGTAAGGTACAGAATACGCTGAATTTAAACGCCACTTATTTGGGATGTACAGAAATGTAGATTTTCAGGTTGGCATTCATCATGGAGTTACGTCAGTTGGAGAACTATTGGCAGCCTTTAAACATTGAATAGTTGTTCCGTCTTCGTGTGGGACTCCTCAGAAGCACACCCTCTCGACCCAGTCAGGATCTTCAGGTTCTGTAGCCAGAGTATTACCATTCAGCTACGTGTTGGAGTTCTAAGGTTCAAATTTTCCTACTTTTAGTTCACGATATAACGCGAGAAATTTATTTCTCTTAGATTTTCGCAGTCACAAGCTAAATATGAGATATAACTGAAGAGTAACACATGACATACAAACATCTGACCATTTGTTAATACTATTTTCAAGCTTCAGTTTACCTCAATCTTGATATACTTGTTAGGTTCAAACTCATATGGCCTATCATGTATTTTTCTTTCTGAATACGCAATATCTAAGCTTTTAAGTGAACACTCACTACAAATGAACTTTCTGTATATCAAAAAACAAAACCTGTTCTATCAGAGTGATAATTCAACCATTCAAAAAAATATTTCCAGTCGAATGGTTCATTTATCGATCAGCATTAATTAGCTTGTTGTCTCTGCATTTTTGTCACTTACCTTGCAGAAACGTTTATCAGAGAAAAGGTTCTGTGAAACGTGACCAAAGAAATTTATTTTCAAAATCACTGATATGCTTTATCGAATAAATTTCTCGCATCAGTGGTAAAGTAGCATTTTAGCTTGTGTACATTTTTATTTAACTTACTGAGATTATTTGGAATATAACTATTCTTTCCTTCTAAGACGTAAATTTGCAGTAGGTTATCTAGAAGTAGCGTAACTACAATCACAGCTTGTCTCTTTAATTTTCATCATTTCACTATCTGAGATAGCCATAGTTCTAAGGACTAGTATTTATACTGCGTGGTGATTGAATGTGAGATGAAAATCTTGACCGCTGCCGTATTCGAACCAGTGACCACTGGGTTTCCGGCCTGATGCTTTACCAACTGAGCTACGAAGTCCAACTTTTCAGTTCTGGATCATATGAAACACTTCTCGATAGCTACAGTTTACGGAGGTGCTTCATTTTAGTTGGTTTATTCGATGCATCACACGATGCATTTCAGACACAATTTATTGTCCATAGTCATATCAACATAGCTACACAACTTTGAGATATCCTTAATATACTCCTAATTTTCCCATCTTCTTTGTTATATGGGCAGCAGAATTTTCTAAATGTCTGGGACAGGTGTTGAGTTGTTCTTGTTGCACGTAATAGGTGTTGATTCAAGAAACAAAGATTCGGTTGTCAATCTCTCCCTGCATCACACTAAGTAAGTTTTAAAGATTTCCCCCTGTCTCATCTTGTTTTGTCGTTGTGTGCAACTGCATGCATAACTATGGCCAAGCTTTTTTCTACCAGTTTTGACCTACCTAAGGTCTTGTGCTCGTATAGCCTAATTGATCCTGGTCGACTACCTTGACCTAGCAATGGTTGCAAGAGTACTGCTAAACCAAATTATTTCACCTGATTGGTTGAATAGGATTTTTTTGATATACAGAGCTTATTTCTAGATGAGTTTTCAGGTTTAAATACTGCTGTGATCACAGCCTCGTTGACAATCCTATGTAATATATCCATAGATTAAGATCCTATTGATCCAATTAGGCAGAATAGTTTAGCTTACAAAAATCCTTGAAGGGATTCCAAGGACAAATACGTAAGTCACATTAGTCGACCAAGTAGTCAAAACAAGATTTTTTGGACGTTTTGCTATGTATCCTGCAGCTTCTTCAGCAGAATACTTGGATTTTTATTGATCATCAAAGTACAAACTGCCAAACAGTACATGTAGCAAGTTCTGTACTAACGCCGTTGGTTAGCTGGTTTGTTGTTCAGACTGGTTATTTCCAACTAGTGATGACTGCCCAGTTAGATATGCAGGTCGAAGTTGGAGATCACCTAAAGTCAAACTGAATCAACATCGAAGACCAGCCACTAATCAACCACCAGGTGTCCAATAGTACAATCGATGAGAAAAGAGCTTGTCTATAGAAGCCTATGTATTCTACCGATTGAAACGATGCTAACAAAAAGAAACCAAATATGAATAAATAGAAAGAAAGAATATTAACTGAGTTAATATCCACGCATATCACTGAAATTCTTCAGCCAATGAGAAATCGTATTATTAGATACACTTCAACTGATTCATTTGGTTTTGTAGACTCAGTAGCTAACCTCAATATTTCTAGAAAATGAACAGCCTCCATGGATGTGGCTTTACTCTTCATAAATAGTCCACTTATAGAGACTGCCCGCTTCCTAATTAACCACACTAAAACTAACAATCTACTAGTCGGCACTCCAACTCATTATCTAAAAGAACTACTAATTTTAACGCTCAATACAAATTTAGTTGTGAATCTTCTCCACATAACAGTGGGATAACAATAGAGTTACTACTGTTCTGTCTTCTAATAAGTCGCTTCATGGCTAATTTGAAAAACAGTGTACGATATCCAGTTATTGATCAGTTCCATCTATACACGAGATACATGGATGATTCCTTCATCATGTGTGACGGGAAAATTTATCTCTATGTTACCTTTATAAACTCAGTGAGGGTCATCCATCGACTGATTTCATGGTGGAAGTTGAGAATAACTTAAAAATTTCATCTTCTTGGTATTTCGTTTAAGAGAAGACCAGGTGGTTTTTAAAAAAAGGTTAGTTAATCTACAAGAAACCAAAGTTGAGTACCACTGAGTCGAAAAATGAACCTAATTCACTAGCTTTGCTTGAGAATAAGAAGTATTTCCGTAGAGATCATCATGCATGGACGGATAGAATGCTTTCGAAAAGTTATTCTTCAGAATAGCTACAACACAAGATTCACTATTGGAAGCATTAAGCCAGAACAGCGGCAAGAATGAGTTCTTACCGTTCCTATAAAGATCTTATTCATGATTATTGAAACCGAAGGGGACAACAAAGCAGAACAACTGCAGAATAGAATTTCGAAAGCAACCAGAAGACCGAAATAAGAACTGTCTTCTCTAGCTGCCTATCGATTCAAAGAGGTCCGAAGGACAAACTGTTGTCACATGCATGTAGGTCTGTCAGTTTATCTACTCTTGTGGAGTTAATTATGTAAGGTACGTGGGACACAGTCTTTACAGGCACATCCATGAGGATTATCCTGCTTGCCTATCTAGAAGATGAGGCAAGTTGAGCAACAGTTTCATCTAAGATCACTTATTCAACTCTGGTAATATCACTTCCTCAGTTTTCTTCCAAGATTATATACAGTGACAAAACGCATGGCTCAAAAGGTTTGTGGATTCGTTACTTAAGTATAACAGGGGCGTTGAAAATTCATCAATAAGAGCTCAAGATCTGTGCAGAGAAGGGGTGCATTCATCCTTTTATTTTCTTGTGGTCATAATTCCTCCTTGGATTTCTCCTGTTCTTTAATATTCATCTTATTCACATTGACTGATTACTTTTATTATTTTCACTTTATGATTGCGTTCCTAGGTCTTTGCATGTTAGTTCTGAATTCCTATTAAAATTCTTGTAATATATTTTACTCCAACTGTTAATTGTAACTAGTCCTCTCATTAAAAAAAACCTATTAATCATCATCATGATGGTCTATATGTTTTCGTTATACACTCTATCATCATGCAATCTCTGTCTAACTCTGGAAACGATTCACTAAATCCTCCTGGAACCTAATGTTGGTCTATTAACCAATAATAGACTTAGTTTTTTGTTTGCTATTACTGTCTGCATGGCTATTGAATATGATTAATGGAAAAGAATATTTTCTTCGCTGCATTACTTGGTGTTAATTTGAACGTTTCAGTGGACCTTTCTTATGTATATATCCGGGCTACACTTTGATGGATGTTAGTTGGTTGCAGGTGATCGACACAAAGTTCTGTTGTACCCAGGTTATGAATTTGTTGGCACTCGTCAGTAAGGCGTATCAGCAGTCTGTAGGGTATTAACGTCCCCTGTGAGATCCGAACCTACATTGTTGTGGTCAGAGACTCTACGTCTAGACTATTCGATCCACGAATGACCTGTTGTGGGACCGGATTACATACAGTGATTGGTTGCTCCTCAGTAACCAATCAGTGTACAACTGAGCCATTCCACAACCGGTGAATTCCTCCGATGAATAATGGGCTTGGAAACAACATGGGGCATTGAACATTGAGAGGGAAATTTACTGGATGCAAAAGTATATGTATACAGTGAGTCTTTAACAGCATTCAACCACACATAAACCGTCAAAAACTATGCAAGTGTATGCTACCAGTTAGACAGAAACTCCTGAACACATATAAGACTCAGTCCTTATTTCCATCCATCATTTCAGCGTGTTGTCAATGTATAACTTATGAAAATGGACTTTACTCAACTTCTTCTCCTTGTTAGTTCAAATGTTCGCATGCTAAAAGAGAGAACTGAGTTGTTATAAACTGCAATGACTGATGTTCCGCGCTAATAACAACTGGGGAGCAAAAAAATAGTTGCTACCAAACTTTATTTCGATGCTTTTTATTTTGAACAAGTGAAACATAATTACGCATAAAAAATATCATGAAAGAACCAATGGTCTTCCTAATGATGTTCAATGAAGTGAGATCAGTTCGTCTTGTATTACGTGATATTTAAATTTGATCACCTTGTGTCACTGACATAAAGGCATTGTCGGTTGTATGGGAAAATAGGAAAAGGTTCAGTGTTAACGTGCAGGCCACGGAACCTGAAGGTTCAGGATTCGATCCCTGGGGGTGGGGTCATGGGTGCGCACCGCTGCGAAGTGGCACACTAGGAAAAAACAGTTGTCCAGTGCTCTCAGGTTTCCAATCATCTTCGAACCGATGCCAATCTACGATGAATACTAACTTGAAATCAACTTGAAAACTCGAAAGTATTCATTCACATTTTGAAACGGTTCTTTACTGCCTGACAGCTTATAGTGTTATTAAATCCAAAAAGTACCTCTTTCCAAGATATTTCTAGAACAAACAAAACATATTAGACGGATGAAAAGTATGTTCTTTTTGACAACGTAAGACATTTTTGATTGGGTCATGGTAGGATTAAAGTGAATTAATTAATACTTCTACCGAAAAACCTTTACCTTTATATATGGATTACACAAAGTGAAGATGCAATTAGTACGATTTTGTTGCAGCGGTTGTTTTTCACTTCAATCCAAGCTATAACGACTTGTGAATACTGATCAAGTGTTTTCTGATGAACCTTTCAATTAATATTTATTAGTTGTTTCTGGATCGTTGATTACCTATCCTCATGTTCAACTTGGTTGTTGCCATCAGTCATCCATTCCCATTAGATCATCACGAATAAACCGACCTGAAATCAATAAATAAGTCCCCACAAGCCTCAAAATTCTAATCCATTTTTCCTTTCAAAATCTGTCACTATTAGTGTGACAAGCACACAGATGAGTAATGTTATGGTAAACGAGAGGACGATATGATTGGCCTCTAGTTAACTGAAGGCCAAATGAGGAACATGATCTTTCTGAATGTAGAGTTCAGTTTTGATAACAATAACAATGATAATAATAGTCACTTTATTCCAAACAATGTGCATGATACAGTATGGAATTCTCGATATGCTATTATTTTTAACAATGTTACTCCCTGAACAGTGTTTTCTAACGAAATGATTACTACATTCGAATGATGTTAATAATGACAGTATTTAAAGCAATAATATGAAACAACTGAAACGTCAGCGTAAATTTGGTGGTGGCAGTTCATTCAGCTAGTACAACAATCTGCAAATCAAGCTCAGTATCCAAGAGACAGAAATATGATGTACTTTTATTAGACCGCGAAGTTCACTTCCATATGACGTGACATTTTTTCTCTGTTTTACTATCAGCTTGAGAAATGGTGACCTGAGAACCTTCTTAAAAATGTGCCAGAGTACATGATACGTTCAGTGGACATATTTAAATGATTGAAACAAATTGAAAAGAAAAAATTTAATGTATATTTGTAGTGGAAAATTTCGCTAACCTAAGGTCCAAACAGTCCGCCGTAGGATTGCCCAATATTTGCTGCAAAACAGTCCTATAAAATATCAAATTACCAATATGGAGTTTTACCGTAGATACGTGAATGATACCTTTTCGGTTTTTGATAAGTCCCTATGCAGTAATTCTATCCTTAACCAGTGCAACAGCGCTTATCCCTTAGTTGATTCTACTTATGAAAATGAAATCAATGACTCGGTACATTTTCTTGATGTGCTCATGATAAAAGAAGATGGCCCTATACTGAATTTATACAGGAAACCGACATCTAAAGGACAGTGTATACACTTTCTCAGCTCCGTACAGGTTTACTGCAAGAGAAACGTGATGAGGTGCCTGTTATTTTGAGTAAGAATGTGTAGTAAAAGAACTACTGTAGACCCGGGATATTTCAAGTGAAAAAAGATATCCTGACAAGTTCATCACAGTTAGAACCAAGCAGTGGTCTCAAACAAGAATTAATGACAGTGGAGAAAAAACCTTTGTCTCTGCGCTTAAAAACTCGAGGAAGACGCTGTTAATGACATTCGATCACAACGTCTAGGTAGAGCAGTCAATAGGATGTTTTACACAAGTCGGCTTTGTATATCGTTCAGTAGTCGGCCAACGCTCAATCCGAGACTAAAAGATAGCCTACCTAATCATCTTGCACATATCGATTTAACTGTTCCTGTGGAACAAATAACAAGGGGCTTATGAATAGGTAGGTGCGTATCCGCGTATGAGAGAATTTACCCGTATTTTGTGGAAAAAGTGAAGTGAAAGTAGTGAAAAGTTCTGTCCTATCGCGCCAGCCAGACACAGGGCATCACATAGATGCTCATAAAGCTTTCAATGTCGTTCATCGTATTTCAAAAACGAAACTACATGTAGCTCGCCAACACTTGCTCAACATGGAAGAGTATGTCGCAATTAGACTGATCAAACCTGAATTTCACATTAAGAAACATCATGTTCTAAAGTTATCCCTTCTTCGGCCTTCAGTATACTAAAGGCCAGTCTGATTTTCATTATTCGTTGTCTTTTTGCTTACCATCACATAATTCACTTATTTGTATATATATCACCTTAATGTTGATAAATTTAAATAGAAAATTCCTTAAATCTTACTCTATTTCGAAAATTTATTTGCCTCTAACTTGGCTTGACTTAACGCTGTACGAATGGATTTCATAATTGTAGAACCTGATGAGAATTTATTGAAAGGGATATTCTTAGTTCAGATTGCTGCTGATGTTATGGAAATCTTCAAATTTTTGAAATCTAACATGAGAACGCTTATATTGATCTCCGCGACTGACACAGGAATCCGGGGAACGCGATTCTTCCTATTTGCGACTCGTCAACTGAATGTACTTCTACGCCGGTAAGTGCTGTTGTTCCCAGGGAGGCTTGAGCCCAGTGCCCTTCGCTTCAAACTCTAGAACGTTGTCCACTGAGCCGGCTGGGTACGATAGCCACCTCTTGTGCAACAGGTATCAGTTGTTATGGTGCTCGTAATTCCCCTCTCCTATACAGTGCCGAATTGCTCGAACGCCTAATTCTAGAAAGTCGCAAAGTTGAGGTATTAGTCATGCACCACAGGGAAAAACCATTCGCATACAATTTTGCTATTAATATTAATGAAAAATGATTTCTTCTCCTGATCACAAATTGGTTGTCTGTTTTTAAAATAAAATGAATCCCATGGAAAACATTTGTAACTGAGGATGAAGATGTAAACACTAAACCACTATGAAAAAGAAACCAATTCCAAATGAACTGGACATTTACAGCTTAAACGATACCTTCGAGTTTGCCAAACGAATAAACTAACTTGATGCATCACAAAGATTTATGGATTTCCTATGACCTTTTTACTCAGAGGCCTTAATAGTCAGTAAAGTCATAGATAAGAAACGTTCCATTTCTGTTGAAAAATAGGTTATACTGTTAATCAGGTGGTGTACATATACGGAGCTCAGTGGCATGATTTTTTGAGAATATTCTTGTTACCATCCTGGGCGGGACAAAACCAACGCCTGCAATCAATAAGACCCCATTCTTTTCAGGGTATGTTGATAATGCTTTTATCGCGGGCAGCAGCGCAAATTTTATGAGTAGGGAACCAACAGTGTTTAACACAGCTGGTACAAACATGAAGTTCACGACGGATTAGTGACAGAAAGATGTAAAAATGACTGAATAATATGGCTATTGAAGGCTACGTTTAGCCACACAGCTGTCCTCTGAGATAGGTAAGAGATTATTAAGTGGAGGCAGTAAAGTCGTCTTTAATTTGAAAAATCCTTTATTTGTGAACTATGGAAACAGCGGCACGTGACAGCATGTTGAGTGTGCCAAAATATACCACAGGCCTGAACATGAGGCTGACGATTTAGTTGCAGAAGAGCGAAAATTCTGGAAAACACGCACGATTATTACTATTATTCTTTGCCCTTCGTTATATCCTCTCATCTCTTTTGCAATCTGGGCAGCCTTACCAGCCAGCTTCAAACATTGTGCAGACATTCCATATCCTCACGCTTACTTTTGCTTTCATTGAGAGAAGAGAAGACACCTCGACCAATTGACTTTCCGAAGGCTTTCACCAACCGGCGTCATTTCTTCTCCCTGATTCTAGAAGAGGATAAGTTGATTTTTATTTTTTGATATTTTTTTGTGTTTTGAAGTTTTTTTAACGATTGGATTAGTTTTGCGGGGTAGAGTAGCTAGCCCTATGCCCAAATTTCCCACTTTAACTGGGACTGGCTAATAAACTAGTGAACTAGTAAGCTAGGCAAGGTTCTGGAAAACACGTACAGTTATCTACTCATAGTAGTCTCCAATCCACTGTCAATCGACTAGGACAATGGGATCATCATTTATTTTTTTTCCCTAGGGTTTCTAGTGGAACATAGGGATTCAGTAGCACACCTCCATTGCACTCTCTTCTCTGCGGTCTTTTCAACCTAGCTCCACGACTGCTCAGAAGCTCTCATTTCTTCCTCGCACGATCTCCTCCGTGTCACCTTCGTCTCGGATGCCCAACTCGTCGTTTCCCACCTGGGTTCCACTCGATGGCCTGGCGCCTGATGTCCCCAGTTGGCCTTCTCAGAGTATGCCCAATCCATCTCCACTTTCTTCCGCACATTTTTTAGGTGACAGGTTCTTGGTTAGTTCGTCCCCAGAGTTCCTTGTTGCTTATTCTTTCTAGTCATCTGGTCTTTAGTACAGAGCATCGGCAGCTGTTGATGAATGTCTGCAGTTTGTTGGAAATGCTTTTCTTGACACGCCAAGTTTCTGAACCATCACGTAGAAGCACCGAATTGAATGGATTGGTGTTGAAAATCCGGATCCTGTTATTTGTGCTGAGTGCAGTAGATCTCTATGCTGATTTCAGATTAATGAAACTTGTCTTGCTGTGTTTCCGATCCTGGTTTTGACATCTTCGTCTGTGCCACCTGTAGTTGAAACGACGGTGCCTTGTCTGGGTAGGTCAAAGAGACTACTTCGTTTTTAATAGTGATTGGTGCTTGTTGCTGATGCTGTTGTTGAATGTGTATCATCATTACCTCTGTCTTCTCTACATTCACTTGAAGTTCCGTCTTCGCTGCCTTGTCTCTTCTGTCAACTTGTTAGTTTTCGCCTGCATATTTTTGAGTTTGTGCGACATTAGACATAAATCATCGTCGACGAAATCCAAATTGTCTTAGCCCTTTTCATCGGTCCAGCGTATGCCTATCTTCTCACCCCTCACGGTTTGTTGCATGATCCAGTTCACCACAATCAGGAAGATTATGGGTGCCAGTAGGCAGCCGAACAATCAGATAGTGATCACGAATTCATGTGACAGAGGTTCACCCGAATCTTTCGTTACCTTTTTGAAAAGTCACTTCAAACATTTCTCATCATGTCTAATTAGTCTTGGACACTGACTTCCAGTATGGGGATGACAAATTCTGAGTATGGTTAAGAGGCGAAAGAAAGCCTGTAGGCATTAATTTTGTAGGTTTCTGTTAAATCTTTGACAAAGTCTTTAACAGAGGATTATTTATAAAGACAAAGTTTTAGAATCATTGGTAGTTTGCTTGTTAGTAACATGTAGAATTTAAGGATCAGCTCTCTACATTTCTTGTGGTACTTTGCTATATACGACTTCATAAGAAACGTTTAGAGCAAAGTACAGCAAAGTACCACAAGAAACTGTTCAACTAACTGCCAATTATTCTGTAAATTAATTAATTACTAAGCATCATCGTTTCCTATGAATTTTAATGATGATTATGTAAAACTTGGCGAAAAGTAAAAGATGATGGTGTGCATTCTCTTCAGGAGAACCGAAACGACTGTTAACCTCACCATGGAAATATCTGATACTTGCAAATACATCTAGTGTAGGACCTTACTCATGAGGCATTGACTTTACATTCATACGGTACCGCTGAATTCCTGTAGTTCTAAGTTTAACCAATGGTGATCTGGGAATCATAGTGAGTGGTGTCAGGTTTTCAGAAAGCTGTGGGTGATAAGCAGAACAAGCAGCGCAGTTACCAATTTAAATCAAGCTTAAAGTCAATCAAAGATGAGGAAATATATTCAAGGAAAAAGCTTTCATCTAAGAAGTAACTCAACCTGCTGAGAAGAGCTTAGGGGGGAGTCAACATAGGTCCATTAGGATACACGACCTAACGTTAACTCCTACTCTCATAAAGTAAACTAAAAAGAAAACTGAACATTATCTATTTTAATTTTTACATCATCAACACCCCCCAAGAAAACATAATGGAAGGGTAAAAAATTAACGATGAACCACACTTTTGTGGGGTACTGGTTTTTTCCTTAACTGATCAGCTGTTAATCCTTAGCAAAGGTGGAAGTGATATCCTCTTTATCCAACGATTGATTCTCAGAGGAAATGGAAGAAGATAAATATGTATTGGGAAAAGAATAACCTAGTTCCTTCTTTCCCTAAGCTAAAAAGCTAAAGTCTTTGAGTAAATTCAAAACACCGGGCTTCACCACATCATACTGAGAAGCGTTTTGTTTACTGAGCCAAACCGGGCCACCTTGAACTTACTTGGTAATACTCCGTTAATGTAGCCTGCCATTACAAAAATACACATTCCAATACCCTTATACGGAGGTTTCTAGAAGTCCACACTTAAAATCTTTATCAGAATCTGGTTGAGATAACCATGTTTTGGAAGATGCAATATTTACTTAGTTTAGTATTCGCGAAGTAATAAAGACGCCGATGTCCTGTGATTGTACTTGACAAAAAAATGATTTAAAGGCAATACAGTGATGAACGAATGATATCGTTTGACGTTCTTTTACTTTTCACTTCAACTTCTAGCCAGAAGACAAGGTCTATTCATTGTAAGAACGATCGAACCCTCTCTGACTATACGAAGCTCATAGTTTCAAGCCCAATAGACTTGACCGATCTATGCCTTCCAACCTATTTACAATTCAATGGGAAGATTTATAAAGAAATAAAACGAACACCTATAGGATCCTCAAAATCAGAATTGATCCCTAAAGCTGTAATTCAGGGGCTAAAATCAATAGTCAACCATCTCATCAAGCCGGTACGCTGATGACAGATTCTTACTTCTCAAGGAAGATGAAACAGAAAGCGCTTTCAAACTGATCAGTAAGTTTTGTAGGGATCCACTTTAAAAGGATATCGAATCCGACAACAGAAATCCATTCCTAGATATCCTCATCAACAGGACACACAATGGGACTTTAAAGACTGGAGGGTACAGGAGAACATCAAACATGAATCAAATTTTGAACCACAACAGCAATCATCTTACAATCTACAAAAACTGCTGTGTAGAAGCACTATCCTCAAGAGGCAAAGTATATTGCAAAACCAGCGCAATACAGAAAGTCGAAGAAAAATACCCGCGGGTAATGTTTAGACCCAATGATTATCCACTCAACTTTATTAAAAAGTGTTTGTCAGCAGGACAGAAAACAGGGCAGTTGCCTCAAATCGATAGGCGCATTACACAACCCTGCATCATTGATATCTCAAAAACAGTCAACCAGCTGCTTTGTCCGTTCAGAATCAGAGTAGCCTACAAAACAACGAAACCACTACAAAGCATATCAGTCAAACCAAAGGGTCCATTGCCAAAGGAAGGCAGGAAAAATGTAATCTACAAAATCAGTAGCAAAATTTGTTCACAGCATTATTTTGGCCAGTCTTGCCGTCGGTTTGCTCAACGAATTTATGAACGCCAACTAGCAGTAAAGCGACATGACTCAGCCTTCATGGTTTCAATGCACGCAGACTATCACGATCACGAATTTAACCGGAAGGATGTGGAAATCCTCCAAAGAGCGGGTTCGAAAGATCCATGAGAATTTTTAGAGGTATGGATATTCAAACGGCAAGTCACTCGACGTACGTGTGGACACAGACGCAATCTACAGTCTTCTTAGGAAGAAAGCAGTCATCCATCAACCAAGAGTGAATTGACCAAACAAATCAGTAGTTATACATAGCATGACAGAAATAAACAGCACAATCTCACTCCAACGAAGATTATCTACCAGTGTAACCGTAGGAAATTTAGGGTTAATGAGGTCAGGGTGTGACAAACATTTCTTCCCCACTTTACAATTGGACAATACTCAGGGTCAGCAAAAGCACTATCGAAACATTCGTGTAACACTTGCATATGCATTTATAAATTTCAGTAGTACTCGTCAGCTAGATACTCTACATACTTCATTATATATACCGTTAAGCAATGGAAAAGAGCATACATACATACATATACAACGTAGACTGAGACAAATTTAGGTGTAACAACATAGAAGTGAATTTGAAACAATTAGTCCCTTTAATAAATTTCGATAACACTATTAGAAGATGAATGGTGTTATCGAAATAGAAGTGAATATTAACGCTATACATTCCGAACAATCTGATCACACATGGACTTGTCGAACTATTTATATGAAAACTTACGAAAAGGTCAATGAAGTTAATGGGAAACATAGGAATAGGGAGGGGATTGAAAAAAAAGAAAAACCTTATTCTTGGTATGAAAATTAAAATCAGTACTACCAAAGTAGGTTCAACGTAAGTACGAATTGTTTTTGTATACATATACATATGTTTCCCATTAACTTCATTGATCTTTTCGTAAATTTTCATATAAATAGTTCCACAAGTCCATGTGTTATCAGATTGTTCGAAATATTTAGCGCTAATACATAACATGTTTCAGATAATCTTCGTCTTCTCATTACGCTGTTTAAATTTACTAAAGGGACCAGTTGCTTTAAATAGAAGTGAATAGTTTCTACAGGTCAAATGGATATTCAAGATTGTTGACATAGGGTTGAGAACTGAATCGATTGAGCGTCGATTACGTCATTGAAAACAAGATGGTTAATAGTACTTATGCAGACAATAAGAAAACAAGGTGTATATTGAGATGAATAATAATGATAACATTGGCAATAGGAATAAGGTTAATTAGACGGAGTAAATCAGGGAAGGAAAACAAATATGAGATGAGTGATAATTAGTAGTGAAGAGTAAAATAAGAAAGATTAAATATGATTAGACAATGTTGTAATTATTACCATGGCAGATTCAGGCTGACTACCATCTCCTTCTGAATGCAAAGGTTTGGTTTGACAACTCGAATCGTGCAGGCTTCTACATATCCAAGATACTTCTTATTTTGCTGTCTACTGATAACTTTAAAGGACTTATAGGTATCAATATCATGTCCATAGTCCATTAGGTGCTTCGTTATCGAGCCCCTCGGGGTCTTCTTTTCGGCATGCTTCAACCATTTAGGTATGTGCTCAACCATTCGGGTGGACAGACGCCTCTTCGTACGACCAATGTATTTGCTTCCGCAGGTACATTCGAATTGATATATGCATTTAGATGTGTCGAGGATCGGAGTACTGTCTTTGGTGGATGGTACAGCAACTAAAGCAGCTCCTCAAAGCTAAATACATAGACGAAACCACATTTAAAAGCATTAAATCAATTGGATCACAGATCCCAAAGTTATATGGGCGAGCGAAAATACATAAGCCAGGTTTGCCTTTAAGGACGATATTATCAGTGATAAATTCACCATGTCATAAAGTAACCCAGTGGTTATGAGGATTTCTCGAACCATTAGGCAAACGTCTGGGAGAACACACTGTCTCTGATACCTTCCAATTTGTTCGAAACCTCACAGATTTCAATAGCACTGGTAAGCATCTTGTTTCATTTGATGTTGTATCTCTCTTCACAAATGTACCAGTTGATGAAACCATTGAGTTTATCTGTCGAGAAGCTGGTAACATCCCTATCCCAACAAGTGAGTTGAGAAAGCTTCTAAATCTATGCACCAAGAACATCCAGTTCCAGTTCAAGGGACAGTTATTCCGCCAAAGCGATGGAGTCGCAATGGGAAGCCCTCTGGGTCCTCTTTTTGCTGATTCATTTCTATCCAGTCTGGAAAATAGTAGCTTGAAGCACCTCATTAGTCAGACGGAACTGTACCAGCGCTATATGGACGGTATATTCATTGTATGTAATAGTAAAGTGGAGGCAGAAGCACTACTGAAGGGCTTCAATTCATGTCACCCAAACCTGACTTTTACGATTGAGCACGAGGAAAATAATATAATTAGTTTCTTAGATGTCTCATTAGTGAAAAGAATCGACGGATCTATAGAAAGGTCCATCTATAGGAAACCTTCATGGACAGGACAATACCTTCATTTTAGGAGCTTTGTTCCGAACCAATACAAAGTGAATAAAGTTAGAACGCTGTGTAACAGAGCCAGGAAAATTTGTTCCGACAGCACACTAGACTACGAAATACGGACTTTGAAAAGCCTGCTGGTGAAGAATGGGTACCCAGTAAGCTTTTTCAACAAGCACGCGAAGTGGGCAGGGAGCAGAACAGCGGCCCCAACAGTGCAGAAGAAACCAGCCTATGTCACCTTGCCGTTCAAAGGTGACGATGTGCTAGAGGCAGTTAGACGAAGACTGGAGAAGTCTATCAGAAGGACTTACTACGCAGCTAAACTGGTTCTTCTTAGTACCACCAAAAGGGTATTGCAGCAATCAGGGAAAGACAGTACTCCGATCCTCGACACATCTAAATGCATATATCAATTCGAATGTACCTGCGGAAGCAAATACATTGGTCGTACGAAGAGGCGTCTGTCCACCCGAATGGTTGAGCACATACCTAAATGGTTGAAGCATGCCGAAAAGAAGACCCCGAGGGGCTCGATAACGAAGCACCTAATGGACTATGGACATGATATTGATACCTATAAGTCCTTTAAAGTTATCAGTAGACAGCAAAATAAGAAGTATCTTGGATATGTAGAAGCCTGCACGATTCGAGTTGTCAAACCAAACCTTTGCATTCAGAAGGAGATGGTAGTCAGCCTGAATCTGCCATGGTAATAATTACAACATTGTCTAATCATATTTAATCTTTCTTATTTTACTCTTCACTACTAATTATCACTCATCTCATATTTGTTTTCCTTCCCTGATTTACTCCGTCTAATTAACCTTATTCCTATTGCCAATGTTATCATTATTATTCATCTCAATATACACCTTGTTTTCTTATTGTCTGCATAAGTACTATTAACCATCTTGTTTTCAATGACGTAATCGACGCTCAATCGATTCAGTTCTCAACCCTATGTCAACAATCTTGAATATCCATTTGACCTGTAGAAACTATTCACTTCTATGTTATTTTTTATTAGTCCCTTGGGTTCCTAATGGAACATAGGGCTTCAGTAACACGTCTTCAATGCGCTCTGTTCTCTGAAATCTCTTGAACCTGGCTCCACGACAGCTCACAAGCTTTCATTTCCTCCTCGCACTATCTCCTCCATGTCACCCTCACCTCCGACGCCCAACTCGTCGCTTCCCCTTTGGGTTCCACTCGAGTGCCTGATGCATGATGTCCCCAGTCGGCCTTCTCAGTGTATGCCCAATCCATCTCCACTTCCTTCTAGTGCATATTTGTTACGTGATAGGTTCTTGGTTGGTTCGTTCCCAGAGCTCTTTGTCGCTTATTCTTTCTGGCCATCTGATCTTCACTATCCAGCCAGTGCAGGCAGTTGTTGATGAATGTCTTTAGTTTGTTGGAAACGTCTTCCGTAACGTAACGCGCCAAGTCTCTGAACCATACAGAAGCACTGACTTGACTGAAGTTGGTGTTGAAAATCCGGATCTTGTTCCTCATGCTGAGTGCAGAAGATCTTCACACTGGTTTCAGACTAATGAACGCCTGTCTTGCTTTTCCGATTCTGACTTTAACATCCTCGTCTGTGCCGCCGCCTGTAGTTGAAACAGTGCTGCCTAGATTAGTGACAGAGGCTACTTCCTTTAGGTTTTTCCCATTGATGGTGATTGGAGTTTGTTGTTGTTGTTGGAGTTGTTGGTGCGGTATCTTCATCACTTCTGTCTTCTCTATATTCACCTGAAGTCCCGTCTTCGCTGCCTCGCCTCTTCTGCCAACTTGTTAGTTTTTACCTGTAGATCTTCAAGTTTGTGTGACATCAGACACAAGTCATCACAGGCGAAATCCAGACCTTCTAGGTTATTTTCCGCAGTCCAGTGTATCCCCCTCTTCTCGCTCCCCACCGTTTGCTGCATGACCCAGTCGACCACAATCAGGAATATCATGGG
The DNA here is from genome assembly GCA_944470555.2 of Heterobilharzia americana. Classification (NCBI taxonomy): domain Eukaryota; kingdom Metazoa; phylum Platyhelminthes; class Trematoda; order Strigeidida; family Schistosomatidae; genus Heterobilharzia; species Heterobilharzia americana. The sequence goes on from OX104129.1 coordinate 13,542,148, forward strand.
GGATAGTAGGCAACCTTGTTTCACCCCTATCTTCACTTCAAAAGCATCACTGAGCTTCCCATTGTGAATTACTTGGCATATGGCGTCTTCATATAGCTAGCTGTTGAATGAGGCGGATAAAGGTTTGTGGTATTCCGTAGTATTCAAGCAGTTTCCAAATTACCTCTCGGTCGACGCTGTCAAAGGCCTTCTCAAAGTCGATAAAGTTGAGGTAGAGAGTCGACTTCTATTATATACTCTGTTCTATGATGATGCGTAGAGTGGCGTTGCGATTTGATCCGCACATGATTTGTACCTCCTGAAGCCTGCCTGTTCTGGTCGTAGTTTTGAATCCAGTGCATCCTTAAGCCTCTCCAGGATGATGCGGCTTAATATTTTACTTGGGGTTGACAGGAGAGTGATTCCTCGCCAGTTCTTGCAAACACTGAGGTCTCCCTTCTTCGGCAGTTTGACAAGGTAACCCTTCTTCCAATCGTCAGGTACCTTCTCTTCCTTCTACACCTTCTGCAAGAGTGGTGTGAGCATGTCCGCTGTTGTCTCTGCATTTGCTCTCAGTGCTTCTGGATGGATCTCATCTGGTCCTGCTGCTTTCCCGCATTTCAGTAGCTTTATGGCGTTCAGGACTTCCATTTTTGTTGGAGGATTGATGTTCACTTGTAGTTCAGCGGCTGCAGGTGGTATTTCTGGACGAAGTGCAGGTGGTGGTGGTCGATTCAACAGCTTCTTGAAGTGGTCGGCCCATCGTTTCTTTTGTTTCTCTTCTTTCGTAATTATATTTCCGTCATCATCTTTTATTGGTTTCATCTGCGTTGATCTCTTCCCAGACAGTGAGTAACCTGGTTATTTGATACAATGTTGTCAGGGCTCTCTTACTTGCAGCCTGTTCTGCTTCACTTGCCAGTGTGTCATAAGAGTGTCTTTTGTCTTTCCGTACACTCTTCTTCACTTCTTTGTCCAGTGTTTTACACATTGTACTCAGTTCCTCTTGTCGTTGAGCATCCTTGCACTGTTTTATCTTCTGCTTCACCATCCTCCTCTCCTCTATCAGTTTCCATGTGTCCGTCGAGATCCATTCCTTGTCTTCTTTCTTCTTCATTCCTAGTATGGCTGTGCAGGTTTCTTTCCACATCTCTTTCAAAGACTTCCAGTGTTCTTCCACACAGGTCTCTTCAGGGATGTTCCTCGATATCACCCATTTTGTCTAGATGACTGACGTGAAGATTTCCTTTGTAGTCTCGTCCTTCAGTTTCCGAGTGTTGTACTTGAACTGCGGTCTATCACCGGCTTCCTTGAAGGCTTTCAACTTGATTTTGAGGGTAGGTTCCTTGCACTAGATGGTGAGTGGTCTGAACCTACATCTGCTCCTCTTCTTGACCTTGTGTCAAGTAGGCTGCGTCTCCACTTTCTTGAGATTGCGAATAAGTCGATTTGATTTTTAGTGTGTCCATCTGGTGGAATCAGATCCATGTCGCTTTGTGGATATCCTTGTACTTGAACACACTGCCTCATTGCAATCACCAAATCGTTGAATGCACAGAATTCTGCAAACAATTCTCCATTCTCGTTCATTTCACCTAGCGCTTCTCGACCCATGGTTAGTTCTCTTCCTGTGTTGTCCCCTCCCAGTTTGGCATTCATGTCGCCCATTAGAATTTTGATATCGCCAACTGGGGCGGAGTCTTGTCCAGTGTTGATTGAAGTTGTCTGTAGAATTCCCCCTTTTTCTCTTGATCTGCATTATTTGTAGGTGCGTGGTATAGCATTGTATGATTGTGACTTTCTTTTGAGTTGAATCTTGCTGTCATGATCCTGGAGGAGATTGGTTCCCAGTGCATGGGAGCCTTCGATGCTATTGGGGACATCATGATAGCCACTCGAAAACTCAGTGTGCTCGTGGTTGTCGTCTGGGTGACAACATTGGAGTAGATTATTGATTCTTCAGTTGACAGTTTGGAGAGTCCACTCCCATTCCATCTGCTTTCGCAAATTCCAAGCACTTCAGTGTGATACTTTCTCATCTCGTTTGCAATCTGGGCTGCCTTGCTGGGTTTAAACATGGTGCAGATATTCCATGTCCCCACTTTTACTTTCGCTTTCATCGTGGAAATAGAAGACACATTGGCCAATTGGCTTCCCGAAGGGTTTCACCTACTGGCGTCATTTCGCCTCTCCGATTTCAGCGAGGAATAAGTTTGTTTTTATTTTTTATATATCGTTTGTGCTTTGAAGTTTCTTTAGCGGTTAGATTTGTTTTACTGGGTAGGGTTGCTAGGCCTATGCCCAACCTTCCCTGTTTACCCGGGCTTAGGACCGGCTAGTAACTAGTGAACTAGTTAACCAGACGAGGTTACACCTAAATTTGTCTCAGTCTACGTTGTATATGTAAGTATGCTCTTTTCCATTGCTTAACGGTATGTATAATCATGTATGTAGAGTATCCAGCTGACGAGTACTACTGAAATTTATGAATTCATCAAATCCTGCTTTTTTCACACTTGTTGCTCGTTTTAAATTTGTATCGGAAACAAATGTTTTGAACTTGCATATGCTACACTTCTTTATCATGTTAGTGCAGAAAATATCACCAAGGATGACAATGAGGTGTTCACGACGAAATACCAAAGCTCAGAGTACATTAGGCCAACATCATCATATTATCATGTTATGTTACATTCTGACGACTTAATTGAATGAAGAGAGAAAGACAGTAGGTATGATTCCCTGCTTGTGTCATCAATATAGTGTGAAAGGACATTTATTCCACAGTTTAATGGCGTTGATGGGCAGACCTGTGTGAGCTGCTTACATGGATGTCTGTTGAGAAGAAATCAAGTTGGCGAATCAACAGGAAAAGCAAAAAAGACAGTCGAAGCAAAGGAAAGAAATTTTCTTTTTGACGAAATCCTTTATCCATCTGAACATTCGTGAATATATGTTACAATGGGGAGAACATTCCATAATTGTTCCCGCTCAAAGGGTCAAAATGTAATGAATAACGAAAGGAAGTTACGCAATACAAACGACGGTTTGAGGTAGGATAATAAAAGAGGGATTAAGCAAATAAATATTATTAGGCATAACAGGATTTATCGAGAACAGTCAAGGCTATACGATGCGTATGGTAGACACAAAGACTCAACGTACTTTTCCGGACTTAGTGTTGGTTTCGAGTTCTGGATGACCAGTATCTAAGTTATACACAAATGCCTTGATCTCACTCGCTTTCAGTGACTCAGTTGAACCCTGTAGAAGATTTTGAAAGAGTTCCCAAAAGAAGCTATGTAACTTGAGTTCACAAGGTATTGCGTTGTTGAGTTGAAGACACATTTCCGTTCCCCCCTTTGCCAACCAGGCTCAGTAGCGTTCTCAAGGAAACAAACTAACTAACTAGCTAAGTGCATTACTTCCCATCGATTACTAATTCATCCTATTTTCCTGCTAATGTTAATTCATAGACTGGGATTTTTTAAAGAATAGTCATGAGTTAACGAAATCTAAACTTTTCCAACATCCATTGTTTAGAGGTATTTAGGTAATTTATAACAGTGAAATGACTGAAAAGGGGTCTATTTATCCTGTTTTCAGGTAAGTCACATCAATAGGCTGTAACATTCAAGTTCTTCACTACCTTGAATACTGAACATTAACTGGAGAATACTTCAAAGTGAGTTGTTGTAATATGTCAGCTTATCAAACAAAAGCAAAGTTCTAACAGAAAATTCTTGAAATACCACAATTAGACAACAAAAATTCGATAACCTACTGTATAATTTGTATTTTCTATATATCGCTTAAATCTTTACTACACTAGTGATGCCATAGAATGCTTTTCTTCGCGGATAACCAACATAAGGTCAGCTTGAATCTCAGTCAAGTGGTGAACTCTTACGGAGAACGATTTCATAACATAAAATCTTCAACTTTATATATTATAAAAGGTTACCAGTAAATAAATTGTGCTTAAAGTGTTATTTGATTGACCTTAAAAAAGAAATAAGGGAAATATTTTATCAGCATGTTAAAAATGGACGAAATTATTAAGTAACAGTTTTGCTGGGATTTATTAAAGTCGGCTGAAGATAGTTGTAATCAAGTACTGATGATTTAGATATAAAGATAGAATGTCGGTTTTATAATTCATTTGCAGTCGATTGTAAGTGTGTATATATTAGTCATCGGCCAATGCCTGTTAAAAGTTACACTATTTATAAGAATTGCTGAGACAAGTTCTTTCAGTGATACTTTCAAACCATGTATATATAATGACAGATATTTGTAGCTAAGGATATGGGTGTTCAGGATGAGTTGTTACTTGAGCCGAAGTTTTAGTAATCAGGTGAAACCTAGCTCGTGGCAGGATTCGAACCAGTGGCCTTTTAACACAACTCAGTTTTTCATTTCACCTCTGTTCATCCCCAAATATGCTATTTACTCATAATTTTGGGGCGACTTTAAAGACCACCCTAGCGACAACTGAAATAACCACTTAGACTTCTGTATTCAATGAAAATCTGTCTTTCCAACCGAAATGAAGAAACCTTTATTGGTTGTTTCAGTCTTTGCAAGGATGGTCTTTAAAGTCACTCTAATTTTGCAGAGGTTTTGCCAACTGCATTGCCCATGACATTAAAATAACCTACATGGCTGTTTTCATACCGTTACTAGTTTTTCTTTCCTCCGCTCTCAAGGCTGAACTCCCATTGGTTGCTAACTATTTTTACCTATATGTGGATTTATTGTTGTCAAGGTCATTTAGAAATGTATGTATTCAGAACCGTTATCAACTGTATTGACTATTGCTGAGACAGTGAAAAGCTCTCTGACAACGGTCTGTCTTCTGTTCTTTTCTTCGCACGTCTGTGGTATTCTTGTTGTGGTGGTTGACGTTCTGATTTGCATTAGAGTCGATTCGTTTTGCATGTTAGGTTCGTATCGTTTGCAGTTTGCCAGGCTAGTATCACTTGTAGACTATTAGGTCCTACTACCGGTCACAGCAAAATATATGCTTATGAACGCCGTCATAATGATTTCAAGATTGACACAGTTGTGAGGGTAGTGTGCACTTCTCGACTGCCCGCCCCGTGAAAGGCTGTTTCTTCTTGAGGTATTTAAGAAGGAAGTATTTGCGAATGACTGCAGAGTCCAAAGGACATCTACCCAAGCCCAGTCACATACGGCATATTAGAAGGTCTGAGATTTTGGTTTTTGCATTCCAATTTGACTATAAACCCAAATTGCCCCCATTGCCATGCCGCGGTGTAGTGACAGAGTTCTGTTTTTGGGGCCAACTTTTTCTAACACCCCTTCTCCTATTGGGGAGGCAGTATAAGCTGTATAAGACTAAAGAAGGTTAGTAGATGGAGGGTCTGCTTTTCCATAATCATAATGACGTTACTAAGTGGTGAACTGTTTGCTGGATGGAGGCGATTGGTAGGTACTACATTCAGGTCACGGATTTTTTGACGCATGTCAGCATGGTGTATCTGCAACCTCCACGAAACTGATGTCCCCTCTGAGATTTGAACTCACGCCACCCAGTGTTGCAATCATCGACGTTATCACTGAGATATTCGAGCCACGACTGACCTCCTGTAGGACTGGAGTATATACATTGATTGATCCCTGGAGAGTAACCAAACTCATTTTGTCTAGTCCTGACTGATAACCAAATTCTGTCGGTCCTTTTGCGATGTGACTATCATATTGGAAAAATTACTATACTAATGAACTTCAATATATGCTATTCTGATTGAAGGTACCTTCTCTGACTGCAGCATTAATGGGCTTCAGTGTCACAGAAGAGATCACTTCCTTCAAGACTGCAGATACACTTTGTTGATAACCTTTAACAAGTCCGCAACCTAAGTCCAAAGCTTCTTGCTGACCACCCTCAGTCAAATATTATCCATCAGAGTTTGCGATGATGGTGAGTCTCTGAGTTTTGTGGCCGCGTAGTAAAATGGTGAACAGAATTCGAAGTGCCACTTGGACTATGCAACATGATATGGGTCACTCTCCCATGCACTTATAGGTCAATAAATAAAGTAGCTGATTTCGGTGACTTTTGATTCAGTAATCCCAAGTAATCAGAAACAGTGGGTTATTATCACACTATGACGAAATATTTTTTAGTCTTTATCAAATTAGCTTGCTGAATAGTTACGAATCAGTTAATACAACATTTCTGAGGGGTATTTCAAGTAAAAAAAGACAAAGAATGAAAAATATTTTTCCACACTTTTCATCTTATACTTGTTTAGGCTTTCCACGGTATGGATACTCCTGATCTCAGCACTGCTTTTATTCCTATAAAGTATTGCAGAGACCTCCTCTTTATTTGAAGTTGTTACCTCTAATCTGTGGGATCTGACAATTTCATGAAACAGAAAACGCATTTACAACTCCCATAATTTACTTTGATATTGTTTCAATGACCATTCATAACACGTTGCTAAATCCAATAAACTAGTGTAGTACCTTGTATGCTGTTGTAGCGCAATATTTAAACACTGACAATTGAACAGGATTCATGGATCTTCTATTTGATATCTAGTAGACTAGTTATTCATTGATTTCTTACAACTTAGTACATGGCGAGGTCAATGAAACCTTGAAGTAAAGCGTTTCGCTTACTTCATGAAATCGGTTCCCGAAAACTGGATTTTCGATGTCAGATAAGCAAACTACTTGTGTTCATAAACATGTTTCCCTCATTCAGACTCCCGTTGATCTTCTCACTACTATAAGGATAAGAGAGTGAGCCTAGCATTTTGTTAGGTGAAATCCCTAAGCCATCTAGAATCATCATGTTTTGCGTAAAATAGGATTGTCTAAGGTGGCGGAGGAAAAATAAACCTGCTGTTTCAAAACTTTACATTTCTGTGGCCGATAAAAACAAATATAGCACCAAATTTAACCGAACCAATTCTTCAGCAGGCATATAGACTGTGGCTGGTTGGTTTAAGCACTCAGTTTGAGACTGGTGTGTCCTCTCCACCTACCAACATCTCCTCAGCCAGTTGGCGTTACTAGCCCTCGCACAATTGGTTTGGCTTATTCCTTACTGTACAAGCAAGCGTATGATTTCTGCGTGCATCTCGACTTTCCCTATGAATTACCTAAGGTAATCAAACTAGTTTATGAAAACCTCACAGTATTACAAAAGCTTTTGGTTCTAACACTGTACTTTATATTCAGTAATTACTCACTATTCTGAAGTGACTGGTTGTAGTGATTTATTCGTAAATCATATGGTCAACTACTGATCATTCTACTCTTTAAGAAAGGACAGAAGTTTTCTTGTGACAAGCACAGGGGGATTAATTAATTAGTTGTGTCCAAGACCCTTGGGTCCATAGTTATTGGACGCCTAACTGGAGCTCTAAAACAACAAACTTGAGAAAACCAGCCAGGCTTCAGAACTGGACGAGGGTGCGTCTACCAAATTTTCATCCTCCGACAGGTTCTCGAATACAGGCATTCTTTCCGGTGGCCGGAACTGGCCACATTTCTTGACCTGAAGGTGGGATTCGACTCTCTCTACCGAGAGACATTCTTGAAGTGCTTGACTGTGAGGAGAGTACTGGACAAGAATAAAGCACTAATCAAGGCTCTCTACTCGAACTCAGGCAACTATATAAGGACTTATGGGGAGATGTCATGCAAATCGACAACTAGTGTTATCCGCCAGGAATCCTGGGTGTCAACCTTTCTGTTTAACTTTGCTATAGATGTACTAATGGACGTATCGTTAGGTACATGAGACCTTACAGTGACTGATCTACTCTCTAGAGGTTATCTGGTTAACTTGGAGTATGCAGACGATATTATCCTGTTAGATGAAGACGCATTGAGCAGAAATTTGAGTATGTTTGGTATGTGTATGGTCTGCAACTACTTCTGGTTTACGGACAGGGAGTTAATTGGTAGAATGCATCGACCACTTCGCTTACTTTGAAAGTTGCATCAGCCCAAAAGAGATGGTTGCTGATGATATCTGAGCTCCGGTACAGAAGCCCATTTGGCACTTACCAGCTTACATCATCTGAGGCACCGATTGGCGAAACATTTGGCTATCAAATGACGAGTATACTGTGCTGCAGTCCATTCTGTTCTTTTATGCTCATGTGAAACATGGCCATTGAAAGTAGATGCCGAGCGGTTACAAGGTTTTAATCATACGTGTCTTCGTGCATGGTGGAATTACAACGTGAGCAACGTAGAGGTCAGGCAAAGGGTTCTAGGTAAGGAGGGGTAGTCTGACAAAGATGGCGTATGCTTTCATAGGCTTAAATGGCTTGTCAACGTGTTGGGTATGCCCAGCCATCACCTGCCTCAACGTTCAATTCTGAGGGAAGTTGGATCAAGTTCTAAAAAGGCTTAGGATGGCTAGACCAGCAGTCAGACAAGTCCCTGACAGTTGGTCCCGGCTGTGTTTGGAGGTGTGGAATTTCTGGCTGGGGTCCGCGTTAAGAAAAGAATCAGCGGTTAAGGAAATGCTTGAAAATTGATCGTAATGCCACAGATGTATTCACTCTTTGGTGTCTTATAAAGCTTGAATGTTTTGCCACCCCTGATGTTTCAAATCCCCCTCCTCCCGTAAGAATTAGTCTATTTTGAGGTCAATCTTTCCTATCAGTCTGTTATTTGTATGGTACTGTGAAGGGTGATAACTTGAACCGATGAATTTCTGTACAAAGTCCCAGATTGATTTTATCTGTCTGTAGTAAAGACTACTATCCAAATTTCATATTACAAATAAGGTTTTTAGTGCTGAAACACATTAAAATCCAGAAGCGTATACAAAAAGTGGACATTCCACTTTTGATGGAACACGTTTCAGAAAAAAATATTGATCAAACAAATCTTAGTCCAGTGAGGAAGAAAATATAAAACCTGCCAATTTCTCAGAGTTGTTAATTTCGAAAAGTTTTGTATCCCTTAAATGACATTTATTCCCCGGTTTTGAGATTTTATGGATGGCGGACATTCCTGAATGCCTTAGTTGTTTTTAAATCTCAAGTGGCTATCGAAAAGTACTAAAAAGCATAACATTTCACCAAGGCGTTCATAGAGAAACTTCATAAATTTTAAGTGGTGTTATGTAATTTACTTAATTTTGTTTTAAGTTAATAAAAATTTTAATTATTTATTAGATCGTTTCCAGTTGACTTACTATCCAGACTAGAACACTGGTCTACACATAAATTTGCAACAGGACTAATTCAAAGCAGGTAATTGTATAACAGATGATTACCATAAAACCGGAACAGTGGTGACTTCAGTTTTCTCTATATCTAAGAAACATTAAAAACTAACTAACTAGCTAACTAACTAACTAACTAACTAACTAACTAACTAACTAACTAACTAACTAACTAACTAACTAACTAACTAACTAACTAACTAACTAACTAACTAACTAACTAACTAACTAACTAACTAACTAACTAACTAACTAACTAACTAACTAACTAACTAACTAACTAACTAACTAACTAACTAACTAACTAACTAACTAACTAACTAACTAACTAACTAACTAACTAACTAACTAACTAACTAACTAACTAACTAACTAACTAACTAACTAACTAACTAACTAACTAACTAACTAACTAACTAACTAACTAACTAACTAACTAACTAACTAACTAACTAACTAACTGACTAACTAACTAACTAACTAACTAATTAACTAACTAACTAACTAACTAACTAACTAACTAACTAACTAACTAACTAACTAACTAACTGACTAACTAACTAACTAACTAACTAACTAATTAACTAACTAACTAACTAACTAACTAACTAACTAACTAACTGACTAACTAACTAACTAACTAACTAACTAACTAACTAACTAACTAACTAACTAACTAACTAACTAACTAACTAACTAACTAACTAACTAACTAACTAACTAACTGACTAACTAACTAACTAACTAACTAACTGACTAACTAACTAACTAACTAACTAACTAACTAACTAACTAACTAACTAACTAACTAACTGACTAACTAACTAACTGACTAACTGACTAACTAACTAACTGACTAACTAACTGGCCAACTAACTAACCAACTATCTAACTAGCTGACTGATTAACTAACTATTTGGTCAACTAACTAACTCGATGACTAACTTACCAATTAACTGAAGTTGCATGAATTTTAATGAAGGATATCAGTGAACCCTGGGTGCCATTGGCTTGGGGGTTAGGATAACCTATCCTTCATTTGACAAGAAGTTGACCTTTATAACTGTCGTTATTATTTGGCCTATTCTATCTAATTAATGACTAACTTGACTGATTTCCAACTGAGTGATTATTTCTTATTAGTCTACATACTGATTGTCATTTGATTGGAATACCATGCTCCTACCAATCCTCTTGCTGTTATGGGGCTTCCTTATTGTAGTATTTTGACGTTGCCCCATTCGAAGTTACGAATGTGGTCATCTGTATGCATGAATATTATGTTGTTTGACTAAAAGTTGATGCTCACAAGTATTTTCGTCTATTTGGCAACTAAATTGGTCAACATAGTCATGTTGATAGAATTCGCAACTAATTTTTTAGATTACATTCATCTTGTCCTTTCTGAGTAATGAATCCTTAAGATTGAGTAAGATGTTCTGCAGGGTTCTGGTTGGATTGTATGTCATACTGATACCGAATGGATGAAGTAATTAGCTGACCCTTTTGCGACTCTATTGATTTATATTGATTCTTTTCTCAGGTTGGGATGATTGTTTGGATGTGTTCTATCAGTCGGCATTTGTGGATGCACATGACAGCATAATCACCAACTCTCAGCCAATTTCGTTAAAATGGTTTGAGTGCTGCATTGAGTCTTGACACGCATGAATAGAGCTCCTACAAATATTTTCTTATGAGACGCTGGGTTGTTACTATTGAAGCTCAAAACTTGATCTGTGTGCGCGTCACTCTCATGTATACTTCAGAATTCTTCATGTGTTCTAATGATAAGATCTTCATAAACCACGATCTCGTTTTTTGTCTCTACTTCTATTGTGAACTGAATGTTTTCAAAGGTCTTGTTGATGGAATCGAATGTGTTTTCCTAATTCACTCGTTTTGATGACGGTTGCAAACGTGTCGCCAAGTTAACAAATCAAGAATTTCGATTTGATTTGTTGGAATGACGGTTGATTCTAATATTTGCATACTTGTTTCAGAGATCATTTCGTGTACTTGTGAAATCACACCAGTTACTCTGGTCCATTTGTAGACCCTCTCTTTGATTAGAGCCTCGATGAGCAGTCATAATGGTTTGCTATTAAAACCTTGAACACACTGAACAATCTTTTCGGTTAACCAAGTCAAAAATGTTAACAGAACTTAAAATAAGATCACGGGATTCACTGCGCATTTATTAAAGTCATTTGAGACTATAAGCCCTAAAAAATTTATGAAACTATTATTAATTTTACTTGACAAAAAATGAGGACAAAATTGATGCAAGTGGCTACCAGCTTCAGGAAAAAATCTCTGTGAACCAATTTCATCAAAACATGTCAGCTAATAAGTGAAAAAAAGGTAGTGATCTCGTGTTAAACTACTTGCTCTTCAGCAACATAAACATTTTCAACATTCTACAGTAACTTTATATGTGTTCATACTTTCAATGTGTTCTGTGAAAACCTCTGAGTTGAAGAGTGCTTAGACAAAAAGGATGTGATATAGTCACGTAATGCCTACAGAATTGAAGAATTCCCTTTAAAGTTTACTTACATTTCACTTTTACGCATGCCTTTTAGAAATTTAAAATAAGCAGACCTGAAATTGTTCTCTGATATGTGAAACTTCCCCTTTTATTGAGCGTCGAATTGCTCAAACTCCCCTGGAAGATAGGCTCCCACACGAATGTCTCGATACTTCCGGATTTTCATAAAGTTTTATTCATGTAGAATCTCACCTGGTTAACTAGTTCACTAGTTAATAGCCGGTCCGAAGACCGGATAAAGAGCGAACGTTCGGCATAGGGCTAGCAACCCTACCCCGTAAAACCAATCCAATCGCAAAAAGAAACTTCAAAGCACAGAAGAAATATATCAAAAAAAAACTTATTCCCCGCTGCCATCGGGGAGAAGAAATGATGCCAGTTGGTGAAAGCCTTCGGGAAGCCAGTCGGCCGATGTGTCTTCCTCCCCTCGATGAAAGCAAAAGTAAGCATACGGACATGGAATGTCCACACTATGTTTGAACCTAGCAAGGCTGTCCAGATTGCAAAAGAGATGAGGAGGTATAGTATAGAAGTGCAACGAATCTGCGAAAGCAGATGCAATGGAAGTGGAATCTCCAAACTGTCAACTGGAGAGTCAATAATCTACTTCGATATTGTCACCCACACGACAAACACAAGCACATTGAGTTTTCGAGTGGCTATCATGATGTCCCCAACAGCATCGAAGGCTCACTCTCATGCAGTGGGAACCAACCTCCTCCTGCAGGATCAGGATCATGACAGCAAGATTCAAGTCAAAAGGAAGGAAAGTCACAAGCATACATTGCCAATGCTACGCTACGCACCTACAAATAATGCAGATGAAGAGAAGAATGAGAAATTCTACAGATAACTGAAACCAGTAATGGACAAGACTCCACCCAAGTTGGTGACATCAAAATTCTAATGGATGGGGTGACATGAATGCCAAACTGGGAGCGGATAACACAAGAAGAGAACTCATCATGGGTCGAGAAGCACTCGGCGAAATGAATGAGAACGGAGAACTGTTTGCAGACTTCTGCACATTCAACGATCTGGTCATTGGAGACGAGGCAGCGTGTACAAGCACAAGAATATTCACAAAGTGACATGGATTTGATTTCACCAGATGGACACACTACTACACTAAAAATCAGATCGACTTCATCTCAATGTGAAGAAAGTGGAGACGCAGCCTACTGGACACAAGATGAAGAAGAGGAGCAGATGTAGGTTCACACCACTCACTATCTAGTGCAACGAACCTACCTTCAAGATCAAGTTGAAAGCCTTCACAGAAGTTGGTGATAGACAGCAGTTGAAGTTTAACACTCAGAACAGAAACTGAAAGACCAAACTACAAAGCACACCTTTACGTCAGTACGTTATCAGGACAAAATGGGAGACATCAGGGAAACCTCCATGAAAGAACACTGGAACTCACTCTTTGAAAGAGACGTAGGAGTAAACCTGCATAATCTTATTAGGAAGGAAGGAGAAGCAAGACAAGGAATGGATCTCGACGGACATATGGAGGCTGATAGAGGGAGGAGAGGAAGATGGTGAAGCAGAAGATGAACCAGTGCAGTGCAGGGATGAACAACGAAAAGAGGAACTGAGAATAACGTATAAAACACTGGACAAAGTGAAGAGTTCACGGAAAGACAAAAGATACTTCTATGACACACTGGCAAGTGAAGCAGAACAGGCTGCTGGTAGGAAGGAAGAAAGGATGGAAAAGCACCTACGGATTGGAGCTAGGGGCTCATTGTCAAGCCCTGAAAGATGGGCGTCCTAAGTCTTTGCAACAACTGGCGTGGAATCATTCTCCTGTCCACACCAAGTGAAATATTAAGCCAAATCATCCTGGAGAGACTAAATAATCCTCTGTATTCAAGATTATGACCGAAACAGCCTGGCTGGCTTCAGGAAGAATAAATCATGTGTGGATCAAATTGCAACGCTACTCTACGCATCATCATAGAACAGAGCATACAATGGCAGTCTACTCAACTCAATTTCAACTTCATCGACTTTGGAAATGCCTTCGATATCATTGACTAAGAGGTAATTTGGCAGCCACTTCAACAGTATGGATTACCGAAAATCTTTATCAACCTCATCCAACAGCTGTTTGGTATGTGATGCTACATGCCTAGTGATTCACAGTGTAAAGTTCAGTGACGCCTTTGAAATGAAGACAGGAAGGAGTAAGACAAGGCTGCCATCACCTTTGGTCTTCCTGATTTGGTCGACCGGATCATGCAAGGGAAAGTGAGGAGCTGTGGGAAGGTGGGCATACGCTGTCTTATTGACGAAAATACCCTAGAAGAAGATTTAGATTTCACTGGTGATGATTTATGCCTAGTGTGTTATGTCGCACAATGGGAAAGGACAAGTTGGGCATCCAACGTGAGGTTGACATGGAGGAGATCATGTGAGGAAGAAATGAAAGTTTGTGGGAAGTCGTGGAGCTAGGTTGTAGAGACTGCGGAGAAGATAGTGGAATGGAGGCGTGCTACTGAAGTGGTATGTTCCACTAGAAACCCAAGGGACAATTTGGTAAATCCGTTTAAAGTATTACAAACATTTCGGTATTTGGTCACAGGCTTGTGACATGATGTAGTTGTATTTTTGTGAATTGTGCGGAAAGCTCATTATCTCAGACCTTCATTACACAGTCATATACATCAAAGCAATTCAATGAAACTGTTTGTGAAATTTTCATCAATTCCATAACCATAAAATAGAAAGAATTTTGCTAATTTGGATTATTGAATAGTCTACTCATTGGAAAACATTTCGATTTGCGTATAACATAATAGTTATTGTATTGTCGCTATACGTTTTTCATTTTTCCGTATCTATCGTACAACTCTTCAAAAGTGGAATTCTTAGTGCATTCGTTTTCCTTACCTAAACCAAATTTATGATGCAGTTTTGAGGGGAGGCAAAATGGGGCCTTCAGCTACACTTAAGTTCATCTTCCACCTTGTCGACTGACATTAATCCTGTAACTGCTAATTTTCTCATTGAATAGCTGCAGAGGCAAACCTTCTTATGTGACAAAAAAAGCTGTTAAGCCTCCTGATAAACCATATGACCGGATAATATTCATTATTAGTAAACAAAAGCCATTATATTGACGGAAATAGGTAACTCATAGTTGCTGTAGACAAATCTATTCATAACCGTAAATAATATCACCTTGAATCTATATATATAATCGATAAATATACACGTCATATTGATAAGAACAATAAAAAGTCTTTTCCAAATACGGTACCTCTTTGTTCAACTTCCATCATTCCACTGGCTATAAATGGAGTTTACAATTTAAAAGGAACCGCTGATTCCCGCTAAAGATTAAACCACTAATTGAGAAGCCGAATATCTTCTATGCAAGGAAGGCTGTAAACGAACTCATGACTTTGTGTTCATACTTTTAGAGCAGTGTGTCAATGAATAGATAAGATGACACTTCTGTTTCAGAGGTCACACATGGTGATCTTGCCTTTGGGGTGGTTTCCAAGGGAAACTCTCTTTACAATACTGCTGGGAAGTTGAAAAGTTACTCACTCATGATAGATGTCAAAGTGAACCGTCTAGTTTGTGAGTCATTTGCAAACTGATTATCCTGTTTTAAGTATACTGGTCCACGCAAGTCAGCTAGCCGGTTGCCAGATTCCGGCGACCTGACATAATTTGGTTCAGTCAGCTGACCTCAGTCCTAAGCGAGCGAAACGGTCATAGTTTAGATCACTCTGAGTGGCTTCAAACTACTCATACTCTTCAATCGTATACTTCACAAGATATGGTTTACTTTTACTCGCGATATGGAATAATTCTCAAAATAACAACATCCATTTCAACAATTTATTTCTTGAGGGTGAGGAATTTTCCTTTGTTCAATCTAAAAGTAATCCCATCTTTGTTATATTTTGCTTGGTGGCGCACGTTTCTTCCTTTTTGGGTCTCGTCAGTTGTATGTACCTGCACTCCAGCTAGCGATGTTGTTCCTGTTGAGATTTGAATCAAATACCCTTCGCTTCAAGCACTGAAGCGTTATCTAGTAGGCCAATAGGGCCTGAGACCCATCTCTCGTGCACTTGAAGTGATGTGTACCGGGTTCGAGTCCCAGCGGGAACAACGTCACTCACTGGAGTGCGTGTATATCCAGGCGACAGGTCCCAAATAGAATAAAGTGCGTTGCTTGGATTCCACTGTTAGCCATTAGGCAAACTACAACATGGTGAATATTCAGAGAGTATCAAGTCATCCACATAGAAGCCGATCTACCAACAGAGGTTGAGCAACCTCAACCCATTATAACAGCGGGAGATTACAAGTATCATGCATCTACATGTTGGTTATTTGTCAAATTATTTCTACTTAGTATGCTGCCTTGACCTTTTACTAAAAAGCAGTAACACAGTTTCCTTTCGAAACAGTTAGTTCCATTTATGAATTTCGACAAAACGATGCAAAGACGCAAATGGTCTGCATCACATTATGTATTTGGGCAACACACATTTCGAACAACCTGACCCACAGGCACTTGTGAGTGGCAATTCTGTAAGGAGTTAGATGATTAGGTTTGAGATAGTGTTATTCAGGGAGTGATATTAGATGGAGCACCACTAAAAACTTGGGAGCACTGAACAGCTGTTTCTTTCTAGTATGAGACTGCTCAAGTATTCACTCGCTATCTTGTAGAAGACTGTAGATCATTGGACTCCTACCCAGTGGCTGAATATTCAACAGGTTTACCTTGATGGTTCTGAGTTTAATCTTTGAAGATGTCGCGAGCTCATACTGCTAAGTCCCATACTAGGGCGAAAAAACTTATCAGTTCTCCCAGGTTTTCAACCCTTCTCCGACTGTTGTCAGTCTGTGATGAATACTATTTGTTGATATATTTGTAATTATCCGTGGTTTTACTGGATCAAATTATTTCACCTCTATTGCCATATGGGTTGCTATGCAGATGCCTGAATATTCATTATGGTAAGTTACTTGGTTGTAGCTAGCATACGAATCCGGCCACCATTTGTACAACGGGTATTAGTTATTACATGAACATCAACTAATAATAATAACTAACACCTGTCGTACAACAAGTGGCCATGGTGCCTCAGTGGCCTAGTGGATAACACTTTGGTGTTTGAAGTGGAGGGTAAGATGTTAGAGTCCCAGTGGGGACGACATCACTTATTGGGGTGCAGGTACATTCTGCTGACGAGTCCCGAATAGGACAAAACGCGTGTCCTCGATTCCTCTGCTGGTCACAACCAAATAAATTATCAATTAAATGAATACCACCTTAAAAATGAAATTCGCACAAAGTTTAAAATGATTGTCACTCAAATGGGAAACCATCTTGAAGGTCAAAATAGCAATGAAGATCAATAAAGCCACAATAACAAAAAAATTAACGGTTCAAAATCCTAAGGCTTAAAGCTGGATTCACCAAGTAAGTCTTGATTTGGTGACAAAATATATTTGAACGCATATCACTCCACAAAGCTAAACAAAGATATTCCTCCCTGATGACTGAATTCCTTTTTATGTGTGAATCTGGTTTACTAACTTACGATCTGCCTAACTATACTAGCCCAAATAAAAAGGATCAAGTAGTAAACGTTAAGTTTAATTGAGTAATTTGGCCTATGTCACTCCTAAGACTAGTAAAATATCTTTCGACCAAGTCAGAAACTGTGAAAGGAAGCGGTCTAAATCAAAATCAACATTCTAAGTCATCAGGCACTAAGGTAGAAGTTTAGGATTTCAACCTTTGTTTCGTCTTACGGTGTGCCATGAAAAAACCTTATTGGACAATTTTGTCCTACAGTCAACCAATCAAAATAAATATCCAGCTTGTGACCTAGTGGTTTTATATGGTGATGAAAACTGTACATAACTGAAGCGTTTTTGTCAAACCAAGAGTTTTACTGACAGTCATATGGCCAGTTCTTGGATTCTGATTTTCGAAGCTATGTGAAGTATTCGGTTTCGAAGGAGAACAGTCCCTGTTCGTATCCAGTCTGAGTCTCACTTCCTTATTAGCATCCTGGTACTACATACTTTTCAGTTGGTTACTTCAAACTTATTGTACAGCACAGCGCAATACAAAATTCCAAGTTATTTGGCCGAAAAATCTGTCTGTCAGATGATCACTTTGGTAGTTTGCAGAACTTTGACTGGGTACACCTTTACAGTATTTCGCCCTGCCACTTTTGACAACCCTACTCTAAAAAGTGAAATTGTTAGCTGAAAAAACTTAAACCAAATGATGCAAACTCTCCTCAGAATGTATAAAGCTCTATGAAGTGAGATCATTAGCAGACTACTGATCCATGAATCGAAGCGCAGAATACCATAATGGAGGTAAAAATTGACGGAAGTATACGCTCATAAGTTTGTGGTGCACAAGCTTTCACAATGCACCCTTATGAGTAGCCAATCAGATTACTGACAAAAAGACTTAAAATTCACTAGTAAACTGAAGTCATGCAAAACTTTATCAGTAGGTGTGGTGGTTCGTCAAATCAGGTGTAGTGATAAACTTTCGCTGATGGAATTGAACGCTGGTTGCGTTATACAAAGCTAGTTTCTTGAGCTTTATCCCTTATGGATCTGTCAGTGCGAACCGTCAGGGAGTTCCATACTGGGACGAAACAGATGTCAAGAGCTCCTAGTTTTTCAGTGATTCTTCATCTGATATCAATCTATGAAGACATTCTACCTTGAAACCGATCAGCCCTAATAAACATCTAGCTGACCTTTATGTTACTCTTTCTTAGATCAGATTTGTTTGCTGCAATGTTACTGATGCGTGTGGATGATTGCTAAATTTCACAGGAAACCAGGACAGGGTTCAAAACAGACTTGTGCATGAAACAGGAAAAATAATGTGGAACGAGGCATCTAATAAGAGAATGGTAATATACTCTCTTAAGTACATCTAACTCTTATATATCAATACTAAGTCGTGAATTGTTTTACTATATTCTTATTAAATGTCATTGTAGGAAATGACAAATAAGGTAACGAAAACCTTCGTTAGGTTTAACTGTTTGCCCACTAGTGTACCGTTCATAATCGATCTTCTTTCCAGCGAATATTTTATTTGGCTTTGCGATCATGATAGGTTGTTGAAAAATCCATCCCTTTTATAGAGTCAACAGATCATGAAAACAAGAGCCATCAGAGAATACTTACTGTGGTTAACAGAATAAAAAGTATTAGGAGGAACTGTGCAAAACGTTTAGACTTTAATCAAATTCTATGGAACCATTTTGAATGACAAGCCCTGCCTGTTTACTGATTCACTAGACTTAGTCGTTACAAAATTTCATAAAACTGCTTACTTGATAGTGTGAAATGGGAATAAGTGTATTCTATGGACTGAGGAAGTATACCTCAGAGGATGACCAGTAGAGCTACTTTAAACAACTTAACGATACCGAAATTTTTGGCAACTTAGAGATCTGTGTCACTAAGAAAACCTATTATTTAACTTCAAATGAAGTTTTCAGTAACAAAATTTACTTTTGATTCGGTGGTTTATCAAGATTTATTTATTAATTTTAAATTAGCATTCACTAAAGAGTGATATCATCTAGAGAACTATTAAAGACCTGGGAGAACTGAAGAGTTGTTTCGTCATCATGAGACTCCTCAGAAGTGTGAATTGGTGACCTCGTTAGGGATCGAACTAAGAATATGGTCGCGGAACCTGAAGGCCTTGGGTCCACACATCTAAAATGTCCCGTACCAGGACGAAACACCTGTCAAGTGGTCCCATGTTTGCAGATGGTTCTCTGACTGACGTCAGATTGTGGTGAATACCAACTGGGAAAATTATTTTGGTTATGCATTTGCTGGTCCCAGTACATACTTTTATTCAAATTAAGTTTAATTAAAAGACGAAGTTTATCTGAGCAATGTGATGTATTCATGCAATACATTTGTAACAGTCTGATCACACATTTACTTGTCAAGTCAATATATATTAAACCGTGGACTGGGAAGACAAATACAACAATTAAAATAATAGGGGATTAAGATTAAGAAACATGAGGACAAACAGGAAGTGACATAGTTGGTCCTAATCTTGATAAGAAAACAAAGTTTACCAAGGTAGGTGTAGTGTAATAACAAACTGCTTTTGTAAACATAAAGGTGGTTTAAATTTGTATATGGCTATGGCTTCTGCAAATCTCAGAATACGTCCCTGACTGTTTCCATATAAAACTTTGAAAGCTGTTTGAACATCAACTTCGTGACCTGTTTCTATGATATGTTTAGCTATAGATGAAGAGGGTCGTTTCCCACCAGCGTTTATCACTGTTCCATACTTCATTTGTTTTTGAAGCCATTTAGGCACATGTTCTCCCACCCTCAACTGCATGACTTGATTGCTCCTCCCTGTGTATGTGTGACCGCACACACAAGTAAATTGGTAAATAACTGATGCCAGTCAGTGATGAATTCCAACCTATAATCATCGTTACTTTTATTCAAGTCTCAATTTTCATTTTTTCGTAGATAATGGATGAATGCGCTTAGCCAAGAGGTGTCGTTTAATTCATAGACTGTTGGAAACAGCCCTGAAATGCTTCTCTTCACTCATAAGTGGAGAAGGTTAAGACTGAACTGTTGCAGAGTCATAAACTTTGATTTCATGATACCCTTTATACGTTGGTCAGATTAAATTGTATTTTAACCAGAATCTATGGTTTCGAAGGAATCGAAAACGCTTATTAAGTGGTTAAAGCCTTTGACATATATCTGAACTGAAAGTGGTACCCATCATAAAAAGACATTAACTAGAGAATTGTTGAAAACCTGAAAGCTCTGGACAGCTGTTTTTTTGTAGTGCAAAACTCATTAGCGAACCAACGACAGAACCACATGTAAAATGCAAGATCTCAAGGTGAGCCAGTTAAATGTTTGTTCAGTGCTACTAGGCTTTGAATGGTTCTTTAGTTGATTTTAATCCTTGATGAAAAATACCTCCAGATCAGTCAATCCTCATAAACGTGCGAACTTGAAAAGTGAAGAAGTTCTGATTCATGAATAACATAGGTTAGAATTAGGTTTCGTGCAGGAGAAAGCATCCCTAGTGTTAGTGACGACATGGATGAAACTCTTACCTTCCAAATAAATTTAATACCATCGAAACATGAGGGGTAGTAGAATTTAGACCTTCAAACAGAAACCTATGGTTGAGACATTATTGAGCAACAGACTTCAAACAGAAAATCTATGACAATCCTGAGAAGTAGACATTTATACCAATCACATAAAGTAGACACTGTTGTTCAGTCACAACAAAGTCTAGAATGCTACTTAACTCAAGCAAACAATTCACCAACTGAGCAAACATCTAACTGCCTATAATATCAAAATTCAAACACTGTAAAACCAACTAATCAGAAGAAAGATGATTTCCAGTGGTTCATCACTTGGGTAGATTAGGTGTCAGATAAACACTTGCAGTTCACTAGTTTTCAAATCATACAGACTATGATGAAGAGAATTTCAAATAAAAGTTTGTAAAATATAACACTATGCAAAATGAACGTTTCCTGTAGAAACAGCTACATCCTTTGACAGTGTCAGTGATTTATGATGTTCAGTGTCAAACGAGATATACTGAATGATGTATTTCCAGACAAATGAAGCGGAAACGTAGTCGAGCGGTCCTGGTGTTACAATACTGTCATCTAATAATTCGTGGTGTAACATCAAGAACAAGATATTAGGCCAAGAGAGTCTTCAACAAATTAATTTTCAAGGTGTACAATTGCATATAAATGATAGTCGAAAAATTATATCCCGTTATTATGACCATCACTCACACTTCAATTATTATCATAATCAAAAATGCCTATGTCATCATACCCTCTTTTATTACTGTCATCATCATCATCATCATATAGCGTTTAATTTTCCAAATATCATATTTTTATACGAATGTACAGCTTGAAAATAAATTCGTTGAAAAGAGTCTCTTCGCTGAATAACTTGTTCCTAATGTTACTATCGAAATTATTAAACCATTAAAAAAATGCAAGGACCTAATGACTTTGAAGGAACTCAATAGGTTTCTAAGTTATTCTGTCAAACTTGCTTTGGTGAAATCTGAGATTACTTACCTCAAAAGTTGTATTGATAGAAATGAATATCCGAAATTATTGTGGAAAGCACTTAGGAGAAACCATATCCGACCTAATTCTAAAACACTGAAACGTCACGCATTTAAACGTATTGATGTTATTAGCCTGAATCGCCACAGGAATTTCAGCATTTCAAGTCGACTGTTCTTGACTGATATCATCAATTTACCAACCCCAAAATAAGTTCTAGTTCTTTATTGACTAAGGACCATATAAAACAGCTAAAATTAATCAAAGATAACAGTGATATCACAAGCCGTCCTAATAAGGGAGTAGGTGCTGTCCTAATGAATCATCAGAAGTCCAACAAGGCACATAACTGAAACATAACTCATGTGTCTTAAGAAGCATGAGGGATAGGTCAATAATTGGCTACGATTTACATGAACGTACCTCATCAGTTGGTTCCATAATCCCACGTCTATGTGGACTACCAAAGATATATAAAGCGAAATAACCTCTTCGTCCGATCCTGGATATGGTTGGTTTTCCTTATCACCGAATTACTCAGTGGTTAGCTGAAATTTCGGAACCTGTTAGAAGGCAAGTGTCGAGTTTTTCTATGCGTGATAAATTCCAGTTTGTTGCGGGTATTAAGGATTTTAATGCTTTAGACAAGATGACATTTTCATTAGACGCTACTTCATTGTTCACAAGCGTTCCACTTACCAAGACCGGCTGTTATATATGTGACTATATTGATGAACTTAATTTGGACATAGGACTACCAACTAGCTACTTGAAAGAGCTTTTGTCGAGGTGCACATTTAATGTCCAATTTGGTTTTAATAATGAAATCTACAGACAAAAAGATGGAATTGTGATGGGTTCACCATTGTGACCATTATTAGCAGACCTTTTCATGTCGAAACTACAGAATTCTCAACTTTGTCAAACTATTAATAGCTCTGACTTTTATAGAAGATATATGGACGACACGTTTGTTATCTGTGACAAAAATACTGACCTAGACGGTAATCTTCGTTCATTCAATGAATGTCATCAAGCCCTCAAGTTTACCATCCAGAAAGAATCAGAAGCAACTATTCCTTTCGTTGATGTGCTTCTCACCTGACGTAAGAACGGATACCTCAGAAGATCCTTCAATAAAAAAGCAACGAGGGACGGACAACAAACTAATTTTTATAGTTGGGTGCCTATCAACAGAAAAAGAAACCTTATTCACTCTTTCTGCTATCGAATAAGAAATATCTGTATTGAAGATTGGATTGATGAAGGGTTGTCTTTTTTAAAAAGTGCAGTTGTCGAAAACGGTTACCCTGGCTGTTTTATTGATAAAAATATTCAAAAAAGAAGTGCTAAACCGGCCATTCATTCGGCCTCATAGCAAACATTGTTCATGAGCCTGGAATTTAAAGGTGACCTAGCATCAGATGTAGCAAAGAATCGTCTGTGCAGATCAATCACTAAAACTTCGTTTGCAGCAAGACTTCAATTGACTTTAACCAGCCGTAACCTATTCTCAATTTGTGTTAAAGATAAGCTTCCTCGTTTGGTCACCTCTATATGCATCTACCAGTTCATCTGTTCTTGTGGAGCAAGGTACGTCGGCCGTAGCCAGAGAATGCTTTCTATACACGTATACGAAAACCCTTTCCTGCTTAGTTTTATAAAGCAGAAAGAAAGCCTGCTAGAAGTTCGATTCTAGAACATTTGATTGATTTCCATACCTCAACAAACCCGGACAGTGACTTTAAAATTATCTATCAAATTAGCCCAAACCTCCCACATTTTCTTCGTTTTCAACTCCTTAAAACAGTGGAGGCTTTAGCTATTCATGAACTAAAAGCTGATCTGTGTGTGCAAAAGAAGTACATACAGTTTTTATCATGACCATAACACTTTCCCACCCATTATTCTCTCCTGCCCTTTGTTAATTTAATTTTTGTATCCTTTCTTTATCATTTTTGTTGTTACTATAATTGCCTCCACTTTGATTAGTTTCTGGTGTTATTTCACTTAATTGTCTTAATCTTTTTAGAAAACATTGATTTCATCTTGACCAACTTGTCTAATCCTATTACCTAATATTTAATTGGTTTACCACTTTTGTTAATTTTTTCGCATCCTTCTGAGGTATATACCTTCAATGAACCATTCTATATATTACCTAATCTACTCGTTTATCATTCATACTTCAGTTGTTATCATAATCAAAAATGCCTATGTCATCATACCCTCTTTTATTACTGTCATCATCATCATCATCATATAGCGTTTAATTTTCCTCACGGGATATACTTTTCCAAATATCATATTTTTATACGAATGTACAGCTTGAAAATAAATTCGTTGAAAAGAGTCTCTTCGCTAAATACTGTAATCACTCAGATTTTCTGTATCATCTGGATTATGGAAATAAAACATGATATTGGTGATGGGTAGTGATTAGTAATAATGATCAGGACCCGCGTCTCGTCCCATTTGGGACTCGTCAGCCGGATGCACCTGCAGTCAATGACAGAAATGTATGTATGTATGCAACCGCCTTGAGTAATGCTAGATCTTTTTCGAATGGTGTAACCTATTGATTTCGCCAATTCAATCAATCCTATATTTGTACCTAGGCTCATGTGCTTTTTCTCGAAACTTCGAGGTTACACGATCGGTTGTGAAAGGCTTCATCCTATGACGACCCCAGAAATCTTGATGCATTTAATAAGTTTTCATTAGTCGACGAAAGTATGAATATTTGTTTTGTTCGCTGAATTCAGACTTTATTTGAAACATGAAATAACTTTTCTCCGCTAACTTAGCAGCAGATAAAAAACTTAGGAGCATTGGATAGTTACTTCATCCTAGTCTACATACGATCACTTAGCAAGCTGCAAAGAAACAATTATACTTGGTTTTAGGTTTTCCTCTAACTGATGTCAGCCCAAGGCGGAAGACACTTTGAAGTCGATCTCTACCAACAATGCAACCACGAAAGGAAATATCTTAAGTGCGTTTGGTCTTCAAAAGCTTATAGTAAAGATAGCAAGCGCACTTCAGGGGAATCAAAAAAATTTATGAACATCAGGACTGATGACGAATTTGTTTCTGACTATTTCGTTCTCAGAAGTATTACTGTTCAGTTTCAATAATCATTTAGTGTGCATACTTAATTCTAAAATAATTTGATATTTCTCAACCAATGACTGAAGAGGCGAAAGATAAATAGGAAGAGTGAATTAGTAATTATGGGTAGTGGCTTACAGTGGAATCCAGGATGTGAATGTCGTCCTATTTGGGACTCATCAGCTAGATGTATCTGCCTCCCAGTGAGTGATGTTGTTCCCAGCGGCATCCGGACCCAAGAGAGATGGCTTCAAACGCGAGAGGGTTATCCACTACACCATCGAGGCATTCGCACAGGAACCCATGTGCCAAGAGAGACTGATCAATTCGGTCCAATCAACGACGGTGTAGTACAAGCAATAACATATTGCACAATCGAAGTTGATTCAAAACTCTTAAAAGGTCCTTCTAAACTCCATAAACAAAATAAATTGGATCTCCTAAACTTTTCTGTCCACTGAAGTCTAAGTGTTGAAGGAAGGGAAATTTTTTGATCTAAATCCACCATTACTGAGTCATGTCAGTTGGATAATCTGCATCCGCATACAGTCTATGCATCTGGTCTCAGAACATCATCATCATCAAAACTAAAACAGGGCCAGACATTACTGCATAACGGTCAAAGTTTCCACACTTCATATCAGCACACGAAGTAGCAAAGCAAAGAAACGGAAGGTGAAAAAGGAAATAAAAGTGAGTCAAAAGAATCAGAAAGCAGTAAAAGAGAAGAATGATAAATTAGAAGATGATGAGATTAAGTTTGATAGTTAAGATAAGGATAATGTGAGTATACATCTGCGTCACTGATATCGGTCCTGGGCCATATCGCCTTGAGTCTTCAGCCGCTGGTTTCTCTTGTTCTGTGTACCCCATCCGGCTAGTCTCTATTGCCCTACACAGCTCATATAAACAGTCAAGGACTTCATGCATTGATACCATGTTTTAGCCTGGTTATCGGTCAGGAGCTAGCTCCATAGGAATAGATGAACTGATACGTACCCGCTGAAGCAGCCAGCGGTGGTATGATGTCTTTCGTACATTTATTCACTCACCACTGGAAAATTAGTGTAAGTGATTTGTAGAGTTGCTTTTAGCTATCGACGTTTCAGAATGACAAGAACCATCACAGCTGCTTAAGCCTAATCTTACAGTGACAACCTATACTACAGATCTGTGCTCTACTGTTTTAAGTAATCAACTTCTAGCCACCTTACAAAAGGTTTGAACTCGGAATCACCTGCCGAAATCCCTCATCTTCTATTGATAACATATAATCCACCGAATGTATCCTTTTGTTCAAAAAACGCTTAAATCAGTAGTAATAATAATAATCTTAAAAATTAGTTGGGAGTTTGTTCTGATAATGTGCATCGATTATACACAACAATTTTAACAACGGTATTGAGTGATACTGTTACAGTTATGAGGTATATATTTCGAAGTAGCACTTGAAAGCGTCCGTTTATTTGAATTACATTACAGAATCCACTGATGCACATAAGATAAACAATAACAACGATGCTGACTGTCTATTTAGGATATAATTTATTGGATACAAAATAGAATTCTCAGCATGTAAAAGTTCTAACTCTTCGACAACATTTTCTAATAAAACAATTATTACAGTATTAATAAATGATAACTAGTTATGATAATCCATTAGTATGTGGGTAAAACAGAGGTATAGGAGAAAACATCATTGGCCATTGAAAATTTTTGCTCTGAAACCCCATTGTGTACATGATTTTTAAACAAGTAACAACTGGGGAACATTTTACACAGCTTCACGCATACGAAGTCTAGTGAGAGGAATTACTTCATATCCTCTAAAGACAGGTTGGAAAAAGCCTTGAATCAAAGTGGGACTGGGCATCTGACTCAGTGACTGCCAATAGTTACTTGCATGAATCGATATACTTGATAATGAATGTGGTAGTCAATGAAGTAAGCGGTAGGCAAATAATCTTGTTAGAGGCCTTCAGTGTCTCGCACACTGTCAACTCTTACTAGCAGTTCGAATATAAAAAAAATGGAAACGCTTTCAAGCGAGATCCTTGTGTGAGCGGAATCTGCACAAAATAACACGTGAATCAAATTTTCTCAGTTCTGGTCACCATTTCTGAATATAAGCAATGGTCCCTTCACAAGTAATCAATTTTCCTCATCCTCTGATTCTTTTTGATTTTGATAAGCAGATCAGAATATTCAGCTGTTACAATAAAAAACAGACAGTAATGTACATTTAATTCTCATAACAAGCGCTAAGGGATTGACTTAAAGCAACTGAAACCAGATTATGAGGTCAGTCTTCTGCGTCAGGGCAATGGAGCGTCACATCGATACACTATAAGCCACTACTTCCATCGATGTCTGATGTACTTTCATCATCATGCACTGTGCTGCTTGACATCACAGATGGCAAATGCCAGTAAGTTTGAAGTGATTATTCAGAGGTTCCTGGCGATCATTTCTCACTATTTAAAAATCTACGCTGTGGGTGTAATAGTGGCCGCAAAATCACGGAAGAATATTTTGTTTTACAATAATAGCAGTTTAAACGTACCCTTGTAAGCGTGCAAAAGCGAAGATGTTAATGAAAATCTCATTTGTACTATCCAAGTGAGTTTTAAATACCAATCAGTTAGCGTTAGAATTTGAGCCAAAATGACACCAAAAGAGTTATCCTAGTTTAATGGAGAGAATCCAGTGTTCATCAGGTCTTGTTACACATGCACACGCTCTCTCACTGTGACGTTGAGTCTTTCAATAACGCCTTACACTGAAGAACTGAGACCTGTTCTAAACAATTAATATTTTTCTACTTAGTAGTAGGTTCTAGCCTACCACCACCTGTAACCGTTTGTTGATATACTTGTAGTTCTCCTATGCTATAGTCAGTCAAATTGTTTGACCTCTGTTGGCATATTGCCTTGATGGATAATGCTTTGGCATTTAAAGCGATGCATACGAGGTTCGAGTTTCAGGCGGAACAACATCACTCAAGCAGATGCAGGTACATCCAGCTGACGAGTCCCAAACAG
Organism: Heterobilharzia americana; assembly: GCA_944470555.2. NCBI lineage: Eukaryota > Metazoa > Platyhelminthes > Trematoda > Strigeidida > Schistosomatidae > Heterobilharzia > Heterobilharzia americana. Next base: position 13,570,192 of record OX104129.1, read on the forward strand.
GACGATACAGGCACCCTGGACTCTTCTGCTAGCCACAACCAAGTACATTACTATCACCATCGATTGGGGTTAGGACAGAGAGATAACCAAGCGGGCCACAACAGTTGAAATTCCTGGTTGTCACTGTCCAACTAGAGTGAGAACAGAGCTGATATTGGTGGAGCTGTGAGTGTGTGGTATGGCCGGCCTTAGCGGAATAACCCAGACAGGGTACTCAGGCCGTCCTAGATAAGGAGGTAAGGGCCTTCCGTATTAGATAAAGTGCATGACCTGTTACGCACACCATTTCCGTAAATATATGCCTAATTAAAATTCGTTAAGTTTGAGAGGATTTGGTCAACCTGGGAAACTGGGAGAGGCCTAGAAGACTAAAATATGTTTCAACCTACAACTACCTGTTCAGGTTGGGACAGACAGATGGTATCACTAGCATGGATTCGGGGTCACTGGTATATCTCTGCACTGGCGATTTGGCCGATGTTCAGACCTTAGCTTCGGTTTGTGATTCTCACCGTGATGTACAGTTAGTGAACTGATGGAAATTCCCAATGTTAGTCCAAACTAGCACAATTCCTTCAGTTACCATGTGCGACTTTATCCTACAGTCACTAACATCTCAGCAGCTGATTCTAACAGAAGATGAAGCCAGGTCGATTACCCATAAAGTGCACAATTATTTGTGTTTCGCAAAATAAACAAGAGGTGTAAAAGTCCGTAAAGCACAGACGGCAAGTATAGGATATTCACAGCTGATTAGTTGTGGCTGTCATTCTTTCTGGTTACGGATGCAAAAATCTATGTGAACTTTGCGCTTGTCTGGTGAGTTTCATTGCAGTCTGTTGTCCTTTGTACACACACCTCCAGTAGAAATATACCACATCTTGAAATGATGGGTAATATTTATAGTTCAGGTGGATATATTTTTAAGGGTGTTGTGTTCTTTGATGTTAACGGAATAGTCGTGGAGCTTTCATTATCATTCTAGGCAATGTCATGAGCACAGCAGCATCAATCCGGCAATAAATAAGATCAATTACACAAGAAAACTGTTCAAAAGAGCGAAGATACATCAATCGAAGGAAATACAGGAACAGTGACAAGACTTTGGCAGAAGCAACCAATCAAATACATGGTCTTCAGGCAAGCTACTTTCTGAGAAAAGTTTCTGACGATGACATTGTCTAGAATGACAGTGAAAGCTTCATGATTAAACTATCCACCTCAAAGAGCACAACGCCATCAAAATACATCGCGTGATTTCGAGAATAACACGCCTTTTTATGCCAATGGGTATTTTTGTCCACGAAAACGCCATGCACCAAATTATTTTAAAAGATTCCCTTTTAAAAGAGTAGAACTATAATCAAGTTGTTCTTCTCAGTTGCGTTTTCTGTTTCTTGTTATTTTCTGGTGCATAAATTGGAATACGAAGCACTTCTTGAATGCTAAAATCATAAATGATTTCGATGGGTGCATGTTCGTCTATATATACAAGCGCGCGCGCGCGTGTGTGTGTAGACAGTCATTCATAATCCTCCATAATACCCACGATGATGAAAGATATTTAAAAAAACGAACAATATAAATTGGCAGAGAAATTTCTTTCATGATCATCCCACTTCATAAATTTTGTTCACACTGGAACAGTTAAATACTAATTTGCATAATTTGGGTGTTAATTTCTTTCTTCCCTATCCGCCAGCAGTGTTTTTGTTACAATTATTAACAAGAGTTGACTACTACTACTACTACCAGAAAACTGATAGAGATTAGTACCGTTGATTTTAGTTAGATAAAAGTTGTTAACAGAAACGACTCAACCGTTTGTGATGTGTGCGAAAAATGATGTAATCAAAACAGCAGTATTACAAAATGCATATCCCAATGATGCTTTCAAAGAAGATTTTGATTATGAATTTGGTATTTAAAAGGAGATGCAGCAGCTATTTTATGATTCATATTGTTCAATGGTTATTTCTTTGGGCATTGTATGAAGGTTAGTTTCCCATCTATATCCGCTTGTGCTTATGTCTAACAATTTACATGCCCCTGTGGAGATGAACACACCGGATATTGCAGGTAGGTCACTGAGAAAGGCATTATAGAATACTCCTTTATCCGATTAATTAAAGGTGAGCACAGAATACCCATGTCATCTATATGGGATCAGGTTGTTAAATCCCTGTCATTTCGTTGTTAAAGTAACTTAGAAAGGTAGGCTAAAATTATTTCGAGTTTCTGTTTTCATCATAAAGCTTTTCATAAATCTGTTTCCTTATCGTGGTCCTTGTAATTCACCCTTTCTTTGACAATTTTTATTCCACTTTACTTTGCATATTTCACTTGTTTTTTTTATTTTCACTTAAAGCGTTCTGATAATACCAGACTCATAATTCACTTTTCGAAATGAATTCATTACTAACCAGCATTATTTGGAAGACCAGTGAGGACCTAGCAGCATTCAGCAGCTACTTTATCTTTGTATGATACTTCTTAGCAGCGCGGAACTATAATTCTATGAAGAATTGATCTAAGAACCGTCAACTCTTATGGTGAAACTTTTACCATTTATCCAAATGGCTGGCATCCAGTTGTACAGTGTTCTCAGTTTTTCAGTGCTTCTGCAACAGACGCCAGTCAGTGATGAATACAATCATAAAATAGACAAATCTATACAGGACACCAATCGAATTACAACCTTTCTTTAAGAATGACTTTTTTCATGTAAACCGAACTTCCGCCACTATCAGTCGTATCCTAGCAACATTTTAGCAAAACTTTCTAACTTGTTACCAGTTACGAATGTTCAATTTGGAGGTTTGTAGGGATTTATTTATTGACTTTAGGCTGGTATTCATCATGGAGTGACATCAGTCCAAGGAACATTGGAAACCTGGGAACACTAGATAACTGTTTCGCCGTAGTATGAGACTCCCCATCACTGCACACTCATGACCCCACCAGGGGTCGAATCCAGGACCTTCAGGTTCCACAGCAAGCAGGTTACCACTGAGCCACTGGGTTGGAATTCCTAGTGGGGTCGTGAGTTCGTAACACTGGGGACTCCCATACTAGGAAGAAACATCTGTTCAGTGACAATCCATGTCAATCCCTGATGAATACCAGACTGAAATTATGAATGTGTCTATACACTGTAGTAGTAGAATCATTGAGGGTTAACACTGCTTCTTCATCGTCTTGTTGAATAAAAAGTGTACTTCGTCGATGTAGAAAGGTTCTGAATCTCATCTAATGACTTCATTTGACTATCCGGACCGACAGAAACTGTAGTTCCAAGACACACACTAATAGTCTATTTAGTGGGAGCTGGAGCATTTAAATTTCTAGTATATAAGGCTAGAGAAGTCGTAACTGGATTTACTGGTAGTTGCATATTTCCCTTGAATACTATGTTTAGCAGAATTGGTCAATCTCTGCTGTCATAAGGGCTCTTAGGTGGATCTTCTGATGTTGCTTAAAATTCAAGTACGATGTTATTCGATCATTGGTGGCTAAAAGTAAAATCCAGAATTCATGTTTTATCTTGTTTTAGAATCATCAGCTCACTTTTGAAGCGATGGCTATTGTGTTCTGGTCCAAATGAGAACACCATCTTTCGATGGTATACAGGTACATTCAACTGATGAGTTTCAGTTAACAAGCAACATGCATCCTGGATCCACCACCAAATAACTTTTGGCGATATTGAGGCATTTGTTTAATCAGTTCATGTGCTAAAGGAGACCGATCAATTCGTTTCGGTAAAAAAATATTCAACAGTAAATCATCAAGTTCTCTAATAAATAACGAATGATACCAGTTGCACAAAATGTGTCTGTCGTCACTCAGTAGCCCAGTCTATAACATTTTGGCAGTTGAAACAAGTGGTAACGGCTTCTAGTCTCAGTCGGATGACCATTGTCATCGAGATGGAGGCGCACACAGCTGACGAGTCTTAAATGGGGTGAAACGCATGTCCCAGATTCCCCGCGCAGTCACTGTAGTCTAGAAGACGTTGTAGAAATACTTTAGAGTTCACCTAAGGACTTTTAGTTCTTTTACTGATAGTATTATTTTTTAAAAGATGAATCCAATAGTTATTCAATGTTGAATCATTCCCAAGAGTTTATGAACGGGATAACTTTGTCTTCTAGTCCTATATACCAAATGTTGTTCAACGTCTATCATATAGATACGCAGTGTTGTCATTAGGCTTTTTGACATGGCACTGGAGAGTGCTGTATCTTGTTCTTAGGTTTGAGAGCTGAATGAATAGAAAACACTACTCATCTCCAAGGTATGAGGAAACTAGTGTTTTCTCGATTATTTGAACCTGCGTCACTCAGTATTGAAGCTTAAGACTTTACCACAAGGCTACTCAAGCCATGGATGACCGATCCCTTGTTGGACTGGGTTGTGTACAGGAGTTGGTTATCAGAGGTTAAAGGATGTGATTGTCTAGCTTTTAGCACTTTACTCTGGTCGGTCTATCGATCAAGTTTTGTAAGCAAAAAAACATGACACTGCAGTGGGCTGTGTTATGGTCCTACACCCTAAGATGTAATTCTTTCGAAGGTAAGATAGTAACAGCAGGTTATCTGACAAATGAAAACTAGGCTACCTTTATCTCTTTCCTTGTTCCAACACATATTTTAGCAAATTTAGAATAAGACGACGCCAACAAGGGATGAAATTTGCAATAAATTCTCATTTTATTAAGATCGACGATTCTATGCATTTTTCAAATGTACAGAGGTCGAATTCCAATTAGCAAACTTCCACTATGTTATGTTGCGTACTCATTGATCATTTCATAAATTATGCGTTTTAGATAGCCCCTAAGTCACAGGATTTTCTAATTACTATTCAGTCATCAGGTTCAGCATCTGATATTATGGAATTTCATAGAAATAAGGTAAAAAACGAAAAGTACAAACGTCTATGAAATTTATATTTAAAACGTGAGTGGAAAATCACCTGTGAGCGGGTTATCCGGCAAGCTGATATCAGTATGAGATATCAAAAGATCTTTGTTTTTTCAGTTGACTTTGAGGTTTATTCTTGTGTGCACATGGAGCTCCCATTAGAGGATAAATTCAGCAACTTTCTGTTCGTATGGTTACCGAGTTTTATTTTATATCTTGGTTGAGAAATCAGCTGTTCACATTTGAAGGCAGTGGTCGATCCTACGTACAGAATAGCTTTTACCTAATCATCTTTGTTGTGGTGCAACTTTGTTGACCTCAGACGTCATGGTATGAAAATCAAACTTCAAGTAATGCGGCATACAACAAGCCAGTCACTAAACAGAACTAAATTATCGGTTCGATTGACTTCCTAAGAATACGCAATTTTGAGGAGTTTTTTCAGAACGTATTCATATCAAATAGAGGGTAGGAGATCATGAATGGATACTAAGTAAAAAATACTAATCGCCAAGTGGGAAAGCTGCAAAAATATATACCATTTAATTTTAATTCAGTGGTAGAAAGTGTGCTGAATGCGAAACTTACAGGTCCTTGTGTACAGCAAACTGACAAGATTATCTAGATTAAACAAAAACAGCTGTTTTATGCTCTAACAGTTTTACTGATTTTCTAATGGGTATAATTCCTCCACAAATTACTTACCTGAATATTTTAATTCATAAATCTATCTAGTTAACCACAGAAGGCACTTATGGCTAGGAAAAGATTTCCTGTGATGATCTGCAATTACTTTTATGGTGTTGTTTTCTGATATAGATGATTTAATCATGAAGCTTGCTTTGTCATTCTAGACGACGTCACCAGTATAAACTTTAAAAAGAAGTGATCTGTAGGATTTCCATCACAAATAGTTTAGTAGCTTGCCCTGATGACTTTGAGTTTGGATGGTTGTTTGTGCTAAAACTTTGTGATCTTTTTAATGTGGATTTCAACTGGCTGTCCTGCTGGCAAGATCTTCGACCTTCTTGTTGTTTCATATTGGTTAGTAGATTAGGTCAGTATCAATTTGTTCGTTAATCACTGACTCTCCTGAAAGTTGAGCTTTTGACACATTTTCTTTATCCAGGATTTTCAGTTTCTCAGTCGAATTCATGTTCACACTTGTCCATATGCAATGTGAGGGAAGACATATCATGACGCCTCACTGCCAGTGGATGTTTATATAGACGGATCCGAAGAGGGTGACTACTTTGTCCAATGTAGTGGTTTTAGGAGTTTCTGCAATGTACTTTGTAAATAACATTTGGATTTTCTTCCTTCCCTATTGCATCTTTTGGTCTGAATAACAGAGATTAAAGGGGTTTTATAGACTTGTGAGCCACCACGATTGTAAAAGGCTTCGTTATTCTAGTTGTGATCTCGGAGACTTTATAAGGTCAGGTAATCTATTTGTTGGTTTCACTGAGCGACTCAGTTAACGGTGGACTAAATAAACATCTTTTGGTGAAGTTGTGTGGATAGCCATTTTTCTAGAAAACGGTAACTGAGTAATTTTCTTCTTTTCTAAGTAAGGTTGGTGTACTACAATGTTTCTTCACTTTTTGAACAATGTTTTTATGAAGCTGATCTTATGTGCTGTGGGATCCCTGCTGCTATTCTGGTGATCTTGTAGCCTAGAATGACAAAAAAATCTTCACGACTATTCCTTTGAGGCTAGAGAACCCAACACCATCAAAATTATGATCACCTGAACCACAAATATTTCCCATCATCTTGCGGTCACTTCATTCAAATTTTATTTCATTTGAATGTTTTTCAGAGTACATTTTTTAGCTAGAATTTACAGGAAAATGTTTTTCATATCAACACGAAAAATACCTTTGTTTACTTTAAATTCTGAACAAAACGATTTCATCGTTGCATACCAATTTGTTCTTCAAACAATGAAGTATCTTTTTTTCAATCAGAAAAAAATTAACAAATAAGTTTTCAGACGTAGTATTCATCATGGACTGACTGACATCAGTTGGGGAGCCATTGAAAATCTGGGAGCACTGGACAGCTGTTTCGTCCTAGTATGGGACTCCTCAGCAGTACGCACCCACGACCCGACTAGGGGTGGAACTCAGCACCTTCAGGTTTCACGGCGAACGCCTTAACCATTCAGCCACTGGGTCGGTTTCCACTGGTTCACAACTTCCAACTTCTGTCAATTCACGACATAGTGCGACTGTCACCCAACGTCTTCCTCTTCACTTAGCATACACTTCACTTCCGACTGGTTGACCCCACATGTCACGCCTTCCCATTGGAACTTGCTGACATCCATCTGGAAGCAAGTCACTAATGAGCACTAGTGAAGGTAAACTATCTTTTCAGCACTCATTTGTGTAGCTGTAAGCAAAACGCTAGGAAGTTGTAGAAAATCTTCCAGTCAATCAATATAAAGTCAACCGAAGGGATAATGATAACAAATTATGAAAGTGAGTAAGGAGATATTGCTTAACACCGGGAAAAATTTAGATGACTTCAGAAAGTTGTTGAATAAAAGTACAAAATCAAAGAGTAAAAAACACAACTTAGTGAGATTCTTTTTGGGGGAACATAAAATGATTGAAAGACAATTAAAGGAAAGCACAAATACCATAGAACAACTTTAAAATCAGGGCAACAAAAATTGTGTCTCGTAAAAATAACTGACGCTTAAATTTGTGGGTTGTAAATGCTTCAGATAGGCAGACTCACGTCTACACTGTACCAAAAAGTTGGCCAAACGTTTCGGATTTGACAGTTCTGAATTAACTAGGTGCTAGGGATAGTCTTGTCTCCACGCTACGAAATGTTCTTAAGTAGGTTTGGTAATTGAGCACAGTTCATGGTCAATGCATTTAGCCTCACAAGAACTTGTAAACCTATGAATGAACATTGAAGCCCACTACGCCGCAATATCCTTCTCTAAATGATAAATCATCAACTGGTGCAATAAGACGGTGGTTCGAAAACTTGAAACGAAGAATTCTCTCCTCAGGGACTTTGACATAAGTTTCCGTAAAACATCACTTAAGACATCAACTTTGAATGATAGGAACAGTAGAAGAGTATATTTCATGTGACTCGTATTTTACATAAGGCGCAACTGTTTATCGGCTTTGTTTATCTCTCTCGTTCAGAAGGAAATCACATTCACCGACCACACATGAAAGCAATGAGAACCTCATAAAAAGCAAATAAAGCGGCTGATGAGGATTTCAACTGTGTCTAAAATTCTTTCACTAGTTGCGACTTATCTACTGCGATATAGTAACTATGCACATTGGTCAGCAGTGAAATCTAAGACACATGTTTCATCCTGTATGGGATAATATTCTAGACATATGAAGGTATTCCCTTGAATACTCTGATGTCGTTGCCTATACACCTTGTTATGCATCATTCAACCAGACTAATGTGCCCTAATTAACCTTCACAGGACATATTAATTGGTATTTTCCTCTTGAACATTATTTTAAAAATCTTCATATAAAACTTCTAGAAGTACCTGAGTCTCAAAACAACAGACTATTCATATATCTTAAACAACCAATTTATGTACATTGACTGGTCACTAGCGAGTAATCAATTTCATGTTATTTGGTACCAAGTGTTGGCTGAACGCTACCTGTAATTTTTAAATGTGATCACCAAGCTAGGATACGCAGCACCACGGTGCATTTTGACTAACTTTAGATGGCTTCAGACAATCTGCAGGAAGCCCTGCTTTACTAAAGTTTTCTGCATTTGGCAGTTGTCAGCCAGATATATCTGCAGTCTTAAAGGGATTACTGTCTTACTGGAGACATGGACCTGCTTTTTTCACTGTTGCAATCAGCAACGTTACCGATGAGCTATTCAGGTTTCGATTGACTGTGATCCTGAGTTTATTATTCCTGTCACCACGTCACAAAGTGGCCGACAGAACTCAGTCAACACTCAGAACTTGACATTCTGAAATGGATTATTTTACAGTGACCAGTCAATGAACCTAATCCATTCCTACAGGAAATCAATCACCGTCCGAGTATTTCACTGATAGAGTACTGCATGACGGTGGTTTGAACCTCATGCGGGAAATTAATTTGGTGATGGCCGCAGATATGCCTTGATGGTGAATGTCAAAAAGCTAGAAAACTAGGTCCAAGGCTTCCAAAAGAATTGCCTCCGAACATTTGCTGTCATCTTACCTTTCCATGCAGTGTACGAGGTTGAAGAGAAGATACTTTGCCAAATCTTAGAAATGTCTTACAACATACTTTCAAGTTAAGTGATATTATCCTGTAACTAAATTCGCTTGTTATCTTCTCTAATTGGTTTCAATAGAGCTTTCTAAAGAAATAGTGCATAAAAGAGTGAATTTAACTTATTATCAGAGCTTGTTTACGAATTTGTGAAAATAAAATGTCAGTTTGGGTTAAGTTTTCAAGGAATTCACATTTGGTGTGAATAAATTTGCTTTGAGTTACATAGTCATCGAGCATCAGTTTCTTACACAATTTATCAGAAAGGTACATAAAACTAGATCAAAAGGTAGCAGTGCTTATATGCTGTAACTCAGAAATATCATTTGATAAATTAAGCAGGATAAATGCAGTGATTCGATACAATAGGTAGGAAGAAGAGTACACTAGCCCGAAAATTTCAGTGGATTACCAGATTTTGGTATTTGAATAAAGGCATGACTTGATGGCACAGGACACCAAATTATACAGCACTCCAAGTAGAACAATTTTTTCGTAGTACTAATCCCAAAACCTCAACCTACTAACCTAGTAATTAGAACTTTGGAGTATCCGTCTTGAAGCGTGATCTAATGAGAAGCTGCAGATTGTAACATCAACTGCCTGAAAGTGAAGCAAGTGCCAACTGAAGAACTTGGGAGATAATTACGCTATTTTGCAAACTAACAGAAGTTAGAAACTCCAGACCAATGAAATCTGACCCAATGATTGAACGGTTAACGAGTTAGCTATGAAACCTGAAAGTCTTGGTTTCGATCTCTGGAAGAGTGGTGAGTGCGTACTACTGAGGAGTTACATACTAAGACTAGACGCCTGTCTAATGCTCCTTGGCTTTCAAGAGTTCCCCAACTGATGTCAGTCCATATTGACTACTGTCTTAAAAACAAAAAAAACCTTATAAACTTCAAACTGCAGAGAATGTTCTTTTTGCCTAGTTATCCCAGGGTAATTCGATGTTTTCAAAACGCGTGTACAGTTGAATTCATCCTGTAAGAGTTACTTACTGTATTATCTATATCATATCTATACTCAATAGTAATATTCCGAGCTGCTTGATTTTTGAATTCACCCCTAACGTTAACCTTTCGCGCCACTAATTTCATATCTACTTGGCATACAAACTTCACCGATGCGATTCGTTACGTAATTCGAGTCACTGAAAGTGTAGGAGTAAGTCAGAACGGGGAGATAGTCACATGATTGGTCAGTATTCTTTCATGTAAAATGTGGTCCCAATATTCCTCGTTAACGCTGATAAGTTGCAGTGTAATTCACACTTTACTGATCCACTGTTAACCTTGGTCAATGATGATTTCAGTGGTATTTTCTTGGTCCAGTATCTGGGAAGAGAATTCTTCAATGTCAAACTTGGCACTCATTGGTGCAGTAACAGGTTCTAGAAATACTCTTATTATAGTGATCCGTTTGAAACTATTTGTTCCAAAAACAATGAATGATCTACCCTTTCTATTATGTAAGATTCAAAATCAGTACATTGTCCACATCATGGAATAATATCCAAGCAAACATCTCCAGAACAATAGAGAATTGATTTCAATTTCTCATAGATTTTTCGAAATGACTGATCCCTTATTTACTTCGAAGCGAATCGCATAATAAAGAGTACTGATGGATCTGCTATACTTCCTATAGAGAAAACTTGAGATTGAACACTTCTAAAAAGATAATAGTTCCGACAAACACAGGTGACTTCGGCCTTCGCGTTCTCAGCAGGGCGTTTTTGCAGAGACTTTACCATTAGATTACTCAGGTTACGATCAAACGATCGGTCATATGATTGAATTATGTACGCAAATAGATCATCAGTGTGCAAGCTGCCTCCCTCATGAAGGTGATATCAGGTAGTATTTATATTCACTTACACCTGAAGAACACACTCAAATTTTTTCAACTGTTCTCAAAACATTATCCATCTGCACTGGATCTCTCAAGCTTCCCAATTGACCATTTAGGTTGAAAGCAAGTGAGTCATAAATTTTTCTGTTTTCTTCCAGCTATCTCAGAACTCCTCTGTGCATCATAACTAGAATGCCTTTATCATTGAGCGTATACTGAACTTCCAAAAGGTATGGTGATATCGTTCTTATAAAAAGTGACATTTATATCTTATCACAAGATTTGAAAGTGAGATTCAAGGAATGATATCATTTGGAGAAACAGTGAAAAAGATGAGACTCTGGACAATTGTTTATACCTATTTCAGGACTCCTAAATGGTGTGCATCAATGAATCCTTCAGGTAGTGAGCCCAGAACTCTCAGATTTCGTGGAAAGCTCGTTATCATTGAGCCATTAATTTCGGATCCAATAGTTTATATTTTCTGATTTCTGTCAACTCATCACATAGCACGACCTCCGTCTAATGCCAACGTTGAGTATTTGTCTTTACTTCCCACTCAGTTTGCTTCATCGGTCATGACTTGTTGGTGGAACTTCATAAAAAATCATCTAGAAGCATATAACCCCAAGCTGTTATTCATCACGCCTTGACATCGTTTGGGGAATCATTTGCAAACCCTAACTTGATCACAGTTGTTCACTGCTGAAGTGTCCCATACTGCAATGAAACACCTGTCCAATGCTCCTGAGTTTTCTATGGTTCCCAAACTCAAAACCAACTAATCAATGCCTAAAAGCCTCAAAATTGAAATAAATGTTTAACCTACCACAACTGTATCAGGCAAGGGCCAAGTTTAAAGCTCATAGTCCGTCAGCAAATCAAGAAAATGTAAGGACACGATAAGAGTAAAATGATCAAAATGAGGGTGATGGTCTCAGAAGAAAAGGAAGGAATCATGCCACGAACTCAAGAATTCGATAATCAACAATGAATTCACATCAATGAGCGGAGATTATTCAGGAAGTATAAGGAAAGATTAAAAAGAAGAATACACAGTGAAGTTGAAGTCCACATACATCGAAAGTGTGAAGTTCATTGCACTATGTATGTACACAGGTGGAATTATAGTTGTTTAGTTGTAGTCGTTTCTCCAAAACGAAGTGGACCGGCTGATTTCTGTATACTGATAGTTCTGTAGGTGCAGTAGATCTCAGATATGTATCTTGGACCCAAAAGGTGTTTGGTGACTATGCATTATAAACCCTTTTTACACTGAGGTGTGAACTTTTAAGGAAATGTCCGTAAAACATAGTAGCTGACCTCCTCTCATAACCTTTTCTATTTACTTGCCCTCGTAAATGCTTGCAAACGAGCAGAGTTCTTTTCTACTTTGAACTGATTTCATAAACAGTCCTTGCTGTAAAGTGAGTCCAAGATACCTGTAAGAAGTGTTCTTGAATAGCTCTTTTAGCCCTTTCCTCGACTAGTGTTGACACTTGATCACCTATGGATGCGAGGTGGATATAAACAAGTTTTACTTTATTAGTTTCCGTTTTATATTTTGCTTGCACCAGGTCTCCTTATTTCACTTTGGAATTTATTTTCAGGGTCCAGAATACTTCCTTAAGCCTGTTTTCTTACTCTACTGAAAAGTGTCTTGACCATGCTCCACTTTCAACGTATAGAAAAAGAGTAAAAGCATGCTAAATGTTCCTTTAATAGTGATGATGACTTTTGTGATTTGAGGCTGCTTGTAGCTGATGAGAAGCCGGGAAATGAGATGTGCTCATATTATTTCTGCAAATATCTTCCTTCGGAGGGATGTCGTTGAGTGAATAGGATTGTGCAGCAATCGTGAAATAATTTAAACTGAATTAGACCTATGAACTTTTTGGTGGTGGCTAGCAGTGGAACCCAGTTGGTGTGTTTCGTCCTACTTAGGACTCGTCAGCTGTAGGCACTTGTACCCCGTGGAAACGTCTCATTCATACTGAGCCTCGAACCCCGTACCCTTTACTTCAAACTCCAAAACGTTGCCCTCCAGGCCACTGAGACAAGATAGCTATCTCTAGTCCAGCGGATATTAGTTATTATTACTTGTTGACGCTTGTAATTTCCCGTTGTTATACTGGATCAAACTGATCGAACTCTATTGGTATATGGGCTCTTATAAAGGCACATCCAGCTACCGGGTCCCATATAGGAAGAAATACGCATTGTGGATTCCACTGCTACCCGCAACAAAGTCAAGTATAACAGTAATATTCAGGCAATATCGAGACATCAACATTTCTGGCTACTATAACAACTCGGAAATATACGAACATGAATAATTAATGAATTCGGTTTAGTTTAAAGTGTTATATATATATATATATATATATATATATATATATATATATACATATATATACATATATATATATAATTATTATTATTATTATTATTATTATTATTAGTCCCTTGGGTTCCTAGTGGAACATAGGGCTTCAGTAGCACGCCTCCAGTGACCTCTGTTCTCTGAGATCTTTTGGACCTGGTCCCACGACAGCCCAGAAGCTCTCATTTCCTCCTCGCACTATCTCCTCCATGTCACCCTTGGACGTCCAACTCGTCGCTTCCCCTTTGGGTTCCACTCGAGGGCCTGACGCGTGATGTCCTCAGTCGGCCTTCTCAGTGCATGGCCAATCCATCTCCACTTCTTCCTGCATATTTGTTGCGTGATAGGTTCTTGGTTGGTTCGTTCCCAGAGTTCCTTGTTGCTTATTCTTTCTGGCCATCTGATCTTCAGTAGCGAGCCAGTGTAGGCAGTTGTTGATGAATGTCTGTAGTTTATTGGAAATCCCTTTCGTGACGCGCCAAGTCTCTGAACCATACAGGAGCACTGACTTGACTGAAGTTGGTGTTGAGAATCCGGATCTTGTTCCTCATGCTAAGTGCAGAAGATCTCCACATTGGTTTCAGGCTAATGAACGCCTGTCTTGCTTTTCCGATTCTGACTTTGACGTCCTCGTCCGTCCCGCCTGTAGTTGAAACAGTGCTTCCTAGATAAGTGAAGGAGGTTACTTCCTCTAAGTTTCTCCCGTTGACGGTGATTGGAGTTTGTTGTTGTTGTTGGAGTTGTTGGTGCGGTATCTTCATCACTTCTGTCTTCTCTATATTCACCTGAAGTCCCGTCTTCGCTGCCTCGCCTCTTCTATCAACTTGTTAGTTTTTGCCTGCAGATCTTCAAGTTTATGTGACATTAGGCATAAGTCATCGGCGAAATCCAAGTCTTCTAGGTTCTTTTCCGTCGTCCAGTGTATCCCCCTCTTCTCGCTGCCTACTGTTTGCTGCATGACCCAGTCGACCACAATCAGGAATATCATGGGGGATAGTAGGCAACCTTGTTTCACTCCTGTCTTCACTTCAAAAGTATCACTGAGCTTCCCATTGTGAATTACTTGGCATGTAGCATCTTCATATAGTTGTTGAATGAGGCGGATAAAGGTTTGCGGTACTCCGTAGTATTGAAGCAGTTTCCAAATTACTTCTCGGTCGACGCTGTCAAAGGCCTTCTCAAAGTCGATGAAGTTGAGGTGGAGTGGTGATTGCCATTCTATGCTCTGTTCTATGATGATGCATGGTGAAGCGTTGCAATTTGGTCTGCACATGATATATATATATATATATATATATATATATATATATATATATATATATATATATATATATATGGCTGCAACATGCACTGGTCTTTATAAATGACCTTCTTCAAATAAATGATTCCAATTTGGAGGTTGGGGTTCTAACTGGTTTCAGGTTGGTATGCATCATGGACTAAAAAAAATCAATGGCAGAAGCACCAGAAACCCCCAATCACTGGACACCTTCTTCGTCCTGATATGCAATCCCTCAGTAATATACACCCAGGACAATTAGGCTTTAGGGATAGCATGCTACCATCAAGCCATTGACTTGGAGCCCAGTTGCAGACATTTTCCTACTTCTATCAGTGCGCCACGAAACCTAAAGAGCCTAAGTTCGATTCTAGGGAGGATTACGGATGTGCTTTGCTGAGGGGTCCTATATAGTTTCACTTACATGACAATATTACTTCCGTCAAGAATTATACTGTAGTGGTCCTGAGTAAAGTAAGCCAATATAGCCCTTGGTGTGGCGCAGTTTCAACCGGTCAAAATTCACAGGTCTAAAATATTGACATACAAGTTGTAAAGTGTAGCTCAAAAAAGTGTCAAATAATAGGCATTCCTTGGAAACCTGTATATGTGTGTGCTAGTTTTTTAGCATTTCAGAAAACCACATCTCCTTAAATTCACCACCTTTTCAACCGATTTTCTTCTAATCCTCTGAGTCTTACCGACCAGAACTCTTCAAATCTTTCTACATCAGTGTTGAACAGATTTCTGTTTCCTTTATGTTCCGTTTCCCGATAATTTCGATAAATCAAACTGTTTACATTTCACATTATAAAACTTAACAATATGTTCTAGTGTTTTATTCGCGGTGGACAGATGGATTGTCGAATACAGAGGACAATTCTTTACTACTCACATTACAGCTTTAAACAATTAATATTATGGAGTTTCCTCATGCTGATAAACAGCACTAGAAAACATGGTATGCAACAAAATTTGGAGGACAATTTGCTCTATAAAAATGAAGTTTGAAAGAAAACAAGGGAGACTATCGTGTCTACGTCAATGACTTCCAGATGTTCATTTCTTACTAACTGCTGTTCACTACCATTCCAGTTCATATTCGGCTACAGCAAACATTCAGTTCCAAATTTATTTGTAAGCTTGATCAAAAATACTATTTATCTAACTATGCTAAATAGAGGTCACTTTTGCAATGTTAGCTCAGGATAGTGGTACAAACTATATGATATTATTTGAGTTGCAATTGTCGAAATGATCGACACTGAAATCATCTAGCCTGTCGGTGGAAAGATCCTGATAATAATAATAATAATAATAATAATAATTATAATTATAATTATAATTATAATTATAATTATAATAATAATAGTCGCTTCATTCGAAACAACATACGTGATGTAGTATTTCAATAAATTCACTCTCTGTACAATATATTCAAGCGAAATAACTATTGCTTATGAATCATGTTAAAACTAGCAGTATCAATGGGGTTAATGTGAAGAGGGCAGCTGGTGGCAAATAAGTGTCTGTTTTGTAGTTGGGGATGAATAGATGGTCAGCGTTGATCGTCGAATGTTGGAGTGCGGTAGTTCAATCAGCCAGTACAAAAATCTTCATTTCGATACAAATTTCCTAGGAATATAGTTCCATATTAGATTTGTTTATTTGATTTATAACACACAGTGTGATGTAATATTATTCACTGGATGACGTTTCCAGCATAAATTATTATCGCTCATAATCATATCTATTTAGTCACACTACATTCGACATCTAATTTTCATAGTCCTATCACCTCATATGATTTGTTTTATTGGTAGTCAAAATTTCCATGTCTCTGGTATAGGTGTTACATCATTCCTATTATATGTGTTGAATGCTGGCTAGTTGGACGACCAAAGATTCAGTAATCGATCTATAGGCTGGAAATCGACATATTTTAATGGGTATCTAGACTTCGAGTCATCTCATCCTACGTCAGTTAAGGCAGGCTTAGTCAAAAGTCAAAGTGATACAGCTAGTAAACTGACTAGTCAGTGCATCGACCTAAACAAGGAACTGAAGTACATTAAGGAAGCACTAACAGTTAGTAATTATACTAAGCAGTTTATTAAGAAATTCGCACAAACACACAAGAAACGAAAAGATAACAGTACCACAAGTACGAATAATAATGACAACACGAGTAGAAAGGAGTTCACAGCCTCTATTGTGTTACCCTATAAGAGAGGAACATCAGAACCTTTGCGTAGGATTCTCAAAAAAGCCGGAATTACGGTGATATTTAAATCTGCTAACTCACTCAGAGATTAGCTTTGTCAGCTGGCTTGAGGATCCGAAGGAACCAATTTAGAGAAATAATCTAATCTATCGAATTCCATGCAAAGGCTGTGAAGTCAAGTGCATACGTCAAACTAGCCGGTCGGGGTCAGTTAGAATAGCCGAACAGGAATTTAGCTAAATGTAGAATGACTGACCCGAATAAGATCAATAATCTAGAAGAACACTGAGCTATTGCAATGCACGCATTAACACACAACCAAACAATGGAGTGGGTGGGATAGAACCACTGTACTCAATTCCGATATGATTGGGTAGAGATTGGTAGAGATTGATTACTGAATCTTTGTTCATCGAATCAACAGCTAAGACATGAAACAAGGATGACGCAACACCTACACCAGAGATTTGGAAAACATTACTACGAACAGAAACAAAGGATAAGAAGTGACAGGACTGTAAAAAGCAGATGCCGAAAGTAGTTTGATTACGTTGATATGATCATGAGCAATGATAATTTATGCTGGAAACGTCATACAGTGAATAATACTATATCACACTATGTGTTATAAGTCAAATAAACAAGTCGAACATGGAATTTAATTCTACCACAGTGCCTAAGTTTTAGACCTATATTATGCTAGGAATAGTAAGGCGCAGTGTTTTTGAGTATTTTTAAGTCCATTTCAATCCGGAGTTCAGTTTTTTCTTTGTATTCTTCTTAGTTTGAGAAACGACAATTTGAAATGTGTGAGAAGGCATGATACGTTCAGAAGACATTAAATGGATTAAAACAAATTGAAAGGGAAGAATTTTATGAAATACATTCGATGGAAAACTTTCAGTATCCCACAGTTGAAGCGAGTCACCGATTTTCAGTATCAGAGCTCAGACAACACCAAAAAGATAATGAAAAGACACGTAGCTATTCGGAATATTCATTTCAAATTGAGAACTGAAATCTGAACTGAAATCCACGTATTCTCTTAAGGAAATTCCGTTCTGATTTGGCTTTTCTCTCTTGACAAGACTTTTTTAATTCAACTTTACAGAAATTTATTTACACCTGACTGCAAGTATAATCATCTGAAGTTTCTACAGGGGTTCACATCATGGACTAATGTTACCAGAGAGCCAATAAAAACACAGCAGCACAGAAGAACCATTTTATTTTAGTTTCGGACTACTGAGTAGTGCCCACCTATTACAGTGTGGGGAATCAAGCCTAAGGGTGTCAGGTTTTATATTCAGCATTCTGCCATTCAGCTATTGGCTTGAAATCTAATTATCTATG
This sequence comes from Heterobilharzia americana, assembly GCA_944470555.2. Taxonomy (NCBI): domain Eukaryota; kingdom Metazoa; phylum Platyhelminthes; class Trematoda; order Strigeidida; family Schistosomatidae; genus Heterobilharzia; species Heterobilharzia americana. The sequence continues at coordinate 13,588,490 of OX104129.1, forward strand.
GTTTTCAACTACCATCAGTTCTTGATAGGAAGAAAGCATCATGCTGTGTCATCAGAGAACTTTTCTTCAGAAATCGCATACTGACTTACTTCTCATCAACTTTGACAGTTGATTTTGATGTTTCTCGGGAACTGAAAATCTATTTCAGAAGGAAAGAAGAGATAATTCAGAAAAGGAAAGTTTCTTTTGCAACGATATCATTTTCTAAAGCAGTAAAATCGTATTTATATGCATCAAAAACATATAACAGTCTATTATTAAACAATAGGGTATAACTGCATCGGCTAACCTAGTGCTAAAAAATTGAAATCAAGAATGGAATTTAGTTGCATAGTAATCTTTTAGATGGTAGAAATAACAAGGAACGCAGGGATTTTGACAAGGGGAAAGTTGTTGGTAGCTGAGAAATGCGGATGTTCATTGTCCACTTGATAGATAGATGTAAAGTAGGTGAAAAAAGAGACAAGGGTCACAATTAATGTGATAATAATAAACTAAATAATTATGGTGAAATCAAAAAGCAAGTACACAGGAATGACCGAGAGAAGGGCATGTCTCAAAAAATTTTCTTTGAAAAGAAGGCAACTCTTTTAGAAGTTAAAAACCCTCGACATATTATGGAAACCGGGGACTAAAAGGATATCTTCGAGGTCTTCAACATAATGAATAAATGAGAACTGCCTAGATTACTATGCTTTGCTTAAGTCTTTGAAATACCAAAGCAGACTATGGTCGTTCTTTCTTTGCCCTGAGAATTCCTTATTGTTTTGGATTACACCATGTCTTCCTTTCTATCCTATGAGTTTTGATCACATTTATTCACTTTTATATCCTATGTAATTCCTCAGTTGTTTAGCGACCTTATCCTGCTGAGATACCTTGTTCATTTGGAAAAGTTTTTATAGATCTAGCATCATTGGTTTGATCATATATTAGTTATCATTCATCTTCATTGAAACACGTAATTCCGCCTGTCCCTTAGAATCACTCTCTTACTGTTATCATTGAGTTTTGCGACCCCTAGTTTACTCTTTCAACTCACTAGCAGAAGTGTCACATATTTGAAAATTCAAAACGTTTTATCTGAACTTTAAGTTGTGCACCCCTAATGAATACCCGCGAAACAAAATAACATCGTTTTATCCTGGGAGTCTGTTTCTCAAGACTCTGAGGATATGATACCATGACACCTTTTACTGCTTAGTGGGTAACTAATGGAACTCATTTCGTCCTACAGGACACGGCGAATAGTTAGAATGACTCATCTAACTGCAGCCTTAGATGAAATGGGTTAGGACCAATAAGGGATCCCTGATTCCGTGATAGTGGTGGATGTACTTTGTAGATGAGTGCAAACAGACACGAAGCTCAGGCCCACGGCTTCCTGCTGACTTCATAGAGCTAAACAACGCTTAATTTTTTGTATTTATTACCATTATACTAAGGATAAATATCTCTTTTGGTAAATAACGAGGATTTCCAGCTGACAACTCTCAGATGAAATGAAATTTATGTCGTAAATTTCATTCCTAGTGCCTATTAGATAGTTGATACCTTTAAATCGTCCATTTTTCCTATGATATTTGAGACGGTTTCTAACCAGCAACCACTGGGTTACTGACCTGGTGCTGTACCAACTGAGCTACGATGCCTAATTGCTGACCAGATTTTATTTCACTCCAATCACCAAGGGGTTTGCTTGGCTATCATGTGAATTCGTCATACGCTACTACCGCCTGATTATACTCACACTGCCTGCGCAGTCAGGATTGATTTAGAAAGGGAGAGCATCATACTGATTATCATTTTGACTATCTGAGGTAGGTGATGACTGAAAGTGAAATGAAAATTTGAACCGCGGTGGGATTCGAATTAGCGAGTTATATTCAGTTAGTTAAAAAATTCATAACGAAGAAAAGATGATGTAATTAAATAAGAATGAAGGTTGATAAAGAATGATGTCATCAAATAACAGTCAAGACCAAGTTTCAAAGGTAGACGGAGGTTGACTATTGCTTGTTTATGAACACATAAGTCTGGTTTGATGCGTTTAATGGCTAAGGCTCTAGCAAACTTCAGGAAAATCAAGTTCGTTAGTTTATTTATTGTTTTGAGGGAAGTGAAGACATCTGCTTGATGTCCGGTATATATACAAAACGTTTAGAGCAGAATTCATTGCTCATAGGTATATCATGGCAATCAAGCAACCTAATGGTCTAGTTTTCTGATTCATTCCATTGAAGTCCAGCATTCTAAATAAACCTTAGTTTCTTTGCCCCATTAATCTGATTGACCACGATCAGCTCGTTCCAACTGTGTACTTCACTCCAAAACCATTACACAGTATTTAATTGAATAAGTTATTTTGCTTTTTTGTGTTGTATCAGTAGGATATTTAATCCAGAAAGTTTTACTTCTGAGGGAATTCCTGCTTTTAAGTGCCACCCTTATCCTCGCCTTGTTAGGAATTCCACATATGCTTCCAGATGTCCCCCTTCATATTGCAGCACTAAAGGAGCCTTATATTTCGTCTTAGTTTTGTTGTAACTACTATTTGTGATACTAATAGTTCTTTTTTATCTGTTCCTGGAGACTTTTGAATAAATGTCCAAGGATATTTGTCGATTAGTAGTGTTTCTTTTATTTGTTTCGTTTCACAATTTAGGGTCTTTGATTTACTAATCACATTTCTAGCTACAGTACTGATCAGTTAGAAAGAAACAAGAAAGAATGAAAAACTGTTGGGTTACAAGAAGAAACCTAGAAAGTTGTGTGACTCTGAGTAATAAAGTTTGCTAGAAAATGTAATGTAGTAAACAAAGCTGTTTCACTTTGTGTTATATGAACTAAACCATTTTTACCACAAGGGCATAAATTCCACTTATTTATTATAGTAATAGTCTTACCTGTAGTATCTAGCTACAGCATATTATCCCTGGGACATGTTTACACAAAAATATACATTCTCACTAAGGCAAATGCGGTTCACAAGTAACGGGTTATCACGTCGAACACGTCTTACCTGTCAGCAGACAATCGAATAACGTATCTTAACTGGAAGCTTATTTATCAGTCAAAGCTAATAAGTTGAGCCACAAAAATTTCTTGAGAAGAATTCCAGGGCAGTAGTACACATGAATAATTATTATCCTTTGTTACGAAAATATCATCACACTATCAGTACAGAAACTGTACTCGTATGAGACTGGCTCATTTTGAAAAAGAGTAAGAAAAAATTAAAAGAACATCTTCCACAGTGACTGTGACTCCCCAGTTGCACTTCATAGTTATGTACCAGTGCATCAAAGTTACGCTGCTGTTCATGCGGCACGAATAGCTCAGCGATGACGTTTCCGGCTACAGCACTGGATGATGCAGGTGTTAATCTCAGACGGGACATTACTTTCGTAGATGTCACAAAAACGCTCTACTGACGAGTGCCACAAGCACGAAATCTAGGTCGAGCAAGGCTTCTTACCGACTACCTCCACCCAACTAACATCTGCCAAAGTGTATCACGATAGTAAGTCAACTTACCTGGTGGCCAAATTACAAAATAGTAGGTAGAATTTTATCAGCATCTTGGACTGGACAACATGAAGTTATTGACCCTCTAGTGTGCAATCAATATATCTACAGGGTGCAGCCAAATGGTGCTGGGTCTGTATTGCCTTTCGTGCGAAAACCAGAGATACTTTGTATCGCAGGAATGATGGATCAAGAACAGTTGCATTCGACGCTAAGCCTCCTCATGGCCATGATGTATATCAAATCAATAAAACAACAGTTTGGTTCACCGAAAATAGTGGTTAACGACTTTCATATGTGGAAGATCAGTGATCCCGTTATCCAAAGCAAATATTATTTTATTAACCATCAGGATTCTACTGATTGAGCTCCGAGCAGAGCAACTATAAGATATGATGAGTCCAAATTCCTAATGCCTGAAGTCATTGTTGCTGATGGCATGCACAAAGACAGCTTTAGTCTTGTATTGCGAAGGCAGGCAATATTCGGTCCAGAATGTCGGTATTCCTAACCCTAGCCTTTGCTGTAATTCAGTAGAACGAAGGGAACCAGACCTCCTAGAAAAATGTCTTCCCGGGGACGTGAGTAGCACTTAGATATACTAGGTTACAGAGACTTCAGCGAGGCTTTGAAAGGTAAGTACGTTAAGGAATCGATTGTCCGACGAACGTGAATACCGTGAAGCCTGACGGTTGGACGGGTTTTGGGATAACACTGACTAATTCGACGGGGTGTTAACAGAATGTTGTGGCAAGATTGTTTGTTTTCATATGAATGCTTTGCTTGGATTGTTCCTGCTTGGTGAGAAGATCCATCCAGCAGGTTTGTGTTATAACGTCCACAGATCTAAAGATCAACCTGTAACTTGCTGTCGACTCAAAAATTTTTGCAAGAATTTATTCATCCTATATCATGAAGATATCTTTATCACACAACTAATTTAGAAAACTTTATTTGCATGAAATTGTCCTATAGTAAAATACAGAAGGAGGAAATAAACGAAATGTCGTCGAAAAAACTTGCTCTAAGACTGAACTACCAAAGCAGCATTTCCATGTTCTTCAAAACAACAAAAATGTTGGAAAGTAATGCTTCATTTAGTCGAATATTTAACACTCTAAAAAGTTAATTAGAATATAAAGTTCACTAGCACTTCCTTTGTTAAACATCCCAGCCATTAACATTTACTGTCACGTGAACAGTATTGTACAGTTGTCCAGGTAACTATTATTTGTCTCTTGGGCTCTTAGTGGAACATAAGCCTTCAGTAGCACGTCTTCATTTCACTCTCTTCTCTGCAGTCTCCAAAACCTGGCTCCATGACTCCCCACAAACATTCATTTCTTTCTCACATGCCCAACTCGTCGTTTCCCTTATCTGTCCCACTCGAGGGCCTGACACGTGATGTCTCCAGTCGGTCTTCTCAGTGTATGCTCGATCCAGTTCTTCTCCACTTTCTTCTGTTTATTTGTTGGACTATGGGTTCTTGGTTGGTTCGTTTCCAGCCAGCTACAGTTCCTTGTTGCTTATTCTTGTTATTCTGGCCATCTGACCTTCAGTACCCAGTGAGCGTAGGCGGCAGCTGTTGGTCATGTATATCTGTATTCTATTGGAAATGCTCTTCGTAACGCGCCAAGTCTCTCAACTGTCACACAGAAGCACTGACTTGCTTGACTGAATTAGTGCTGATAATCTGGATCTTGTTCACGCTTTATGCTGAGCGTAGTGTAGTGCAGTGCAGTTGATTGCCACACTGATTTCAGACTAATGAAGGAAGGCTTGTCTTGCTGTCTTTTCGGTCGTGGTTGAATTCGACGTTCTCATCTGTGCCTGTATCACCTGTAGTTGAAAGGATGCTGTCTAGGTAGGTGGGTAGGCGAAAGAGGCAACTTCCTCCAGATTTCTCCCGTTGATGTTGATTGGTGCTTGTTGTTGTTGTTGTTGTGTATCTTCATCACCTCTGTCTTCTCTACATTCACCTGAAGGAAGTCCCGTCTTCCTTCGCTGCCCCGACTCTTCTGTCAACTTGTTGGTTTTCTCCTGTAGATCTTCGAGTTTCTGCGACCTAAGACACTAGACATAAATCATCACTGATGAAATCCAAATCTTCTTCTAGGGTATTTTGGTCGATCAGACAGCGTATGCCCATCTTCTCACAGTTCCCCACATGATCCAGTACAGTTCAATCAACTAAAATCAGGAAAGTCATCTGTGATGATAGTATGTGGCTGTCTTCACTTCAAAGGCATCACTGAGCATTCCATTGTGAATCCCTCGGCATGTAGCGTCATCATATAGTTGTTGAGTGAGGTTAATAGACGTTTGTGGAAAAAAAGCTTAGTGTTGAAGCAGCTGCCTGCCAAATTACTTCTCGGTCGACGCTGTCGAAGGCATTTCCAAAGTCGATGAAGTTGAAATTGAGTTGAGTAGACTGCCATTGTATGCTCTGTTCTATGATGATGCGTAGAGTAGCGTTGCAATTTGATCCACACATGATTTATTCTTCCTGAAGCCAGCCAGGCTGTTTCGGTCATAATCTTGAATACAGAGGATTATTTAGTCTCTCCAGGATGATTTGGCTTAATATTTCACTTGGTGTGGACAGGAGAATGATTCCACGCCAGTTGTTGCAAAGACTTAGGACGCCCATCTTTCAGGGCTTGACAATGAGCCCCTAGCTCCAATCCGTAGGTGCTTTTCCATCCTTTCTTCCTTCCTACCAGCAGCCTGTTCTGCTTCACTTGCCAGTGTGTCATAGAAGTATCTTTTGTCTTTCCGTGAACTCTTCACTTTGTCCAGTGTTTTATACGTTATTCTCAGTTCCTCTTTTCGTTGTTCATCCCTGCACTGCACTGGTTCATCTTCTGCTTCACCATCTTCCTCTCCTCCCTCTATCAGCCTCCATATGTCCGTCGAGATCCATTCCTTGTCTTGCTTCTCCTTCCTTCCTAATAAGATTATGCAGGTTTACTCCTACGTCTCTTTCAAAGAGTGAGTTCCAGTGTTCTTTCATGGAGGTTTCCCTGATGTCTCCCATTTTGTCCTGATAACGTACTGACGTAAAGGTGTGCTTTGTAGTTTGGTCTTTCAGTTTCTGTTCTGAGTGTTAAACTTCAACTGCTGTCTATCACCAACTTCTGTGAAGGCTTTCAACTTGATCTTGAAGGTAGGTTCGTTGCACTAGATAGTGAGTGGTGTGAACCTACATCTGCTCCTCTTCTTCATCTTGTGTCCAGTAGGCTGCGTCTCCACTTTCTTCACATTGAGATGAAGTCGATCTGATTTTTAGTGTAGTAGTGTGTCCATCTGGTGAAATCAAATCCATGTCACTTTGTGAATATTCTTGTGCTTGTACACGCTGCCTCGTCTCCAATGACCAGATCGTTGAATGTGCAGAAGTCTGCAAACAGTTCTCCGTTCTCATTCATTTCGCCGAGTGCTTCTCGACCCATGATGAGTTCTCTTCTTGTGTTATCCGCTCCCAGTTTGGCATTCATGTCACCCCATCCATTAGAATTTTGATGTCACCAACTTGGGTGGAGTCTTGTCCATTACTGGTTTCAGTTATCTGTAGAATTTCTCATTCTTCTCTTCATCTGCATTATTTGTAGGTGCGTAGCGTAGCATTGGCAATGTATGCTTGTGACTTTCCTTCCTTTTGACTTGAATCTTGCTGTCATGATCCTGATCCTGCAGGAGGAGGTTGGTTCCCACTGCATGAGAGTGAGCCTTCGATGCTGTTGGGGACATCATGATAGCCACTCGAAAACTCAATGTGCTTGTGTTTGTCGTGTGGGTGACAATATCGAAGTAGATTATTGACTCTCCAGTTGACAGTTTGGAGATTCCACTTCCATTGCATCTGCTTTCGCAGATTCGTTGCACTTCTATACTATACCTCCTCATCTCTTTTGCAATCTGGACAGCCTTGCTAGGTTCAAACATAGTGTGGACATTCCATGTCCGTATGCTTACTTTTGCTTTCATCGAGGGGAGGAAGACACATCGGCCGACTGGCTTCCCGAAGGCTTTCACCAACTGGCATCATTTCTTCTCCCCAATGGCAGCGGGGAATAAGTTTTTTTTTGATATATTTCTTCTGTGCTTTGAAGTTTCTTTTTGCGATTGGATTGGTTTTACGGGGTAGGGTTGCTAGCCCTATGCCGAACGTTCGCTCTTTATCCGGTCTTCGGACCGGCTATTATCTAGTGAACTAGTTAACCAAGCTAGGTTGAAGAATCCTACACTAGCACTACACAGCCGTCCAGTTCTTCCGGGCTTGCAGTGGTCTTCCAGCTGATATCAGTCCGTGCAAAGTACTATCCGGAAATTTTTTTCTGTCAGTGGCTAAATTATCTGTGAAAATGAACAGATTCTATTCCAAAGCAGTTTTGGTCAGCCTGAGGACCATTGAAGTTCTCTATATTGCATTCTTTTATCTGGGACATTCACAACCTCAAGATGGAACAAACTCAGGGCAGAAATTTACCGTTACATTCATGTTACCATTTACTCCACCATTTGGATTTCACTAGTTTGCGCTTTCAGCTTCTATCGAATCTCAACATAGCATATCAGTAATCTGTGGTCACGAATGGGGATTTTTCCGACTGATTTTAACCTTAGCGCCATGACTTCCTGCTAGGAACTTAGAAAGTCTCTCACAAGATAGGCGCAGTTGTTATCTAACTGATAAAGCAACTGGATGATGGGTAATTAGCTGGTCACAAGGCTGGATGACTCTTGCCTCTATCCATCACAAAGTACGCACCACTGAACTCAGACGAAACAAGTTTCCAGTGATCCCAGTTTTCCAGCGACTCCAGACCTGAAGTTACTCTTAGGCTAAACCTCGCTTCGAAATCATTCAGCTGCACACTTTTGTCCAGAAATGATCATAAGATTACCGAGAACTGAAACTTCTTCCTTAGTCCTTCTCACTCTTCTTGACCTATTCATCTAAGACAACAGTATCCTCTATGAAGTATTGCGAAAAAATTCATCTGATAGTAGCAAAGTATTGTGATATTCTCTATCAATCCACCATGCTATCTATAGTAAACTCTTGGATTTGATGTCTGAAATAATATTATCCTACTTACTGACTGTCAGTCGTAAAAATCAGTATTCCACAGCCCCGTAATTTGGTGAACCATTTTAAAATAGTAAGTAAAAAGACTAGTTTGTCAAAATTTCAAGTGACATTGGACGACCACATAAAGTTAATGACATGATGACAGAGATTTAGGTCCTTAGCAGTAACACTTTTTAAGCAATCCATCCTATGATGATAAAGCATTTTCAAGTTTCAGAGGCAGTTGCTGAAAGGTATACTCTTTACTGCATTCATTTGAAGTGATTTGACCGAATGGAGAGCACTGGCGATAGAGTTTCTTCTCCTGCTTCAGTTGACCATACGAGATTTATAATTAGCGTAAATAAACTTTCAAACATTGGAGTCTGCAGCCTGAAGAAATATTACATACTGTGAAAGCTAACTGATTGCGTAAAAACACGTATGACGAGATTACAGAATGGCTAAACTAATTCACTTTATATTCAAGTTGGTGTTCATCACGGACTGACACCAGTTCAAGGGACGTTGGAAACCTGGGAGCACTGCACAGTTGTTTCGTTCTAACATGAGACTTCTTAGCAGTGTGCAGTCACCACCCTGACCCACCAGGTTCCGTGACCAGCATGTTACTGTTAAGCCACTGGGTCGGAATCCAGTGGTCCATATTTCCAACTTCCGTCAGTTCATAATATATTGCCACCATCATCCAATGCCGCCGTTGAGTACTTGTCCTCAGGTCCACCAGGTGTACCCCATTAGTCATTACTTCTCACTGGAACTTCAGGAATCACCTCTCGAAGCTAGTCACCAGTGAGCGCTAGATTAATTTAATCTGGGGGTCATTGGCACGCATCGCTAAAGGGTCTCAATTGACCTTAACTTCTGCATAGAGAAAAGAGGAGCATTTGAATAATACTTCCTTAGACAATGGAAATAACGAGAAAGGCAAGGAGTTCATCATGGTTGGAACTGTTGGAAGATATAACATGCGAAGAATGAGTGTCCACTTGATAGATATGAAGAAGGTGAGGAAAGAAACGAGAGTCATAATGAAGGTGAAAACAGTAAACCAACCGATTATAATGTAATTAATTGACCTACGCTCTCGCCTCGACAACCATGCAGGATAGCGCTCAGAGATACGTTTGGAAAGTGTACGCTTTGTGCTGCCTATATGACTAGCTCCAAAGGAGTGAGTAGATTTGTAGACACAAACTGAGGTGACCCAAAACGGCAACCTGTCCTTAGCACAACCAGAGAACTATCGCATTTCACATCTACTGACAACTTTCAGACGGTGCAGTCTGCAACTTGATGGAATAAACTGACTATATAACTGCAGGTGTGGTATATACTTATATCTTGGTTTATCTCTTCATGAAAACATGGTGATTAGATGACAGAGTAGCTAAGTGCCTATAACTGATTAAATATTACTTTAAATTTTAGGACCTTAGATAAGATTGTTTTGCTACTGTTCAAATATTCTAATTCATTCTTGCCGCGTACATATGTACGTTAATAAGTAGAAATAATAGGAAACCGCAAAGTAATTCAGCTAGGGAAATTTCTTTTTCCATGAATCATTTTCAGTAGCTGTACTATCCTACTTGTCGTTATAACAAGCAAACAAGTGAGTCTATTGAATTTGGTGCTCATTATGTTGTCTAGAAAGGCAATGAAAGGTTCACGATGAAACCACCCAACTCAGCGGATATAACACAACCAAGGTCACTCACCTGAGCTCCAAATATTCCCCACCATACAAGTCTGTTACTGGCTAATTGGTCGAAATTTGGGCATCAAAACAGAACGTAAACCACAGAATAAAAATAATCAGTCATTGAAAGTAAGATGAATATTGAATCGCTGCAGAAACTCAAGGAAGGATTATGACCACGTTGAAACAAGAGAATGAACGTACCTCTTCTGCACACAAATCTTGAGGTTTTTATTAGCGGATTTCCAACGCCTCTGTTACACATAGTTAATATATACCTACCTTTACCTGCCGTTTTGCCCATGACCTTAAAATAACCTACAAGGCTGTTTCAGACCGCTGCTACTTTTTCTGCCCTTTGCCCCCTCATTGGTTGTTAACTACTTTAACCGTTACGTGAATTTAGTGTTGTCAAGGTCACTTAGAAATGCATATATTAAGCATCGCTGTCAGCTGCATTGACTTTTATTGAAACGGTATCAAGCCCTCTGTCACCCGTCCGTCTTCTCTTTTAGTGTTTGCGCTTCAGTGTTATTAACGTTGTAGTGGCTGATGTTCAGATTTGCGTTAGGGTCGGTTCGCTGCAAGTTAGGTTCGTATCGTTCGTAGTCTGATGGGCTGGTATATCTCCTAAACTGTTTGAGCCGTTTATCGAAAATAAAATTTTCTCATGTGAAAAACTTTGAGTTTTTTTAATGTATCAGTCGAAAATCAGCCTGACAATCTTACCATTCAAATTCTGGTTAGGTTTTTGCTTTTTTCCCCGACTTTTGATGTCCTGATAATCTTTACTTCAACATTTGTACATAAATTTATTCAGTTTAAAGGTGACCATTTTATGCATGCATGTAAATCTATGCAAGTTTTACTGTTCCTTACAGTAACTTCACAAGCCCGTTCCGTATTCACCAGGGATATTCACCAATATGATAGAAGACGGTTTAGGATCTTTTCTGAAATGCATTCCGACAGTAGTCTGAACTATAGTTAGTACTGATACAGAACGAATATAACTGAAGTATTCGTGTGCCATGCTGACTTTGAGATCCGCATTGGTGGTCATTTAAAATATCAGTTTTGCTCAACTTGTACTCATCTCCCTGTACTAATTCCAGTCTTGCGCACTCATCTGAAACAGACTTTGAGTAGTTGTTTCAGACAATGACTTCCTACATACAACTCAAAATAACTAAACTGAGTAACTGAGTACATGGCTAGTTGATACGGCCTACGACTGAAGGATGCCAACAATGACACATTAACTACGCACGTCATAACATTGCATAACCAAAATTTAATTGGTGAAGAGAACACCACTTCAGCCCTCCGACTCAAGTTTTCACAGACAAACTGGCAAGGGGACGTAACCTGATTAGACTTCCACTTTAATCACTTTCAAGCAGAAGGGAAAACATACTGGTCAATACAAGAGTGTCCCACACCCACTTTCATTCTACCAGTAGCACGGGACTACTCAAGTAATCTGAAAGTTGTCTTGTTCTCTGAATTATACAACAAGCTGAAGAAGAAATAAATACAAAAGTGTTTTTTTTCCGTCTGACTCCATAGTTCTGTTCTCTTATATTCAAAGTGAATTACAATACACTTATAATTGTTTGCATTCAGTTACGCATTTATATACTCTGTTTCTTACCACATAAACAATCGGTTTGCATTAATTAAAAGATAACAAACAGAAGTAATTTTTAGAGAGAAATTGTGGCATTTTGTTGAAAAGGAAAAGAAAATAAACAGAAAGAAAAACAATGCTGGTGTTTAAACACGAATGTATATATTGCTCTGTCCTTGCATAAATATGCATACGCGCGCTTGCCTCATCGTCTATGCTCCAAAGATAGCGGAAGAAATCTTCTGTTTTGATGCCCAATTCTGATTATTTGTTAGTTGGGACGGAAGAAGTTTGGCGCATCAAAGAGATGTTTATGCTTTTGAATATACAAGAATGAAAATAGTTCATAATTAAAGCGGAGGGAAGTTGATTGACTAATAAGATGCATTCATTCGAGATTTTTGTTTTGTTTTCATAATCCTCTAAAATATATGTTGATCTATGATCGAAAGAAACAAATTCAGCGATTAAGCTGAGCTAGTTATGCCAACATAAATGAATATAATATCAGAAATGTGCACTGAACTAAAGTGCGGATACCCAATGCACAGGCTATGGCTGTCATATCCTAATGGCCTAGTAGATAACGCTGTGGCAATTGAAGCGATGGGTACTGCGTTCGAGTCTCAGTGGGGACAACATTACTCACTCGGGTGCAAGTACATCCAGCTGACGAGTCCAAAATAGGGCGAAACCTGCCTCCTGGTTTCCATTGCTAGTCATCAAGATGAAAACACCAGGATGAGTGTTCAGTATTATCAAGACATCCGAATCGGAGCCCATCTGCCAACAGAGGTCGAGCAGTCCGATCCAGTATTGCAACACTGATTTACAAGGATCCAAAAGCAATCGATACGATTTCCATAAGAATCCGCTCGTTTCGTCCTACTTACGACTCATCAGTTGAACTTGCCTGCCCGCTGGTTGGCGATGCTATTCTCACTAAAACTTGAATGAAGACTAATCGTTTCAAGTGCAAGGGCATTGCCCACTAGTTTACTGAACCTGGATTAACTATGAAAAGCTCCTTGAGAAGGAAACGTTAGTGAGTTCTCTACAAGTTGCCTGATGTATCAACCTAACCATGTTCATGTGGGATTTCATATACTCAACTCTATTTACCAATAAACTATGTATTATCACAGTGTGCTGATAGTTTGCACAAAGAGTTTATCTCAACCTTTTAACTATTCATTATGAATTTTGACGAACACTACTGTTATATAACACATTAACGTCCCCTCCCATTTTATTTTTTAGTTTGTATTTTCCATTTACATCGGCTGTATTCCTACTATCATTTAAAAAACTGCTGATCGAAAAATATTCACTGAACTTCATATGATTCAAGTTATAACGAAAAAGTATTACTGTACCAATCACATACTGCGACAGTAAAGAAATTTCAACTGTACGGTAGAAAAGAAGACGCACTAAGCACAAACGAGAAACCTAAACAGCGAATCTTTTCTCATGCGATGAAAAACGAAATAATCAGTATTACAAAAATGGATATAATAGGTTAATTTTTGATAATAAGTGATGGTTGAGAGTAAAATCGAAACTTTGGCTGAAGCAGTCGTGGATATTATCGAATGGCTGAGAGATGCAGCGGTTGGTCGGGTCTTTATTCCACTCATCAAGACTCTTTCCTGGTTGCCATGGGAATCTGAGGTGCACTGCTGTCCGTTTATTGTAGTCATATTGGCTGCTTGACCAATATAACAAAGTGAATTAGAGACGAGGAGCATCACACTATTTATTAATGAGACTATCTGAGAGGGTCATGGTTTGACAAACTGGCTTTATTTATACTGGAAGATGCTTCAGGGTGAAACTAAAACCTGGATCATGACTGGATTCGAAACAGCAACCTCCAGGCTACTAGCATGGTGCCCTATTGAATAAGCTACGACACCCAGCTGGCAACTATGATTTGGGGGAAGATACGCTTAATACCTGATAGATTTCAAGTTAAGAATCATTACGGATAGAGACTTCAATTGGAGAACCATAGAAAATCTAAGAGGACTGAATGGATATTTCGTCCTGAAATGGAACTCCTCAGTGGTACGTACATGAGATACCACCTTCATGTTTCACTGGATTGGAATCCAAAGGTTCAAATTTCCATACTTATTGCGGTTAGCGATTTGCCGCAACCTTCATCCAGTGCCGTTGAAAGGTACCTATCCTGACGTTTGACTTGGTGTTTTCCACCAGTCATGACCTCTTACTAGAACTTTGGGAAGTGTCCTTTTGATGCAAGTCACTAATGAGCCTTGCACACATTTTAAGTGGTCCTCAAATTGGTGTCAGTCTCTGATGAATATCAACTTGATATCAATGAATAAATCCCACAAACCTCCAAACCGAATTACCTGATAAATGAACAAAGGTGAAGTAATGCACCTTTGAATGGAACCTTCAAAAAGTAGGAGAATAGCATTTTATTCCCATCGTAACATTTTCTATAAAGCCTCCATCATAGAATGATATAAACGAGGAAGATGCATAAACAAATCTACACCTATGACAGCCCATTCATCTGAATCTAAACCTCACCAGTAGGCAGCTTTGACACTGGTAAGATCAGACATTCTGATGACTATAGTTTTGTCTTTCGGACGATGAGTTTGACTTTAATATTCTATATTCTTCAGACTCAAGCACTTTCAGATATAATATGAGTATTATCCAATAAAAGCGTCATAGTTTTTATCTACTTGTCCCGATAGATTTTCCGAAACCTCAGCTTTTATTGGTTTTCAGTCTAACTGGAGTTCCTGTTGAATGGGATTTGCCAAGTAATCAGCTCTTACAGAAAGTACTGAAATAAATTTGAATTTTTCTTCCTTTTACTCCCATCCTTCTGAAAAATCCTCTAGAAGGATCTGGCTAACCAAACAAAGTGTAAATCTTGGGCATATGGCTCATGGAAAATAATGAATCTCTCTTCACGTCTATCAAATCGATAAATTAACTTTAGTCTACGGTAATACGATAATTCTCTGCTATTTTCTCATGAGTTATTAGGCAGGTTGCTCACAGTGGTTGGTCACTGGAGGGTAAAAAATCTCATTTTGTCTAGTCCTGAGAGCTGGTCGAATTTTATCCATCATTTAGCAATATGGCCACCAAGTTAGGAGGTTCACCAAACACTGACTGACAGTGGTAACATTGCTGACTACAGCACTGGGTGACGCAGGTTCGAATCCCAGGGGAGTTATCACTTCCCTTGAGGTTGTAGATACGCCTTTCTGACGAGTACCGACAAGCAAGACACCTAGGTCGAGCAGAGCTTCCTGCCTCTTGCCTCCAATAAACTAAGAGATGGGTAATTTGGATAAAAAAAACGTTGATCAGTTAGTAGAGTTTATGTATTTATGGCTGTAGACATCAGTGTAAAAACAGTACTTTATTAAATTATCAAAGCAGACGACAAATCAGCTTTTAATACTTACTTGACTGCCACGTCTCTAGTTTCAAAGTTATTGACATTCGTCATCAAGACGAATCTGTAATTAACTGGAAATTTCACACTAAATTGGATATTTAAACCTGTGTCATTTATTTAGGCTATAGGAGTCACGGAATATATCAGTAAGCAGTCACCAGATGCCGAACAACTTGTCTTTTAGCTTCTCGATGCTGAAAGCTGCTTAAATTACATCAATTACTTGTATTGTGTTAAAAAAAACTAGCGATCTGACACATTCATGGACATCAGACAACACTAGCATATCATTATCATCTCACTACACTCCTACTCTAGTTGGGGATGACTTCAAGACCTTGTTTCATACTACACTACCTCTAAGTAAAGAACGAAAGAAAGGTGGGCATACTGATTCTGAACAGCAATACAACGAGAGTTGGCAGTAATGACACAGTTGCATCACCACCTTATCTTCATCGAAAACTAGAGGAATTTATGCCTACACTCTGTTGTTTTTTTAACTCTGTTCTATACTTTAATGACGACTAATGATGTCACTAATTTCTTCTGTTTGGTTTTCTTCCTGCTAATTTCATCTAATCATTATGAACTTTCGTGTACATATACTAGGGTTTATGCTGTTGGTATCTGCTTTTGTGAATCTCATTTACCCTGTCCATCAAAATAGGCGCACAACAACTCACTTACACCCTCTTTTTTTCACCGTAACCATGATGATCAAGTTATACATGAGAAGAAAACGACCAGGACTAAGTTTCATGTTTTTAAATTACACGCCTTACACTTCAGTTACATCAGTGTTAAAGTCAATCGAAAGATTCGGCAAAAAATTCTCTATCCCTGTCTCTGTATTTTACAAGTTTTCTAAATACTGCCGAAAATGCGGATTGTGCACTGAAAAATCCAAGGAAAGTCTACTCCAGTTGTTACTACCTGTCAACACTTTGTGATGTGTTAGATGTTGAATGTCAATCAGCAGGAAGCCTTTTTCTACTTAGGTTTCATGCGGGATGCATCTACAAGCATGAAGAATCTGACATACCTTTGATGATCTGAGCAAATGTCACCCAGTCACAGGGTTAACCACTAAGCTATCTAGGTCACAACTGCCTCCCCGTCCACATACACCTCAAAAAGACTAGATTATATGCACGAAATAATCACCAGTAAGTAACCCATATGGCTATCTATTTTTTTCCCTTGGGTTCCTAGTGGAACATAAAGCTTTACTACCACACCTCCATCGCACTCTCTTCTCTGCAGTCTTTTGAACCTGGCTCTACGAATGCTCAGAAGCTCTCATTTCTTCCTCACACCATCTCTCCCATGTCACCCCCACCTCGGACTCCCAACTCGTCATTTCCCTTTGGATCCTATTCGAGGACCTAGCTTGATGCGTGATATACCCATTCGGCCTTCTCAGTGTATGCTCAATCCATCTCCACTTTCTTCTGCATATTTGTTGGGTGGTAGGTTCTTGGTTGGTTTGTTCCCAGTCTAGCACTTGGTGCTTAAAACTCGCCGAGATGTGCCGGTCACGTTTTACATTGCGGCCACTAAAATGATTGACGCGAGACTAAAATGCTTAAGACTGCATGTTTTGTCCTTATTCAACATCAAAACTATTTATTCAACCAATGGAAACCAAGGATTAGTGGACAGTTATTCTTTTATTTTGGGCCACTGTAACAGTAGACATCATGGGCCTGAAGGGACTTCATTCCCAAGTCTTTTACGTAATAAATATCTAATAGATATCTATTTTGTTGCTAGAGTACACTTTTGAAAACAATATTCGCTATTCATAGTGACATCTGAAATTATGAGTATGTCAACTATTCTATACTAAGATAGTCAGAGAAACTGAAAGTTATCATTAGTTATTACAGGAATCGAGCTATCAGCCTATGGAGACTGACTAAATTGTCTCATAAATCAGCTGGGAATTAACTACTAGAATAGTACGCTCCGTCATTTGTATCTCTACCTCTAGAAAATAGCGGGTTTTATCCTCAATGCTTACTAAAGTTAGTAAAATGAGCCCCACCCCCGGATGATAACCAAAGAGTGCACAAATTTCAGATCTGTATGCAGCCAGTGATGGCTTGAATGACATAATTCCCAACCTATGATTACAGATTGGTCTCCACAAGGTCATAGTTGCCCTCTTACTGACCAATGCCAACAAGGCCTGGTTCTAGATACAAAGTTTGCAGTTCATTGACTATAAACATTCGATGAAATCTTCCAGTCACAAAATAAAGCATGAGCATTAGGCTAACGAACTAAACACTTATCAGTCTTACTATCTGAGATAGCCATAGCTTAACAGACTTGTAGTGATACTGGGTGATGAATGAAGATGACATGAAAATCTGGGCCGCTACAGGATTCGAACCGGAGACCTACAAGTTACTGGTCCTACGTCCTACTAATTGAGGTAAAATTAAAACCTGGTCAGCAACCAAATCTTGCACCAAGTCAGTGCTCAAGAGGTCACTGACCCAAACCCTACTGTGGCCCGGTTTTTCATTACATCTTCAATCGCCGCCTAAAACTAAACACTGACTGAAGGATTTGAGAAAGTTGACATAAATTCTTGAACCTTAGATTTCTGCATAATACACAAATACAAGAACGAAATCCAGGCAATTTCAAGTAAACTCATGCATATATTGAAGCTATGTTGGCATTCCGAGCACGGTTTGCCAACGAATTTCATTGAGGATAATCTGTGTTCGACAATGAAGTGCCCTTTTCAATAAGCTTATTCACACAAAGTCAATCTTGACGACTACGAACACAAATGCAGCAACTCGTCTTATAAACACTGTACGCTCTCGTATACACCAGATCATAGAATGTACTTACCACTTGACTTCAAATGATGCTACCCTAGAACTGAAAGGGAGCGTCAGAACTCCTAACTGACTGGTTGAAAGTTGAGCGCCTAAGACAGTCAGCTCCAGTTTCACTTAATCTTCTTCGGTCTCAAATATCACACATAGTTTGCTTTGTTAGTTTTCAAATGCTGAACATAATCAGAGCTATAATTTAATTAATAACTTAAGAGAACTTAAGCCTTCAGCAAACTAAAGACACTTAAAAGCATATTAAAGCACATCCTAAGGATACATATAAAGTGTTTGTTTAGACTTACGTGTCCAGAGTTCTATTGGTTTTTCATCGGAATTGTATCTATGACAAAAGTGCTCAAATCTGTACAGAAAAAATCCAAGCAGATGAATATGGTGGTCAAGGAACATGGACAATTCCTAAGAGGAATTCTACATATGCCAGCAGACATTTACAGATTAGAGAATAGGTCAGCGATAGCACTACATTAGATAGTGGCTGACTCGAGGTTCCACAAAAAGATTGTGTACAGTATATAGGAGGACTAACTTAAGAAGTCCTATATGTACAGGCTAATTCCAACAGCTTTATTAGACGATGTGGAGTGGAGCTGCCTGCATCTTGGTGAATAATGATTAATAAACAAAACTTTACCAAACACAAACAGTTATATTATTTGATTTTAGGTTGAAATTCATCATGGACTGACATCAGTTGAAGGAACATTGAAGACCAGGAAGCACTGGACAGCTGTTTCGTCTTAGTATGCCACTCCTCAGCAACACCCACCCCTGACTCCGCCCTCAAGGGATCAGACTCATAACCTACAGATTCCGTTGCCAGAACTTTAAAGTTGAGCCACTAAGTAGCATTCCAGTGGTCCATATTTCCTACTTCTGTCAGTTTACGATATAGCACAACCTACATCCAATGCCGTCGTTGAGTAACTGTCCTTATGTTTGCCTTGGTTGATTTTACTGGTCACGACTTCTCATTGGAACTTAAGGGATTACCTCTCGAAGCCAGTCATCAATGAGCATTGGTTTGATTCTCGTTTGGGGTTTGTAGGGGTTTTACATATTGCAAGTTAGTATTCGTTATAGACTGACATCAGTTGGAGGAACAGGGAAAACCTGGGAGCTTTGGAGAGCTGTTTCATAACCTGCTGGCCACTGAACCCAAAGGTATTGGATTCGATCCCTGGGAGGCTTGTGGGTGAGCACTACCGAGGAGTGTTATAGTAAGACAAACCAGCTGTCTCGTGCTCCCAGTTTCTGAATGTTCCTCCAACTGATGTCAGTCCATGACGAATAGCAACCGGAAATCGATAAATCCTCACATACCTCAAAATGAAATATGAAAGCCAGAGAACACCGAACTACTATCATGCTCATCTTGGGCTACAAATAATTTCCATCACTTCTTATCAATGTTTTTCATCATTATTATCTATTGTGTGGCATTCAAGTAACAAAGGATAAATATCGAATCTTATCAACATCATTTCATTCTGATTATTTGCTGATATACTTGTAATTCCCCTCTGTTATACTGGATCGATTTGAATGATCTCTGTTGACCTATGGGCTCCTATGCGGATCCCTCGAAATCTCCTGATTATTCACCATCTTGTATTTTGCTCGCCAGTGACTGCCTATGAAAACTAGGACAAGCATTTCATGACTATCGTTCCTCAATGGCCTAGTGGATAACACTTTAGTGTTTGAAACAATGGCTACAAAGTTGAAGTCTCAGTCGGAACAACACCAATCACTGGGTTTTGGCAGGTACATCCAGCTAACATGTTTCAAATAGGACGAAACGCATTTACTTGATTCCACTGCTAGCCACAATCAAATCAATCATACCATCTCCTTTCTACACATACACAAAAGCAGCCTGGATATCTTCATTGTTTTTCCTCCGTGAAAAAAGTTCATGTTCTTCATTTATTGACAATCATGATACCAATGACCTCTGTTTTCTTGTAATACATAATGCCTGAAATACAACACAAGCATTCATGCATCGTGTATATCAGTGTACAATGAACGGCTAATAATCACACTGTAAAAAACAATCATTATACAGACACGATAGGACAATGAGATCAAATACACAATTTCTGACCTGTTACATGTATGTACCATAAAGTAGTTATTTAATTTGAGGTTTATGGAGAGTTTATTCATTTCAAGGTAGTATTCATCGTGGACTGATATCAGCTGATGAATCACTCAGCATCTAGGAGACTTGGAAAGGTATTTCATCCTAGTTGGCGACTCAGCAGTGGGCACCTAAGCCCCCACGAGGGATCCAACGGAAGGCTCTCAGTTCTCATGACAAAAGCATTAAACATCCAGTCGCTGAAATTTTCGATAATTTCCCTGAAGAAGCTCAGACTAAACCCACACATAAAACGTCGGGATTATTTGTTTCAAACACACTGACATCTGAAGAACTATAACTTAAATCTAATGCTTATCTGAAGCGTTCCTTTAGATTTGTGCACATTGTATATATTTTCGAAATGATGTCAGCATAAACTGATGATGTAATATGACTTTCCAAATGAAATGAAAACCACTGAAGTACACTGCTGGTTTATACTGAAAACTAATTCTTACTTTTCCTACGAAGTGACATATCAACAACCAGATAGAAAATGAAAACCAGGAATAATATTGATTAAGCGAAGCACTGACTACCGAAACAACCAATCATTCCCTGAACTAACCGTATTCACAGATTATATATCTATACCTATCTATATATCTATCTAAATATATACATATATATATATATATATATATATATATATATACATATATATATTATTACACTCAAAGTTTGCAGTGACAACTGCAGCATTCAAGTCCCAGTGGCAAAACATCACCATCTGGGAGGCAAGTAGAGGCATCCAACGAATATATAATAGGAAGAAATGCTCATTTTCACTTCCCTGCTCGCTAATATGTATGTATGTATGTATGTATGTATGTATGTATGTATGCATGTATGTATGTATGTATGTATGTATGTATGTATGTATGTATGTATGTATGTATGTATGTATGTATGTATGTATGTATGTATGTATGTATGTATGTATGTATGTATGTATGTATGTATGTATGTATGTATGTATGTATGTATGTATGTATGTATGTATGTATGTATGTATGTATGTATGTATGTATGTATGTATGTATGTATGTATGTATGTATGTATGTATGTATGTATGTATGTATGTATGTATGTATGTATGTATGTATGTATGTATGTATGTATGTATGTATGTATGTATGTATGTATGTATGTATGTATTCATGGGCTGCAAACTGTAATATTGACTAACTGTTTTCGACCAATTCAGCGCCTAATCACATACCCAATGCAGCGCAGACTTTTGCAGCCAATTAGTCTGGACAATATCTACATTTTCGAATGCGGCTTCCTTTATTTGTCCGCTAATTAAATCTGTTATACTCAGCACTTGATTTTGCACGATATATTTGGCTACATTGAAGCTCTTTCAGCGCGTAATCCCGCATGAAACTCCCTCCGTACACTTCATTCTTACGCAAGCTAATGAGAAAGAACTATAACAAGTAGCGTAGATATTTGCTGGTAATACTGTCAATATCTGTCAATCAATAATTCTATGTGGGCTGTGGCCAGCAAAATACTTTTGGAGTGGAAGTTGCACCAGAAACATGAAAATGTTCATGAAAGTATTCATCATGGACTGATATCAACTGGGAACCAGTGAAAAACTTGAGAGGACTTGAGAACTGTTTCATCATAGTATGGGACTCCTCAGCAATACGCACTCACGACAATTGCCAGGAATCGAACCCAGGGCCTTCAAGTCTCATGGTGACCATTCAGCCTCTTGTTTGAAGTTCAGTGATTCGCATTCTCCTACTTCCGTCAATTCACGATATCATGCGACTATCCGCCAACCAATCGGAATGAAAGCGGAAGCCAACATTATTCACAAAAAGAAAATTTACAAGACTACGTAGAATTGTGAATTGGAGAGTTTAAAAATTATGAAGTGGATGAGGACTGGGAATGGTATAGTTGCTTCTTGTTTCGAATTTTGCATTGATAGAGCTTCAGTGATACAAAGTCAATGTTTCCTCACACCTTTCTGAAGATTATGTTGTACTTTCCAAATTACTGCAGACGAATCTTTTTGAACTGTGGGTACGCTGTCAACCAAGATTTTTATTACAGAGCTACTGATTGCTCTATGTTGATATTTACTGAGCCATGCAGGAAAGTTTTGATGTCTACGTGTGACAATCTGCCTATGCTTATAGCCTGTTTACCTAGCTGTGCAACAGCAGGTGAACTGATATGTGAACACTGAAATGGCTAGCGGCAGCAGTTTGTCCTTCGTACACGTGGTCCCCATTGTGTAATTAGTATAGGTGATCTACACTGAGCGTTCTTTGGACAACCTTCATATGTCTGCGTTTTAGCACTTCATCTAGGGTATCTCCATTGAATCTCGAGTTCAAATCAGCTTCTTATTCACTCCATTTTGATGACGGACTGAGCAGTAGTATTCTAACACAGACTTTTATCGATGAGTCTCTTCAGGCATATATTTCTGATGAATGTTGGATTTCGTCTTCTAAAATGTAAGTAGTACGAATTCCCTCTCCTGTGCCCCAGTTTGTTCCTAAGTTCTTAGATGCTCATTGCTGAAAAATATCATGACAGACTGAAAAAGCCATCGACTTTACAACGGTCTTCTTATTTATATGGATCCATTTAAAAAAATAGCCGAAAATCAATCAATCTGAATGAACTCTCAATCGAAATACTGAGGATACACCTTGATGTATTATAATAATTTAAGTGTACATCTTACTAGCGAGCACGCCATACTATACGTATATTACAGCCAGCACTGTATTTCCGTATTAAATTTGTTTATTTGATTTATGACACACACAGTGATACTGTATTATTCACTGGATGACCTTTCGAGCACAAACTATTTCCCGTAATCATATCAATGTAATCATACTCCCTTCCATAACTGATTTCTATACTCCTGTCACCTGATATTCTTTGTTTGTATTGGTAATAAATTTTTCCATATCTCTGGTATAGGTGTTGCGTCATTTAAATTATATGTGTTGGGTGTTGATTGGAACTAGAAGAGTACTGAGCATCGATATTGTTCCCTATAAGAAACTGTTCAAATTCCAGACTGGTAAACTCTTACGAGCTAAAACTGATGCCTAATGACCAACACATAGAAGAGGAGGAAAAATTGGTTAGTTTCGATGTGACAACTTTTCATACCAAAGTACTAATCAATATGGCACTGGAAGTAGTCAAAAATCAACTAAATATTGACTCGGAACTCGCTCACAGAACCAAGATATCGGTTGATGAGGTCATATTAGGCGTACGGTTGTGCCGACCTCCACAATCTTCGAGATTTAGGACAAAATATATAGACAAACAGAAGGAGTAGCAATGGGATCACCAATATCCCTGATCGTAGTAGATTTATTTATGGATAGCTGGGAAAACATGACGCTACAGACGTTTAATCCTGCACAAAAAATATGGTGGCGATTTGTGGACGACACGTTTACCTTGTTGAAATAGGGAAAACATCGACAATTTCCTCACACATGTAAACTCAGTAGTAGACGCAATCCAATTCACATATGAAGAGGTAAGAAATGAACGAGGAGGATTAGACGAAGGACAGACAGTGGTTTGGATACTACTGTTTACAGAAAACCGACACATTCTAACAGGTATCTAGACTTCAAGTCATCTCATCCTACGTCAGTTAAGGCAGGCTTAGTCAAAAGTCAAAGTGATACAGCTAGTAAACTGACTAGTCAGTGCATCGACCTAAACAAGGAACTGAAGTACATTAAGGAAGCACTAACAGTTAGTAATTATACTAAGCAGTTTATTAAGAAATTCGCACAAACACACAAGAAACGAAAAGATAACAGTACCACAAGTACGAATAATAATGACAACACGAGTAGAAAGGAGTTCACAGCCTCTATTGTGTTACCCTATAAGAGAGGAACATCAGAACCTTTGCGTAGGATTCTCAAAAAAGCCGGAATTACGGTGATATTTAAATCTGCTAACTCACTCAGAGATTAGCTTTGTCAGCTGGCTTGAGGATCCGAAGGAACCAATTTAGAGAAATAATCTAATCTATCGAATTCCATGCAAAGGCTGTGAAGTCAAGTGCATACGTCAAACTAGCCGGTCGGGGTCAGTTAGAATAGCCGAACAGGAATTTAGCTAAATGTAGAATGACTGACCCGAATAAGATCAATAATCTAGAAGAACACTGAGCTATTGCAATGCACGCATTAACACACAACCAAACAATGGAGTGGGTGGGATAGAACCACTGTACTCAATTCCGATATGATTGGGTAGAGATTGGTAGAGATTGATTACTGAATCTTTGTTCATCGAATCAACAGCTAAGACATGAAACAAGGATGACGCAACACCTACACCAGAGATTTGGAAAACATTACTACGAACAGAAACAAAGGATAAGAAGTGACAGGACTGTAAAAAGCAGATGCCGAAAGTAGTTTGATTACGTTGATATGATCATGAGCAATAATAATTTATTCTCAAAACGTCCTAAAGTACACAATACTGTAACACTGTGTGCCATATATTGATTTCAATTCTGTTACATTGCTCAATTTTTACGCTTACACTTGTGTATTTGTCAGTGGAAAGTAAAATAACTTGTGTACCAGTAAACTTAATCAATAAATATTTATTTCTTTACGATTTTCTTTGTCCCGATCCTCATCAGAATTGTTTTTTATCCATGTGTACTAATCTCATGACTAAAAAAATCTTTAGTTTTACTAAGCGAAAAGTTAGCCCGAAGAAGTAAGGTACTCTGATCGTCTTTCATTGTTGTCAAAGTGTAAGACTCATATGAACATCACTCTTCACTGACTTGTTAAGAGTGATCGCTAATTTGTCCCTTCAAACTTTTTCCTTCGAAAGGATTTAAGCTGTTACGTTTACATTCAAAAGGACAATACTTGAACCTGTACGACGGATACCATGAGAATTCCCCTCGTTTGAATCATGGCCTGATTCATTGGTTTCAAGCTTCTTGCTGTATTACAAGACAGGATCTATCAAAAATCCAAAGAATAATAAAACATATTACTTATTTTAATTTATTTTCTCTTACATGGTAAGCTGACTGATTTTATAGCAGTTTTCAGTACGGACTGACATCGAGTCGAAAGTTTTTGAAAAGTGGACAATACCAATAATTTGTTTCATCACAATTTTTCTACTGCTCAGTACTTGAAACCCAAAATTCTATATCACTTCAAGTGGAAGGATTTCAGGTACTACTGTGACCAGTGTATCTTTCAACCGGTTGGGCCAGGCGTTCACCAGGAACGTATTCAATGGCTGCAGGATAGCTGATTGTTTCAGGATCTGACAACTCTATGATCGATCATGTGTTAACCCATGCCTCGTTGTGAACCAAGGAAGATCCCATAACCATACTGATAGGGTTGTTCATCACTTTATGGTCCTCAACAGTTTCAATCGGTTGGTTTCAGTCAATAATGAAAACTTATGTCATTTATATAGTTTCTTTCTTTCTTTATATTGAAACAATAATCTAAGAGTAATTTTATATTGTTTTGTGGATAGAAATTATCATATCCTTATTCAGAGACATTTGAAACAATCCAATTGATAAATCTGCTTGGTTTAAGAAATAAGTAAACAAATGTGTAACTTTCGGTTTAACCTGAAATAAATCCATGTACAATTTTGTATTTATAACACCATTACAATCGTGTATCATTTTAACTGGGCGAATAGATTGACAACAACTTTTTTTCATGCTCAGACAACAAACTTTTGATTCATTTTTCTCTCCCTTTTATATTCAGATACCCCAAAAGGTTTATTGAATAGCTTAGTCACTGTATGCAATTGATAATATAATCTATTCACCTATCAAGCCTGAATTATTAATATTTAAAATGATTTAAACTACTGAATCGATAATTCTATTGATTTTCTAAACTATCAAGTTACAAATGATTGACTGATAAGTTAAATTCTTAGTGCGGAGATAAGTCTACATATCATTAGTGAATATGTATGAGTCATCACGAGTGAACGACTAATTTGTGAGTATTAGACAAATTGTGAGTAGGCTGTATTAATAAAGTAATTCAGTTGCAGGGACTACACTACTCATGAGCAATGATAACATTTTATAAAAAAATAAGCGAAGAAGTATGCTATCATTAAGATTTGCTAGCAAGTCCGGTTAACCGTAGTGTTGTTGCCAAGTCTACCTATCTCAGCTAATCTTGTTAATATCATGTATGTGTAAAGACATTTTGTTTCTAACTGAAGAACACTTGATTGCGATTCACCGTCTGTGGAATATTATGTTCCCCATAGGACTGATCACATAAGAGGCCGTTAGGAAAAGATCTAGATAATATGGCTGAATCACCTTCAACAGGAGTACTGGTTTTACAATAGACGGATAAACAACTGAAATTCGTTAATGGAATAACTCTTTCGGCAAACACTCGAAGAAAAACGGGATCTTCAAACAGATAACTGTAACAAGAATTAACACAAACTGATACCCTACTCTCCTTTTCACTGAAAACAGAAAAAGATTCAGTATTCCTATATCTCTGACAATAATCTAGCACGACCATCTCAGAAATAGGCCGACTGAGAACGGCTGATTTTACTTTTATATAACTGAACTATTTTTCTCTAGAAGATAAATAGCTACATTTATCTCTCCTCCAACATACTGAACTCCAGCATACGACACTACAAGTCAGTTGACAGGAAAACTTAGTTAACTTGAGTTTTGTATTTGTAGCCACTCATCAACAAAACGTTTCTGCAACTCATAAAAGAAAATTTTCTTGTGTGATAGTATCATTTTCTAACGCTGTACAGTCATATTTATATACATCACCAAGGTGTAACAGTCTGTTATTAAACAACGGGTTATTATTGGATAATTAGATGACTGCTAAAAACTGAAAACAATAACGGAAATTGGTTACCTAATGATCCTTTAGACAAGCGAAACGACAAGAAAGACAAGGAACTCACCAAGGTGAAAATTGTTGGTAGATGTGAGATGTGAAGATTGAGTGTCCATCTCATAGATATAAAGAAAGATACTGAAGAAAGAAACAGGGGTCATAGTGGCTGTGAGTTGGTGAATTCCCGATGTTTCTGCCATGGTACATAACTGTCGAAAGCGTGCTCCTTTTGAACTTTTCCCTTTTAACTCTGTAAATGATACTGAAGGAGTGCTCTAGTGGAGTTATATATCCAGGAAATCAGGGCTACATGAAGACTATTTCAAGGTTGTGTAGTTACCTTGATATGACTATAAACAGTAAGATTATCTCCGACGCGCAAACCAGTTGATAATACTGTTCCACTGTGTAAAACATTTAATAAATCAACTAAAATGGAATTACATTCTGCCGAAATGGCCATGTTTTACTCTTATATTGATGAGTTATATTCAAGTGTGGTGAAAAATCATGTGAATACACTAACGAATAACAAATGTGAAATGTTACATTAGGGTTAAAAATGACTACTGGTAACGGTAGGAATAAACAAGGGCATGAAACTCATGACATAATAAAACCAATATGTATGAATAAAATGAGAGAGACAAAGCAAAAGAAAAGGATGGAAGATTAAAACGTGTTGACCCTACTTTGAGCCAAGGTATACAAAGTGGATGCATATAGATCAGATTTTCTTGCACTGATACATACGGCTTCGGTTATGCATCAGATGTATAGTCGTCCCCCTTTTGAGAGATTGCAAAGGAGACTATGTATAACAGAAAAGAACTAATCTACTTTGACTTGATGTCCACTATCTGCCAAATGCGAAACGACTGAACTGTTGATGTCTTTTGTCGTTCCTTTCCCTAACCAAGCTGGCACGTGTTCACGAGCGTATACGGAGCACGTATAAACAACCTGAAGAAGGAGTTATTAAGAACAATTGTTCGATTAAGTTATTCTTGTTCCGAATAATCTTTGGGGATCGAAAGGAAAACCTAGGTAACTTATCATCCTATTTAATGTAGGTAGCTGCATCGAAGACAGCGCTTTGATTCAACCTAAGAATGTTCAGTATCATTCAGTTAAATCCAATTGCCAATGCTTGATAGTATGTACTCATCACAAACTATTGAAAACCTGGGAGTACTAGACAGCTGTTTCGTCCTGGCATGGGACACTTCAGCAGTGCTCACTCTTATCCCCATCACGGACAAACCTTCAGAATTGAAATGGAATCATTCTGTTGCACGAAAATAAGTTCAGTGATTCTCTTAGTTGCCTCAATCCATTTCTAAATATTACACTGCTTAGCGTTTGTATTTTTATCTTCAGATGAACTATTATCTCTCTTATGTTTAGCTATTTCTAAGCACGTCAATTATATTTTTTTACCCATTTATTATCCCCTTGACTACTCTACTCTGTCTCTAATTAAAGAAGACACAACAGAGAGTGAAACAAGAACAATAATGAGTACAATGAATTCTGGAAAACTTTCTCTTGTCTAACTGAACTTTATACAGTGAATAAATAAAACGGACTGTGTAAAAATGGCCTGTATACTTGATTACTGTTACCATTGACATTCAAGAAGTATGCTTTGTCCTATGTAGACGTTATTGTACCCCCTTGTGTTGGAGTTTCTACTCAGACTCGAATTTAACAATCATCAGCTCACACACCCACACATTCACGCATGCATGCAAACACACAGACACACATATATCAGTGTTTCGTGAGTTAGCGAAATTGCTGGCCTCCTTCGAAGCATCATTAAAAGCATATCTGACATTTAGCAAGAGGTTCATTGTTTTTTCTCTCCAGATAAAAGTCCTTTTTCTTAATGAGATCACTTCTCTCGAATCTATCCAGTTCAAGACTTTTCGATTGCAGTAAAAGGTAGAAAAAGTTTAATGGGTCAGTGTTAATCTGATGTTGAGAAATAAATGTCCATATTGCAAGCTTTTATTCCATAACACACTAATATGTTAACAGAGGTTGATCAATTCAATCCACGAATTGCAAGTACCAACAAATAATAATATCCAATATCCATTGTACAGCAGGTAACTATCGAAACTAGCTGGTAACGCTTTGCCGTTTGGAGTGGTGGACACGGGCTTCCAGTTTCAGTGGGAACGACGTCATTCACCCTAACCCTAACCAACGAGTCCTAGGTAGGACGAAACGTGACTGCCACAACCAAGTCGATCATATCATCATGTTCACTTAGCTGTAACTGTCTACATCACAGAAACAATGTTTGTTGCGGAGTATCTTCTGAATAACCCCAGTAAAATCCTTTTCAATATTGATTAGGTGACCTATAAAATATATGTGAAGGTTAATCGATGAATGATTCTCTATTTATTTTCCGGTGAGGTGTAAAATGTCAGGCGTATCAAGTAACCTTTATCAAGGCAAAATAATAAGATAATGAAATAATAATCGGTCACTAAGATGGAGAAACTGGCAGGCAAACTAAAACACGGAACAACACATACACACACACAATAATACAATAGTTCAAGCAAGCTGTCACTATTCATAAATAGCATAGAAAGAGTAGAACAGACAAATAACATTAGCTTTGAAATGAAAACAAAAAGAACGTAAGAAAAGAGAGAAAACATGTATGTAAAGGAGAATAAAATGTCCCTACTTCACCTGTACTTATCCTAAATCGACGGCTAACGTCTAGAAAATCTCAAGCGTATAACCGACACTATCCTACCTTCCCAATATCGACTTAAATGTAATTGCAATAGTCACCGTTGTATCTTGACCTGATCAACCACAGCTATCTTTAGCTGAGTTTACCTCCAATCAACAACAACAACTACTACTGTTAAGATGTTTACATCTAAGCGTTGAACATGTTTAACTGATTACTAATGAAGTCTACATCCCTATTATTTGGTAATGCGTTTAGTCAGTTCACTAGGTGTCTTCTGTGGAGGAAAATTGTTGATTGCATCACCGAAAGGTGGAAAGTAAACAGTTACGTGAAGTGTCACAGTAAACAGAGTAATTTGGAATTGACTCAATCCAGTGTACAGCACACGACGTTCTATTGATTGAGCTAAATAATAGGGAATACCCAGAGAATCTGCAGACCCAACTATCTATTTTAAAGTAAACTAAGTCATTCGCTTCGTCGTATAATTCCCTAATCACTCTCGGGCTGATGAGGTCTAAGTATAGGGACTGTTTTAGATTGTCTTATTAGTATTGAATTAACCGCTCTTCCGACAAATTCTGCTTTACCTTCTTTTCAATGAAACCACTGGTTGATAGTTGGATAAACCTTGCTAACCCGTTGCTACACAGAGCCGAATTGCTCAACCTCTGTTCGTAGATGAGCTCCAATGCGGATGCCTCGACACTGCGGGATATTCAACATATGTTGACCTTAATGACAAACAGGCTTGGTGGGCCTTACTGCGCTCACAGAGTCTCAGTTGTAGCAACATCACTCACTGGGGAGCAGGTACATCCAACTGACGAGTTCGAAGTGGGAGGAAAAGTGCATCATGGATTCCTCCGTTAGTCATCAAGATCAATACAGCAGTTGGATAAACCATCAGATTGATTCTCTCAAAGTCTCTGTGTTGATTCAAACAGTTATCAAGGTATTTTTTACATTCATACACGAAATTCTTCTGAATTTCATGATTAGTAGGATATCTTGTGCATATATACGTTTAGCTTTTACAGACAAACCAAGTTAACCTATACATTTTGACTCGTTCATCAAATAGACGAATTGCTGAAACTCAATACAATGTTTCGCGTAAACAAGGGAAACTAATGGCCTACTACTTCGAAATTTATTACTATTCCAGTCTCATGATATATGTAGGTATTCGATGTAAATTTGTTGAACACAGTTGACATAAGTCCCATTGAATCAGGTTTCTTGCTTGATGAGTATTGTTAAATGAGAAATCGGCATCTAGTACTTTTACTGACCACTTTCAATTGCCTATCGTCATATAGTTTTGCCAGTACGGGGATAAGTTGGTTGACTGTGTCGACAGAACTAAGTTAGAACTTATTACTCGACAATTTATGACAACAATTGTTGTTTTCCAACAATTGATCAACGTAAATCCATCTTGGATTTATTCCTCATCTTTTGTACTTTCAGTGAGTATGTACATTAGACAGATTCTCTGATCTAAACTGTATCATGTAAAGAGATCATCATTTAAAAAACTGAATGTGACTATTGTCAACGTCTGGATTCGTGTGAATGATGCATAATCTTCTAATTAAAGAATTTTTTCGCATTATATTGAAATCTTCTAGTACACAAAGAATGGTAAAGTCTGAATGAGTGTTCATTGCCGAGATTTGAAAAGCAAAGACGCAACAAATTACAGTGCAAGAAGATATCAAATATGCAACCTAGTGAAACTTGATAGATGAGGAGTGACTTTAACGGTCAACCTATCAACTTCTGAAATAGCCAATTGTTTCCCTATTTTTTTAAGAAGACTAACCTCTCATCCTAAATAACGAAATCCGATCGATTATTTCCTCATTTCCTAGGTTGGCTCATATAGTCGCACACTGATGTGATCTAGAGGTAGGAAACGACACTATGGTAGTTATCAGTGGTTTATCGGTCAAAAGGTGCTTACCTGATTGGGAAGTTATTGGGAAATCTTTAATTGCAGTGACCAATGGATTTCATTTACTTTGAAATGAAATGATCTGGGGGAGAATAGCTAAAATGCGTTTCATGTCGTAAACACCAACAATGACCTGATCGAGCAAGTAACACAAGCATTTATCAAAGCTTTAGTGTTCAAAGTACTTTACTGATTAGTCGAATAAGCCATGAAGGTAGAAGCAGTTATAGTAGTAGTGGTGTGAGTAGCAGCGGTAGCTGCAGCATGAGCAGTAGTAGTAGTAGTAGTAGTAGTAGTACTATGGGTAGTAGCACTTATAGTCTGAGTACTAGTAGTAGTAGTGTGAGGGGTAGTATTAGTGGTTTTAGTAGCTGTATTGTTGTGGAAACTGTAATTATTTCAAGGGCTAGTAAGTTTTTTCCTGAAGTCTAGTCACATTCATATGACTGTCAAATGCTCTTTGTTATTTAGGTATATACGGAAGTTAGCATTTAAAATAAATGAACGATGTCTGCTTTTTCTTTTATGTTAGCCGTGTACACTTAAATTTTCGCATTACTAAAGTCTAACAATTATTGAATATTGAACTATATGACAACTTTTGCATAAAATTACAGTGAAAATTTATTTAAATAAGTTTATGCACTATAAAATGTTTTATGTAATTGCCCGATTAAAATTGGAATCAATTAGTTGGTATTTTATTCGTAGGTTGTCTAATTTATTTCACCTTTTGCTCAACAAAAGACTTAGTTGAGTACTGGACTTTGAATACTTCTAACCATCCAATACTAATCTAGACAATAACTAGGAGTTCCTGAAAGCCTATGGTTAAAAAGTACTTCGTCTGTCTGTCAGGCTTTTACTTTGCACCTAGGCAGTATTCATGACGGACTGACGTCAGTTGGATTGGAGAACCAGTGAACACCTGAGGGCACGAGATAGCTGTTTCATCCTAGTATGGGTCTCCTCGGCAGTACTCATGGATAAAGTAGATAGGGGTCGAACTCAGGACCGCGAGATCTCGTGACGAACACGTTAACGATCCAGTCACTAGGTAGCGAGCAGTTCAGTGATCCACAGTTTTCCATAATTCTTAATATGGACAACGAAATATCTGTCCCTCGACGATAACGTAATCAATAGTATAATTCATTCCTTCCCTTTGAAATCAACGCCTCCTTTTCACTTTCAAAATCTCACATTTCCCTTTTGTATTCTGTTGATTTTGGGTACCGCGTTGCTAGTGTGACCTTTGTACAAGATAAAACTAAAACATTCTTTGTCAAAAATTTATTCCAAAATTTTTTTATCTCCTCTTATCAGCATAAAATTATATAGTATTCTATTCACAGCTTCGATTACATTACAACACAATTCATCGATCGTCACTAGTGTACAGATACATGTTCTCTTCTCCATAAATCATCAGTAGCTAATCACGTACCGACCATATGTGTTGTGCTTCTTTTTCTGATCTCATTATTACTGGAATGTAATCTAAGAAAGCAGAGAATTGATTACTTTTATTAAAAGTACTATACTATTATTGATTTTTTGATTAAGTATCACATTGATTTCATAATAAAATCAATTTAAACACATTTTTGAATAACTATTCATATATCTTCTTTACAATTCGCTATTATACCATTCATAACTTATATTCGCAGATTCTTTGAAACTGTATTATGTTAACAATGTGTAAACCGATGAATTATTTATTTCCTTCAGGAATACCAAATATTTATATAAGATTGAATATTGAAAACCAAGGACAATATTATGGTGTACCAGCGTCATACAAAAAACCAGTAATAATTATTTATTAATAATCTTATCCTATGACTGATTTATTGATTACACAGTAGTATGGTAAGTATTTTGGTATACAATGGTGATAATGCTGTCCATCTAAGCAGACTCAAGGGTCGTTGGTTGGAATCCCACCACGTCTCAGATTTTCATTTCACATCTATTCATCAATACTGGCAGTGTTTATGGATTGGCTGTGATTCCAAATATCCCTACCGTAATAGAATTTTATTGAAAAAACATCCTAACCAATAAAGTTCAGACAAAGTAAGGGATTTTGACCATATAAATGAAAATGATAACAGTTGGTCGATAGAAAATTTGATCAGTTTATGATTAAGCAGCATTTAATAGTTACATTAAGAGAATTTTTATTCCTTAAATGGCATATGAATTCGGTAAACAGTAAACTGGGAATTCTTCAAACTATGTTAACATACAAAGAGGGCTCCTCAAAAGCGTTATGAAGAATTTTCAATAAACCTGGGGGGAGATAACCATTCAGTCACACAAGTCACTTAAAAACAAGCTTTTTAGGTTAAAAGATCCTACTGATCCAATTTAGCAGTATAACTAGCTTTACCAAATTCCTCACAATTATTACAAATGTTAAAATACATAATAGGTCAAAGTAGTCAACCAGGGTTAGTTAGGTCTGTTGGAGTACACGAACTCAGCTAAATCAAGATTAGTAGATCCTAGTAAGGTAAGAAATTTAGAAGAAACTCAGTTATAGCTATACATATGTCTGCACACAATCACAATATAGGGTGGGTTTGAGTGATAGTATTAACAACTTAGTTGGGTGGAGAGATTGATAAGCGAATCTTTGTTTATCTGATCAGCACCAAAAACATGGACCTGTCTCAGATACATGGAAAAGTCTACTGACGACATTACAAGTGAGACGAGAAAATGAGAACCATATAAAGTGTGCATCAAAGTTGTGGAGTTATCTGATGTGACTATGGACAGTAATCTGTGGACCATTGAACTCCGATCCAGTGGTTGAAGTGTCGACAGGTTAGCCGTAAGACCTGGAGGTTCTGAGTTTAATCGCTAACTGAGTAGTGATTGCGTGCTGCTGAGAAGCCCCACATTAGGACGAAACAGCCATTCAATGCTTCCAGGTAATCAGTCGTTCTCCGTGATACTACCTTAAAAATAATATCCCCATTAACCTCAAAGTAATTGTATTACTTCCTCCAATTGATTTCCAGTTGTCTCCTGTGTTATTGCTGGTATTTTTTGTTCTTATTGATTTTCGCACACACTATCAGTTTCAACATTACTTGAATATTAACACTGGATAGTAGCCAGCAGTAGAATCCAAGAAGTAGGTCTTGCCCCATTTGGGACTCGTCAGCTGGCTGTACCTGGGTCTCAGTAGGTATACATTTGAGTGCATGTGTGTATGTATTCCGCACACACGTATGAACATTAACCCTGTATCTCAATATCGAAAGTGATCACGTACCTAAGACATTTTAATCTGATGAGTCCTGTCGAAATTCTTGAATCCCATAAATTCTTCCTCATATCTTTTGTTGTTTTATTTGCTCACTCATTATTCATTTATAGTGAATGACCTTGTAAGTTAAGTGTATCTTGGCATGTAATCAACCTACTTACGTCTATATCAACTATGGAACCTAAATAATTTTGAAGGTATCCTGACCAACAATGGACTAGATGGTTTGAAAAAACTTGGGCAGCGAGTTAGTGCGATTCATCGTATAAGGTGTATTTTACTTGTGTAATCCCGGCGTAGTATATTAGAACAAATAACAAAATAAACAAATATTTCGTATTATTCCTCAACATTTAGATCTTGCTAGGAAGATCCTATTCAAGAGTATGAATCTGACATTAAGTTTTCAGGGTAATATTCAAAATTTGGTACAAAAGGTGGTGATACTTACGATCAACCAGTTGCATCGTAATATGAAACAAAGATCAATTCAATACAGATGATTAAATAAGCGAGTCGGTCAGAGAGGCATTTTTTAGTTGTGCGAGTAAGGTGGAGCTAAAATAGGGTGGGGAACATTTAGTTCATCTATGAAAAGTACAATGGGGTTTTCGCAAACTAGGAATATCGACAGAATCATGCAAAGAATTAATGTCAGACTTTTGTTAACTTTGGAGGTTTGTGGGGGAATTTTTATTGATTTCTAGTTACTATTCATCGCGGAATGACATCAGTTAGAGAAGAATTGAAAACCTGGGACCACCAGGCAGGTATTTTTACCTAATATGAGACTCCTTACCGATGCGTACGCATGAACCCACCAAAAGTCAGACCCAGGAAGTTAAGGTCTCACAACGAGCATGTTAATAGTTAGTCACGGCGTCAGAATCCACGGTGTGTACTGCTGAGGAGTCCCATACTGGGACGGAACAGCTGTACAGTGCTCCTGGGTTTTCAGTAGTTCTCCAAACGATGAATGCCGCTCTGAAATTTCAAAATATTCTTAATTTTTTATATGAAAGAATACTGCTATGACCCTAGTTTTGATTTCATCATCCATCATTACCTCGTATGAAATTAGGCTAGCCTCAGAATCACTGGGGACCTCAGATCTACAGATGTTTACAAGTACGAGACTCTAATAGACAGCTGGCTTCCAAAAGGAAGAACACTGAAGTTTCTAAGATGAACCGATGAAATCCATTAGCAAAAAGGACAATACATTCCTTTTCCTCTGAAAAATATCTAGGTACTATTCCATTCACTTCTTCATCTTTTTCGGTATTTTGGCTAGAAAAACCAGATAACCCACCCCTTCTCACCCCAAGATATCCCAATTATATACGTTATTGACTTGCATCAGCAATGAATTCATCGATGAAACTGTCAGAGACGAAAAGTAAGCAAAACCAGTCAGGCATTGAATCCATCTGTCATTTAGACGATAGGCAAAAAGACAAATTAAAAAATGATGAGAAAATGGGTGTTGTATATCAATCGTTGGGTAGTACAAGATTTCTCTTGGCCACATGATCCATATATTCCCACTTACAGATACACTGTAAACTATATATATATATATATATATATATATATATATATATATATATATATATATATGCCGATGTACGCTAATTTTGTTAAATTTATTTGCTATGGGTTTGAAGACAGAACAACAAAAGGAAATCAATAAAGGAGGTGAATTTATTAATTTTAAAAAAGAAGCTACTGGATTATGGAAGGTGTGTTTGTAGCACTGAAATAGCCATATATGCATTTAATGAGGAGGTATTCACCACACTAACGCTAATATTTCCAACTAGTAGATTCCTTTACTCCATGTACCTGAGCTAGGAAGTCCACAGGTATGTAGTCAGATTAAAGAAATCTTCACAATAAACTTTATCTCCCTGAAGCCTTTCATAACCAATAGTGTTTCACCGAAGTTTTGGGAGATAGCAGGTGAACCAACGTATAAATATCAGTTTGGTAGAGGAGACAAAAATCAAATCATGAAAGGCATAGAAATAAGCAAAGCCAGTGTGAATATGTATTAAAACCATCGCATTTTCTATATATTTATTGGTGTTGCTATACACCTTCTGTTGTTGTACCGTCTTCTTCCATTCACCGAGAAATGGGGTGACCGTCAAAGAGTGGGATCTAAAGGTTACTGTTCAGGCATTCACATATATTTATGCATAACTCAGGTTATAATAATTCACTTTAAGAATATAACAGTTGACAACTAAGATTATAACAACAGCTTTATCAACAAATCACTCCAACAGAAAATAAGCCAGTGGGTTTGTATCACATACTGTTTCGACCACGACATTGCCAAGTTTTTCCACTGCAAATCTTGCCTTATTTTCAGATGGATTACTTTGTCAATAATGTTGGCACATGTGTTTCTACGTCCTTCCTGAACAGCGGCGCAGTAACTTACACACTTAATTTGTTTATTGTACTTTTAATTGTGTTTGTCATCGCAATATATAGCTCGTTGGAAGTCGACACCCTATTCGATGATAGTTCACTGGATACCCACAGATCATACAAAACCAATAGTAATGTAATTCATTGACTGTTTCCAGTGAATCAAGCATTATGTAGTGAGACAACAAAGCTCTTCTCCATAAAAACATGGATCCACTTTATTTTACAGATTCTCAACTGCTTTACAACACAAAACAATTTTAACATCACTTTACATAAATGTTTGCACGTTTGAATCAATTACACGGAAGGCTGTCCGTTTGAATTAAAGATAATATCTATACGAGGTAATTAAAGGAACACGAGTTGAGTGGATAAATTTGTCCAACAAATAGTACGTTTGACAATATATAGGAGGATTAGACGAATATTGTAGCCTGGAAGTTAGATAATAGAAGGAGATAAGTGTATTCAACGCATTGAGAAAGTGATGATGGATAGAGACCGTGGTGGAATCCAGGAGAAAATTTTTCATGAAATATGTGTAAAACGATCATAAGATCTATGTCAGTTCACTCTATTTAAACTCGTAAACTAAAGAAATCTTATGAAATTTCTAAAGAAGTGCATCCTTGCTAAGCCTTTGAAGTCACTGGGTCGCTTTGGTGACTGTTCCATGCGGTATATCCACAGAAGTGATTAGACTGAAAGTCTATGAACGCTGAATATTTCATAGCTTGGTTATGCAAAGAGAAACTAGCTGCAGACATCTCACTTACATTCGTTCACACACAATGATACAGCATCCCGTTACAAATAC
Organism: Heterobilharzia americana; assembly: GCA_944470555.2. Taxonomy (NCBI): domain Eukaryota; kingdom Metazoa; phylum Platyhelminthes; class Trematoda; order Strigeidida; family Schistosomatidae; genus Heterobilharzia; species Heterobilharzia americana. The sequence goes on from OX104129.1 coordinate 13,627,087, forward strand.
ATCAGTCGGTGGTTTGTGGAAACTGATTAGCTCGAAGATAATTTTCAAAATGAACTGACATCAGTGATGAAAAATACTTCGAAACAAATCAGTCTAATGAAAAGTGACGGAAGTCGACCACTTTGTCTGTGCTAGGTCAAGTACCCGCTGATAGTATCGGATGGCATTCGCACCATTTCGTGAATCAACAAAAGTAGGACCATTAGACTCCATCCAAGAAGCTGAATGACGAAGTACTCTCAGGTCTCCGATAGTTCCAAAATTGACGCCACTTCGTGGTGGAAACTATCAGTCTACTTACAGACAAGAGCATACAGAGAAGCATGTGTACAGAATTTTTCAGCAATCACTATGTAGGTACAGTCAATATTTAATTTCCGCGCCAAAATCTCTCTTACAGTGTACATTTTTCCTTTTTTCAACTTTTAATTGGATATTTCTTTTTTGGTTGAAATATGTTTTTAGCTTATTGAATATGCATGTTTTTGCATATACATGAACTTTTTCCCAACTTTCGAACATTTTTATATGATTCAGTAGGTCTTTCAACTTAGCGTTTGGTTTCCTAAATAATCCATGGGTAGAAGGAGTTGAATAGGAAGTTTTTTCTTTGGAGGATCTGTGTTATGCACCAATCGTATCACCAAAATGTAAGCAAGGCTATATGATTGTTCACCAACTGTAAGGCAAGTGGGTATTAGAGATTCTTTTGTTTTAATAAGCGATTCATTCATCTGCTTCGCCAATATGTTGTTGCGTGTCTTCGATCGCTTTTTTTTATATTACCATTTCAAAACAAGGATTTTAAAGTCTGATTGTATTTTTCTGACCAATGTTAAGTTCAGTCGCTTCAGTCCTTTTTCCAACTAACACTGCTTAGTTCAAAAGATGGATTGCGGTTTGTATTCATCTGCAAGCTTCTTCAGCTGATGTAGAAACTACCTATTGCGTTCTAAAAGCAGCAGTGATGAGATACATGTGGATTTGGCTTCATTTCCCTGGCGGACATGTAAGTATCCTGCGAACAACGCAATCAATAAAAGTGTTCACAAAGCAAACCAGTTTCCTGACTTCCTCCCAATTTTCCTGAGTCTATCGATCACCCAGAATATCTATTTTCTAACATTTCCTCATCTACAAAACTAACAGTAGATTATCGAATATAAATAACCCTATGATCAAGACAGTCGGTAATTTCAAAGATCATGTACGAAGTGGAAGAGATCACCTTTACTGTTTCATAATATAACTAAAAACTCATTGTATAGGATGTATTTTTACTTGTGTAATCCCGGCGTAGTATATTAGAACAAATAACAAAATAAACAAATATTTCGTATTATTCCTCAACATTTAGATCTTGCTAGGAAGATCCTTTTCAAGCGTATGAATCTGACACTAAGTTTTCAGATTAATATTCAAGTTTTGGTACACAAAGTCAATCTTTCGCTACAAACTCACAGTGCACAAACATGCGAAGGATTGAAACACTAAACAGTTTACACAATGGTTACTTGGGTTAAAATATTATCCTTAAACATAAAATATCCAGGAGGTGATAAGTGATATGGAAAATAATTGATTATTAGCCTATCCATGTTATAGCTGACCACATGCATAACTCGACTGCATAAACTGCTCCATCATGGTATGGTGATCATATTCATCTTATCCAGATGTTGACTGACAGAAATCGGCTAGAATTTAGGACTAGTCAATACCATAGTGTTTACCTCTCTGTGACAGATCTGTGTCCAATTACAAATACCTGCTTTTTGCTCAGAAACTGTTTATCGATAAAGTTAGTTTCCTTTTTTCACACTTAATATTTAGTGGAAAAAATTAACATAACATTTATGAATAATATTATTTCACTAAAGTTTTCATTAAAAAAGTAACCTAGGTCAAGTTATAACATATTTTACAAGGGGTGAATGAATGTAACTGTTCAGCTTCACATATTGGTAACCAACCAAACAACAGATATACACTCGCACACAACGAGGATTATTTACAGAAAAAACATCAATCACTGTCCAAAAAAACAAGAAAGAAGGAATGAGGAAGATAAGTCTTTCTTATCATGACCGATCAATGTACAACGTGGTTTTCAAAGATATTCATGTCGCAAGATGGGAAGATTAACAAGCTTTAACAATTCTCATAATTTGACTAGTGGTTGCTGATAGTAGAGTTCACGATATGCGTTTCAACCTATTTGAGTCTCCTCAGCTGGATGTGTCTGCATCGTGATAAGCGGTGATGTCGACTTTGAAACTTCAGCCTAGCACGCATCGCTTCAAATACCAAGGCGTTATCCACTAGGAATCCCGTCAATGACCAGTTCGAAATAGGACGATAGATATATGTCCTAGATTGTTATGTTAGGTGTCACCAAACGAGTGATCACATGCTAATAGAGATTGATGAATTCGACCGAGTATGACAGAGGGGAATTCCAGGTAGTTTTTCTTTTTAGAAGTTCGATATATTGTTTCTGAAGGAAACAAGCGCTAACATTAATTCAAATGATGCTCTGTACAGACTGATTGCCTTCAAAGCGATACCAATAAGAGAACCTTTGAAAACTCCTAAGTACTGGACACCTATGTCATCTTAGCCTGAGACTCAACAGTGGTGCATTGATAGTTGTATGAGGGATTGTGTGGAGAATCATCAGGCTTCACAGTGAGCATCATACCAATCTGCTAATGAATTTGGATCCAATGGTCCACATTTTCCTACTCATATCAGCTCATGAAGAAAAACTACTCTGAAATCAAACAGTCCTTACAAACTACCAATCGCAATCACTACCCGGTACTCATTAATAGCTTCCTTAGAGAAGCCTACTAAGAAATCACGACCTATGCGGTCAGCCAGGTTGACTGTGAGGATAAATAACTACCAATGGTATTGGGTAGTAGTCGCGGTATAAAGTAAATTGACAGAAGGATGAAGCTGAGAGCTGTTGAAATTCATCCCCATGTCTGAATGATAATATGCTCAGTATGGAAACTGACAGTTCAGCCCTTTGTCAATCACAGTGTTACTGATGCACCTAATTGAAACAACTGTCAAGTGTTCCCAGGTTTCCAGTAGTTCTCTAAATAATGTCAGCTCATGATCAAGAGGTTAACAAGAATCCCAAAAGCACTTTATTCGAAGGCCAAGTTTCTGAAAGCCATTTGTGATATGCTTCCTTGGCTGAATTTCAGTAGACTGACTGGAGTAATGGATGGGGAGTAGATCTGTCTCACACTTGTTTTACCTCGTTACGAATCGGTTACCCTTAGGTGATGACTACAAAACTTAAAATCTAAATGCCAACTACGGCCTAATGACTAGTTTCTGAAGTGCAAGTAGTAAAATGAATGTGTGTAAGTTGTAAATCAACCATCTTAGCTTTAGCTAGTTCATTTTATACTGCAGTCAGTTATTTGATTATTAATACGTTAAACCTCATCATCTCCAACTAAACACTAGGACTAGTGTCTAGCTGCGTTTACGAAAAATAAGTATAAATCGGTATTCATCATGGATTGACATCAGTTGGAGAACCGTTGAGAACCCGTGAGCACTGGACAGCTGTTTCGTCATACCATGCCACTCCCCAGCGGTGCGTACCCACGACCTCATAAGGGATCGAATCCAGGGTTTTCAGGTTCAGAGGTCAATAGTTATCCAGGCGATGTCAGTCGGTGATGAATAACAACTTGAAATTAATAAGTAAATCCCCACAAACCACCAAATTGAATTAAAAACAATTCTGCTCTGCAAGCCCACTTACTAGTGATCCATAACTACCGTTCTCATTCCTAGACTCTATATACACGTTATTCTGCAGCTGGTGAAAGGCATCAAAGATGAGCCATCCCGGATTCATACTTGGCAAGAACCTATCTCATTTTGTCTAATCCTAAATGCACACCGAAATCTATCTATTATTTTGCAATGTGACCACCAGGTGAGGAAATTCATCATCGTGGCGCACTTTGACAGTAGTTAGTTGGGTGGAGGCAATCGGCAGACGGCTCTCCTTCGCATAGGTTTCCTGCTTGTTGGCATTGATCAGCAAGACGTATTTTAAACCTCGAGAGATTCGAACTTGCATCGCGTAGTGCTGCCGTAAGAGAAGTTTGCTACTGAGCTACCTGGGCCGCGATTCACCTCATTGTAGACCACCGTATAATTGTCAGTGTAAGGAATGGTGCATGAGTCTTCTTGCCAACTGATCGGTATAGAAACAGCGTAAACTACACTGGACCATAGTTTCGAACCACAACTGAATGTCTACAGATCAACTGTGGTTAGCCCTTAACCAGTGCAGGGAGAAAAGTTATCTACACAAATAAAATTTGAAAATCAAAACTATTGACTTTTAGAAATAATATTTCAAAACCGATAAAAAGTTTCTTTTGAAAAATCATCAGGCGGAAAACTTTCCTTAGTCGAACCAGAATTCCTAGGCTTTTCTAACTTCTCCTTTACCCCTTCCTGACAATTTCAAAAGTGAGTCTCATTAGATTACTTCAGAAAATATCTCTCAATGTTTTCGTTGGGGGCTAAAAATGTGGTTTAAAAACCAAAAGATAAGGAAAGGCTGGAAGTCACTTTTTGGCAGTCGTTCAAATCGTTTACCCTATAGTACAGTCACCTGATAATTGAAAGCATCTGAAGTAGAATATTTTAACCAGAGATATAAAGGTAGTACTTCTAAATAAGTAAGTTATTCAGTTTATATCAGTAACGTTTGCCACTTAAACCTTTATGCTTAATATGCTATTCTCCCATTTCCCCATCGTTGTAACATGGTTTTGTTGCAGTCGTCTGAAGTACCTGATCCTACATCTTCAGTCTTAATTCCAACCTCGAAGGGGATTGGTCTGGAATATACTTGCGCAGTCTCGGACACTCACCGAAACGATAAGTCATGCGTTTTACCCTGCTTATTGTTCATATATATATAAAAACGATTCGATTCATTCGTATATACAACGCACCATGATTTATAACGATGAAGCAACCAGTTTCAAGTGCATAATTTGGAATCATTCGCAATAATGAATTTCCCTCTACATGCGATGATTATTTTCGAACCAAAAGTCACACGGAAATCAATAAGCATTTGATCGAAAGCTATTGAACTGAGCCTTACAAAAATTTTACAAAATAAGTCATGAGTAAAGTAGCTTTTAAAATAAATGGAATAGTACAACGAATGAAATTCAAGTTTTTTAATTATGAATTCGTATACTAGAAAGTTCTATAGTACACTTGAAAAGTCGGTCGATTAGTTGCGCTAGTGCAACTTGGTACTTGGTCATAAGACTTCAAAGTCAGCCAACCAACTACAAAATACAACAAATTGCCCCTGACTGACCTCAGTTGAGATACAGTCTACTGGTTTTCATGGCTCACTGACAGTCAAAAGTCTACTGACTTGATTAAGGTAAACAATAATAAAAAATAAGTCTGTTTTTAAACGACTTAATCTATCCTCCTCTAGTCAGTTAAACAAACTCTGTTGACACTTGAAAATTGAATGCTGAAAAAAAGTCTCATTGTATCGTTTATTTTAAGAAGAATTTTTGAAAAATTCTGGATGTGATCACTGCTTGACGAAGTGAATCCATAAAAGAACATACTTTGGTCATATGCATGTATTCACATGGAAACTTTCCTATCAAATCTGTACTTATTTGAAAAATCCGTATTAGACTGAGACTAAAAATGTTTTCGTCCTACACTTTATTCAAACTAACTGGAGTTTGCTTTTTTATTCTGTGTAGGCAGTTCTTAGAAGAATCAGACATGCCATTGAAGAACAGGTGTGATTGCATAGGAAAGATCATTAGAAAAGAAAATGTGTTCTGCTTAACATTTTCGCTTCACTACTAATATCCACCACTAGCGACTGGTCTTTAACAGAGTTGTTTATGTGTGTGACTATAAAAAAACAGCGACAACGATGGTGATGATGACGATGGTGGTGGGGAGATGGTGCAGGAGGGAGGAATAGCTTTTCAATATTTTCCATGAATAAAAGTTAGAATTCATGGCTGAAATATCGTCCTGCTGAATACAAGGAGATAAAAGAATTTGAATTGACATCAAAAGACGCCACTGTATCGTCCCTCCATAAAGGCCAATTTTATCATAGAGACTGACCAACTCAGCTCCGTAAATCAACAAAGCAAAAAGCAAACAAAACTTGCACAACACGTGATACATGGGGGAAATGAGGTTGGTATACAAACTCCCTAGTTTACTGGAAAATTCTGTCGTGTATCAAGCGATGAGTGTAGGATTCAAGACTAGGCAGGAACACTAACAATTGTAAATTCAGAAGAATGCGTCCCTTATATTTCACTGCTACTTCATAACAAATATCACTGGGAAGTCGTAACTGGTGGGGAAGTCAAGTCGGACATCAGTACAAGTACTCATTGAAGGTATTGGATGAAGGCCACACCAAATCGTAAACTGACAGAAGTGAGAATATGTGGATCATTGAATTCCGACCCAATGGTTCGTCTTGGGACCTGAAGGTCCTGGGTGTGCACTGCTGAGGAGTCCTATGCTAGGACGAAACATCACTGCAGTCCTCTAATTTTCAATGGTTATTTAACTAATATCAGTCTGTGATGAATACCAAGTTGAAATATCACTGAAATGAAGTGAACTCGTCAGTAGTCATTCAAACAGTCTTTGTATGCAGCGAAATCTAGTTTTTTGATACGATGACCTTTATGGTGAACTGAATAATTACAAGAAGAAATCGGTTTGATAACTTAGTGTACCGAAATTTTAACTCTCGAATAGGATTCCTTCATAAAAATTAGATCTTGTCTATTGAGATATTTCTAACCATCTAGTTTGTTATCGTTACTCCTTCTGTCCGATGAAATGGGGTCTTTAAATGTGATTGATTACCAAACGGTGATTATTCTTGGTATGGTCTTATTTTTGTATTACTTAAGTTAGACTATGTACTAACTACGACCTATAAAGGATATTCCCTATTCACTCGGCAATAAGTTACATGATTTATTGCATAAAACTTGTGTTTTTGGTTTAAGCAGCCAACTACATAATGCCTGTTTGCAGACTATCGGGTAATTCAAATGATTGCGTAACCGCCTCCACTTACTTCTAAGTTTATTTCACTCATTCATAAACATTCCTCACCCTGCTTTATGCAAGGTGACTAGATTTATTACCTAAACCACCTTTGTACTCTGAATCATAATGCTTTCCTGATGCTTAAAATATTAATGGATACTTTAAAACGCTTCACATGCAGCTGATGAAAATCCTGCGAAAATAAAATGACGTCATCTTATCTTGTAAATGGTGTTCTCATTGCACTTGTTGAAAGCGACAGCATACATTTTTTCATCAACATCAATTCCTACCATGAGGTGTGTCGAGTTGATGCTCAGAAGACTGTTTTGGGAAAGAAATCTACTCTCCAGATGAACTTTCAGGTTGTCAGTTCTCCAAAGAAAAATCTATTGATTGAAATTTGTCACAGCATGGTTGGTATCTGCTCTTAAGCCAACAGCTAACTATTTCGTCATGAATAAAGATTCTGATTAAACATTTACTCCTGTTCACCAAAGACACATCTTTCAGTATGTACTTGCTACATTGGTAAGAGACTTAAGGATAATAGTGATTATTATTATTTAGTAATGATGGGCAGTTATTATTATTATTATTATTATTATTCAAGTCTATTATTGTTCTAAATATTCAGTCAATAATTCTGCCTCCAACTTCTCATTCCGTAATCGAATTAAAGTGTCACTTTTGGGTGGGATCTTTTGAACAGCGAATCCACTGAATTTTTAGTTGGTCAGAGGTAATCGATAGTAAGCTTGGCTCGACCTAGGCTTCCTGCTTGCTAACACTCGTCAGCAAGGCACATCTGCAACCTCGAGAGAACTGATGTTCCCTGTGAGCTATCCCAGCCACGATTCCCCCCTGTAATACTGGGTTACATGCAGTGATTGGTTACTGGGAACCAACTAATTTCATGTTGTATAATCCTGAATGCTGACCTCATCCTATCGATCATTTCGCGACGTGGCCACCAAGCTATAAGACTCATCATCATGATTTTGATGATGGGGGCTAGTTGGTTCGTTGGGCTCGGATAACTCAGGGATAGCGTCGCTGACTGGGTGACAGGCTTTCGAATCTCAGGTGGGACATCAGTCCCCATGAGGTTGCAAATGTGCACTGCTGACGAATGCCAGCAAGGACAAAACCTAGATCTACCAGGGCTTCCCGCTGACTACTTCCAAGTAACTAAAATCCATCAAAGTGCCCCACAAGTCTGAGTCTCCTAGCATGGTGACCACATTGCAAAAATGACCCATAGAAATCAATCAACACTTAAGACTAGACAACATGAAATACGTTGGTTTTGAGTGACCAAGTCGTCCATGAACTCCTACGCGAGATACTTGGAGTTTATGTAATCGTAGTGCAGTTTTCTCTTTTCTTCAATTTGAAAGCTTTAAATGATCCTGCATTAAAAGTGAAATGTATGAATAACGAGTAGTTTAAATCTTGATTATGTAATTCTCTATTAGTCAATCCACTTTCTTTCTTTCCACTTTCATCAGTACCGCAGGCTGATTTCAACGATGAGAAAGAAAGTGTAATTGTGTACAGGTTTGAAAGCTTTGTTTACTATGACTATTCCTCTTACGTTTGCTGTGTTGGAAAGTCTGTGTGTCAGTGTGGAAACGATAGTCTGCCAACTAAATGAAGCTGTTCATCAATCTAAATAAACTTATTCCTCCTATACCTTTAAATATGTTCACCAATGCTCGACAAATAGATTGAAATATCATAAGCTATCAGCATTCAAAGAACTCTATCCAGTTCGCTTTGAGAGTTGAAAGGAAATTAAATCAATTGTATTGGATGCATGACTTTGCTCAGTTAGTTACTAATACTGCAGAAACAACGGAAAACATCCAACAACAAGTTATTAGTTGCATCCAGTTTTCTCAAAGAGGCCTTATGACCTGTCTATTTCCATTGTTTCATTTTTCATTACCTACGTAACAATTCTTAGGTGGGTATGTACTGCTGAGGAGTCCCATACTAGGACGAAATAGATGTCCAGTGCTCCGAGGTTTTCAGTGATTCCTCAACTTATGTCAGTCCCTGATGAATTCCACCTCTAAATTAAAATCCCCGTTCATCTCAAAAATACATTACTGCTTAGTGGTCATTGATGACATGCTTCCAGATGGATATCATGAAGTTCTAATGTGGAGCAGTGACCTTTGGGGTCAACCAGTCGGAAGGGAGGTGGACGCCAACTGAAGACCTTAGTTGCTAGTCACGCTATATGGTGAACTGACAGAAGTTGGAAAATGTGAACCCAGTGGCTGAATGATTAACGCGTTTGGCGTGAAACCTGAAGGTCTCGAGTTTGATCGCTAGCCAGGTGGTGGGTGTGTACTGCTGATGAGCTGTGTACTAGGACGAAACAGCTATCCAGTGCCTCAGGGTTTTCAAGGGTTTTCCAACTGATATCCGTCTGAGATGAATACTACCTCAAAATTCAAATCCCCATTAACCTCAAAATAAATTTTCAGCTATATTTTATTGGTCACTTGATTCTCGTGCAAATGAGAAATAATTCTTCTCTTAGTGTTATCTGTTGGCGAACAAATGCTTGTGTGGAGTGTGAAAATCGGCTGATTCCATAAACCACTGTAACAACAACTAAATTAACCACTTATTTTGTGAAAATTTGCCTCAGATTAAAGCTTCGTTACGTCATCATGAATAAAACATTTGATAAGCTACGAACGAATAGATACTATTATTAGACCTTCTCATTAACACGTAACAAGTTATTAAAGGAGATAAGAACAAGATAAGAGCAAAAATAACCAGCTAATAATACCGCTTATAAACATCCAGGCCATAGTTCGCATGACTTCTGAAAGAAGTTTAATCACTATATAGGTAACAACTAATTAAAAATAAACTATGTAGCGAATTCACAGTACATTAAAAGGATTACCGAGACTAATTACGGGTCGCCACCATTTCTTTCTGCACACGAATCATTGGTTTGTAGGAACGAAATGCACAAGCCTCTGTGATTACAAGTAGTTTAATTGACTCGATAGTGTTGATAACATACCTTGCGTGAACTACACCCTAATTTCTTGTCATATGGACAAAAATACATCCACATGGTAAGACCAAATGGTTACACTTGATGACCGCTCATATGCATACTAATGGGATATGCACATACATATACCTGCATATATATATATATATATATATATATATATATATATATATATATATATATAATTATTACCTGTTCCTTGGGTTCCTAATGGAACATAGGGCTTCAGTAACACGTCTTCAATGCGCTCTGTTCTCTGAAATCTCTTGAACCTGGCTCCACGACAGCTCACAAGCTTTCATTTCCTCCTCGCACTATCTCCTCCATGTCACCCTCACCTCCGACGCCTAACTCGTCGCTTCCCCTTTGGGTTCCACTCGAGTGCCTGATGCATGATGTCCCCAGTCGGCCTTCTCAGTGTATGCCCAATCCATCTCCACTTCCTTCTAGTGCATATTTGTTACGTGATAGGTTCTTGGTTGGTTCGTTCCCAGAGCTCTTTGTCGCTTATTCTTTCTGGCCATCTGATCTTCACTATCCAGCCAGTGCAGGCAGTTGTTGATGAATGTCTTTAGTTTGTTGGAAACGTCTTCCGTAAGTAACGCGCCAAGTCTCTGAACCATACAGAAGCACTGACTTGACTGAAGTTGGTGTTGAAAATCCGGATCTTGTTCCTCATGCTGAGTGCAGAAGATCTTCACACTGGTTTCAGACTAATGAACGCCTGTCTTGCTTTTCCGATTCTGACTTTAACATCCTCGTCTGTGCCGCCGCCTGTAGTTGAAACAGTGCTGCCTAGATTAGTGACAGAGGCTACTTCCTTTAGGTTTTTCCCATTGATGGTGATTGGAGTTTGTTGTTGTTGTTGGAGTTGTTGGTGCGGTATCTTCATCACTTCTGTCTTCTCTATATTCACCTGAAGTCCCGTCTTCGCTGCCTCGCCTCTTCTGCCAACTTGTTAGTTTTTACCTGTAGATCTTCAAGTTTGTGTGACATCAGACACAAGTCATCACAGGCGAAATCCAGACCTTCTAGGTTATTTTCCGCAGTCCAGTGTATCCCCCTCTTCTCGCTCCCCACCGTTTGCTGCATGACCCAGTCGACCACAATCAGGAATATCATGGGGGATAGTAGGCAACCTTGTTTCACCCCTATCTTCACTTCAAAAGCATCACTGAGCTTCCCATTGTGAATTACTTGGCATATGGCGTCTTCATATAGCTAGCTGTTGAATGAGGCGGATAAAGGTTTGTGGTATTCCGTAGTATTCAAGCAGTTTCCAAATTACCTCTCGGTCGACGCTGTCAAAGGCCTTCTCAAAGTCGATAAAGTTGAGGTAGAGAGTCAACTTCTATTATATACTCTGCTCTATGATGATGCGTAGAGTGGCGTTGCGATTTGATCCGCACATGATTTGTACCTCCTGAAGCCTGCCTGTTCTGGTCGTAGTTTTGAATCCAGTGCATCCTTAAGCCTCTCCAGGATGATGCGGCTTAATATTTTACTTGGGGTTGACAGGAGAGTGATTCCTCGCCAGTTCTTGCAAACACTGAGGTCTCCCTTCTTCGGCAGTTTGACAAGGTAACCCTTCTTCCAATCGTCAGGTACCTTCTCTTCCTTCTACACCTTCTGCAATAGTGGTGTGAGCATGGCCGCTGTTGTCTCTGCATCTGTTCTCAGTGCTTCTGGCGGTATTCCATCTGGTCCTGCTGCTTTCCCGCATTTTAGTAGCTTTATGGCGTTCAGGACTTCCATTTTTGTTCGAGGATTGATGTTCACTTGTAGTTCAGCGGCTGCAGGTGGTATTTCTGGACGAAGTGCAGGTGGTGGTGGTCGATTCAACAGCTTCTTGAAGTGGTCGGCCCATCGTTTCTTTTGTTTCTCTTCTTTCGTAATTATATTTCCGTCATCATCTTTTATTGGTTTCATCTGCGTTGATCTCTTCCCAGACAGTGAGTAACCTGGTTATTTGATACAATGTTGTCAGGGCTCTCTTACTTGCAGCCTGTTCTGCTTCACTTGCCAGTGTGTCATAAGAGTGTCTTTTGTCTTTCCGTACACTCTTCTTCACTTCTTTGTCCAGTGTTTTACACATTGTACTCAGTTCCTCTTGTCGTTGAGCATCCTTGCACTGTTTTATCTTCTGCTTCACCATCCTCCTCTCCTCTATCAGTTTCCATGTGTCCGTCGAGATCCATTCCTTGTCTTCTTTCTTCTTCATTCCTAGTATGGCTGTGCAGGTTTCTTTCCACATCTCTTTCAAAGACTTCCAGTGTTCTTCCACACAGGTCTCTTCAGGGATGTTCCTCGATATCACCCATTTTGTCTAGATGACTGACGTGAAGATTTCCTTTGTAGTCTCGTCCTTCAGTTTCCGAGTGTTGTACTTGAACTGCGGTCTATCACCGGCTTCCTTGAAGGCTTTCAACTTGATTTTGAGGGTAGGTTCCTTGCACTAGATGGTGAGTGGTCTGAACCTACATCTGCTCCTCTTCTTGACCTTGTGTCAAGTAGGCTGCGTCTCCACTTTCTTGAGATTGCGAATAAGTCGATTTGATTTTTAGTGTGTCCATCTGGTGGAATCAGATCCATGTCGCTTTGTGGATATCCTTGTACTTGAACACACTGCCTCATTGCAATCACCAAATCGTTGAATGCACAGAATTCTGCAAACAATTCTCCATTCTCGTTCATTTCACCTAGCGCTTCTCGACCCATGGTTAGTTCTCTTCCTGTGTTGTCCCCTCCCAGTTTGGCATTCATGTCGCCCATTAGAATTTTGATATCGCCAACTGGGGTGGAGTCTTGTCCAGTGTTGATTGAAGTTGTCTGTAGAATTCCCCCTTTTTCTCTTGATCTGCATTATTTGTAGGTGCGTGGTATAGCATTGTATGATTGTGACTTTCTTTTGAGTTGAATCTTGCTGTATATATATATCACGCATACATATACATAGATGTAAGTACACACTAGGGTCATACACACGTATACATATATGCCACTGCATACACATGAAAGTACATATACATATAGGTATATATACGTATCATACCTAGATGTCATGCCAAAAGTCTAGGTGATGTTCAGTTATAGAGCTTCTTAGAATCTTCACGTCTCTAGTAAACAACTAGTCACCCATCACCACGTACAACCTATGTAATAACTTCCACGAACACATTAATATTCATATGCTCAGTTAAAACTGTTCAAGATAGGCATTCTTCCTTTGCCAGACTGTTGTAGTACCAGTTTGCTGAGAACTAATGACGTAGTCTAACAAGCCACAACTGCAGCATGTGCATGTATACATTCATTGTCTTTGCATGCTTTTAGACGCTCTTTTTCAATCTATCGACAAAACCACTGCGAGTTTCTATCAATTCATGAGACGTTTAAGAAGCTCTAAAACGCTACTATTAGTGAAAACGATAGTTTTAATATCGGTTCATGAGACATTAAACCTCATCTGTGTTATGTATGTTACCTACTGAAGTTCAGTTGCACCAGTCAACTTTGAAGGATACTTAGTGACAACAGAATAACCAAGATTTCGAAAAATTTGGAAAATGCGTTATAGTATGAGGATGCATTGATTCTGAAATTGTGACTTACCTGTCTTTTCAGTTGACTTTCAACCACAGGTCCAAGCACCGCTCCAACTACGGACGTTTGGGCAACCAGATAGAGTACCACTCACCTTTACACAATAGGTGTGGTTCATTGCCTACTGCATGAATGTGTACACGATTGCAGTGCGGATGTATCGAAGCCCCAGTTATCCGCAATGACTTATAACCATCAGTTCACAAACAAAAACACCTAGAAGTTAATTTTATGTTGCCAAAGCTCTGACTAATATAATCTATTATCCATTTTGTTTATTTTCAAGTAATCTATATTATATTGGTATCAAGTATTGATTATCATTATTTCATTTAAATCAGGATAACCTGGTGGATATCAAACAAACAAATCAAGACTAACTGAAGGTCAAAGAATTCTCGTTAATAAACAAAACAAAACTCCAACAAGTTTTATTTTATTGTTATTGACAAACAAGATTGGATACAACGCATAGTTTTCAACAGCATATATAGCATACTTTGCCCTGATTTAGGACTGACTTAACAGCTAAATAAAGCTACATTCCAGTGAGGTTTAGTATTCCTATTAGGAATACAAGTGTATAATACTAATCAAAGTATAGTTGAGAAGTAAATAGGATGAAACACAGGGGCTCAACTAACAAGTAACAGGATATTATCATTCTCTCTGATTGGCCATTACGACCAACTCCCAATGAATCACTGGAATAATCAATAACGTTTCTCTCTTTCATTTGGATAGACACGGTTTTCATCAAAATATAAAAAACAACCTAATTAGTCAGTCACCTCAGTCTCTTGCTATAATAGCCTTCAGAATCATTCGTTTACTTTCACTGTGTAAGCCAACTGCACAATCAGCGGAGAGAAAAAAGAAAATCAAAGAGACAAAATCAGGTCATCTCAACAAGTTCAACCACCATGTAATCTAACTAACCTATGCTGTAGAGGTAGCATTCGTCTCAGACGGATATCAATTGGAAAACCATTGAAAACCCTGAGGCACTGGATAGCTGTTTCGTCCTAGTACACAGCTCATCAGCAGTACACACCCACCACCTGGCTAGCGATCAAACTCGAGACCTTCAGGTTTCACGCCAAACGCGTTAATCATTCAGCCACTGGGTTCACATTTTCCAACTTCTGTCAGTTCACCATATAGCGTGACTAGCAACTAAGGTCTTCAGTTGGCATCCACCTCCCTTCCGACTGGTTGACCCCAAAGGTCACTGCTCCACATTAGAACTTCATGATATCCATCTGGAAGCATGTCATCAATGACCACTAAGCAGTAATGTATTTTTGAGATGAACGGGGATTTTAATTTAGAGGTGGAATTCATCAGGGACTGACATCAGTTGGGGAACCATTGAAAACCAACTCAGTGCCCGAATGGTTAAGCTATATTTGTTACATCTTATTCTTGTCATCGATTATACTACAAACTGTGTACACACAAATACACTGATGCAACCTTTCCGAACTTCTTTGGTATAATTTCATCAAAAACAAAATATGTTTTCCCCCGAATATGGTAATCTGTAGAAGAAAATCAATTAACTTCCGAAATTTACACATTTCCAATCATAAAGTGTAAAAAAGTCTGTAAATTTTACTATCCAATAGTAAATCATTTTGTCATTTTGATATTTATACGTCTGAAAAAAAACATATTTCAATTCTTTTGTATTAATTAATCGTACTGGTGTTCTCCCAAACAGTTACGTAAAGTAGTTTTTAAGGCCACCCTAGCAACAATTGAGATAACCAATTAGATTTCTCTATTTTGGATGGAAATCTTTTTTCCAGCCGGAAGGAAGAAACAAAAATGATTATTTCGATTGTTGCTAGGATGACTTTTAAACTCACCCGTTATTCAGTTCACCTGCCATAAACATTTTTAATTGGGATCATAAAGTAACTAAATAGGAAGACCACTGGAACTATCTGGCATTGTCGTAGCTCTTAAAAAACTAGTGTTAATTTAAGGGGAAATGAATAAAAAAGTGGGAGATAAGAGGGTTAAAATTAACAGCCTGTGTAAGCCGTAACACCCACCTGCTAACCAGGTCATAGCTCCACTTCATATTAGATGAAATACTTTTCACGCAAGCAATAGTCGTAGATTCAATAATCAATAGTCGGGAAAGTGTTCAGCGAAACGTTGAACACATTGAATCTCAGTATGACTCACTGTGTTTGATTCTCTGTCAGCCATAACGAGAACATAAAGCTTACACTCAGTTTGATCTAGTTACATTAAAAAAGTAGCAAATCAGTCAACCATTCCAATGGCAAATACTGCCATCCATTACACAAGAGGTTATTATTCCTAATCAATAATTATTCAGTAGTTTACGTGAAGCTATATGATGTTAGTCGGTCCGACAGATGAGGTGAGCATTGTTTGAAATACTACATATAGGATTTTGTCGTTGTTAGTTACCATCAGAATATAATTGTAGTGGCAAATAGTTGCCTAAAATCAATAGCCTAGGGTTCAACGAGACTCATCACTGATGCTGACCTTCACAGTCTTAACGGACTGGCCAAGCTGAAAGCACACAGTCAAGCATCCATACCATTAGGCACGTTGTCGTGTTACGTTGCATTGCTCGTATGCGATGCTCTAGCCAACTGTTCCCAACGTATGGGTATTTTGGCACGGTCAATCAAGCATACTAGTCCACATGGCTACTCTTTTGTGTTCTTTCTTAGCCTCGGACTCATCTAAGTATGAATTACTACTGGTTGACCAATACTTTGGTCAGGTTTGCGTAAGATCAACTCCTAAGTAGTTATAATAAACTCAACTTTTTTTACAGAATCTAATTTAACAGCCAAAGTTTGAACTTAACGGCGGGTTACTGTCTAATTTCAGCCTGCTTATAAATGAAGCGCCTAAATAAGAAACTCTTGAAAAAAGTCACCGTTGTATAAAGATAAAAGAAAACGCAATAAAGACTAACTCACTTTCTGGGAGATCAGTTGCTTTTTTCAGTAATTTTTTGAGAAAAAGTAGTAGAGATAGACAAGTTTCAGTATTGCTTCAGTGCCTAGTTAATTCAGAGCATATTCAAATATGTTTTTAAAAAATCTATTTATTAAACATAGTCTTTGTGCACCTAAGCACCGGAACATACAAATGTATCCATTTTAGAAGAAGGTTTATACAGGTTTTCACATATATTGATCATTGACGAATTTGTACACGATGGACATTGCTCTTTCTTTCTTTCTCTCTCTCTCTCTCTTTCTATATATATATATATATATATATATATATATATATATATATATATATATATATATATATATGCCTATTTCAAGTTTTGTTCAAAAAAGACTCCTCTGGACTAACTGTAAACTGTGTAAAAAGAGAAAATCGTTTACCACTGGTATTTGTTTGCTGAGGATAAAGATCTTTAAATCTCTGAGATTGCATGTCGTGTTTTGCATTACTTCTTGAAATGCTTGATGATGATGTCTATAAGATATTGAGGCTTGATTTGTATTCGTTTGAGAATTTCTTGCATCCGTACACATGTTGCTTAATTCACCCAATGAATCAATACAACTGGATTGTTCATCAGCTTCAATGTCAACATTTGTCGTACCATTAGCTTTTACAGAAGATATTCTTTCTCGTCCAACTGGCTGTGAAAGAGACTGAAGCAGGATTGTTGTTCTTCTTCCACTCATATTTTTATCTTGATCTAGCGTTCCTATACTTTTACTTTCAAGTGTTTCTTCATGAAAATGGTCATAAACTTTATCACCGAGATAATTAAATCCTTTTTGGTCATCGGAAACGTGAACGTAAGTGGTAAGCTCTTCACTTTCTGACTCTCTATGGTAGAAGTAGTTGAAGTTTGAGACAATTACAGGCACTGGGAGAGCTATAGTTAAGACACCTGCTATTGCACACATTGAACCGACAATCTTCCCCCACATTGTGACGGGTCTCATATCACCATACCCAACTGTAGTCATAGTAACAACCGCCCACCAGAATGCATCAATGATACTAGGAAACTGTTCTTCACTAGCATCGACTTCAGCAAAATAAACTGCAGCTGAAAACAGAACAACGCAAACGAACAGAAAGAAGCAAAGTAAGCATAGTTCGCGAAAACTCGCCTTGAGTGTTCTTCCAAGAACCTGCAGCCCTTTAGAATGACGAGATAATTTAAATATGCGGAAGACTCTAACCAGTCTAATAACTCTCAAAATCGCCAGTGACATAGCTTGATTCTGACCTTTCGTAGCTTCGGCCAATAGCGCGCCAAGTGAGATAGCATAAGGAATGATAGATACCACATCGATTAAATTCATTACTTGTCTGAAAAATGTCAACTTTTGTGGACAGGCGGCAAAGCGAACCAGTAGCTCGAAAGTGTACCATACAACACAGATAGACTCGAGAATAAACAATGTCCCTGTTACTTGGGGTGTATCAACAGCAGATATAATTGGCAGTTCAGTAGAACCTTCAATAAATTCGAGTTCATAGTGTCTAAAATGTGGTAGTGTTTCAACACAAAAAATGATAATTGAAATAAGAATGACTAATAAGGAAATAATGGCTACACACCTTGCTGCAGTCGAACTCTCAGGGTATTCGAAAAGCAGCCAAACTTTTCTCTGAAATTTATTCTTAGGAAGGATGTGAACATCTTCTTTAGTGAACCCTTCGTCTTCACGATAGCGTTCAAATATTTCTTCTCCAAGATCATAAAACTTTATTTCTTCTGTGAATACATCAATCGGTACATTAACTGGTCGTCTAAGTCTTCCACCACTTTGATAAAAATATAGTATTGCATCAAAACTAGGACGATTTCGGTCAAAGAAATACTCATTTCTCAGGGAATCATAATAACGACTTCTCCGGAAAGGACATCCAAGGAGGGTATTAGGAAATCGATTTAAGGTATCTGTGTGGGTTTCAAAGCGAAGACCACTAACATTAATCACAATGCGTTGATTGGTCATTCTGACTTTGATTTGTCCATCGGAACATCCAAATTCATACGTTTTCAAATGATCAGTTACAAAACGACACATATTAAAGACTGGATAGTATTCTGTAGCTGCTGAATATTAACAGCATTCAAAGCATTAAATACTTCAAATGATTTCATGTGAACAATAAAGACTTTTAAAACAGTCGTGTTGGCGTACTGAAGACTAAAATCCCGTAATATCCGTCATAGCAAACCTGAATACGAAAGATGTTGAAAGTTCTAAAAATTTTATGTGATCCACAACAAAGCTTATGGAGAAACAAATTTTAAAAATGAAAACATATTTCTGATTCCCCATTAGGAGTAAAACATGTTCAGGCACAAAAAGATGGGAAAACTGGCCAATCAGAAACCTACATTGAATATCCTCACGATATTTCGGTAATAGTTTTAAAAGTAAGTCATATGATGTGAAACTCAAGAAACAAAAAGTTTTGCAAACAAAAACAAAACTTCAAATGGCCACTCAGCATGGATTTAAAGTATCATTCCAAGATCTCAAAAATTCGATAAGACGAAGACAAACACGTTATGATAAATAAAACAAATACCATGAATTTCTTATGGTCTTTTAATTAATTTTGACTCCATATACACCCCCAATTTATTTAAATCAGTTGTTTTCGTTTTATGACGAGATCCAACAATCGCGGCGCGCAGTTCAAAATCCGCGGGAATGACGCAGTTCCTGCCACCGAATTTGTTGGCACTTTTTGCACCGAGAGATCCAATTCCATTCCTTCCACCCATTGAAAAACATGCACATCACAGAAAATTGCCATACACTGGCGTCGCTCAGTTTTTAGGGGAATTTGAGGTAAGCTATGTTTGACAGAGAATCTGGTTTGTATCACCAATCCTATCCACACCGTATTTGTTTCCATATGTTTCTGTGTACACAATTTTGTCTCCACCTTATCCCTATCTAGGATGCATCTGAAACTCCAGCCCCAGTGCGCATTGAGACACGAGAAGAGCGAAAAGAAAGAAAGGTACGTCTTAATTTCGTACTCTATAAGTCCTCCAGCGTCGTGAGAAACAAGAACAAGCTAATTACAAACTTGAGCAGGACCTAGCTTTGTGTATGTTGCTTTTTACGTTTCTGAGCATTTTATAAAGGGAATCCTAAAAAGAACCGAAAGCTACTTCCAACCCTTACAACACGATGTTTGTTGCCAGACTAGTAAGTTACTGGCAAGTTATTTAACTATTCACAAGAACTATGATACTACAGAAGCCAAGCTTAAAAGGGAGCTCGATGTATTTGGACGAATCAATAATGTACGTCAACATGCATTTGTTCTGAAGCTCTTTTTTAGATTGTAATGGTCAAAAACGTGATAACAGGAAAACCTCGTGGATATTGCTTTGTGGAATTTGAGCATGAACGTGATATGCACGGTGAGCTGAAATATTTACTTTGTTGCATCTCACACAGTTGCTCAGTGATCTTAAGTTAATCCATTTTCAATCTGGTGATTCGTAGTGGTGTCATGTTTATAGGGCGAAATAGTTTATTAGCTCTTCAAAGCCTTCATTGTATGGTTTGTTCTCTTTTCTCTTCAGGCATCTATTCGTAAACGTGCAGTTGTGCTCACCCTCAAAAATTTTTGACTGGCCTGCACTGCATTTTTGACACATCGTGTTCAGCCAGACGCTTAACTACAGAAAAATCTGGCTTAGGTTTGTTTGTGTGGTAAGCTACTAATTAATGGTCAGCCACATTTGTTGCTACCAAAGGGACAACCTTTTCTGGTTAACTGATATAATAGTCCTAAAATCAGCAGGTAACAGTAAGTATTACTAACCATCTCAGGGGTTTTCAGTCTCGCGTTTGCCTCGGAGATGTGATCACTCCGTCTGTGGCAATAAACAAATTAGTTGTGGTGAGTTTCTGGATCGTGTAATCCTATCGATTGATTATACTCACCTTCGAGCTGCTGGGGTTGACCCATAGAACATAGGCTAGTATGATGGAAAATATTTGTAGCTCAAGAGGATGGTTTTGATTGTGTTGTGTTCCTTGAGCTGGATGGTTTAATCGTGAAGCTTCCATTTTGAAGTTCGTGCTGATTATATTGTCTAAAATAACAGTGAAAGGACGATTAAACCAACCAGCTCAGGGAGCACAACATCAAAATAGGCTATTTCTTTTTCTGATTTAAATTTCTTTCATAGTATTATTTGTTCAAAGAATTTTTATTTTAGTTGCTAGAAAGTGATCACCTTTAAGCACACATGCTATTGCTTATGTGAATTCTGATTTACACTTGTTTTGTCTATGCTAATAAAATTCAAGCGGCTGTCAAAGCACTTAATGGTCGGAAGATTGATGGTGCTCGTGTTGTGACTGATGTTGAGCGAGGGAGAACGCGTCCGGACTGGAGACCGAGACGTTTGGGTAAGTAATTATACTGGATGTCATAAAGAATTATTACATACTCTGTCCCACTTGGTGACAGTAGCCATTTGTTTTGTTGAAAGACAATCAAAAGTTAATTCCTGCCTCTTAATCAAAATGCTTCGCAAATCAACACTCCTGCTGCCATGTTCAGTCACTTCGATAAACTGGCGACTAACGTACAGTCAATTCTTGCGTTTATGCTGCCTCATAAGAATTAATATGAACCCCCGTCTTAATAAATTTAATCCGTAGTAATTGAAGTTCATGTGAAAGTACAGCAGTCTGTAATAAGATCAAAGGATAAAAGCATTCCAAATACTCCGTATCCCTTAGCATGAGTGACGTTTGGTTGCTTTAACCCAGGGGCTACTTTAAATGAGGAACAAGTATGTTGCTTTACTCACATGAACATTTCACACTGAATAACGTTAATTATGTAGACAAAATGGTTCCACTGGAAAATGCAGATTTTCTGTGGCTTTTGCAAAGACTATAAAGTGAGCGACAAAAATCAGCGTAGAAACTTGCACAAAAGTGCATCTGTTAGACTTCACAGCCGGATCCAAGTTCAAGTGGGCAGAGAAAAATCAAAGTAAACTGGTCTGTGGGAGAGAATAAATTTGAAAATCAAGATTTGTGAGTGTCCAAACTATGTCAAAAGGTGGACGCACCTGCGCCACTAGGATAGATCTTCAGCCATGTCACCGAAGTTTTGTAACCATTGATTCCTACTATCTCTAAAACCACAACCAAGCAGGCTACAGATCCCTATACGGCTCAGACCAGCAATCAAAGACTTCATTGACTAGTGTCGTGTTTTGTTCTGGCAACTGATCACAGATGTCTTCGTATCATTGCTTGCGTTCGATGGAATCACCATTTGAGCAATGTTGAGGTCAGGCGAAGAATACTAGATGATACAAGTAAGTCGGTTGGTGAGGTTGTGATCCTTAGTTGACTGAGGTGGGTTAGACATGTACTTCCCATGCCGATTCACCACTTACTTCGACGTGTTATACTGCTGTTGAAAGTCGAATTAGTTTAGATGGTTTGGGATGGTCAGACGAATACTTGGCACCAGTTGGTTAAGCGTCTAACTGTTGGCCTGAATCATGTGGAAAGATCTAGATTGCCTGATTGGAGTCCCCGTGACGAAGAGAAGCAGTGGTTGAGATGATTGGGAAAATCGGTTACAGTGGCGTAGATGTATTCACTCTAAAGTCTGAATATTCGTACTAACCGTTATCTTCGGTCATTTTATTCTCTCACTCTACTTTGATATCACTCCTTTTCTCTCCAGCTGATCTTTTTGTAGTAGTTTGAAGTGTGGCAACTTCAGCCGATGCACCTGTGTGCGGGGTTCCACCTTGATTTTACAAGTCAATCAGTCTTCCAACCCAAACCTACATCAGCTAACATGCATATCAATTTAATTGGTGGCTTGGCATGTACAAGACATGTTGGTGTAGGTTCCCAACCGACTTATCTGTCTGGGTACCCTTCGCCTAACCCCAATATTGCTTAAAACAGTGATCCCACCAAACTTGAGCAATGCAGCGAAAGCACCTGTGATCTGAAACCCGTAGTCTCTTAATGTGTATTTTCAACGGCCATGTCCCACAATATCTGTATAATCGATCAGCGCAGTATGCTTATCGTTTGATAGGTAGTTGGATATCTCACCGGCCCCAGAAATGGCAAGTTGGCAAATGCCACGTTGGCCTTCTGTATCCAAACTGGGATTTCGTCAACAATCAATACGTTCTGTCTGATGCAACTTCTCAAATAAGTGAAGTGGTCAGCGTACGTTATCATTTCACTCCTTTTCCGGAAGCATCATCTGACAGTTGACGGGTACGAAACGCATTTATACATCTAAGACGAATTCGAACAGGAGTGGTAACAACGAATATCCCTGATGGACATTGCTGATTCTACTCGCTTCCATTGATAACTCCTCATAGCCCCTCACTCAGTTGTGTTTTAGTAGAAAACGTCAGTTAGCATAATCTACTTGCTGGACACTTCGCAGTCAGAAACTTCTACTCCACCTCTAAGCAGACATTGCCGAACACGGTCTTCAGGTTATGAAATGTGGCAAGTGTCGGATGTCTTTGAAGATGTCTTTCTTTCAAACTGTTACGCTCAATGTTTCAGTCACTTTTCCGGAGACGTTACCACGGACTCGTCCTTTTCGACTATGGTCTCATCACCGTCTTCTTCCCAGTATCCCTAATAAGTCGAGATAATTGTCGAGCATTACCTAATGCTAATACCTTTTCCATAGCTTTCGCCACTCACCACTTCTCCTGGTTACTTTGAAGACTTGGTAAATTTGCGTTTAAGTGGATTTTGATCTTCACTGTGGTCGGAGCCAACTGGATGAAGTTTGCTCGTATCAACTAGTTTGGATCATGTTGCAAAAATCCAATAAATTTTCTTGACCGCTGTTTCCACAGCAGACTGAATAGTACGTCAGACCTTATCAAGGAGAGATCTGCTGCCATATTCAGGTAAATGCTTACTTATCTCCTTAAATGCACATTTAGCTTTCTCGTCTTCCACCGAAGAAACTTATTTGCTTTATGTTTACTGCGCCTTTTGAGGCATAAAAATACGCTTGCCCATACTAATGCATACTTTTTGAGTCCAAGCAGGTGTTATAATGAGAGCAACAATGCCCCATCGAGCCTCAATAGCCTATAGCAGTACGATGTATCTACGTGGACCGTAGGTTTGATGTCAGGGTACGCCATTTGGAGCTGTTTTCCCCTGTTCTTGGATTTGGTGCTGACTAGAAACAAGTGATTGTCAATACGCACTTGCAGGAGACAGTCACTTTTGTCGCTTTAATTGCGTGGGATATCGCCAAAACGCCTTTCTGATAGGCTACACTTTTCTGTTTCAGCGTTTAAGTCACCCGCTACTGACTATATGAACGTGTTACTTCATGTAGTAAAAACTTATCCCAGCTGCTGTTGGTTGACAAGTACGTGGAAATTACGAGTAAGCGTCGAAAAGTGTCAAAGTCTTTTCCACTTCTTACGTCTCCATTCAATCGGGCTTTACATAAATCCCAACCGGCCGTACAACTTTGGGGAAGAGACATTGTTTGTGATACAACAATGAAGGAGTCCAAATGTTAGTTTAGTTTGAAATATCCCCAGCAACGTTGTGCACAGTCGTACAGTAGGTAGTGTGCCACATGTTGTGTAATGGTTAGTGCTGCTACTTGGCTATTTGAACCTCCGTGGGTAAGGTGGGGTCCGAACCCGTGGTCCATTGGTTGGAAACAAAATGCCTAGACTAATGAGCCACATCACCTACGAAGGTTTGGGCTACCAGTGTAGTATGAGTAGCCCTTACATGATATACGTGACTCGTTGCCTACTGCATGCACGTGGGCAAGGTTGCTAAGTGCGTTTCGATTCTCCAGTGAAGCACCCTCTCTCCGGAAACTTAATACTGAACCTACGTCAGCAAGTTTACAGTTTTTCTAGTTATTACTCTCATTTATCCCTTGGGTTTCTAGTGGAACAGAGGGCTTCAGTAGCGCGTCTCCATTTCACTATGTTCTCTATAGTCTTTTGAATCTGGCTCCACGGCTGTCCAGGAGCTTTCATTTCTTCCTCACACGATCTTAATATCACCCTCGTCTCGGACGCCCAACTGGTCGTTTCCCCTTTGGATTCCACTCGAGAGCCTGGTGCGTGATGTCCCCAAATGATCTCAGTGTATGCCCGATCCAATCCATCTCCACATTCTGCATATTTGTTGGACTATAGGCTCTTGGTTGGTTCGCTGCCAGCCAGAGTTCCTTGTTTATTCTTACTATTCTGGCCATCTGATCTTCAGTATCGAGTGAGCGTAGGTGGCAGCTGTTGTTGATGTATGTCTGTAGTTTGTTGGAAATGCTTTTCGTAACGCACCAAGTTTCTGAACCATATAGAAGCACTGACTTGACTGGCATTAGTGTTGAAAATCTGGATCTTGTTCTTTATGCTGAGTGCAGTATGTCTCCACACTGATTTCAGGTTGATGACGGCCTGTCTTGCTTTGACGTCCTCATCTGTGCTGCCTGTAGTTAAAACGACGCTGCCTTAGGTAGGTGGGTAGGTAAAAGATGCTACTTCGTTTAGGTTTCTACCGTCCATGGTGATTGCTGCTTGTCGTTGGTTGGGTATCTTCATCAACTTTGTCTTATCTACATTCACTTGAAGTCCCGTCTTCGCTGCCTTTCCTCTTCTGTCAACTTGTTGATTTCCGTGTGTAAATCTTCGAGTTTTTGCGACGTTAGACATAAATCATCATGGGCGAAATCCAAATCTTCCAGGCTCTTTTCATCGGTCCAGCGTATGCCTATCTTCTCGCTCCTCACAGTTTATTGCACGATCCAGTCCAGTCGAACACAATCGGGAAGATCATCGGTGATCGTAGGTGGCAGTCTTGTCTTACTCGTATCTTCACTTCAAAGGCGTCACTGAGTTTTCCATTGTGGATCACTTGGCATGTATCATTCTCATATAGCTGTTGAATGAGAGTGATAAAGGTTTGTGGTATTCCGTAGTGTTGAAGCAGTTTCAAAATTACTTCTCGGTCGACGCTGTCGAAGGCTTTTTCAACATCAATGAAGTTGAGGTAGAGAGTTGACTGCCATTCTATGCTCTGTTCTGTGATGAGTCGTAGCGTAGCAATTTAATGTGCACATGATTTGTACTTCTTGAAGCCAACCTGTTCTGGTCGTAATTTTGAATCCAATTCATCCTTTAGTCTCTCCAGGATTATGCGGCCTAATATTTTGCCTAGGGTGAACAGCGGTGGAGAATGATTCCACCCTAGTTCTTGCAAAGGCTCAGACAGTTTCACAAGGTAGCCCTTCTTCCACTCGGCTGGTACCTTTCCTGCCTTCCAAACTTTCTGCAGTAGTGATATGAACATGTCCGTTGTTGTCCCTGCGTCTGTTACCAGTGCTTCTGGCGGGATTCCATCTGGTCCTGCTGCTTTCCCGGATTTCAGCAACTTTATGGTGTTCAGGACTACACTTCGACTTTTGTCGGAAGGCTTGTGTTCACTGGTAGTTCTGCGGTTGCTGATGGTATTTCTGGACGATTTGTAGGTGGTAATCAATTCAAGAGCTTTTTGAAGTGATCAGCCCTTCGTTTCCCTTTTTTCTTCATGTTTGATAACTAGGTTTCCTTCACTATTTCATTGATTTCACCTGTGTTGATCTCTTCTTAAATAATAACCTGGTTATCTGATGTAGTGTTGTATGGTCTGTTTAACTTGCAGCCTGTTCTTTCTCACTTGCCAATGTATCGTAGAAGTATCTTTTGTCTTTCCGTGAACTCTTCACTTTGTCCAGTGTTTTATACGTTATTCTCAGTTCCTCTTTTCGTTGTTCATCCCTGCACTGCACTGGTTCATCTTCTGCTTCACCATCTTCCTCTCCTCCCTCTATCAGCCTCCATATGTCCGTCGAGATCCATTCCTTGTCTTGCTTCTCCTTCCTTCCTAATAAGGTTATGCAGGTTTACTCCTACGTCTCTTTCAAAGAGTGAGTTCCAGTGTTCTTTCATGGAGGTTTCCCTGATGTCTCCCATTTTGTCCTGATAACGGACTGACGTAAAGGTGTGCTTTGTAGTTTGGTCTTTCAGTTTCTGTTCTGAGTGTTAAACTTCAACTGCTGTCTATCACCAACTTCTGTGAAGGCTTTCAACTTGATCTTGAAGGTAGGTTCGTTGCACTAGATAGTGAGTGGTGTGAACCTACATCTGCTCCTCTTCTTCATCTTGTGTCCAGTAGGCTGCGTCTCCACTTTCTTCACATTGAGATGAAGTCGATCTGATTTTTAGTGTAGTAGTGTGTCCATCTGGTGAAATCAAATCCATGTCACTTTGTGAATATTCTTGTGCTTGTACACGCTGCCTCGTCTCCAATGACCAGATCGTTGAATGTGCAGAAGTCTGCAAACAGTTCTCCGTTCTCATTCATTTCGCCGAGTGCTTCTCGACCCATGATGAGTTCTCTTCTTGTGTTATCCGCTCCCAGTTTGGCATTCATGTCACCCCATCCATTAGAATTTTGATGTCACCAACTTGGGTGGAGTCTTGTCCATTACTGGTTTCAGTTATCTGTAGAATTCCTCCTTCTTCTCTTCATCTGCATTATTTGTAGGTGCGTAGCGTAGCATTGGCAATGTATGCTTGTGACTTTCCTTCCTTTTGACTTGAATCTTGCTGTCATGATCCTGATCCTGCAGGAGGAGGTTGGTTCCCACTGCATGAGAGTGAGCCTTCGATGCTGTTGGGGACATCATGATAGCCACTCGAAAACTCAATGTGCTTGTGTTTGTCGTGTGGGTGACAATATCGAAGTAGATTATTGACTCTCCAGTTGACAGTTTGGAGATTCCACTTCCATTGCATCTGCTTTCGCAGATTCGTTGCACTTCTATACTATACTACTACTATACTACTTGAGTTAACAGCGTGGTTGTACTAAGCTAGGAAAAGTGTTATGTGGGCTTGTGCTTCAAATCAGATCGGATTTTGAGCTTCATATGAAGTCATCTACGTCTATGAAGATGTGCGCTTCCTGTGAACTAACTCATCCATCTATCAACAAAAACCAGGCGTTACTATGCAACAGTCCAGGTTGCTACACATCATGCAAAAAGCACTAAGATGGAAAATGAAGAAATAGAGAAGGAAGCAATCAAAGTGGTAGAAATTCGTCATGAAATAAGGAAGTACTAAATTTAGTATGACGATTAAGATAAGGGTAATGTGTGGATACATTTGGATCACCGAGATCGATTCTGAGTCACGTCACTTGGAGTTCCCAACCTCTGGTTTCAACTCTGACGTGGTTCAAATCGAGAAGTCTTCATTTCCCTGCGTAGCTCAGACCAGCAGTCAAAGACTTCATGGTTTGTTGCCATGTTTGTCTGACCGCCTCTAACTTTTCTCCATCTTGAACCTGCTTCAGCCAAAATTTTATGACGGGACAGACGACCACTGGACATACGTAACATATTCCTGAATGGATGTGCACAATTTTATCAACTGACTTTCCTCTTCCGCCTAAAAGTACGCCTGGCTTATACGTTAATGGTATGGTGGCATCTCAACACATCTCCTTTACTACCGAAGCAACCGTGGTCGTACACTTGAAACCTCATGTTCTGCACCACTAGTGACCTTGTTTTACAGCCACGTAGTAGGGTAGGTAAACTACAGGCCTTAAAAAAGTGGACATTCTTGACGTACACAACTTACCATTTGCTGGTGTACTTACTCGGCACCTCTTTCACCAAGAGATCATGCTACAAGACCCTTCGGTTTACGGAGTCAAATGCTGCCTTCAGGTTGAGAAATACAGCAAGTGTCGAGTAAGTATGTGTTCCGGCACCCGGCGGAGCTGTGGCTCAGTGATGACTATCAACCATTAGGTCGCGAGTTTAAGCCCTGCTCCACCCACTTAGGTCTTGCCAGCCAGGATTCATCCTTAACTCCTTCCAAGCTACAATCAGTGGATGTGTAAGCAAAGATTACAAAGAGAAAACGAAGAGTATCACTATTCTTTTTAGTCCCCACTTTACTATCTAGTTAAGTAGTGCATATATGGCTGTCAACTGGAACCCAGTGGAGAACTAGTCATCAAATATCCAGAAACTCGAAGGATGAATTTTGCAGATTCTTCATATTGGCTGGATGGAGCTAAGTGAATAACGACACTTGAGTTCTCTATGCATCTCACAAACACCACACATCTATAGTCGATTTGACGGAAGGTGTACACACTGAAAGCTACAATATATAGTTTGTAGCGAGGTTTAAGTAGACTATGGTGTTGTCGCGTAAACTTTGATTGTTGTCAAGAGCTTCAGAACTGGAAGAGATTGAAGATAATGTAGGAATATTGATGGAGAGACATGAAGATTAGAAGTTAAGGCTGTGGAATGTGGACAGTGAACTGAGGTGACTTGAAGGCTGACAGAGTTGACGACGGTTGAAACTTCCTGGCTGCTCACATCATGGAAAGTTTTTTCTTCTTGAGATACCTGTAGAAAAAGCCAGGGCATGACCGCAGAGCCCAAGGAACATCTACTTGAGGCTGGTCACAACCTTTTTAGAAGTTTGGTTTTATTTTTGTATAAATCCAACAATGAACCTATGTCGCCGGTATACCACGAGATAGAAGAGAGTACTAATTTTAAGACCAATCTTTCCTAATCCGCTTTCCATAGGTAGGACAGCATAGACGTTGCACTGCTAGTCATCTGCGGAAAACACCTTACTACCGTCACACACTCGTCCAGTCTGCATTACGACTTCTTCCTCATACCTTAATCATAGTGTAAGGATTTACACTATAACAATAAGTGCTTTCTGTCCTACCCATATACAGCTGACCTTTCTAGTATGATTGCTCGTTGTGTCATTGTGATATGCACGCCCAACCATCACGTAAATGTAGCAGCTGTCGGTTGGGTCGGGATTAAGTCACTCATGGTAACTAACTCGACCTATTACTAACAGTATAGTTAATATGGCAATGAGGATACTTTTTGCATCTCTAAGTTATCACTTTTCCAGTGACACCAATGATTTTGAACTCTTATCTGACTTTTAGTTTCACAAGATAACAAATCTTACCGGCAGTCAAGGTTAACTAATTTCTCCTTATCAAGCTATTTGCTTATTATCGCCGTTACTGAACTTTTTCTGGAGTTCACCTAACTTTAACCTTTACTACTCTTTCAGATCGATGATCCTTCCACTTTGAACCTGTATAAGTTGGGTAGTATTCATATCATAACAGTTTTTTTAGAACTGTTACATTGACGATGTTTTGAATCGACTGTCACTCGCTTAGCCAATTCATACTGGTTGTGACTGTTGTTTCTCTAGGTTTTACCATGCCAAGGTCAGATAAATAGTTTGGAAACCAAGGATAACTACCTTGATAATGCATGGGGTTAAGGACTGTATATCTAGTCTAAATATTGACTGGAAATTCCAGTGTTCCCTTTTGTTGGTCTCTATTTCCAATCATGTTAAGGGTTAGACCATGAAACTTCACTCCCATCTTATCACGTATCTTCTTTAGGAGAAGAACAAAATCTAGCAGGTTCCACCTTCTCCAAGTACTTACAGAAGGGATCAACTTATGCGGTATTGGTAGATAGGGAATATCGTATCTAAACTTCCTACTACAGACAATTGTTGTGACATTCACCAGTTCTTTTTATCCTTGTAACTTCATCCATCCTCAATCCACAGTATGTAGTAAATAAAATTCTCTCAAGTTTTTACTCTGCGACTGTTAACCATTTGTGCGAACGGAACATTCCTGACCCTTCGAAACCACACTCCTCACTTCTATTTCTAAGCACTATCAAAATGAATAAATTTTGCCAATGGAACTGAGATCTCAAATGACCAAATGCGAATAGTTTCTTGACTCCATTTAGTCATTATAGCGAGTCTATTCACTTCATTCAACTCGATTCCATGGATGGTTCTCTCAAGTACGTGTCGAAAATCAAAAAGCTGTAACGGTGCTTATTCGTAGTCCTTACCTGTCCACTTTCAGTAACTAGGAGCTTGTCGATTTGAGTTCCAACACAAGTAAATTTTCGAACAAAAGCCAAACGTTTGCTTGTAAGCATATTAACGGGCAATCTTTAGGTACATGTAATGAGATGATCACT
Source organism: Heterobilharzia americana (assembly GCA_944470555.2). NCBI lineage: Eukaryota > Metazoa > Platyhelminthes > Trematoda > Strigeidida > Schistosomatidae > Heterobilharzia > Heterobilharzia americana. The sequence continues at coordinate 13,658,012 of OX104129.1, forward strand.
CCAGTGTATAAGAAAGAAGATAAATCTTCTTGTGACAACCTTAAGGGAATTAGTCAGACTAGTATTTTGTCCAATAATTTTGGGTTTATAGTTATCCGACGCCCAACTGAAGCTCAAGAACAGCAAACTCGAAGTAAGTTTCAGACCTGGACAAAGATGCATCTATCAGGTTTTCACCCTCCAATAGGTCCTCAAGCACACAAATACTCACTACGGCCGTATTTCTAGACCTGAGGGCCGTATTTGACTCTAACGACCGTGAGGTGTTGTGGCAGGGTCTGACTGTGAAGTATTAAGCAGTTACCTAACACTAATCAAAGCTCTCGCCTCAAACTTATACAACTGTGTAAGGGCTTATGGAGAAGTCATCAGGATTGACAACAACTAGTTGTGTCCACTGTCACCATTCCCATTTAACCTTGTCATAGACAAACTAACGGACATAACCTTAGGTACGTGTGACTTTACAGGAATTGACCCACTTCCTGTAGGTCATCTGTTTGACTTGAAGCATGCAGACGATTTTGTCCTGTTGGGTGAAGACGCTTACAAAATGCAGGGTCCTCTGAACGCGTTGAGCGAAAATATGAGTATATCTGGTGTGCGCTTTGCACTTGTGAAATGTAAGACGATGCTTCAGGACTGGTATGCGACCACTCCCAATTTAATGATAGGGAGTGAAGTGGTGAAATGTGTCGACCTGTCCACTTACTTGGAGAGTTGCATCAGCCCGAACGGGTTGGCCATTGACGGATGCAGAAGGCTCATCTGACACTTGCCAATTTGCATCATCTGTGGCGTCGGCTGGCGAGACATCCGACTGTCTGTCTATCAAAAGACGAGTATACCGCGCTGCAGTCTGTTGTGTCCTGTGTTATGACTGAGAAATGGGAGTTCAAAGTAGAAGACATAAAGCGGTCACAGTGTTTTAGTCATATATGTCTTCTAATCGTTGCAAGTGTTCAGTGGAATCACTCTGTGGGCGGTGTTGGGGTCGGGCGAAGGAAGTTGCATCAGGTGGGTTCAGTGTGGTCAGACTAAGATGTAGCACCAGTTCACGGAGCTTCTGAGTGATGGTCTTGGTTGTGTAGACTACTTAACTTTGGTCTCTTCAGACGGAAGGAATCAGTGGCTGAGGACTTTTGGTGATATAGCTTAAAATCATTCACAGTGACGCAGATGTACTCGCTCTTGTATATCTTCTAAGACCTCTATGTTTTGACGAACCTTGATTTCTAAATCTCATCTCCCCCATTCACTTTTCCATACTATTGTAGAACGTGGCAGCTGGGAGCGGTGTGGCACACCCGTCTGCGCGAGCCTGCGTTGATTTTATCTGTCTCTAATGAGGTATCAGATAAGGGTGTTTATGATTCCTTACTGATGTGCTAGTATTTGTAGTTGTTCCTCGCAATTTCTTTGTAATAGTAGTTTTCTCTTATTTAGCACTGATTTCAAAACGTTTGTCTGTTTGTGCGGTCACCTAAATCAACTCAAGCTGCCGACGGGTGAGTGAAAACGGTGCATTGCATACAGAGAGAAGCATTCTACTTCACTACTTAGTGAGGCCGATGTGCTTTAAGGTGCTGTTCCTTCTCTTCTTTCATGACTTGCCTACCTCAATTAACGCTTGCTTAATTGCGCAGATGACCTAACAGTATCCATGCGGGTCGTCTCTTTAGATTGTCCTCAGTTTAATAACTTCCTAAATCAATTTGGTCACTGGTCTTACTTGAATGGCTTCACACTCAATGCTTCTAAATGTCGGATCGCTAATTTCAGTTCATGAGTTGAACAAGGTTTATATGAGCTGCTGTAGTCCTACGACTCTTGCCTTATTGATGGCTCTGTTGTAGAGTTTATTTGTCTTGACTTATGCTTTTCCTCTCTTTCTTGGTTCTCATTTTAATGACTTCCAGGGAAATCCTCTGCTTGGCCTTTTTATATGAGGAAACAGACTGGCTGACATGACTCAACCTCTATTCTTGCGTCTCGTTAATCCCTGTGCTTTGTCTATACTTACTGTTCCCTGTTAATCTTTGCTGAGCTCCAGGAAAAAGACTACACTGTATTGCGTATGATTTTAAACACTGTTGTTGGAGCAAGTGGTGGTACACCACTAACCCTGCTGGTAAATCCTGTCGTGGATAAGGATCTAAACTCTTGTAGACTGATGGCTACAAATATTTTGTCTGATGGCAAGCATTATCTGCAGTGGCACCTCTCTCCATGTATGTCTCCAGGGAAGATAAGAAACAAATACATTAAACCACATACAGAAATTCAACCATTACCTTATTTAACTTGTCTATTGTGTGGAGAAAAGCATGTAAGAAGTAGTCATATCAATCAGCTTCGTAGTAGAGAACAGTTATCATAACCCTGAAGTCGTTAAACATTTCAAAAATCCTGTTTTTACTTGTTACTTGTTGAACAGCATTTTTAATATATATGTGAAGAATGTACAAAGAGTAAACTAGTACAACATCACATACTGAGAATACTGTACTGTAAACAAAGTTATGGTTCGGAATAAAGCAAATATATTATTATTGTTGTTAGCACAGACAAGCTATAAAATTAGCTTAGAATCAGAGAGTACCATTTAAAGACTGTTGATCTTTCTGAAGCACCTAAAAATTCTACTATAATTTGAGTACATCTGTCCTTCTATGTGAAAAAATGCAGTTAAAAAGTCTTTTTCTGTTAGATTTCAAGTTGATAGATTCGATCTGTGACTGAACGTACAACCTCCCATAAAAGTTCGTGATTTCCAGTTGCCATAAATCAAAGCGAAATGCAAAGGACAGAGGGGAAAAAGAAATGACATGAAGAGGGATAAAAGTTGACGAAAATGCTCAGGACCTCCTTATGATGTAGAATCTATGCATCTCCGCTATTGTAATGTAACATTTGCCGGAGAATGGGAATGATTCTCTCACTAAGATAATTGAATGTCAAATTTAGTTTCCTACAAAAAATGAAAAACATCGTTAGCTTTCTGTAGCTGAAGATAATTCTTGTGCAATTCAACTCAACACATGCATATATCAGCCCCATGAGCCACAATCACTGTGAAGGTTTATGGTAGTATTCAGTTTGCCAGGCCGAAGAAGCCCTTTAAACTTGAGACTCCCTTTTAAGGCACAAGCCTGGACTAGGTGTGAATGGGAGTTGACGTCCGAGGCAAGTGACTTGAGCAAACTTACCAGGGCTCACTGCGATCGTGTTCATATACGGAGTGCCTCAAGTTATGCTCATTTATATATCTATGACGAATTTAAGCAGCAGTGGTAACAGCAAAATATCCCTGGCGGATACCACTAGTTGTCGTCAATCTAGACAACTCAACGTATGGCTTGGACCCAATGATGCGATATTAAATGGGATAAAATTACACATGAACAACGTTGCATGTTACATTAGTTAGAAGTGATTTTTACTCATGCTGTGGGAAGGTATGCACAATGAATAACTGATCATATATCATGTGAAGCTACTCTTCGTCTCTACTTAAAATCGCCAAACTTTGGGATATGGGGAACTTAATAGGGTTGTCTGGCTGGATGATATGGAGCTACAATGTTTGGTTTTTAATCCTTGTGTATTACCAGACTGGAGCATTTCCGAACAATAAAGGCATTTATTTGAACACTGTATTGAAAGATTACGTTTGTGAAAATGTGCGGATTCGGTTACACTAAAACTTGCGAAAAGTGAGGCGGATATAACTGCGTTGTTTACTTTGCGAGGTTCTTACCATCTCTGTATAAAATCCCTGCTTATCATGAAATGTGGTCGCTTTTTCAGGCAAAGGTTTGGGTAAAAATCGTCAAGGTCCGGGAGATAAAACTCATCGCAAACACGAAAATGGAAGGGATTGCAGTCGTGATCGGAGTTATGGACGCCCTATTTCAAGTGCTCACATTCGGGATCGGGACAAGGAATTTAAACGTAGAAGAAGTCGGTCACGCAGTAAATCGAAGGACCGTGACCGACGTGCTCGTAGTCGTAAGTTCAGATTTCCTATTTGCACTCTTCACAATAACACTTGAAATGTCAATCTATATCGCTTCCATCTTGCGCACATGCCGAGATTAATTAGACTATTATTTTTGCAACTAGGGAGCCGCGATCGACATCGTAAGCGCCGCAGTCCAGATGAACGAGATCGGGATCACAAACGCCGTGACCGTCGTCGTGATGACATGATTCAGCAATATGGCGAATATGGGGCGGAGATCAGAGCCGAATATAATGGAGATATGTGAGGTCCCTTTTTTCTTAATACCTTGTATTCATAAAAAAAACCCACTTTTGTGCAAATATTCTGTATTTAAAAAGCTGTACATTAAAAATAAACGCAAAGATAATTGCAAAAAAAATTTTGTTTATTTGACTTTCTACACTCCAAGTATTCAGTGATTCGTTTTTGGTGCTTTCGAATAGCAGCAAGCCAGTATCACACCGAAGAACTAAAACAGTGGTGACATTACTAACTGTAACTTACCTCAACGAAAACAAGCGCAAGCGCTACCACACATATTATAAAGTATTGTTCTCGTAGATTAAGGAGTATTGATTCCATGCAGCCCTAAAATGAAGTGGTATTTAGTATCGAATAGTAATAGGATTATATATCTAAACTCCAAGCAGTAACGTTGACAAAATTGTAGGAATGGTTTGAAAGACCTGTTAAGTGCCGCTGATACATCCAAAATTTCAGGTAGTAGAAACTTCATGGTCTGAAGACTAAGCAGAGCATTAGATTCAATGCGCTAAACGAATAAAAGAAGCAGCTGACTATTGTTGTCCAGCTCCCTACCAGGGAGACATGAGTTCCAATATCCCCCCCTACCGACGTATGAGCAGTCAAAGGTATCTCGCCCATCGCAAGAATGTGTGCGTGGTTACTGTATGCACTTTGATCGAATCTCTTTTAGATAACTATAGCTGATACCTCACAGGTGTATATCAGCGAAGTGAAAAGTCGAGATACACTTAGTAGCTGCATCCTTATTTGACCGTTCAGCCTTTGGTGGGTAGAGCGGGGTTAGAATCCACTGGTTGGGAGTCGAGTGTCTAGACCAACGCAACACACATTTATCGAGTCAATTACAACAAACCCTAGGAACTCTACTAACTTTTCGTCCCATTTATCCACTGGTGACTTTCCTACGAAAACCAAATCTGTAAGTTTGGTGCCTGAAAAGGGCTACTTTTTACTAACAGAAACAGTTATCGGTATATACCTTATGCTTTACAAAGACATGTGGGACTGTGAAGAAAACAAATCTTATTGATGCAGATGATCTTGTCAACTGCAAAAAACAAGAAAAGTTCTACAGAGGTCAGCATCAGCCTTTCAGGAAGTACTTTTACGTTTCAAAAGGTTAAGCTCACTCAGAAGTATCACTGTTAGAGCTGGGTATTCGCGAAGTGAAAATGTTACTTCTATACCCAACACTGAATTCCCTTTGGTAGCGACGTGGAGTTAATATGATAGGATGGCAGTAGCTTTACTACTGCTATTCATATGTACGGTCATCAGTATGACATTACCATCAAAACTCAGGTTATGGGGTTTTTTATATTTTTACGTTGACTGCTTTTCAACAAAATTTTTGTAAGGAATACATTTGAAGAAAATAACTAGAATCACGGACCACCTACAAGCTAATATGAACCTCGAATATCATTTGAAGTTTCACGGTAAGTTGTAAAGCATGGAAAAGTTGTTAGTGAGACGGAGAAATAGCAAGCTTATGCACGTTTTATTTCCTCACTATTGGGGCAGATGAACAGCTATTTTGTACATCCTATCTTGTGAATTTTCCCTGCTACGCTTCATCTTTACCTTTTTATTTGCATGAACCTCTTTTTTCCTTCCTACATGACTTTTGGCTGAATAACTTCCATTCCTTCGTCCCTCATCTTCCTGTCTAATATCTTGATAGTCTGATGTGACGGACAGACAAAACAACGTAGAACCTGGCAAACAGGTGCATCAATTCAAGTTGCCATATCTCAAAATAGTACGAAAACACCAACTGAAGAGAAAAGGAGTGGTATCAAAGTAGATAAAGTTGTGTAAGTGAATGAAACATACGGTAATAAAATTTAGTGCGAATGTTCAAGATTTGGACGTCACAGAGTGAATACATCTATGCCATTGTAACCGATTTTTAGCTATTTCACTAGGAGACCTCAACCACTGGTTCCTATCATCTCGAGGACCCCGGGCAGGCAGTCAACATCTCACATGCCTCAGACCAACAAGCAGGAACTTCATAAACTGGTGCCACGTCTGGATCTGGCCACCATAAGTCTTCTTCCAACCTGATGCAACTTCCCCCACCTGAATGACACGTCGAAGTGGGCAGTGGCTCGGTTCCCTCAATTTATGTCGGGGCTACGTCAGTTGACCATGGTTCACAACTTCATCAATCGACTTACCTGTATAACCTGACCTCAACAAACACGTGCAATGAATCGAAGACATATATGACTAAAACACTGTTACCGCTTTATGTCTTCTAATTTGAACTCCCATTTCTCAGTCATAACACAGGACACAACAGACTGCAGCGCGGTATACTCGTCTTTTGATAGACAGACAGTCGGATGTCTCGCCAGCCGACGCCACAGATGATGCAAATTGGCAAGTGTCAGATGAGCCTTCTGCATCCGTCAATGGCCAACCCGTTCGGGCTGATGCAACTCTCCAAGTAAGTGGACAGGTCGACACATTTCACCACTTCACTCCCTATCATTAAATTGGGAGTGGTCGCATACCAGTCCTGAAGCATCGTCTTACATTTCACAAGTGCAAAGCGCACACCAGATATACTCATATTTTCGCTCAACGCGTTCAGAGGACCCTGCATTTTGTAAGCGTCTTCACCCAACAGGACAAAATCGTCTGCATGCTTCAAGTCAAACAGATGACCTACAGGAAGTGGGTCAATTCCTGTGAAGTCACACTTACCTAGATGTCTTTCCGATTGATTCATCCTCCCAAATTGAGCGTTGAAATCACCTGCCATTATGACTACATCTGAACGTTTTGCTTTCTGTAGCAAAGTTGACGGCCTTTAACATAAGTCATCCTTCGCATCATCTAGACTGCAGTCACTGGGTGCGTAGGCGGAGATTACGAATCGACATCGCTTAGTTTCACGATCCTTCCTAGTTCTCACAGATGCATTCAGTCGAATGGCATATAAACCGCTGTTGACTGGTATCCGGTCGAGAAGCACAATTTCTGCCCTACAGTTCGGTGCCACGCCTACACCAGCGAGTCCATAAAAGTTCGGATGATCTGGAGGTGAATTTGAAGATTCAGTACTATAGCCAGATGAAGTCAATTTAATAATCACACTCGGGTTCTGTATACATGTCTTGGAGATACAGCGTACATCCATGGCTAGACATTCCAGAGTTTTGGCAAGCGATGCTTGATGTTCGATTCGACAGAGTTCGGAGGTAGAAAGCTCCGATATAAAGTCTATGGTGGGGTCTAAAGAGACTGGAAATGAGGTTTCGATGGCTTTGATCGTTTGCAATGGTTTCACTGTGAGATGTTGGGAAAGTGTAAGAGGTTTAATATTAGTATCAGGAAGTGATGAGAAAGAAGAAGACAAAGTTGAGGATGATGGGTTATATTTGATTGGGTAATGTGTACTACTAGAAGCGTGCTGGTGGTTGACAGTTCTTGGTTGCCCATACTAGGCTATTTCTTCTTAAGATACCTGAAGTCAAAACAGACTTTATTGCCACATCAAGGCTGTATTGTATCAGCCGGTCTATCTGCCGAACTGTACCTCTATATATGTACTCAGTTTTTTCCATGATTCTGGTTTTAACTTAGACATTTCAACAATAAAAATTTCAATGTTGGCGACTGCCTTTTGAAGCTCTTCCATCTGCGTAATAGGATGATGGTAAAGGAATCAAGTGATCTATATGACAACACTAACCAGATCATAAAGCATGTGACAGGTGGATACATTAAATAATTAGAGAACCGATATTCATCCATACCCAGATTAAATATCACTGCATATATCATTGCTGAGCCAATGATGGATCTTTTCAATATGTCCTTAACTCAGACTCGCCACCCTAGAAACTGGAAAGATGCCATAATCAGCCGTTTTTAAGACCGGTAGTCGCTAATTGGTGTCTAACTATCGCCCTGTGAGTCTAACTAGCATTGTTGTTAAGACTTTAGAAAAGATAATTCGTGACAGGGTGCTTAAACATGTGGAATCAACCAATCTTTTGGCACCACAGCAACACGGTTTTCGTACTGGGCACTCCTGTCTAACTAACCTCCTTATCGCAAAAGAGGAATGGGTTGCAGCCCGTGATTGCAAGCTGCCAATAGATACCGTGTTTATAGACTTCAGTAAGGCGTCCGACTATGTACCGCATGTGAAATTACTGGGAAAGCTCTCCTCCTTCGGGTTTGGTGCTTCATTGAAAGCTTGGACTAAGGACTTTTTATACGATACAAGGCAAAGAGTAAGGGTAAATGGGACACTATCCGGGTGGAAACCTGTGATGAGTGAGGTTCCTCAAGGAACAATCCCAGGTCCACCACTTTTCTTGTTATACGTCAACGAATTGCCAAATACGCTCAACTCTTCGGTACTGTTATTCGCCGATGATGTAAAGATTTGGAGAGCCAACGCAGTGATGCAGATAGGTATGCATTTCAGGTGGATTTAGATGAACTAGTAGGTTGGTCCAAACATTGGTGCTTGGAAATCAATTCTAACAAAAGTGCAGTAATGCACATTGGTCATAGCAATTGTTTCCAGTATTCCGTTGATTGTACATCACTGCTCCCAGTCCTTGAACTAAAAGACTTGATTTGAAAACCTCGGCAAGCTGTAATGCAGCTGCAGCAAAGGGCTTCCGTATATTATGGTCCTTCCATAGAGCTTTCAAATGTTTTGATCACGACATGTTTAGAATACTCTACTCTACTTACCTTAGACCTCACTTGGAATACTGCATTCAGATGGCCAGCCCATGCCTAAAAAAGGATTCTGACGCACTCGAGCGTGTTGGAAGGATAGGCACTAAGCTTGTAACAAGCTTTTCGGATCTGTCCTATGAGGAACGACTAGATCAGCTAAACTTATTCCCACTGTCTTACCGTAGAAGATGGGGTGATCTCACACTGGCATTGCGTATTCTTAATAATGACTTCGGTACTGATATGTCCTATCTTTTCCCCCTTGCTAGTCCTGACTATCTCCGAGGGCATCACAAGAAAATTCTAAGACAGTGATCGAATCAACTTAGCGTGAATCTGCGTTTCTCCCATCGTATTGTCAATGCCTGGAACTCCTTACCTCAGCAAGGAGTATCAGCACCTTTTGTCAACGCATTCAAGGAGAAACCAGATCTTCCCAGAGATATCTTCTGCATGGATTAACACAGGCCTACTATTCTTATAAGTGAAATCTGAAAACTAATTACGTAATTAGTCTCTTTAAAGAGACAAAAAGGATAACATCACACCTATTCAGATGAAAACACTTGATATATTTAATGTGCTTACTTCGTAGTACACATTTGACGGATGTGGTAACTTTCCGCAACTTTTAATCGTTCTAACGCAGCAGGAATCAGGAACAACCAGTGAATACCCTGCATATGGGAAGCTTTCTTTTTCTTTTGAATGGTTTTGAAAAACACTATCAGTCCAGTCTCGATAAGTCCTTGATCCGCAACACTTGAATTTTGTTGTATCTGATCTACAGCTGCATCAACACCATCAGTTTCATGTAAATACTGAGTCTGCATCGTGAACATTAATCGATCAGCAAGCCATTCAGTGAGGACATTTGAAAAGCATAAAGCCAAGACACCAGTTGTGAACTGGACTAACAAGATGAAAAACAACATCCATGCGAACTGCAAGAAATAAAATAATACTATTCCTTACAGTAAGGAGAAGAGTGGATTTTCCATTCGAAACACCAACGAACCCAATAATGCATACAATGACCAGAAGACCCCCGACAACGAACATAAGGAAATGACTCAAGTACGCCACCTCACCTAATAATACAGGCACGAACGGCAGGCGAATAACCAGAAGGAAAACACCCAACGCGATTAAGGCTAGTGCAATAAGCTATCCAAAATAATTACTAAATTTAGACAGTGATACCAATATGATTGCAGTAAAAAAAATCAGAAACGTCTTGACCCAACTTGGGGTACATGAACAACATTTAGAATCATCTTCCTGAACTACTATCTCTTCATAACCCATCAAAGGCTTCCCAGTTGCAAATGGTTTTGACTTCGTTCCCATGGCCTTCAAAATGAATGTAGCTCCATCTTCTGAAATACACTTAATGATAGAAACAAAGCACAGACACGAACTTGTGGTTTTTAGCTCTCGCTTCTGGGTCTTCAGGCTCGTTTTTTTCGTCCGGTTGTACTCCCTTGATGGTCACAGAAGTCTTTTCGTTTTCCTGCTTATAGCTTTGGAGGTAGTGATTGTCTTCATTGTATAGGATTTATTTTTACTTGTGTAATCCCAGAGTAGTATATTAGAACAAATAACAAAATAAAAAAATATTTTGTATTATTCTTCGACGTTTCAATCTTGCTAGGAAGATCCTTTTCAAGAGTATGAATCTGACACTAAGTTTCCAGGTTAATATTCAAGTTTTGGTACACAAAGTGGTGACCTTTACAACCATCCAATTGTATGGTGATATGCAGCCAAGATCAATGTGATACAAGTGAGTGAATAAGCAAGTCGGTCAGAGGGGTTTTTCCGTTGTGCGAGTAAGATGGAACAGAAAAGTGCTCACACCCTATATTCAGGTCATATAATGTCATTCGAACAGACAAAAGTTCTGCAGAAGAGTTTTCTCTCTCACAAAGAGCGGACCATTGCAGAAGCTTTGCACATCTGCTCATATCCTTCTTCGGTCAACAGAAAAGATGGGTTAGACATCCCACTAATATGGCAAACATTAATGACTCACCTGGTCAGTTGTAAATAATATCTGAAGAGGAGGTAGACTGTCTAGTCCTGTTACATACACCTTATTGATCTACTACTTTCATCAATTTTACACTACCTTCTGAGTCATATACATTCGATGGACCATAACAAAATCCATTTTGTTATCACTCATACTTCAAGTGTTATCAAAAGTACATTTATGGTGATCATTATTATTATTTATTTAAGATATATTGTCTCATCTTCAAATATTCATCCTTCTAAACTAGTAATCTATTCCTTGTCACCCTCGATGCCTCACAACCCCATCGTACTTTTCATAGACGAACTAAAAAATTTTCCCACCCTATTTTTTTGTTACACCTTACTCGCACAACGGAAAAACCCCTCTGACCGACTTGCTTATTCACTCACTTGTATCACATTGATCTTGGCTGCATATCACCATACAATTGGATGGTTGTAAAGGTCACCACTTTGTGTACCAAAACTTGAATATTAACCTGGAAACTTAGTGTCAGATTCATACTCTTGAAAAGGATCTTCCTAGCAAGATTGAAACGTCGAAGAATAATACAAAATATTTTTTTTATTTTGTTATTTGTTCTAATATACTACTCTGGGATTACACAAGTAAAAATACATTCTATGCAATGAATCATACTAACTCGACGCCCAAGTTTCTTCAAGCCATCCAGTCCATTGTTGGCCAGGATACCTTCAAACGTAGTGATTGTCCGTTTCAATATCCAATATCTGTTCAAGGAGCTTGTGTAAACCATTTGGTTACTCCTTGTTCACTTGGGGGTGTTTTATCTGCAAATTGTGGCTCGGTTTACTTTTTTGGGAGCGGGGTGGCGACAGAGCTGGTGATAAGACCAGTTGACAGTTTGCGATTCCTGTTTTGTAAGAACCTGAAATTAAGTATTAGGCGTTACTTAAAGAGTGCAAGAAACAGGGAGGGTAGAGAATGAGAAAAGGAGGAGTACAGTATTCATGGAAAGATGAGCACTGAGGGTAATGATATGGGGAAGAGATACGTCTTATTGTGGATAATGAGGTTGGGGGATCCAATTATGGAAGGGCATATCATCGGTTGCTGCTGATAAATGTTCATGGCAAGCCATTCGCGCTCACATACCCATCCGGTAATTGTTTGAAGGAGTCAGTTGATGTAGCTGTGGCTACTCCCTCCAGCAGGGCGTTCCATAAACTCCATACTCTGCGGGAGAAGTCAAATCTCGCAGGTCTCAGCCCTACGGTGGAGTATACGAGTGAAGTTCCCATGGGACTGCCGGTTTTGGACCGATAACGTTGACCTATCTGGGTAACCCACTTGGTGAATGATCTTGTCATGTGGTTATTTCCACAATACGTGATACAATCTACTTCCTTTTTTAAAACCATAGAAACGGATGAATCGACAGGAGTTGCTCAAGTGATGGCCGACAGAATGCACTACTGGCTGTTACACGTACTTCTACACCACTCAATCCGGTAGTCGTCACTGTCTGCTCAGACCGAAGAGAGTCAATCGTTCAGCGGTAATTTCACTCACTGATAACCTTATTTTTCGGCGATTTAGCCCGCAGTGGCTAACTTACTGCAGCTGGCTCGGTGGCATTCAACATAGGAAACCAGTGGTTTTTAATTTTTTGTCCAGTCCCTGGGGCTTGGTTTTACTTGCTCATTTCCATCCTTAGTTGAGTAAAGAAATCTTTTCTGCCTTCCTCCTTTTCGCTTTAGTGACATGAATGCTTTTGTGGACCGGTAACTGCGATTTGTAGATCGAGATGGCTAGGAAGCCACGGTTTTTTGAGATGACCAGCGGTCCTTCGTGACTCCTGGTCATACATATGCTGGAACAGAAACGGCAAGATAGTGGTAAAGGGCATACAGAAATCACCCGAGAGATGAAAGGTAGTTCGGGTCTTGTTGCCAGAGAAGAGTTGGTGGATAACGTAGGTGTGTCGACAAGTGAGATGGAGCGGCAAGCAGGTAGGAAGTGGAAGCGGGTTAGTGAGGTCAGTAGCGCTTCAAGTTCGTCCGTGGTAGACCATATGAAGTAAGACAGCTTTGTAATCGTCTTTTGAATGAGTCTACTGAGGGTGCAGTGACTACATCCCGTGGTAAGGCATTCCGTAATGCGTTTACTCTTAAGAAGTTTGACCTGGGCTTGATGGTAGCCATCTAGTGCGCTATCTCGATAAGATTCCCACATGATAACCGCCGTATTTCATTGCAAGTTAGTTTGTTTGTGTGACTTTCCTGATGGATGACTTTGTAGGCCATCATCTGGTCACTCCTCCTTCTCCGATTGCAGGGTATGAATACATATAGGTCTTTACTTCCTTCAAAGCACACTTTCCTTCAGTCCCACAACCAATCCTGCTGCAGATCTTTGTATTTTCTCCAGGAGGTTGGCATCCTTTCGAGTTATGGGTTGCTACCTAACTGAAGACTTCCAGCTGTGGCCGTACATGGGGTTTGAAAGCCACGAGAAGCAGCACAGTGGTGGTAGCACCAAGCTGCCCACACAGAAAGCTTTCACTAGCGCTCGCCGTAGCTGTCATTCCTCTGCAGTTTGACTTGGTGCTCAGAGCGTTAGAGAAGTTGAGCTTCAAACCTTTTCCCGTGAATACCCTGGTGACAGCACAGCAACCCAACTTGCCTTGCGATTTGCCGTCCTGGTTTTGTGAGCATTGATGTGCATTACTCAGCAATTTTCCTGGTTGAAGCCCGAGCTATTTTCAGCTGACCGGAGTTCTGTTAGCTGCATGTCGCTTTTGTGTGCTGCGTAGTCGGCCTCCTCTTTACTACCCTCCGAAACTTTATGCCGTAAGCATCGGATAATTTTGACCAGTGGGAGAGGTCTTCAGCTGCGTCAGACAGTAGTTTATTCCGCACAGCTTCCGTGTCTGAAACAGTAACTGCCGTTTTCATATTTGGCGTGACATGTCACGCGATATGAACAGTTTTCACCCTGCGTAGGAAACCAAAGTGAAGTTGATTCTCAGTTAGCCAAGTTACTATCGCCATGGAATATCTATTCGCAAACACTGTTTAACAAATAAGATATCTCTGGCTGTGTGGAAGAAATGAGTGAATTTGTAAATAGTGGCACGCTTACACGTGATAAAAGTGTAAACAGGAAGAAGGACAACTTTACCCAATCAGTGTCGTTTGTGCCAGTATGGGAAGCTGATAATTTTTTAACCTTAGCGTTTGATACTGGCTGCAAGCTCTTTCCTTCTGGCCAGACTTCCTGGGTAGATGATGAAGTTTCTCCCATTTTCCTGCCTTTAGCTCTCTGAAGGTGCCTGTTTACCCGAGAGCTTGAGTGTGCTAAGAACCCACAAGGCTTCTGATAGCACCCAAATTTTTCTCCAGGCTTCTCTCTGTATACTTTCATGACAGGGAATGTGACAAGTTCATTAGAAATACTTCACTTGTACGTGTCGATATACTCAAAACTGACACTGTGATCTGATTTTCTCTATTTTCATTTTCAGTTTGCCATTTCTGCTTATGAAACCTGTTGCTTATGTTTTGCGTTATCGAATGCTTTCACTCTGTTTGACCGTCGTGGAATCCAAGTGTTCGAGAAACTAATAATAATGGCAATGATACAAGTCAGTGACAGCAATAGTTATCTCAAGATGCTGTCTCTCTTGTAACTAGTGCTTTTTTGCCTTCAATAGGAAATCTAGCGTCTCTCAAAATGTGAATCGTTGGCGTTGTTAAACCTAACCTGTCCTTTTATATAATCATGAATCATAATTCCACATGAAGGCTAGTGTTTCTTGTATTTCTTATAGCATGGTGCTTACAGAGTTAAGTAAAACATTCAGCTCAAAGAATTTAAGGTAATAGGCTCCTATGATGCAGTTGTTACTTTAGCTTAGATCGTATCCTCAGTGAAATTTCAAATAACGTCGAGAAAGAACAAAGCCTAATGCCGAGAATTTCGGAAGGGTTGCGCGCTAACAAGGCGAAGCTAAGTCAGTTGGAGTTATTAAAAATTGCGGAACGACAGTGTTCGTGTAGGACATTGATGAAAACTCAGTGGAGACTAACTGCAATGACAAAAGCATACAGTGCCGAAAACTAAATGCATTAGTTAAGCTGAAATCTAACTTCTAAAAAAGAAAACCGACCAAGAGTAAACAGGAAGCGGAGTGCGATACGATTTGCAAAAGTGAACTCTGTAGCTATTCTGATGTGACCTACATTTCTTCATAACCTATCTGATCTCACGACATAATGCCTATTTCTTAAAGTTATTCCCTCACAGTAATCTCTTTACTCCTGATTGATAAATGAACTGCCTGCCGGTGGATTTTCATAACGTGCAACATGCTTTATTATTTGCCCTTTGTTATCAGTACTTACATGCAAGTACCCCACACCAACATTTTGTTTCGGTAGCCTCAATATGGTAGTACTCAGCAGGCAAAACCACGATCATCCCTCCCCGTGACTAGATAAAGTGTGGTTACCATCTAAGAAAAAACCATGAATTTCATTTAAATGTCTATAACTTCGTCTAACTTTTGCACACAGGTTTATGGCAAGTTAATACCTGGTCTAAAATCCTCTAATCTCTCTATTTCGTAGCGATATCTTCGGCTTCAGACTAATTTTCATTACCGTCGTGCGCACCTTCATTTTCTTCCACCCAAGCTTACCTGTAAACAGTTGGTTTTGGATACTTCTTCAGGTAAGTTTTGTAGTCAGTACAAAGAACTCACCCAGATATATCATGGTTGATCTACTCCTGCGTATTTTTGTGCTCCTGTTTCGAATTTCGCCTGCCGCTCACTTTTGTTGTTCACTTTTCAGGTTTGCTTAACCAGTCCTGCATTCAAATGGAATCCTAGGGATCGCACTTGTCAGTGTGCACCTTGCAATCAAAACCTTGTGATGAACGCACATGCCCCAAGGTCATGACTGTACTGCCTGCTCCACCTTCAAGAATATTGAAAGACTGAAACAGCAACCGAACAATTCCTAATTTCTAACCGAGCTTGCTTCAACATACCTCCTATATGCATGAATAACGGTATCTAGCGTATAGCTTAACATTGTACAAAATAGTCATTTCTCGTTACCAAAATGATCAAACCTGTAAATTGTTTTGTATTCATGTAACCCATGTTGTATGAAATATATTATCATCATTATGATAAACATGAAGTCCTGATTGTAAAATGGGAAGAAGCTGCGGCAGCAAATAACTTTCCCGAATCGGTGGCCTAGGTTTCGATGAAATGCGACATTGACGCTGACCACGATAGCCTTAAGGGGCCGGCTAAGCTGAAGGCACACTTGTGGGTGCGCTGATCATCTGGCACACCAACCGGTTCCGTTGCGCTGCTGGAATGTGACTCTCCAGCCAGCTGTTTGCAGCCTTTTGGCCCGTTGACACGGTCTCTCAAATATACTATTGCCATATGGCCACTTAATTGTGTTCTTTCTTAGTCTCAAACTTGACGGCATTTTAAAAGCACGAATAATTACTAAGTAGCTTTTGTGTTTATGAAGTCCGGGCGCAAAAAATCTACGAAGCCCTTTTCAACAAGGAAAACAGCAAAAAGGGAGTTTGAAGATAAGTTTTAAACGTTATATCCGATTTCTTGCCTATGAACCAGGTACTAACCGATATTTTTTGACAAGCTGGTGCCCGTTTGAAATAACTAAGATCTAAGCATTTTGGTCTGAACATGGGAAACAACTTGGCGGGACCCAGCTGACGCGGTCCAGACAAGTTCCTGCGTTCTACTGTATAATTGCCAAACTTTCGTGAGTGACGCACAGTCAAAGATTGGACCAAGAATGTCAAAAACACGTTTTGTGGCGAATCGGTGGCAGGTTCGCAACAAATCTGTAGTAAAGTCGAAGCAACAATAAGTTATATCAAAATTACGAAAATGCCCCAACAGTACCGTTGGGCAACTACACGGTCCGAACGTTCTCGAGCACGAATATGTGCTGAGAATTAAAAGGAATATTCCCAATCAGATGGGATCAAATACTCTGTCTACCAGAGTCAAAATCGATCAATAAATACTCCCAGTAGATAGTCAAACGATTTGTATTCAATCACAGAACAACTCTGAAGTTGAGCCAAGACAGAATTTCGGGAACAATAAAACAACGCTCTGTAGTCAGCGGTCCTGCATCGCACGACGGTCAACTGAAGCGTTCATGATAATTATCAATCAAATAAAGACAAATAATGAGTGTAAAGTCAAAGAAGAAGGGCAAGTGACGAAGTGATACTGCACCAGGTAGGGTGGAAAGCATAATATCCAAAATGAGGGTGACTATCTTCAAATAACTGTCATTGCTGTCAAAAAGAGTGCTGGGAAGGGATTTCCAAATAATTTGTTCCGTTACACGGGCCGCCAAAATCTCTCTAGACATGCAGACGCCTCTTGGTGCTATACGTCTTGACTGTCTTTAGGTAGCTGTCTCCATAACCCACCTATCGTAGGCTTCCATTCACCTCATCGTGATCATCGTCTGATAGCCGTATCTCTTAATTCACGTCATCTTTAAAATGATCCATGGGTAAAAAGCATCTACGGGACGAATCATAGTCATCAAAAGGAACAGGAGATCCGGGGTGACCGTAAAAGGGATTGGTGTGCTTTGATCTTCCCGAACTTGGTGGGGAACTTTCGAAAGAAATTAGATATAGTGAACACTGAAGTGGATTCCTGTCTTGGGATTTTACTGGTCCAAAAGAGTTGAAATGTTTTACCCCATTAACATAGGGACACAAATCACTGGGCATCTCACCACTGGTAGTAGCTTCTGCCAGAGGGGATGTATGTGCTCATTTTCGTCTAGGGTCTACATCAGCCGCTTCATTTACAGCGCCTTATAGACGAGCTTGCTACCTTTGTAACATTTCACTTATGAGGATCATCGTCAAAGTTGAGGGTTCGGTCATTGGGATCCCGAGGTGTCATCATAGTGAACACATGTCCAGTAGAAAGTTGAAGCAAGTTTTCCGCCACTCTGATCCTCCACCCCGGAACAAACAGCATCCTAAACAATTTAATGGAAACGGTATTTACTCCAGCTTCCTGAGCAAGTGGGCAAACATGAAGTATATATCCAATTTTTTCAAGTACCAGATCAGCCGGACGACCGTGCGATGGAGATGGAGGTCAACCGCTTCAAAGACACCCTTTATAATGCGTGGCAGGAGGTTTTAGTGGACGCTTGGGTCTGGGAATACGTGTGCCATCACCGATCCGCGGGATTTCAACAGAGACATCATAGTTATCCCGAAACCTAGGATTAGGGTAGGGATTATCTTGGTCAGATGGCTGAGCTGGATTAGTTCTGATTTCTCACGTGACAGGCACGGTTTTTTCCGCGCTTTGATTCTCGTGATTCAAAATCAGTGTTAATGCGTACATATGTCATATTTGATTGGCTGATTCGCTCAGCTTTCTGACTGAAATAACCAATCGTTGACGCAGCATGGAATGCTCCGTCGGTTTATTCGAATCAACCAAATCTATACTTTAGCTACGGAAAAAAACAAAGCTAAGCGCTCAAAAACATACAGTCTCAGTGGAAATTCAAAAATGAGTGCTTCAGGATCCGTCGCAAAACGCAATGCAGTAGATGCCTCATCCTGTATTTTAGATGCAGAAGAAATTATTTTCTGCGCACCGATCATCAGATCCTCGGATGTTGTCTCCAGAATGGATGCAAGACTCAAGGAGAACCAAAATGACGCCGCGGGTATTGGGGTTTCCTTAGCTGATATTCAAGAGGCTCTTCAGAAATTTTCCCCATTATCTTGCTTGTTTCGCCAAATTAACATCTCGTCAAGTGACGGCTTGCAGAAGGCCAACAAGTGAGCAGACTTTATCGCTGCTGAGGCATCATCTCAGCGAGCCATAGTGTATAATGAGCTAGAAAGCAAAAACCTACAACCTTACGGCGTGCGGAATATACCTCGAGGTCCTAAACGCTTTCACAGAAAACTCTCACGGCAGTTGCCGGATTAACTCCAAGTGCCGAAAAGATTAGTAAGCTATAGAATAGCAGCAGACAAAAATGTGTTTCAGAAGACATTGCCAACATGCAACATAGAACACCATGCCAAAGTGAAAGAAAATTAAGAGTGATTTAGTCTTTCTTTCCACAAATTTAGAAGTAAACGAAAGCATGGAAGGGACACTAGAAGACAAAGAGATTCTAGTAAACATGCGACGCTGAACCGATGAACTGAAACATGCCACCATCGAGTATCAGAACTTAAACTACGCGCTTAAAACATCCGAACCAGAAAACGGGAGCAGGGTGCAACTCACATGACCGTGACCTTAGGATTAGGTACACCACCCACCTGGACCTCGTGACTTTTTTGGGTCACCATACGTTATGTACTACCTTTGATATCCAGCCCGCGATTCACCGACACAAATTTGGAATCGCCAAAATTCTTACCCACCCACAACGCACTCCAACATGCAACATTAGTAGACAGCAAAAGCTTGCTGATAGGAGAGATGTCTCACACACTAGACTTAGAGGAAGCAAATCCACCCGTCGTCCTACCACCATAAACCAATGGGGAATCCCATTTCGCTTCCAACAAGAACTACACATCACCTATAGGCACATCACGTGGGAATGAACGTAATGAGATAGGTATAACTGATACTGTGGGTAAATTCACTAGTCATAGAAATCTATTCACGTTGTCGTTCATCAACGCACGTTCCACGCCCAGTAAAATATCAACCTTTAAAACAACGATCAACATAGCCAATCCGACGACACTACTTAGGACTGAATCATGGATTCCATCTAGCATCCTGGATGCGGACTTGTCTACAGAGGAATACACTCTGTCGCGCCAATCAAGATTACAGGCGTTAGGGTGGCCATCTCATTTATCTATGTGACTCGCTTTGGGCCACCTTACGTAGTGACAAGTGCAAAATGCTAATAGGTTCCGTACATCGAGGGCCACGTTCAACAGCGGAAACGGATACGTTTCCGGCTAAATCATTTGCACATGCTTCCCCATACAGTTCGAAAGTTAGATTGATTGCTGGCGACTTCAATCCTCCCGAAATTGACTGGACAGCTGGTTGCTGTCCACAGCAACTCGTCGAGATACTTGCCGTGGTAGATCTCTATGGGTGGAAGCAACGCGTGCACGCACATACTCGCAGTGACAATATGTTGGATTTAGTATTTCGCCATGACATCACCCCAGTAGCTGCCTCCGTTGGCGGCGAATTCTCCAATGGCAACCACAAAATGGTATTCTGTCGTCTACCTATCCGAACACTTAGTGCCCATAGTAAGCAAGCCTCACGGATTATCGAATGTCGCAGCTATAAGAAACGGACTATAAACTGCCCACAGAACTTCTAAGGTTCTCCCCTGGGATTACCGCTTTGTTGCTGATTCATTTAAAGCCACGATATCCCTTTTGCACAGAAGCGTTACGTTCTGTCTGGATACTGCTGCCCTTGTGAAACCAGCGAAACTATATCACCACCCGAAATACATACCGCCCGTATACCGCGGAAAGCTCGGGCGGCTGTCCAATCTGCACCACCCAACTAAGGATTCCTCCTCGCTGCACGCGATCCATGACACCCTGGAATCAATCAAAGGCTTGCGTGCATAAAAAGCCCGAAATGATGAGTTACAAACACTTAGAACTAGCTCCAAGTTATACAGTCTATCACCACTTCTAAGGGAACGCCTTCAAACGACGAGAGGTGCAATGCTTGCCTCATAACGAGATGGTCTACAGCAACCCAGTCACGATTTTGGAACTACTTAGCGACTGGTTTGGGAATTTCAGTGCTGAGACGCATACTCTCACCAGTAGAACGCCACTCTTCAGCAACCATCTTGCGACTGCAGAATTTACTTGCAAAGACATAACCGAACCCATCAAAAGCCTACGACCTACAAAAGGAATGGGATAGACGGCCTCGATTCAATGGCTACAAGGAATAGTGTGCGGGACCTTCCCTTGATTCCGCTTAAGTTGTTCACTCTTCCTATGGGACTTACCCAACTGAATGGAAAACTAGTTTTGTAACTCCACGCTACAAATCTGGGGGCAAGGTTAATGTCAGCAACTAAAGACCCATCAATATAACCCCGGTCCCATCGCGAATTAAGGAAAACGTTGTAAGGGACAGTATGTCTGAATACCCACTCGCAGGAGATTTTATAACAAAGTCTCATCAAGCCTTTCTGAAAAATAGATGGCGGATCACGTGTTAGTTCGGCTTCCACAACCTTAATACCAGTAGTCGCGAGGCACGCAAAATAGTCCCTGTACTGCACTTCTATATATTCAAGACATTTGACATGGTTTCGCATAACATACTATCCAGGCGTTAAACGCCTTAGGTATCAGCAACCCTCTGTTAAGCTGGCTAAAGTCACTTCTCAGTGATCGCATCCAAATAACAAAAATCAATTCAGTTCTGTCCACTCCAAGATGAACCACAAGCGTAGTTGTGCAGGGTAGAGTTCTCGGGCCCCTTTTATTCACTATCTACGGTAGCGGTGTTTGCAACTGCTTTACAACAGGTGACGCTTTTCTATATGCCAACGACCCAGAATCTGCTTACTCCTGTTATAGTCATGAGCTAGGTGACACCATGACTCCTATTCGACATGAACTAGAAAATGTTTCTTCTCAGTACGCTGAAACCCTCCTTCAGTTCAGCATCAACAAATGAGGACGGACCTGCATTGTTGGCAGCAACCTTGACTTGATACTTGAAGTATCTAGACAACGGTTGCCAGAACTTGCTTCTGTCTCTGACCTACGGCTCAGATATTCCAGTGACTTGAATTTCCCTGAGCGGCGGCGTACAGCGAAACTAAGTTACCCAGACTCCTGGGGTGCATCATTCGTAACTCTTATTGCATTGAATCACGGGTTTTACTCCACAAGATATGCATCCGTCCAATTCTGGAATACCGCCCATCTGTAATAAGTAAGTTTCGTATAGACGAGAAGCTAAAAATCGAAAGGGCACAACGCCACCTTACATTAAGAACACCAGGAGCTGACTGCACCCTTGACTACATCTCCGGACACAACATGCTGGGACTAGAACCTTTCTAGAAGAGGCGACTTAGAATGAATCTTATCCTTTATTACAAACTACTTTGTGAGCAAATGCACTCATGAGGTCAAGGAGTTAAAATAGTCGTAACACCTATTTACAATATACGTAATCACAAACAATTAGCTAAAACTGAGTGTTGTAAGACTAATGTGCGAAATAATTTCTTCCCCAATAAGTTTTCTCACGTCTGAGGAGATACGTACTGCAGGCCCGCTATGTCTTTCGCTCCTCATTTGATAAGCCCCTCACAGATGACGAGTGTATCACTTGTTTGGTCACTGAATATACGTTCTGGGATAATGAAAACATACTGGGATCTCTAAACGTAAAAAGTGAGGCCACCACATATCTCAAGTACTTTTGGCACTAACCGACTCAAGTGTTTTTGCATAGGGCGTTTGATTACTGTAATACTATCATTGGGTGTGCAGTCAGTAAAGCACACATTAGAAGAGTTCATATCACCTTGATGTAGAGTCAGTTTTCCCCGTATATCTAAAAGTAAACACGGTCAATCGAAAAACTTACGAATTTTGCGTGAGTAAGTCACAGGAGTTATTTGCATAAATTGAAGTGTACGTATAGCTCGAGTGAATCTAGAAAGATGGGAACTTATATCTTCGCAATTTGTCTTGTGTAGTACATCACTCTCCGGTTTCTTTTCGCACTTCCCTTTTCTTCCTCTCTTTTCAGTTTAGGCTTCAGCATAACCATATAGTCCATATGGATATATAAGTGCTTGCATTTCTCACTCCTAGTGTAACCTTACTCAGCGATTCAGATTTAGTTCATCGGAATTAGTTGTTCCCGTACAAAGAAATAAACGTCTGAACAACTATTATCCAATGGTGACGGAGTTTTGCACATAGAGTTCACACTGAGGCATACGGCATTATCAAGGAGGTATGTTGACTGGTAATTGTCTTTTATAAAACGGAGTCAAATGAGGTAAAGTACCGGAGAAGTTTGTTTGCGAACATGTCTCACTTTCAGTCACTAGTTGAGTTTATTTCCTAGACTTGGTTATCTGTCCAGATTTTTGCTGCCATTATGACCGTGCAGAAGCCTTAGATCATTTATTATTGTTGGGTTTTTGTACATGATTGCATCTAGGCTGTTAGTAACTGGGTGTTTGTTGTGGAAAGTTTCAGAAAGTTGAAAACCAATGGGGAAGACTAGTTTAAGAGTTCCCTCAATATTTTCTGGCTTCAAATACAAAGTAATATATTCAGTAGGTTGACAATTTCAATCAAAATTGTGCTCAAGACTTTATCTTCAAACTTAAGCTGAAAAGAGAAGAAAAGGAAACCGCGAGCAGAAATCGGAGAGTGATATACCACACAAGACGAAATTGGAAGATAGAAGTTTCTATCTTCATCGAGAATCCCGTGTTATATGTGCACTTCAATTTATGCATATAAAAACGACTCTTATGAATTTCCTCTGTAAAATTCATACGCGTTTTTAGACTTATCATGCTTAGTCTGTTTATCAGAAATATCACAGTGAAACAGCAGCATTTACTGGACAACGTTTTGGACACAATTCGTTGTCCACATTGGTATCAGGTGAACATGGACAGTGAATTGTGTCCACAACGTTGTCCAGTAAATGCCGGAGTTTGACTGTGATATTTCTAATAAGCAGAATAAAATGGAATAACAAGCGACCACAGTGCAAAAGTTTTACACTTATACCAACTTTACTTGGAGGCGTAAGGGGAAACCTGACTCTACATCAAGGTGATATGAACTCTTCTAATGTGTGCTTTACTGACTGCACACCCAATGATAGTATTACAGTAATCAAACGCCCTATGCAAAAACACTTGAGTCGGTTAGTGCCAAAAGTACTTGAGATATGTGGTGGCCTCACTTTTTACGTTTAGAGATCCCAGTATGTTTTCATTATCCCAGAACGTATATTCAGTGACCAAACAAGTGATACACTCGTCATCTGTGAGGGGCTTATCAAATGAGGAGCGAAAGACATAGCGGGCCTGCAGTACGTATCTCCTCAGACGTGAGAAAACTTATTGGGGAAGAAATTATTTCGCACATTAGTCTTACAACACTCAGTTTTAGCTAATTGTTTGTGATTACGTATATTGTAAATAGGTGTTACGACTATTTTAACTCCTTGACCTCATGAGTGCATTTGCTCACAAAGTAGTTTGTAATAAAGGATAAGATTCATTCTAAGTCGCCTCTTCTAGAAAGGTTCTAGTCCCAGCATGTTGTGTCCGGAGATGTAGTCAAGGGTGCAGTCAGCTCCTGGTGTTCTTAATGTAAGGTGGCGTTGTGCCCTTTCGATTTTTAGCTTCTCGTCTATACGAAACTTACTTATTACAGATGGGCGGTATTCCAGAATTGGACGGATGCATATCTTGTGGAGTAAAACCCGTGATTCAATGCAATAAGAGTTACGAATGATGCACCCCAGGAGTCTGGGTAACTTAGTTTCGCTGTACGCCGCCGCTCAGGGAAATTCAAGTCACTGGAATATCTGAGCCGTAGGTCAGAGACAGAAGCAAGTTCTGGCAACCGTTGTCTAGATACTTCAAGTATCAAGTCAAGGTTGCTGCCAACAATGCAGGTCCGTCCTCATTTGTTGATGCTGAACTGAAGGAGGGTTTCAGCGTACTGAGAAGAAACATTTTCTAGTTCATGTCGAATAGGAGTCATGGTGTCACCTAGCTCATGACTATAACAGGAGTAAGCAGATTCTGGGTCGTTGGCATATAGAAAAGCGTCACCTGTTGTAAAGCAGTTGCAAACACCGCTACCGTAGATAGTGAATAAAAGGGGCCCGAGAACTCTACCCTGCACAACTACGCTTGTGGTTCATCTTGGAGTGGACAGAACTGAATTGATTTTTGTTATTTGGATGCGATCACTGAGAAGTGACTTTAGCCAGCTTAACAGAGGGTTGCTGATACCTAAGGCGTTTAACGCCTGGATAGTATGTTATGCGAAACCATGTCAAATGTCTTGAATATATAGAAGTGCAGTACAGGGACTATTTTGCGTGCCTCGCGACTACTGGTATTAAGGTTGTGGAAGCCGAACTAACACGTGATCCGCCATCTATTTTTCAGAAAGGCTTGATGAGACTTTGTTATAAAATCTCCTGCGAGTGGGTATTCAGACATACTGTCCCTTACAACGTTTTCCTTAATTCGCGATGGGACCGGGGTTATATTGATGGGTCTTTAGTTGCTGACATTAACCTTGCCCCCAGATTTGTAGCGTGGAGTTACAAAACTAGTTTTCCATTCAGTTGGGTAAGTCCCATAGGAAGAGTGAACAACTTAAGCGGAATCAAGGGAAGGTCCCGCACACTATTCCTTGTAGCCATTGAATCGAGGCCGTCTATCCCATTCCTTTTGTAGGTCGTAGGCTTTTGATGGGTTCGGTTATGTCTTTGCAAGTAAATTCTGCAGTCGCAAGATGGTTGCTGAAGAGTGGCGTTCTACTGGTGAGAGTATGCGTCTCAGCACTGAAATTCCCAAACCAGTCGCTAAGTAGTTCCAAAATCGTGACTGGGTTGCTGTAGACCATCTCGTTATGAGGCAAGCATTGCACCTCTCGTCGTTTGAAGGCGTTCCCTTAGAAGTGGTGATAGACTGTATAACTTGGAGCTAGTTCTAAGTGTTTGTAACTCATCATTTCGGGCTTTTTATGCACGCAAGCCTTTGATTGATTCCAGGGTGTCATGGATCGCGTGCAGCGAGGAGGAATCCTTAGTTGGGTGGTGCAGATTGGACAGCCGCCCGAGCTTTCCGCGGTATACGGGCGGTATGTATTTCGGGTGGTGATATAGTTTCGCTGGTTTCACAAGGGCAGCAGTATCCAGACAGAACGTAACGCTTCTGTGCAAAAGGGATATCGTGGCTTTAAATGAATCAGCAACAAAGCGGTAATCCCAGGGGAGAACCTTAGAAGTTCTGTGGGCAGTTTATAGTCCGTTTCTTATAGCTGCGACATTCGATAATCCGTGAGGCTTGCTTACTATGGGCACTAAGTGTTCGGATAGGTAGACGACAGAATACCATTTTGTGGTTGCCATTGGAGAATTCGCCGCCAACGGAGGCAGCTACTGGGGTGATGTCATGGCGAAATACTAAATCCAACATATTGTCACTGCGAGTATGTGCGTGCACGCGTTGCTTCCACCCATAGAGATCTACCACGGCAAGTATCTCGACGAGTTGCTGTGGACAGCAACCAGCTGTCCAGTCAATTTCGGGAGGATTGAAGTCGCCAGCAATCAATCTAACTTTCGAACTGTATGGGGAAGCATGTGCAAATGATTTAGCCGGAAACGTATCCGTTTCCGCTGTTGAACGTGGCCCTCGATGTACGGAACCTATTAGCATTTTGCACTTGTCACTACGTAAGGTGGCCCAAAGCGAGTCACATAGATAAATGAGATGGCCACCCTAACGCCTGTGATCTTGATTGGCGCGACAGAGTGTATTCCTCTGTAGACAAGTCCGCATCCAGGATGCTAGATGGAATCCATGATTCAGTCCTAAGTAGTGTCGTCGGATTGGCTATGTTGATCGTTGTTTTAAAGGTTGATATTTTACTGGGCGTGGAACGTGCGTTGATGAACGACAACGTGAATAGATTTCTATGACTAGTGAATTTACCCACAGTATCAGTTATACCTATCTCATTACGTTCATTCCCACGTGATGTGCCTATAGGTGATGTGTAGTTCTTGTTGGAAGCGAAATGGGATTCCCCATTGGTTTATGGTGGTAGGACGACGGGTGGATTTGCTTCCTCTAAGTCTAGTGTGTGAGACATCTCTCCTATCAGCAAGCTTTTGCTGTCTACTAATGTTGCATGTTGGAGTGCGTTGTGGGTGGGTAAGAATTTTGGCGATTCCAAATTTGTGTCGGTGAATCGCGGGCTGGATATCAAAGGTAGTACATAACGTATGGTGACCCAAAAAAGTCACGAGGTCCAGGTGGGTGGTGTACCTAATCCTAAGGTCACGGTCATGTGAGTTGCACCCTGCTCCCGTTTTCTGGTTCGGATGTTTTAAGCGCGTAGTTTAAGTTCTGATACTCGATGGTGGCATGTTTCAGTTCATCGGTTCAGCGTCGCGGTAATCGTTAGTATAATACGCGCCATCGAAATGCGTTTTGTGATGATGGCACTGAGTCTAAAGCATTTTATTCCGGGGTAGTGGGTTATTTTATTTGGCAGTGCATATTTTTGTTGATGCCCTTTTGATAGCGTAATATTCTTTACACAAAATGTGCTTCATATTGCTCTGTCTAATATTAGTGTCCAGTTTAAGTCCCCGAGTTTTGCCGAAGTGCTTTCTGATCTCAAGTCTATGCTTTGATGGGACACTCACTACACTTTGGCCAGACTGTTTAGTCTTGGTATCGGGATTCTCAGGAACTGTCAAGTTCAACGTAAGAGTCGCATCATGGTCCACAAGTGCTTGTTCCACTGGTGATGCTGAAGGGTAACTACACACTTTTTTGCTGTCATGTGTTCTTTGCGTTCTTTCAGGTGCCTCCAAATTTGTAGAAGGAAAGGCTAAACCATTCTTAAAGTGCTTTCTACGTTGACATGTTGTTCTATCCTGCATCACAGTGATTTCCTCGAAATTAAAGTTAGCAGTAATGGTGTTCTGAGGCTTTATGTATTCACAGGATTTCCAAATTGTTCCGAGGCTTTCAAAACAGTTCCACATGAAGTACCTATGTGTAAAATGGCCAGGTTGAGTATGAGAATTTGGGTGCTTTTCTGGCTGATTATTGATTTGACGGTGAAGGGTTCTGCACGAAAGCCGGCAGAGTTTGCTTAACTTGGTGAGAATAGACGTCTGGTGCATAACAAGGAGGGATTCTCGGTCCATTCATGTTCCAGCGTCGTGCAAATGTTACGTTATGTATTCCGAAAGAAAGTCGACCCCACAACGATTAGACGGCAGAATTTTCGGGGAATGGGTGAAAAGAAACGAAACAGCATCTAGTTCGGATGAATGTCAAACCACGATTTCCATTCTCCTACTAATATATGACGAACTTCACCCAAAAATCATCACAGCTTACTTCAACACGTAAGGGATTGAAGCGTCATGCACCTTTCAAAAATCAACAGCATACGGTTTGACTACTTTCGACATTCATGCTGACCTTGATAGTTTAACTGGACTCGCTAAGGTGAAGGCACCCGATCAAGCATCCTCGCCGTTTGGCACACTGTCGTGTTACGTTGCACTGCTCGCAATCGACTCTCCAGCCAGTTAGTTGGAACTCATTGGTATCTTGGCACAACCATCCAAATATGCTATTCCATCCGACTACACTATCGTCTTCTTCCTTGGTCTCGTATTCGTGCGTATATAACGGGTCCGAATAATTAGTGACCGGTATTTGTGTCTGTCAAGTTCGCACCAGGACAAATCCTAAATTGATGAGCCCGACGTGATCACATATCCCAACCAATAACAGATATTGAATTGGTGAGCCTGTTCCATCTTATATTTGTATATTGTTTTCATTTCGATAGCGTTTATATATCCATTTACCACACTTTCTCATGTCCGACCAAATTCCCAAGCTTCTTCGTATTAAGCCGACTACGAACACGATCCAACTCGTGCCATATTGGCCAGACAATGCGGAAACATGGTTTCTGTATGCCGAGGCAGATTTTCAAGAACAGGGCGTCTCAGATCCTCACTCTCGATTTCTTGCCGTCATACGTTCACTACCGCGACAATTAAACAGGCATGTCACCGCACACATGTTTAATCCTGAAGTAAGTGATCCTTATGCACTCCTCAAAGCCGCACTCTTGAACAAAAGTGATCTCACAGATCGCCAGCGCCTAGACGAACCTCTTCGTAACATCGAGCTAGGCAGCCACTCAGCTGCTGAATTCCTCGCACGCATGCGAGAAGTTATCGGCGCACGAAAATTCGACAATGGCCTTTTCCGAGGACTTTTTCTCTCGAAACTACCACAACCGGTGCAAACCGTGTTGGTGACACTGTAGTCAGTCCCGCTTGATGACCTGGCAGCCTCGGCAGATAAAATACCGGAAATCTCTAGCAGACCCGTCTCCAACGTACATTCTGTCGGCGACAAATCAGAGAGCCAGGATTCAAGGGTGACCAAGCTGTGCAACTCTGTTAAACAATTGCTACAAACTCGAAGCACTAGTTCACGTAGAACTCCCCAGGAACGCGTCTTAGCGCATCGCAGCAACTCACGTGGTTGCCCCAAAACTAAACCTTATGGGGTGGAAAACCCTAAACGGTGTTGGTTTCATAATACTTACGGAAACGAAGCCAGAAAATGTCGTAAACTATGCAGTTTTAACAAGGACACAAACTCAGGAAACTGTCACGCCGGCACGTGTTCACGGCAACCGTAGCCGGCGGAAACAGCCGTTCGCTCTACGTCACGGATACTAAAACGAAAATTCGCTACCTCGTCGACACTGGCGCAGAAGTAAGCGTTCTTCCTGCACCAACAAAGGAACGTCATCATGACCCATCCTTCAATCTCTAAGCAGCCAACGGTAAGGCAACCACGACATTTGGGAGACAGTATGTCTACCTCAACTTGGGTTTACGCAAACCTATCCACTGGATTTCCCCCCTGGCTGACGCCTCTATACCGATCATTGGCATAGATTTGCCAAACCATTGCGATCTACTCGTAGATGCTCGCCGTGGACGTCTGATAGGTAGCAACACAAAGTTATCTATTGGCGGCACCACCTACGTGGGTCCGAGTTTAGCCATCGTTAGAACCAGACAATCAGGCGACGCGTCCTACCAAGCAGTTTTGGAGAAATATCCAGAGTTGCGACAACCGAAGCACACTCTTCGTGCATAACCAGCAATTTTATGCATCACGTCACAACCACAGGTCCACCTGTCGCATCCAAAGTGCGCCGTCTAGCCCCCGATAAGCTCAAAACGGCGAAAAGCGAATTCGACCACATGCTCGAACTTGGCATTATCAAACCGTCAAACAGCCATTGGGCATCGCCATTGCACATGGTTCCCAAAAAGGATGGCAACGACTGGCGTCCAACCGGTGACTACCGAAGGCTTAACGCCAAAACAACTCCGGACCGCAATCGGATGCCTCACGTTTATGACCTGACTGCGACGTTATGCGGAATGAACATTCTCTCCAAAATCGATTTGGTCAAAGCGTACAATCGGATACCTATGGCAGCAGAAGGTACCGCGAAAACAGCCATTATTACTCCTTTTGGCTTGTTTGAATTCCCGCGCATGCCATTCGGTCTTCGGGATGCAGCACAAACATTCCAACGCTTTATAGATGATGTCTTCCGTGGTTTGAATTTTGTTCACGTCTACATCAATGACTGTCTAATTGCGAGTCCAGATAAGGAGACTCACCTTAAACATTTGGACCCCATATTCAAAGGACTAAAATACATGGCATCACAGTAAACTTGTGGAAGTGCGAAATGGGAGTTGAATCACTCAGCTTCCTTGGGCATACCATTGACAACAAAGGTATACGCCCGTTGAGAGATAAAGTGGCGGCCGTCACAAACTATCCAGAGCCGACCATTGTGAAACATATCCGCACTTTCAGTTGCCTGATAAGTTATTACCGAAGGTTTATCCCCAACCGTGCCGCTACCATGAGACCACTAACACATCTACTTCGGGGAACTGCGAAGTTCGTGACTCCGGACAACGTGGCTAGACTTGCCTCTTCTAAAGTCAAGGAAGCCATTTCAAACGCAGCCATGCGTATGCACCACAACCCCAATGCTCCTTTGAGTACTGCTGTTGATGCATCTGACTTAGCAATTGCAGCAGTTGTGCAACAGCTGACTGACAACTGTTAGCCTTTCTATCGAGGCGGCTGCAAGACGTGGAAGCAGGACACAGTACATTTGGTAGGGAACTCCTAGCTATGTACTGTTATGTACGTCACTTACGACATTCGGTGGAAGGTCATGATCTCATTATTTTCACTGACCACAAGCCGTTGACCTTCTCTCTCAGCTCGGCGGCTGACAAATACTCCCCTTGTGAGTCACGACAGCTGGATTACATTTCTCAGTTCACGTCAGAAATCCGCCACATTTCTGGAGCAAATAACTCCGTAGCCGATGCACTGCCACGAATAGCTTCATTAAGCCGTATCGAGGGCGTTGATCTCGTTGAACTAGCTCGGTGTCAAAAGGAGGACCTCGAGCTGCATCATGGGTTGTCGTCCACAACTCTCAAGCTGCGACTTTGTCCGGTTGGACCAGAAAAGGATACAATTTTGTGCGATGTCTCTGCTAGCCAACCACACCCAATAGTTCCGAAGATTTGTCGACACAACGTCTTCAGTACGTTGCACAAACTGTCCCACCCAGGTGTACGAGCCACCATTAGGGCTGATCGCGCAACGTTTCTGCTGGCCTGGGATGAACAAAGGCATCAAGGTTTGGGCTCCGATGTGCTTAGCTTGTCGGAAGTGCAAAGCCACACGACACACGAAAAGCCCTTTAGGCTCCTTTCTAACCCTAGACATGCGTTTCGGCGACGTCCATATACGTATTGTAGGACCTCTACCAGAATCTAATGGATGCAACTACCTTTTCACTTGCGTGGACCGAGGCTCTGCCTCTAGTCCTACCAGGTATTCGTAACGCCTTGAAAGTTGATGCTGGATGTACCCTGCAGAACTCGTCTGTGCGATCACTCTTCGCCTACCAGGTGAGTTTGTTTCTTCTTTAACTTTCAAACATCTTTCCGACAGGGCATCTTACGTGACTTGGCTTACAAACGCAATGCGTTCAGTTAGGCCTTCTCCGGTTAGACGTCAAACGACTGATGTCCTCGTTTACCCCAGTTTACAAAAGACATCACATGTGTTTATTCGCCACGACGCCGTTCGTCGACCACTTGAGTCACCCTACGATGGTCCATTCAAAGTGATCAAGCGACACGAGAAATTCAACATAATTGAGCTAGACGGACGTGAGGATACTGTTAGTGTCGACCGTTTCAAACCAGCTTATTTCGAAGGCAACCCTATTATAAATGACGTTTCAGCTCGCTATAGCCGACTGACGGATAGCCCGGTTATCGAAATTCTTGACGATGTGCCTCGTAGTGCACAGTTACGACAGCCATCGGGGCAACAGAAAACACGATCAGGTCGAACCGTCAGGTTCCCGGAGTGTTTAAAGTTGCATTCAACTTAGTGGTGTGAAATAAGGTATGCCAACCATATTTTTTGGATTAATTCAATTTTTTCGGGGCACCATTTTTCCCACTTGCCGGCAATGCGCAAATCCTCGTGCATTTTGCCCTTTTATGTCAATTTTTCACCACTACCACGTAATGAAACATTTTTAAAAAGGCATAAACTGCATTTCGATATATTTATATAGAAATAATTCCCATTTTTACGAAACTTTTTCGTGGTATTGAGGACTTTAATTTATATTCCAGGTGCAGCCAGCACTGGACGGAACGTCAGAGGAAACTAAGGTCCGCGATCGAAGTATAATTCGACCTATTGCATTTTATTTTTCACTTGCAACGACACTCTAGGACAAGTTCAGACGACCAGGGGCCACTTCATGCAGTGAGCCCATCGGAAGAGTTTTACCAGTGAAGAAACCACTGGGTTTTTACCCCCGGCTGGTATCGTCTTAGGGTCCCCACGAACCCACTATGGGGGGGTGATCTGCAGCGTCACACACTTTTCAAAAATCAACAGCATACGGTTTGACTACTTTCGACATTCATGCTGACCTTGATAGTTTAACTGGACTCGCTAAGGTGAAGGCACCCGATCAAGCATCCTCGCCGTTTGGCACACTGTCGTGTTACGTTGCACTGCTCGCAATCGACTCTCCAGCCAGTTAGTTGGAACTCATTGGTATCTTGGCACAACCATCCAAATATGCTATTCCATCCGACTACACTATCGTCTTCTTCCT
Organism: Heterobilharzia americana; assembly: GCA_944470555.2. Lineage (NCBI taxonomy): Eukaryota > Metazoa > Platyhelminthes > Trematoda > Strigeidida > Schistosomatidae > Heterobilharzia > Heterobilharzia americana. Next base: position 13,691,128 of record OX104129.1, read on the forward strand.
TGGTCTCGTATTCGTGCGTATATAACGGGTCCGAATAATTAGTGACCGGTATTTGTGTCTGTCAAGTTCGCACCAGGACAAATCCTAAAGTCTTTGTCAGTATTTGAAGTGGGTAGCCGCAGGCCATATTTTGCCATATAGTTGCCCAATTTTTTCTTGAAGCTGTTGGATGCTGCAGCTGGGATTTTTCGGGTTCCATCAGCCACGTTCAAATTTTGAGCACAAGTTGGTTTCCACCCTGTGACGGGTGTTCTGTTTTAGGTTTTCACAACGTATGCCATAATGACCGTTCGGAAAAGCTCCACTGTTCGGGTGACTACATAGCATCTCGTAGGCCTATATCAAGTAGCCAAGTATCTCACGATTACTAAGATAGCACAGGTCTAGATCTTTCGCCCTATCTTCTCATGGATTTTGCCGCCTCTTCACGGCAGCCTACATCGTTCTTCTCTAAACCTTCTGCAATAGATCCACACTGCATCCGTTGTGGTGCTGCAATAAGGCCGTGGACGTCCAAGTGATGTAATTAAGGAATTGTCGTGCTACGAAATTAGCAAACGCAAAGGCCATTCACTAATTATTTGGACTCGTTATATACGCACGAATACGAGACCAAGGAAGAAGACGATAGTGTAGTCGGATGGAATAGCATATTTGGATGGTTGTGCCAAGATACCAATGAGTTCCAACTAACTGGCTGGAGAGTCGATTGCGAGCAGTGCAACGTAACACGACAGTGTGCCAAACGGCGAGGATGCTTGATCGGGTGCCTTCACCTTAGCGAGTCCAGTTAAACTATCAAGGTCAGCATGAATGTCGAAAGTAGTCAAACCGTATGCTGTTGATTTTTGAAAAGTGTGTGACGCTGCAGATCACCCCCCCATAGTGGGTTCGTGGGGACCCTAAGACGATACCAGCCGGGGGTAAAAACCCAGTGGTTTCTTCACTGGTAAAACTCTTCCGATGGGCTCACTGCATGAAGTGGCCCCTGGTCGTCTGAACTTGTCCTAGAGTGTCGTTGCAAGTGAAAAATAAAATGCAATAGGTCGAATTATACTTCGATCGCGGACCTTAGTTTCCTCTGACGTTCCGTCCAGTGCTGGCTGCACCTGGAATATAAATTAAAGTCCTCAATACCACGAAAAAGTTTCGTAAAAATGGGAATTATTTCTATATAAATATATCGAAATGCAGTTTATGCCTTTTTAAAAATGTTTCATTACGTGGTAGTGGTGAAAAATTGACATAAAAGGGCAAAATGCACGAGGATTTGCGCATTGCCGGCAAGTGGGAAAAATGGTGCCCCGAAAAAATTGAATTAATCCAAAAAATATGGTTGGCATACCTTATTTCACACCACTAAGTTGAATGCAACTTTAAACACTCCGGGAACCTGACGGTTCGACCTGATCGTGTTTTCTGTTGCCCCGATGGCTGTCGTAACTGTGCACTACGAGGCACATCGTCAAGAATTTCGATAACCGGGCTATCCGTCAGTCGGCTATAGCGAGCTGAAACGTCATTTATAATAGGGTTGCCTTCGAAATAAGCTGGTTTGAAACGGTCGACACTAACAGTATCCTCACGTCCGTCTAGCTCAATTATGTTGAATTTCTCGTGTCGCTTGATCACTTTGAATGGACCATCGTAGGGTGACTCAAGTGGTCGACGAACGGCGTCGTGGCGAATAAACACATGTGATGTCTTTTGTAAACTGGGGTGAACGAGGACATCAGTCGTTTGACGTCTAACCGGAGAAGGCCTAACTGAACGCATTGCGTTTGTAAGCCAAGTCACGTAAGATGCCCTGTCGGAAAGATGTTTGAAAGTTAAAGAAGAAACAAACTCACCTGGTAGGCGAAGAGTGATCGCACAGACGAGTTCTGCAGGGTACATCCAGCATCAACTTTCAAGGCGTTACGAATACCTGGTAGGACTAGAGGCAGAGCCTCGGTCCACGCAAGTGAAAAGGTAGTTGCATCCATTAGATTCTGGTAGAGGTCCTACAATACGTATATGGACGTCGCCGAAACGCATGTCTAGGGTTAGAAAGGAGCCTAAAGGGCTTTTCGTGTGTCGTGTGGCTTTGCACTTCCGACAAGCTAAGCACATCGGAGCCCAAACCTTGATGCCTTTGTTCATCCCAGGCCAGCAGAAACGTTGCGCGATCAGCCCTAATGGTGGCTCGTACACCTGGGTGGGACAGTTTGTGCAACGTACTGAAGACGTTGTGTCGACAAATCTTCGGAACTATTGGGTGTGGTTGGCTAGCAGAGACATCGCACAAAATTGTATCCTTTTCTGGTCCAACCGGACAAAGTCGCAGCTTGAGAGTTGTGGACGACAACCCATGATGCAGCTCGAGGTCCTCCTTTTGACACCGAGCTAGTTCAACGAGATCAACGCCCTCGATACGGCTTAATGAAGCTATTCGTGGCAGTGCATCGGCTACGGAGTTATTTGCTCCAGAAATGTGGCGGATTTCTGACGTGAACTGAGAAATGTAATCCAGCTGTCGTGACTCACAAGGGGAGTATTTGTCAGCCGCCGAGCTGAGAGAGAAGGTCAACGGCTTGTGGTCAGTGAAAATAATGAGATCATGACCTTCCACCGAATGTCGTAAGTGACGTACATAACAGTACATAGCTAGGAGTTCCCTACCAAATGTACTGTGTCCTGCTTCCACGTCTTGCAGCCGCCTCGATAGAAAGGCTAACAGTTGTCAGTCAGCTGTTGCACAACTGCTGCAATTGCTAAGTCAGATGCATCAACAGCAGTACTCAAAGGAGCATTGGGGTTGTGGTGCATACGCATGGCTGCGTTTGAAATGGCTTCCTTGACTTTAGAAGAGGCAAGTCTAGCCACGTTGTCCGGAGTCACGAACTTCGCAGTTCCCCGAAGTAGATGTGTTAGTGGTCTCATGGTAGCGGCACGGTTGGGGATAAACCTTCGGTAATAACTTATCAGGCAACTGAAAGTGCGGATATGTTTCACAATGGTCGGCTCTGGATAGTTTGTGACGGCCGCCACTTTATCTCTCAACGGGCGTATACCTTTGTTGTCAATGGTATGCCCAAGGAAGCTGAGTGATTCAACTCCCATTTCGCACTTCCACAAGTTTACTGTGATGCCATGTATTTTAGTCCTTTGAATATGGGGTCCAAATGTTTAAGGTGAGTCTCCTTATCTGGACTCGCAATTAGACAGTCATTGATGTAGACGTGAACAAAATTCAAACCACGGAAGACATCATCTATAAAGCGTTGGAATGTTTGTGCTGCATCCCGAAGATCGAATGGCATGCGCGGGAATTCAAACAAGCCAAAAGGAGTAATAATGGCTGTTTTCGCGGTACCTTCTGCTGCCATAGGTATCCGATTGTACGCTTTGACCAAATCGATTTTGGAGAGAATGTTCATTCCGCATAACGTCGCAGTCAGGTCATAAACGTGAGGCATCCGATTGCGGTCCGGAGTTGTTTTGGCGTTAAGCCTTCGGTAGTCACCGGTTGGACGCCAGTCGTTGCCATCCTTTTTGGGAACCATGTGCAATGGCGATGCCCAATGGCTGTTTGACGGTTTGATAATGCCAAGTTCGAGCATGTGGTCGAATTCGCTTTTCGCCGTTTTGAGCTTATCGGGGGCTAGACGGCGCACTTTGGATGCGACAGGTGGACCTGTGGTTGTGACGTGATGCATAAAATTGCTGGTTATGCACGAAGAGTGTGCTTCGGTTGTCGCAACTCTGGATATTTCTCCAAAACTGCTTGGTAGGACGCGTCGCCTGATTGTCTGGTTCTAACGATGGCTAAACTCGGACCCACGTAGGTGGTGCCGCCAATAGATAACTTTGTGTTGCTACCTATCAGACGTCCACGGCGAGCATCTACGAGTAGATCGCAATGGTTTGGCAAATCTATGCCAATGATCGGTATAGAGGCGTCAGCCAGGGGGGAAATCCAGTGGATAGGTTTGCGTAAACCCAAGTTGAGGTAGACATACTGTCTCCCAAATGTCGTGGTTGCCTTACCGTTGGCTGCTTAGAGATTGAAGGATGGGTCATGATGACGTTCCTTTGTTGGTGCAGGAAGAACGCTTACTTCTGCGCCAGTGTCGACGAGGTAGCGAATTTTCGTTTTAGTATCCGTGACGTAGAGCGAACGGCTGTTTCCGCCGGCTACGGTTGCCGTGAACACGTGCCGGCGTGACAGTTTCCTGAGTTTGTGTCCTTGTTAAAACTGCATAGTTTACGACATTTTCTGGCTTCGTTTCCGTAAGTATTATGAAACCAACACCGTTTAGGGTTTTCCACCCCATAAGGTTTAGTTTTGGGGCAACCACGTGAGTTGCTGCGATGCGCTAAGACGCGTTCCTGGGGAGTTCTACGTGAACTAGTGCTTCGAGTTTGTAGCAATTGTTTAACAGAGTTGCACAGCTTGGTCACCCTTGAATCCTGGCTCTCTGATTTGTCGCCGACAGAATGTACGTTGGAGACGGGTCTGCTAGAGATTTCCGGTATTTTATCTGCCGAGGCTGCCAGGTCATCAAGCGGGACTGACTACAGTGTCACCAACACGGTTTGCACCGGTTGTGGTAGTTTCGAGAGAAAAAGTCCTCGGAAAAGGCCATTGTCGAATTTTCGTGCGCCGATAACTTCTCGCATGCGTGCGAGGAATTCAGCAGCTGAGTGGCTGCCTAGCTCGATGTTACGAAGAGGTTCGTCTAGGCGCTGGCGATCTGTGAGATCACTTTTGTTCAAGAGTGCGGCTTTGAGGAGTGCATAAGGATCACTTACTTCAGGATTAAACATGTGTGCGGTGACATGCCTGTTTAATTGTCGCGGTAGTGAACGTATGACGGCAAGAAATCGAGAGTGAGGATCTGAGACGCCCTGTTCTTGAAAATCTGCCTCGGCATACAGAAACCATGTTTCCGCATTGTCTGGCCAATATGGCACGAGTTGGATCGTGTTTGTAGTCGGCTTAATACGAAGAAGCTTGGGAATTTGGTCGGACATGAGAAAGTGTGGTAAATGGATATATAAACGCTATCGAAATGAAAACAATATACAAATATAAGATGGAACAGGCTCACCAATTCAATATCTGTTATTGGTTGGGATATGTGATCACGTCGGGCTCATCAATTTAGGATTTGTCCTGGTGCGAACTTGACAGACACAAATACCGGTCACTAATTATTCGGACCCGTTATATACGCACGAATACGAGACCAAGGAAGAAGACGATAGTGTAGTCGGATGGAATAGCATATTTGGATGGTTGTGCCAAGATACCAATGAGTTCCAACTAACTGGCTGGAGAGTCGATTGCGAGCAGTGCAACGTAACACGACAGTGTGCCAAACGGCGAGGATGCTTGATCGGGTGCCTTCACCTTAGCGAGTCCAGTTAAACTATCAAGGTCAGCATGAATGTCGAAAGTAGTCAAACCGTATGCTGTTGACTTTAGAGAAGTTTGTGAGGGTCCAGGTCCAAACCACCTTGTTTCTTCGCAACAGTTTGTTACACTTTCTTCTGTGCTATCCGTTTTCCAGTGTGCCATGTTGATTGTGCTAGCGTAGAATTCTGGTAGTTTTTGATCTCTTGCGTCTATTTGTTAGGGCTTGGCTCGAGTTGTTGGGTTCACTCCTGCAGCGGACGAGGAAATTCCCTCTGCTTTCTAGCTTTTAACTTGCTTTGCATCACTATTTTTATCAAGAACTCGATTAAATCTGATGTCTCCCCACTAGATATCTTACCTGTCTAATCATCATAGCCGAACAAGCATTATTCTCTTATATCTCTATTATTCTAACTAATATCCTCTCTGACTTTTTTCCCTCCTTCTGGCTTCGTACGATTTCACCCAATCCGTTAGGCTTCATCATCTTAGTTTTCCTTCCTACGTTCCGTGATTTCATCTAAACTTTCCTCCCTTTTCAACAGACTTTCCACACTTTCGTGTTGCTCATTCCTCCTCTTTTGTTCTTCTCGTTTATCTTTTCATCTTCCTCATCGTTCTTTCGCAACCAATCCAAACAACCTTCTTTTGATACGACATCTGGGGAACTCATTCATACAACGGTCCCTGGATAAGTCATACACAATCCTACAAATCATACTTCAGGTTTTCCAAAGCTGCAGCAAGAAAGTTGGTGGATCTACTGCTTTGGAACCCACCAAAGACCTGGAACCGTTCCACAAAACTTAGAAGTGAGAGCAAAGAAATCGAATGGTTAGTATAAGCTTGTAAAACATTGAATATTGGATTGCCTCTATAGCTAAATTTCTCTGTTAGACTGGAAAAACTCATTACCATTGCTACAAATGAAGACACAAAGGATTTTCAAATCTTTAGTTCTGCAATAGGAAGATTTTGAAGATTAAATTACTTTTCGGGGATTTCAGTTTTATCTGTCACGTTGACTGGTTGGGCGGTATTACGAAGATATGATAGAGAAGCCAGTTTTCTTTGAACAGGTTAAGTTAGGCATTCTCAAATTCCATAACGATAAGATGGAAAGAGTCACGGATGAGACTAATTTCTTGCAAAGTCTGTGTGAGTCCTTGGAATCAGTCCTGCGTATGGGATTAAAGTGTGGACATCGTCTATTGAGACGAAAGGATTATTGGGATTGGATGAAAAAAGTACCACATATTTGCCAAGAATGCGATATTTTGTTCATCCTGGATATCAAGAAGCAGTTAGTCAGGTGAGTAATATTTTTCGCGCAATATTGTGCGTTATTTTGCTGGCTTACCAATAACCTGTTCGACCTAGTGATATTAAAGGGACAGATGAATAGCCCAACTAAGACTAACAAGAATGAGTAAATAAAGGAGAAACTATGATTGGAAGTAGGCAATAGCAAAGAAATACTGTGAAAAGTGTATAACTTGGGCTTCAACTTCTTCGAGAATGAGTCAACATTTTTTCGGAATAGTGTGGAGCGATACACAGTAAAAAGAAATCGGGGAAGAAAATGTGTTCAACAAAGTTACAACAAATGTTAGGCGAAACTCGGGGATATGTTGAGAAACCTCATGTTTCTAATTCAATTTCTTCCCATGGTTCATCGCTTTGGCTGGGCTTCCTCCTTTTGTCACTTTGGATACAATGTCTATAACTTTTATTTTTGCATTATTTGTCATATGTACAAGCAACAAGTCATATTAAAGATGAGGGTGTGATGGTTCAAGCCAACGAAAGTCAGTCGGGAAACCAGCAGGGTTCGATTCAATAAAATGTAGATAACTCTAAAAGGAAGGTGCCTTTTAAGACTTTTTGTTTGAGGATAGAAGTCTGTAAGGCTATGATAATCCTCAACCAGTGCGTCTCTATACCTGTCCATTCTTTTTTTGAATGAGTCAATTGATGATGTGGACACCACTTCCTCAGGAAGTCGGTTTCAGTAGTTGATTAACTGGTGTGAGAACCAGTACTCTACGGAGACCATGTTCGTCTTTACCTTCCTATTCTCCTGCTATGTCGTCTGAGGTATTCCAGCGTAGTGGAAAGGAAAACAGAATATAGTTATTTCTTAGAATCCTACATAGAATGATTGGAAATGCTCAGTGTCTGCAATAAGATAAAGAGAAGGGGTCCAGCTCCTTAAGTCGGTCATCGTAAGACAGATCATCTGTCTCAGGGATCATACAGGTGACTACCCTCTGAACTCTTTCCAGCAGGTTTGAGTCAATTTTCAGACCAGGATTTACCGCTTGTGTACAGTTTTCTGGTTTAAACCTAATTAAGGATGCCTATAATTTGGTGAACATATTACTTGTTTTTGTAAACGTTCTGCGTAATACTCAGTACCCTAAATCCCGAGCTGATACCAATCGAAAGTCTGACATGGTCTTCAGATTATAACACACTGACTCCTAGGTTATTGTGCGTCAGTACTGAGAGTAAAGGAGTCCCACCAATGTCGTAGGTGTTGCCATCTGCGTGCGCCATGTGCATGTTCACACATTTACCTGCGTTGATAGGCACCAACCATTCCTGTGACCAGATAAACAAGCCGTTTATGTCTGTCTGAGATGCACGTATCCTCGTCGTCAGGGTAAAGAACCATAAGGCATTTCGTGATATTTAGCAGCTCATATATGCCTTGCGACACCCCACTTTCTACTGACTTCTGCGAGGAGACTTGAGGACTGATCCTTACTCCTTGTCTTCTACGAACAAGGAGCTCTGATCCATTCAAGTAGATTGCCAGTGACTCCGAAACTTTCCACTTTCATTGGGCACGTGGAATGAGGTGCTTTGTCGAGTGCCTTACTAAAGTCGATGAAAGCGACATCTGCATGTATTCCATCATCTTCAGACTGTGAGAAGATCCGTCAACCACGAGAACTTTATACGAAAGACATGCTGCAAATGAGAGAATTAAGTGTTACTTTCTAGGTGGATCATTATGGCTTTTGTGACTACACTTTGCAGGATGTTTACCACTGTACTAGTCAAACTTATCGGTCTGTAGTTTGATAGGTCCCATCTAGAATCTAGCCTGTAGGTAGGTGTGACTATGGCATCCTTCCAAACATGGACAAATCAACGTAGACTCTGGTGCACAAGCGCATCGGTTCAAGTCGTCACACTTCACAGTAATATGCAAAGAGCAGGTAGATGAAATAAGTGTTATCAAAGTAGACAAAGTTGTGTAAGCGAATGAAACATTCGAAGATAAAAGTCAGTGCGAATATTCAAGCTTTAGAAGACGTCAGCGAGTGAATACATCTGCGCCACTGTGACCGATTTTCAGCCGTTTCACCAAGATACATCAACCACTGATTGCTATCGTTTCACTGACCCGGGCCAGGCAGTTTACATCTTTCCACATGGCTCACATCAACTTGCAGGAACTTGATGAACTGGTGCTACTGCTTGGTCTGGCCACCATAAGTCTTCTTCCAACCTGATGCAACTTCCCCCACCTGAATGACACGTCGAAGTGGGCAGTGGCTCGGTTCCCTCAATTTATGTCGGGGCTACGTCAGTTGACCATGGTTCACAACTTCATCAATCGACTTACCTGTATAACCTGACCTCAACAAACACGTGCAATGAATCGAAGACATATATGACTAAAACACTGTTACCGCTTTATGTCTTCTAATTTGAACTCCCATTTCTCAGTCATAACACAGGACACAACAGACTGCAGCGCGGTATACTCGTCTTTTGATAGACAGACAGTCGGATGTCTCGCCAGCCGACGCCACAGATGATGCAAATTGGCAAGTGTCAGATGAGCCTTCTGCATCCGTCAATGGCCAACCCGTTCGGGCTGATGCAACTCTCCAAGTAAGTGGACAGGTCGACACATTTCACCACTTCACTCCCTATCATTAAATTGGGAGTGGTCGCATACCAGTCCTGAAGCATCGTCTTACATTTCACAAGTGCAAAGCGCACACCAGATATACTCATATTTTCGCTCAACGCGTTCAGAGGACCCTGCATTTTGTAAGCGTCTTCACCCAACAGGACAAAATCGTCTGCATGCTTCAAGTCAAACAGATGACCTACAGGAAGTGGGTCAATTCCTGTGAAGTCACACTTACCTAGATGTCTTTCCGATTGATTCATCCTCCCAAATTGAGCGTTGAAATCACCTGCCATTATGACTACATCTGAACGTTTTGCTTTCTGTAGCAAAGTTGACGGCCTTTAACATAAGTCATCCTTCGCATCATCTAGACTGCAGTCACTGGGTGCGTAGGCGGAGATTACGAATCGACATCGCTTAGTTTCACGATCCTTCCTAGTTCTCACAGATGCATTCAGTCGAATGGCATATAAACCGCTGTTGACTGGTATCTGGTCGAGAAGCACAATTTCTGCCCTACAGTTCGGTGCCACGCCTACACCAGCGAGTCCATAAAAGTTCGGATGATCTGGAGGTGAATTTGAAGATTCAGTACTATAGCCAGATGAAGTCAATTTAATAATCACACTCGGGTTCTGTATACATGTCTTGGAGATACAGCGTACATCCATGGCTAGACATTCCAGAGTTTTGGCAAGCGATGCTTGATGTTCGATTCGACAGAGTTCGGAGGTAGAAAGCTCCGATATAAAGTCTATGGTGGGGTCTAAAGAGACTGGAAATGAGGTTTCGATGGCTTTGATCGTTTGCAATGGTTTCACTGTGAGATGTTGGGAAAGTGTAAGAGGTTTAATATTAGTATCAGGAAGTGATGAGAAAGAAGAAGACAAAGTTGAGGATGATGGGTTATATTTGATTGGGTAATGTGTACTACTAGAAGCGTGCTGGTGGTTGACAGTTCTTGGTTGCCCACACTGTGGAACGTTATTTCTTATTAGGGTACCTAACAGCGGAAGGACTTTTACGAGCACGAAGTTCGCGGGACATCTGCTTGAGGCTGGTCAAAGACAACCTCTCATTGTTTGTTGTTCTGAGGTTTGGTTGTTCTAACGCGAAATAGAGAAAACGCTACCGACGGCACCGGAATTCCGTGAGGGGTAGAGAAGAATATGCTATTTTTTGACTGACCTTTTCCAGCTCCGCTTTCCATTGGGAAGGCAGCATCAGCGCGGCACCACTGGGCATGCACGGGAGTCGAAATACGCTCAGCAAGCTTGCGCACGTTCATGCAATGGGCAATTAACGACACATTTGTGAGGGTTAACGATACTTTCTAACCTCCCTACCCTCAGTAGGTGGAGCTGAGCTCGAATCTGTGACGCATTGGCTGAGAGTGATCTCCCTAAGCCAATGGGCCACTGCTTCATGTCATCCAAGGGAAACACTTTACTGCTATCACACTCCCGTCCAGTCAGCAGTCCGACTTCTCCGGCAAACCCTCATCATATAGTAGAAGCTTACACTATAATGGTAACTGCTTTTATCTAAGCACTATTCTGGTATAGTGGGACCTTGAAGGAACACCCGTTCCATCAGTGTAGCTCCTTGAGTTATTGTGCTATGTAAGCCCAACCACCACATCAAGGTAGCAGCTGTCGGCCGGGCATTCTTTCAATTATAAGGGAGTGTGGCTTTACTGAGGAACTTTTTAAATATAGTAGTCAGTGAGTCGGCTACATAAAGTGCAAGCTGTCTAAATAGGCTTGGATGCAGCTCATCTGGTTCCGTTGATTTTTCAATATCCAGAGTACTTAATTTCTTGAATACAACGTTGCAGTCGATGTGCACATAGTCATTCTGTTAGACATCAGTGTTTCTGCTATCGAAGTAGTATCCACAAAAAGTTCCTGCGCAAAGACCTCAGCAAAATATCCAGCCATTGCTTCTACTTTTCCCTTATTCTCTTCAATTAAACAGTCAGTTTGTCTCTTTGATTAGAGCGGTATACCACGATACGTTTTATTCATATGATTCACATAAGAAAATAACCTCCTCGGGTCTTGCAATGCAGCCTTGGCAGGACGTGTTTCCAAGTACATACGAGACCGGCGGATAGCAGTAATGCATTTATTTTGGGCTTCTTTGTAATGCTTCTTCATCTCGGGAGTATCGAGGTGGGTGGCAAGACTAACACTTTTTCTTGCGTCGTAGTAAGATTTTGATTTTGCCGATTATCTGCGGAGGACAACATTTCTATCTCTTCACATTAGTCTACTAAGTGAAACGTTGGGTCACTCGTGCATATAACTGTCTGAAGGAGCACCATACAGCCTCAAATGAGGCTGACTGTCAAGTCCACCTAAGAGGTTGCCAAATTAAAAGCTGTCATGTCATGGCACAAGACCGATGCTGTGAATCAGAAGGTGATCACAGCCCGATTACTTTTACGAAGGAGTACGAGGTGTTGAGTGAAACATACATTATCGGCAGCGCAGCGTTTTACATATGCCACTTTCGTGTCCAACGGTTTTTATGGCTCTTACGGTTAAGATATTCTTAACGTGAAGGATAACGCTGCCACTTTTGCGTGCTTACTTATTACTTCTAAGAGGAACGAATCTTCGTAAATGTGTTTCACTGTCACTGATCTCAAAGACAACCAAGTTTCTGATATAGCAATGATATCAGGACTTTTTTTGTTTATTACACTATAAAGCTCAGTCCACATGTTTACGACACTACGTGCATTTTTGTAAAAGACGATAAAACAACTTAAATGAGTTTTTGTCCTATTCATGAAGGCCTTGGCATCATTTATTGCTGAAGCCTCACTACACGGAAACCGACCACTTTTCGGCCTTTCTTTCCTGCTGGCAGTCTGATTTTAGTTCTTCTGCTTCTTGTTCTTAGATTCTACCAGCAAGAGGTAAGTCCTTGCGCACGAACAATCCAATGCAATGAAGTCAGATGATGATCCCTCTCATCTGTTTATTTGAACACGACTTTCAGTACCCGGAACTTGTTTTCCACAAAGACTCTTTTTTACCTGCTCTATATTTCTTGCGTAGGGTGACCCCTGGTATGTTTCCCAGTAACTGCTTGTTTACCAAACTTTGTACCTTGCCATCGTGATGTTCGAAACGGTCACATGGTTCTGAGTCTACTTTTTTCAACTATGTCAAAGATTACAGACCTTTCAGGAAGCTATATTTTTGTTCTGTGGAGTATTGACAGTTGGTTCTATGACCGTTACTGGCTTTTTGGCTTGTCGTTTAATCTGAATTACTTGGGATTTCTCAGAATCAGGTGTGGAGGAATGACTAAGGTCTAGTTTAATGACCTTAACACTGGGAGCCTCAGAATAGATTTTCATCGTCTTGTGTGTACTTGTCGACATTAATCGAGTCGCTGAAACTGGGTAAGCACTGCAAAGATGCGGTAGCCAATGAATTATTGCAATCCTAGTTTTCATTATCCAGTAATAAGGATTGTAGGTCAATTGGCGTGTGTTAATCCTTGGAGTAGGTTTCTGTGTGAGGATCTAGTTTCTCCTTGAATTCTTTCAACGAAGGAGCTGATACCACTTGTTAGGGTAAGGAATTCCTGTCGTTGACCAATCTATGTGAGAAGCGTTGGCTCACGGTAGGTTAATTCGACCGTGGCTTTTAGGTTTTCCTGTAGGCTCTCGAAAATGATCAATCGTTTTGGGAGATAAGAAGTAAATTATATCAATCCCAAGGTCAGTGTTAAAAATACCCAATGCTAATATTGGGTCTCATCTCCCACGACAAGATAATGGGAAAAGATTTAGTCTCTAAAAGGGAAAGGGAAGGACCCAGAATTGTTCCTTGGGGGACCCCACTCCTTACAGGTTGCCACCTAGATAATTGGCCACTCACTTTCTACCTCTGATCGCATAAGAATTTTTAATCGAATCCTGTGTTGTAGTGCCAAATTCAAAACCTAATCGAAAGCCTTACTGAAGTCAGTGAACACATCTACAAGCATCCAGTTGTCACAGGCTGCTACCCATTTCTTTCTTGCTATGAGGAAGTTAGTGAAGCAAGATCGAACAACACGACACCCATGTTGTAGAGATGTGAAAAAATTATGGTTTCCTCTATGGCTGAGCATTCTATCTGTGATAATCTCTAGTACTTTAGTAACTATACTAGTCAAACTAACTGGACGACAGTTCGATACAAGTTGCTTACTGCTTGCCTTGAGAACTGGGTTCACTACCGCATCTTTCCAGTTTTTTGGAGGCCGAGTCTGACAGAGACATTAAGTAACTCAGTGAGCTATCAGGCACCAATTTCACCCATAAAGGATAGCGCTGTTGGATACGTGTCATCAACACCAGGGAATTTCTCAGATTTAAGGTTGCTCAGTAACCGAAGGACTACCTCTCTTTTGATGTGTACTGATCCCATTGTTGGGATATTTTCGGAAATACTGGTCGGAATAATATCATATCTGTCTACTGAGAAGAGTGCGCTGAAGTAGTTAGAGAGATACTCAGCTTTAGAAAGACTAGACTCAGCCAACTCTTCTGAATTTTCAGCTGACAGGAGAGATGTTACTACATCCTTATATTTCGTTCTCGTTTTAATGTATGTATGGACAGACCTGACAGGTGGTCGCAAGTTGCTTTTTGTAATTTATTCTGTACCTCGTGATATTTAGTTTACAAATATTCCTAACCTTGCAATACGAAGTCTTGAAGGCCTCACTACTTGCTTCTAAGAATAAGTGCCACGGTCGTTTCATCCTCCTTAAAAGTTTCAAGGTGCTCTTATCAACCCATAGAGGGCGGTTTCAGTCATATTACCCTTAAAACTTAGGCAAGTAATAGAACTCCCCATAAAAGTCAGATGTCATCGTCAAAACGTCGGATGGTGTCGAAATATTAGTATTCGTGATAAACTGGTAGTTGCTGAAATATGAGATATTGACTTCTCGCTAACTAAAATGTAATAGTGATAAGTGTAGTTGGGAAAGAAGGTAAAATGTGTAGTGCACCTTCCTGGCACCAAAATATAACTAGGGCTAAAATAAATAGTTTAAATTAAATTAACTAAATAAATCTCTAGCTTGCCTCCGGATGCTTAGGGTGTTTTAAGTTTTGTTTTAACGAGCATGCATCCGAGCAGGCTTGGACGCCATTTTTGCGCTCCGTTGTGCTGATCACCACGCACGTACTCCGAGTCCCTAGTTCAGCCTTACAAGCCAGATAAGTTGATTAAACTTTTCCCTCATTCATTATTATAACATTTACCTTAAATACATAGCTCCTTTAAATACATTGCGTATCAGTTCTTTTGATTTGTGTTTTGTTACCAGTACTTACACGTTAGGTAAAGTACTGGTTAAGCAGGTACTAGAGCACTTCAAATTAAGTAGGGTTGGTCAATCGTTACGGAATTGTAACACGCATCCCTACAAATGCTTTCATATTTGTATAAGCTGTATATCAGTTGGTTGCATTAATTACTCATTACGATAGCGAAGACCAACCATCTCGAAGCAGAGTTGAATGCATCAAACAGAACACCTTGACACCATGGCTAAGGGAGATTGGCAAATGCCTTTTTCATTTTTGTCACTGAATGTGATTCAACTCAGAAACCTCTTGCAAGTTCTCATTGTAGACAATAATTCAAATGTGTGGGAGGAGTCGACTATACTTAATTGCAACTCAACCCTTGAGCATGATTCGGATCTTTGACACCTTGGAGGTGAGTATTCAGTTACTGGGTAGCCATACCACATAAGTGGATAAAATTACGGCATGAAACAACCATAGTGATCGGAACAATTCATGATACCATTCATTGATTGCTCATTTACTTGCGAAAACGTTTGTCTCATTACTACACATCCGATCATCCCGTTTATTTATTAATGATGGACGTCTTATCTTCCTTTACAGGTATGTTTTCTTGTGGCCGTCGTCCTAGCTTGTAATTATTCTGTTGCTGTCAATTTTCTCTGACTGCAACCTTTTAAGATTGTCAAAAGAATTTTACCAAGATTCTCTCTGCTTTTTAAACAGTCAAACTGAAAGTATGAAATTCTAAGCCATAAACCAGTGCAATATTTACTTCACATGGTCTTTTTTCAGTTGGTCATCAAATCACTTTTTCTTTCACAATAATAAAAACACTTGGTATTGCGCAAAATTTCTTATACATCACAGCTACGAGGTGTAAACTCCATAACAATAAAACTCAGGTGTCTACAACTATTTCTAATATCTCACAAAAGTATGTTTTATGTAAGGTAATTGCTACTATAAAAGATGGTATATTCTAGATTTATTTAACGCCCAGTGACCACGTGAAGGAATATTACCTCAATTCGTCGTTGTGCGTGCAAGTACTGACACTATTGGGAACAATTAAAAAAAATACCATAATTTAAATGTTTAGGTGTATGTTACCCTTAATTTTCGTTTAAATTTAGCAAACAGTTGATGAGAGATTATAGGAAGTATTTGATAGAGTGAATGATACCAGGGTCGGATCTGTAGAGCACTGGACAAATTAGTCGTAGTCCCCCTTTTGACGTTTACTGATGTGTCGTCATCTTGTACGTTACAAAATTACAGTCAATCCCACTTATTCCGTAAGTGACTTGTTATGGTGGGCATTAATAAAAAGTAAAACCTGTGTACTGTGATAGAATGTAATTTCATTTTAGTTGATTTATTAGATGTATTACTAAGTGAAACTGTATTCTTTACTGAATTGCATTCCGGACACAATTTATCACTCATGTTGTACTGTTTTAGGTACATAAATGTCGATGTATTACCACTGCTCAAGGACGTGGACGTCTTCTCATCCGTCTGTTATTGAGTTCTGGAACTATAGATTTCCCTTTCAAATTACTACTAAACAACTTGCATATATCAGCTGCATTTTATGAACAATCAGAATCAGTGATGGGAAATGAGATTTTAATACAAATATTTTCTTCTCTTGTCAGTGAAGTTAGTCGGATTCCGTTTAGTTTAAATGTGGAGAACACAGAATTCCTTGATGAAACTTGGTCTCTACCAGCATTTAGAAGTTATACATTTGTTCCATGCAAGTATGTTACATCTTATCAATCTAATTATTATAAATAGTAGCATATATCTTTCATAAAATCCTTTATTTCGCTAGCCTAACACGCATAATTCTTATGCTACGTTGCGTAGAATGCAAGTTAAGGTTGTCAGATAAGTTCATAGTGTACATATTTAAGAAGCTCAACTAACTACAACTGAAGACCAATATTCTAACCGATTTTATGAACTGAATGTTGTCTCAGCATGTAATATCGATCAGATTGTAGACTCATTATATACCAGCCTAAATAGAATTTATTGATTTCAGGTTGGTGTTCATCATGGACTGACATCCGTTAGAGGAACATTAAAAACCTAGGAGCACTAGATAGCTGTTTCGTCTCACCATTGCTCACGCATGACCCTGCCAGGGATCGAACCCTGGATCCTTCAGGCTCCATCGTCAGCATCTTGCCATTGAGCCACTGGTTCATATTTCCAACTTCTGTCACTTCACGATAAAGCTCGACCATCACCCAATGTGATCTGTGAGTAACTGTTGGTTGACCCCACCGGTCACGACTTCTCGTTGAAACTTCGGGAATCACCTCTTGAGGCTAGTCACCAATGAGCACTAGAATAATTCAATTTGAACGTTTGTGGGGATTTATTTATTTATTTCAAAGTGGTATTCTTCATGATTCCCGAAGTTCTAATGAGAAGTCGTGACCAGTGGAACCATCCATTTCGGATATGAGGGCAGATACTCGACGACGACATCGGATGGAGGGCACCTATCGTAAACTGACAGAAGTAAGAAATATGGACCACTGGTTTCTGACTCAGGGGGTCAATGGTGACGTGCTGGCAGCAGAACCTGGAGGTTCTGGGTTCGGTCTCTGGTGGGATCATGAGTAAGGACTGCTGAGGAGTCTCATGCTGAGACAGAACAGGTATCCAGTGCTGCCGGGTTTCCAATGTTTCTCTAACTGATGTGAGTCCATGATGAATACCAACCTGAAATCAATAAATAAATCCTCACAAACCTCTAAATTGAAGAAACAAAATTTCTTGCACCCCAATGGCCATGACTAGTGTCTTAATGCAAATGTTCAGTTCAAATGAAAAATAAGGGTATAGTCATGCTCTATGGCCCAAAGTTGTACGTAGTTTCTCAGGGGATTAGGATGCATATTAATACATTGTCTTTCTTATTTCCTCTCATAGATTAAAGTACTCAAGAGTCTTAACCCAAGTAATAGTAGTGATCTCTTCATCACACTAAAGAGTTCGGATCTCACTGTAACAACTGAAGTCGAACGTAGTGCCGTTGAGAGGAATCCAAACGAGACTCGTATTATCAACTCTTTAGGTAGGATCATTTTGATTCTCCTCTTGATAGGTTATTTAGTTTATCGGCTTGATAGTTCTACCAATGGTTTGGAAAGTTCGTTTTGAAGACTCCTCTAAGCACAATGGATTATCCCAGCTGATGTCGTACATGTTCCAAGTTTGTACTTAATTCTGAGAATTCTGTATATTGAGTATGGATGGGTAGAATCAACCACTGAACTTTCCATATTCTCAAGTGGGTTTTAGATTGCCATAAAGACATATGCCTCGTAAGCATAACCCTTGTAATATATATACCATCAGAAACGTAGGAGAATTTCGGGTTCTTCTATACTTAGTAGAAACGGGCTCTTCTGATGGGATCAGGACGTTGTGGCAGCAGTAATACTTCTGTGAAGTTTTCTTCTAGTTTCTGACCTTGTAGGTATTAAGGGAGATTCTCCTAGTAATTAAAAGATTAAAAATAACAGCATGAAGCTAGGATAATTACCTACTAATTGGCTATCACGGCACAGAACTTCACCTAGTTATTCAATAAAAGTCTCATCATTTGTACTGTACTTATTCATAGGGTGAGTTGCTGCAGTTAAAAATGTAAAGTTGCCTCTGGTCGATAACAAAAATTTCTGTGTAAGTTTGTTGACAACAAATTTTTCTTATCCATTTATAGGACACTTTTTTAAGGAATATTCGTTCTTTCTTTAGAATTTGAAGTACAAGGTTTTTTAGAAAACAGTTGGTACCTGTTCAGGTTTGTACAACAATAATATTCCGTGTGAAAAATCCAGGTTGACGCTTTCGGTAAAACGAAGTACCACCTAGTCAATACATGACACATAAATCGAAATAGAACCTCGCATAGAAATGCATCAGTTCGTTGGCACACTTCACACTGCCATGCCAAACAGTAAATAAAAAAGTGATATTAAATTAGACAACAGGAGATAAGAAGAATGCATAGAAGTAAATGAAGGTTAGTGAGAATGTTCAAACTTTCAGCGATCTCAAAGAGTGACCACCATTGTGACTGGTTTTTAAACGTATTGCCAAGAGTTTCCAACCATTGGTTCTTATTATCTCAAGGATTCCGTAACCTTTCAACTGATACCAGCAGTATGAGACTTCATGGACTGGTGTCAAGTCTTGGTCTGACCACCCTTAGCCTTCTTCCAACTTCAGTTAAGGTAGGATGTGACTCCATATATACAATTTACATGTCCATTGTGCCTCCATCGGTGAAGGTTAACGACTTAATCGACTGATTTGCCTTCCTTATCTAGTATCATACCTCTAGCCTCGACACTGCTCACACATTGATCCCATAGTGACCAATGCCTGCAGTCAAAAACCTGAAATCTCCCAGTATCTACTTTAAACGGTCGTGTTTCAGGGATATCGCCAGGAACCAACTCGTTCCATCCAGTGCATCTTTCTACCACATCAATCTCCATCCCTTAACTAGGAGTTGGTGTAGACCAGCTCTGAAGCGTCATTTACATTTGGCAGTTATGAAACGCGTGCCAAGCATACCTAGATTTCCATTAATGACATTCAGAACACTCATCATTTTGTCAGTGTCTTCGCCTAACAGAGCAATATCAACTGCCTGCTCTAAATCAACTACTTGCCATCTGAGGAGAAAATCAGTTCCTGTAAAGTAGGAGAGAACTATTTTTATGTCCATTAGCACATTTATGATTAAGTTAACCAGGGATGGCGACTGCAGACGTCACTGGTTGTCGTCGCTTCAGAAAGCAGCTCCCTATAAACTCTTACAAGTCTGCATGAATTTCGAGTAAAGAGCTTTGGTTAACATTACATAATTGATTAGTACTTCCTGCACTCAGATACCCCACAGCAATTGTCGGTAGACAGAATCGAATGCTGCTTCCAAGTCAAGAAATATAGCAAGTGTCAGGAACCGCTAAGTGGTCCTACTACAGTTAGCTTTTCTGAATTCTATATAACTACCTTGAAATACGATGGAAAACAAACTACCCGTTTCCTCTACATTGCTTCGTTCTACGTTTTTGAAGTCCCATTTGCACTCATTGAATGAATATCTGTTTTTGGTCTTAGCTGTGATTAAGGACTAGTTGAAGACAGGAACCGGCATCCTTTCAGACGTTTTGTTGTTCCACTCAGTAAGAATATGCTTTATATGCTAATGAATTGAAAACACTATGGAAGAGGTACTCTTTTAGATCTTAAGGTTTTCATATCATCGATGTGTGAACAGGCAGGATATTTTGGGAAAACAGTGAATCATTCACAGCGTTCTATGATGATTTTTATTCGCACTGCCCTAATTTTTCATCATTTTCGACTCAACTAAGATAAGATAATTGTTTCAACTTCTCGAATATTTAATTTTTGTTTATTCCTGGGATTTATCTAGATTGACGAATTAGATATTTATGGTTTTGTGCTTTTCCTCCTGATTGCATCAATCCAAAGGGAGAGGCGTTTATCCATCAAGGCGTAGGGCTTAAACTGAATGACTTCATTAAAAATATATTCCTAAGTAAATAACTTTATATTCCTTACTTTACAGAATGCTTGGTGCCCGGGTAGAAACAGTAGATGGTCATTATTTAGTGACAGAAGTAGATCCTACTGGAGTTGTTGCCGAAGACAATCAGATTACTGTTGGGGATATTTTGTCTAGCATGTATGGTTGTACATTACGTAATTCTGGGATTTTTTTAAACAATCTTCGATCACTTCACAATGGTCAACCTGTTCCCGTTGGTGTTACAAAAGCGCTGATGCCTGATGGACACATATATCCTCGTGTGAAGTTTCTTTTAGAACAACATGGTTATTTTAACTTAGTTGTAGAGCTTGAAAAGACTGGACAAGGTAATACATTTTCTTTTTCGCCCCCTTCATTAACACTACTGAGTGATCACCAGACTCCTATTATGTTTACCGAAAAATTCATAGATGAGTAAGCGCTTAGAAATCAACGTCATTTAATAGCTTATGGTTAAATTCGTTATGCTTTATATCTGAGGAACAGATTATGTGTACTTGGCTGGTGGTTGTTTGTTTAACTTCGAAATGTAAATAACACTGAAGATTTTGCGGTTACGTGGTCAGACTCCTATGCAACGTATAAATAAGACAGCAAAAGCTTATTCACTTGTTTCAAAGGCGTAAACAACTATCTTTCCGAATCAGTTACAACTGATGATTATAAAGAGTTTATTTTTGGTCTTCTCAGTTGAGAAGATACTTCTCTCTGTTACCGTTTTGAATATAAAATTTCGTCGATAAGGTCAGATAGTGAAGTACTCAAGTGAATAAAGTTATCGTATCAGGTCATTGGATTAGTCATATTCTACTAAATTCATTGTTTTCATTGCCTTCAAATTCGTCAACAGAGTCAAGTGTATGCGTACAGTTTGCCACCGATTGTGGCTGTAGAAGATACTGAAGAAAGATGTCAGTAAATCGATGCAGGGATTTGATGTCTGTTCAACGGGCATTAGAAGGTAGGTGTCCTGACCGATAGCTATTACTTTGACGCGGTGGTCGGGCTTGTGTATCACAATAACCCAACGAGCGACACTGGCTGGAACGCTTTATCCCTCGAGGTCCTACAATACCAGGAAGGTCTGTTCCTTAGTGGTTAGACAAGAGGCAGTTACCTTCGTAATGTAAAATTACCACACTATGGTGGAAGTCTGAGGACGAAGTCGTGTTGGTGATTGGATGCGGTGTGACAGCAGTAAGGTGATTCTCTTGGATAAATAGCAGCGACAGGTTGACGGTGCCTTCTCAATGGGTAGAGAGAGGATTAGAGAAGCTCGGTCCCCAAAATAGCCCACTTCTCCCTGCCTGCTATGGTCTTCCGTTCCCAGCTGCATGGAGTTTCTCTATTCCGCGTTAGAACAACGAAACGTCTAAACAACAACCCACAAAACGCTGTGTAGCCAGCCTTAAGCAGATGTCCCATGGTCTCTGTAGTCACCTTAAAAAGAAGTAACCTTCCAAGTGTGACTAGGCGGGAAGTGTCAACCGCTCACACGTATCTAGTAGTACACGCTTCTACAAGAATGTAGGGGAGTGAAAACGGGCACAATTGTACATACAACTAGGTGGTGATGCAACTCATCTTACTGCTGTTCCGTTAGTGACTGCCACCAATAATGTGCTATTATTCTTTCATGTCAGTATCAAGAAGTATATGCTCTTTATTTCTATCATATTGCAATCTAAAGCTTTCCTATTACGTCAAATGTTGTATAGCTTATTACAAAACAGTAGATTAAATTTACGTTAAATAAAGTGAAGCATCACATTGATGTTACTGAACTGAATATATCTTACCTTGATACTTATATATATATATATATATATATATATATATATATATATATATATATATATATATATATACAGTGGATTTATTAAGAGGCATTAATCGTTACTTGAACTTCAAATCAATATTTTCTTGAATCTTTTCAGTTCATATTGTTGACAATCCCAAAAGTAGTTTTTTTGATCAGAGACCTTGGTGTCGTTTTCGATATATTGGTCAGTATGAAGTTGGTCCAAATGGTGGTGTAAATATGATCAATCGTTCTATTATTTCCCTTCTAAGTAATTTGAAGAGTTCAAATGGACAAACTCCGGTGTATATTGAATTAGGTAGGTGGTGTAAATTGATTTCATTTCCTGGAATTATTTGTTGATTGAATTATGCTACCAGAGATGACTCATCATTCAGACTATTCAATCATTATTGTTTGATAACAATTTTTCGCACTTTATTGTTTTGTGAAAAGTTGTCATTTTACATAATACTTCTTTCTTTGTTCAAGGTGTACACCGAAAATCGAGGGATTCAATTCTTCACCTATTAGTCGTTTATATCAGTATATAAAATGACCGAACCAATGGACTCACCCCATAAAATTTCATACCAACGAGTTTTCTTGCCTTAGAAAAACTTTTACTTCCTTCAAAAATGTATGTGTAACACAGTTGATGTATAACTTTTGAGATTCTGTAGTTTAGACCTATATTTTCAGTACATTGCTGATCAGTGTACCATCTTAAATAATAGTATGACTTATATTATGTTGCTTGGTGTTAATGGGGATACCGTGTGAATGAAGCTAGATGTAACTGTTGTTTACACCTTAATAACACCCAGTGACCACATGGTTTCAAAACCCGTAGGTAGGCTTTGTAAAGTTTTTAATTAATATCAAAGACTAATGGAAGATGTTTTCGTCTTTGTTTAACAACTGTGATCGACAAACAGGTATTGAAAGAGCTCAACGAAATTCACAGGAATATTGTATCTATCAGCAGAATGTGTTTTGAAACTCCAGGTGGATTCAATGTGGAGTTTAATAGTATTTTAAAAGTGTAACCAGTACTCGTTTACACTTTTCTTGTGATTCGATAACTTTAGTAGGAAATGGTGAAACTGGATAACCACCGACTTCTTCATGTACTGTTATACAAGGATTATGGTGATGATTCGTTGTCCCAACCTCTGCAGTTTAATCTGGGTTGAAACCAGTAATGGTTATTCATTTACACACATATTAAAGTCACAGATTAGTCTGAGATATAAATAACAACAGAAAATGCGCTAAAATACTAGACCTGTTTACCAACAATAATCGTTCCTTTCGGTACTTCTCACTTCAGTAATTTGCGGAATTATGCCATGAAAGTTGACCAGCGATTTCGAAAGAATATGACACCCATAAACAATGTTGGAGAATATTTATAGCTTAGAGGGATGATCTTGGTTGTCTTGCGTCCTCTCAGCTGGATACTTTCAGTGTCTTCCTAGACAACTTCTTCAACACTAACTTCAGTTTGAAATGAGATATCAGGATTTCTGTGTGGAAGCTTCAGTAACTTGCCTTGACAAAGTGGTTTGTGTTTGGTGGTTCCCTTTGGTTTTTGTATCACTGCGTGTGCAGGTTTTCCTATTGACCTCTCGACCTGCCTTCTAACCTGTAGTTGCTTAACATTTTGTGTGCTGGTTGATAGATTGTATGCTGTTTGCTTCTATGAGCTTTCTGGTATTCTTTGTGTTCCCTCTGTCCAATATCTCTCTATTTTCAAAATTGAATTAATATCTGTATCTGTCTACATGCATTGGCATGTGCGACGAGATGTCGTCACGTTTAATAGCCAATTGATCTATTTTTGATTTAGCTTAGTTTTTGTGCTCTGTTATTCTAATCGACTCCGGTGGACTACTTTGACCTATGTATTTGACTTCGCAACCATTGTAAAGGATTTGGTAAACTAGATTGTTTCGCTTTGTAGGTTAAAAGGTCCTATCGATGCAATTAAGCAAAATAATTGGGTTTACCGAATCCCTTACAATGACTATGAAGTCAAACGCATAGGTCGAAGTAGTCGACCAGGATCGATTAGAATAACGGAGCACAAAAACTTAGCTAAATCAAGATTGGTAGATCCTAATAACATAAAAAATTTAGAGAAAAGCTTGGCTATATCTCTGCATGCAATTACACACAATCACACAGTAGGGTGGGACAGAGCGACAGTGGTAAAAACTAACTTAGTTGGGTGGAGGGAGAGATTGATAACCGAATCATTGTTTATCGAATCAACATGCAGAGATAGAAATGATTCTGCGTCTGTCCCAGATATATCGAAAGTCCTACTACCCTTTTCATCGCAGAGAAAAAGAGAATATTAGGAATATATGAACTCTGTATCACAGTTATGGAGTTACCTGATATGAATGTGGACAGTAAATTGTGTCCGAAATGTTATCCAGTAAATGATATTGTTTCGTTTTTTGACATTTCTAATAAACTGACTAAAATGGAATTGCAATCCTCTACAATGCCCAAGTTTTACTCCTAAATTTATCCAATGTAGTTCTGATCTCAGTTGTTGCAGTTCATTTTTTAAATGATATTACGTTTGCCTTCTTTGGCTGTTGCGTCTTTTGGTCTGCATGATATGGATCTTTTATGCCGATGATACTTTTATTATTAATAAAAAGGATGAATTAGAAAACGTTTTTAGTTTGATGAAAATTGTTTTCGAATATATTAAATTCATAATGGATAAGGAGTCGAACAACGAACTACCATTCCTAGAAGTTTTAGCCAATAGAACCAACGTCGGAGGATTGGAGACTCAAGTGTGCAGGAAGTCAGCATACACTGATCAAATCCTCAACTACAGTAGCAACAACCCAACAACGCACAAATCTAGATACGTACAGACTTTATTCGAAAAAGCAAGAACACGCTGTAGTATAACAACGTCATGGTGAGACGAAACCTCTCCTAGTTAACTAGTTCGCTAGTTTACTAGCCGGTTCTAAGCCCGGGTAAACAGGAAAGCTTGGGCATAGAGCTAGCAACCCTACCCCGTAAAACCAATCCAATCGCTAAAGCACAAAAAATATAAAACATAAAAATAAACTTATTCCTCGCTGGAATCGGGAAGACGAAATGACTCCACTTGGTGAAAGCCTTCCGGAACCCAATTGGTCGATGTGTCTTCTCTCGATGACAGCGAAAGTAAACATAGAGAAGTAGAATGTCCGCACACTGTTTCAAGCTGACTGACTGGCAAGGCTGCCCAAATTGCAAAATACATGAGAAGGAATAGCATAGATGTGCTAGGAATCTGCGAAAGCAGAGGGAATGCAAGTGGACTCTGCAAACTGTCAACTGAAGAGTCAATAAACTACTCCAATATTGCCACCCACACGACAACCACGAACACACCGAGTTCTCGAGTGGCTGTCATGATGTCCCTAAGAGCATCTAAGGCTGTCATGCTGTGGGAACCAATCTCCTCCTGCAGAATCATGACACCAAGATTCAATTCAAAAAGAATGGAAGTCACAATCATGCAATGCTACGCTGTGCACCTACAAATAATGTAGATGAAGTGAAGGAGGAGGAATTCTATAGACAACTGCAATCAGTAATGGACAAGACCCCACCCAAGTTGGTGACATCAAAATTATAATGGATGGTGTTACATGAATGCCGAACGGGGAGCGGACAACACAGGAAGAGAACTCATGATGGATCAACAGGCACTCAATGAAATGATGAATGAGAATGGAGAACTGTTTGCGGACTTCTGCACATTCAACGATCTGGTCATTGGAGACGAGGCAGTGTGTACAAGCACAAGGATATTCACAAAGTGACATGGACACACTAAAAATCAGATCGACTTCATCTCAATGTGAAGAAAGTGGAGACGCAGCCTACTGGACACAAGATCAAAAAGGAGAGCAGATGTAGTTTCAGAACACTCACTATCTAGTACAAAGAACCTGCCTTCACAATGAAGCTGAAAGCCTTCACAGAACTTGAAGTTTAACACCCAGCACAGAAACTGAAGGACGAAACTACAAATGACATCTTCACGTCAGTCAGTTATCAGGATGAAATGGTAGACATAAAGCGACATACCTGAAGAAACCTGTGTGAAAGAACACTGGAACTCTGAAAGAGATGTGAAAGGAAACCTGCATAACTGTGTCAGGAAGGAAGAAGAAGCAGGACAAGGAATAGATCTCGACGTATACATGGAAGCTGATTGAGGTGGGAGAGGAAGATGGTGAAGCAGAAGATGAACCAGTGCAGTAGAGTGCAGGGATGAACAACGAAGAGGGGAAGTGAACACAACCTATAAAACACTACACTGGACAAAGAAGTGAAGAAGAGTGCGCGCAAAGACAAAAGACACTTCTACGACACATTGGCAAGTGAAGCAGCACAGGCTGCAGGTAGGAGAGACCCTGACAACACCATATAAAATAACCATTTTTAGGAGGGGAGAGATCAACATAGCGCAGATCATAGTGAAGGAAACTTAGTTAGCAAAGAGGACCCAAAGGACAAATAATGGTGAAACGTAGAGAATTACTTCATGTCTGTTTACAAAGAACAGCAGTTGCCACTCAACTTCATCAGTTGTCTGTCCAATTCATGAATAAACACAAAGTCGTTGAGGAAAAACAACCAACATATCATCCTACCAAACATAAAGAATATATCAGATATTATGATAAGACTACTGAGAATATTTGGAATTTATGTGGTTCACAAACCAACAAATTCGCTTCAAAGCTTACATGAACATCAGTCGATAGTTGAACGTCACGACATTGTGTCATTTATATGCCTGGATCTGGACAACTGTGGACATGAATTCAGTTTTGAAAATGTAGAAATTTCGGTGGGAGGAAGCCCGGAAACTACAAAATAACTCGTAGATGGTTGGTACGCATATCAGTAAGCATGCAGATAGATAGGTAGACAGACAAACAAAATCAACGTAGAACCCCGCACACAGGTTTATTCGTTCAAGTTGCCATACTTCCTAGTAGTATACAACCAATAGGTGGATCGAAAAAGAATGATATCAAAGTAGATGGAGTCGTGTGAGAGAATAAACCATTCGCAGATAGAGGTCATTGCGAATATTCAAGCTTTAGAAGACGCTACTGGAACCGATTCATAGCTATTTCATTAAGAGACTTCAGCCACTAGTTGCTATTGTTTCATCCTGGTCAGGCAGTTTACATCTCTCCACTTGGCTCAGACCAACAGTCAGGGATTTCACGAACTGGTGCCATGTCTTGGCCTGGCCACCCTGAGTCTTCTTACAACCTAATCCAACTTCCCTAGCCAGAATGACAAGTCGAAGTAGGCTGTAGGTCAGCATGCGCAGCACATGTTGAAGCCATCGAAACGGATGAGGGTTCATAACCTCATTAATCCACTTGTCTGGCAACGAAAGCTTCCCGATTAAACCAGAGAAGGCAACACAACCAAGATCTAAAACGTTTATTTATAATTTAAAAAAATACACTAAGCAAACAGTCCTGGCATTCCTTATTAATCCAATGAAATTCCTGACTTATTAACATAATTCCTTCCACACAATAGCGTAAATCGAATTGCTAAGCTCGAAACCTGTTGTTTCAATAACCGATAACCTGTGGTGTGTATACTTATTTCCCCTGCTTCCTACCAACTCAGTGGCGGAACCTTACTAACCTCACATTCCGTTTATCATCGAAAATCAAAATGAGCTCAATATACACTGAAGCATGGTTGGAGTACAGACAAACACGCCACAGGTGGTGCTAATCCCATATGAACCCACACCATGATTAGCTTTATTGCAGTATGATCTATCTCAGGGTTCTTTTATGTAGAATAGCCAGCCCACTAGGAAGCAGAGCGGTGGTTATGGTGGATAGCAGCGATGGTTGAAAATCACAGCCTGTAAGATGCTACAGTTGACGACTTTTATTATGCGGACATATACGAGAACGTTACCATTGGGTTCTTGCCTAAAAAGCCTATGGTGCACGCATACACACGCTCCTGGAAGGCACCACTTTATTTGTCAAGTGTAACTATTTAAGGTTGACAATAGCTTAGTAATAGAATTTTCCTTTTTTGTTGTATCTAAGCTTCAACCTATGCACTAGAGGTGTAGAAATTGAATGTGAGCTTGGAAAGCTAACCAATTATGTGTATGCATCTTATTCGTTGTCGTAATGTAAATTATTTGTAAAAATACTACATTCCTTTAGTTGGCTGAGAGAAATATATTCAACCACCGTATTGTTAGACTTCATAGTCTGAGTATTGAATTCTCCTACATAGGAAACAGTCTACAAGTGTAGTGGGCGCTGGTGATCAGAATGGATATGAGTAGTATATGTTGAGAGAGCGGCAGAAATCATAGGCAATTACCAGCAATGGGTAAATATTCTGCCCGGAGAAACCCAAGAAGTAATGTGGGCATATGAAGAGCGAATCGAGATACTAGCAGAAGAGGAAATGAAACACATTGTGCGAATGACTGTCTTAGTGAAAAGTGTACAGTATTTGATGACTACTATACAAGATGTCAGTAATAAACATTTCTTCCTTCGTCTCCATCTTGTCGTTTCCTACATCTTCATTTCTATTGCCTTTGACAGTTTTATCATTCGCATAAATAGTGTACATTGTATTCTTTCCGTGTATATTCACTGACTTCAGGTGAACTAGGTGTGACTGTATGGGAAATAGAGTTGAGAAATGATAAAATTGAACGTGCTAATCAACCACTATTACGTCATTCCTATCCTCAAATATCTTCATGTGGTCGAAGAACTGATGAAACAAATTATTTTGCTTATATAGCCGGGGATGAATCATGCACTACAGCAAATCACTTCACTTGTTATGTGTTTGAATCAGTTGACAGAGAAGAAGCTAGAAGGATTATATCTGGTCTATCATTGGGTTTCGATAGAACCCATTGGACTCTATAACATTTTAGATGGATTCGAATTTTTGAAGAAGGAGGAGAAGAAAAGCAATCTCTTATCCATTGTTTATTGTGATAAATTACTTATACTACTCGTTTCAATAATTTCATCTTTCGTCCAATTCTGATTTCACTTATTCCTATTTAAAAATTGATAATAGGCGGCTAATTATTTCAGTTTTTGGCATTTCCTTATGGGGACATATAGTGTAATTGTATAACATTCAAATACTTTTAGTCTTGTTTGTTTTTCATAACCGAAATATCGATTAGTGGTTCGTATTTTTTGTCCCTCATGCACTCTTTAACTTATTTTATTTGTCAAGCATAATTTCTATTTTCTTCTTTTATCTATTATTTATTGATTTGTACCTGTAGGTTTTTTGTTCATCAGTTGAGTATGTTAGGCTATTCATTTTCATGTCATGCGTATTGTTCATACTGTGTGTGTGTATGTGTATGTATGTTTCTGTTTCCCATGACTCATCAACTAAATGATCTTACACCATTGAACAATCTTTTAACACTGACGGGTGGTGTATGCATTTCGCTGTGATATACTAACTGTTTTAATCTGTTATATTATTATGTTTTGGTATTGGTGTGAAAAAATTGACGTGTATCGTTAATAATATATATGCAGTATGTTTGTTGTATTGCCATTGTTTCTATTGTTAGTCGACCTAGAACCTAGATGTTTCTTCTCCTTAGTGGAAGGGTCGAGCGTATTGTGCTGCTATCCGCTCTTTTCTACTGTGTGGGTGTAAAACATGGCCATTAAAGGTTAGATACATGTGAAGGGTTCAGCTGTTTGACCACCGCTGCCTTCGTGGCATGGGCTGTGCTTCGTGTAGTCACCAGGTGAGTAACGCAGAAGTCAGGCGTAGCTTTAGACAGGGGAAGTAAGTCAGTTGGTGGAGTTGGGAACCTTCATCGACTGAGATGTCTTGGGCATGTGTTACGTTTGACTCGTCACATAATGTTGGTCGAAGTAGGTTCAGGCTGGTAAAACGCTTGGGGCAGCCAGACTAAGACACGGCACCAATTCATAAGATCCTTGACTGTGGGTTTGAGCCATGTTGGGCGATACAGACAAGTCGGTTGGAGTCGTGCGGACAACAGAAATCAGTGGTTGGAGACTCTAGTTGACATGACTCTGAACCGATGTCAGTGGAGCACACGCATACGCATTATCGTCACCTTAACCACTATACTCAATCTCATTATCTTCTCGTTCTTCCTTCTTCTCTTTTACTACTTTCCGCTTTCTTTGACCGATTTTTCTTTCCGTCTTCATCATCCATTTTATTGCCTTATTATTTGATATGCTGATATGAGGTGGCTATTTGGACCGTTGCGTAGTGATGCCTGGTACTATGTTGATCTTGATGATCTCCTTAGTGGTCTTTAATCGACCTGCCACTCATACCTCTATCTAGTTTACTTTGAAGATGAGAATTCGACCCAGTATATTCTTATTATTTGTCCCTTGAGTTCCTAATGGGACATAGGGCTTCAGTAGCACATCTCCGTTTCCTTCTGCTCTCTGCAGTCTTTTCAACCTGGCTCCGCGTTTCCCCACAAACTTTCATTTCTTCCTCACATCATCTCCATGTCACCCTCGCCTCGAACACCCAACTCGTCGTTTCCCCTCTCGGTTCCGCTCAAGGGCGTGATGCCCCCAATTGGCCTTCTCAGTGTATGACCAAGCCATCTTCACTTTCTTCTGCATATTTGTTGGTGGATGGGTTCCTGGTTGGTTAGTTGCCAGCCAGAGTGATTGAGTGGCAATTGTTGTTCTTTGTAAACAGACATGAAGTAATTCTCTACGTTTCACCATTATTTGTCCTTTGGGTCCTCTTTGCTAACTAAGTTTCCTTCACTATGATCTGCGCTATGTTGATCTCTCCCCTCCTAAAAATGGTTATTTTATATGGTGTTGTCAGGGTCTCTCCTACCTGCAGCCTGTGCTGCTTCACTTGCCAATGTGTCGTAGAAGTGTCTTTTGTCTTTGCGCGCACTCTTCTTCACTTCTTTGTCCAGTGTAGTGTTTTATAGGTTGTGTTCACTTCCCCTCTTCGTTGTTCATCCCTGCACTCTACTGCACTGGTTCATCTTCTGCTTCACCATCTTCCTCTCCCACCTCAATCAGCTTCCATGTATACGTCGAGATCTATTCCTTGTCCTGCTTCTTCTTCCTTCCTGACACAGTTATGCAGGTTTCCTTTCACATCTCTTTCAGAGTTCCAGTGTTCTTTCACACAGGTTTCTTCAGGTATGTCGCTTTATGTCTACCATTTCATCCTGATAACTGACTGACGTGAAGATGTCATTTGTAGTTTCGTCTCTCGGTTTCTGTTCTGTTAAGAATCATTTCCATCTCTGCATGTTGATTCGATAAACAATGATTCGGTTATCAATCTCTCCCTCCACCCAACTAAGTTAGTTTTTACCACTGTCGCTCTGTCCCACCCTACTGTGTGATTGTGTGTAATTGCATGCAGAGATATAGCCAAGCTTTTCTCTAAATTTTTTATGTTATTAGGATCTACCAATCTTGATTTAGCTAAGTTTTTGTGCTCCGTTATTCTAATCGATCCTGGTCGACTACTTCGACCTATGCGTTTGACTTCATAGTCATTGTAAGGGATTCGGTAAACCCAATTATTTTGCTTAATTGCATCGATAGGACCTTTTAACCTACAAAGCGAAACAATCTAGTTTACCAAATCCTTTACAATGGTTGCGAAGTCAAATACATAGGTCAAAGTAGTCCACCGGAGTCGATTAGAATAACAGAGCACAAAAACTAAGCTAAATCAAAAATAGATCAATTGGCTATTAAACGTGACGACATCTCGTCGCACATGCCAATGCATGTAGACAGATACAGATATTAATTCAATTTTGAAAATAGAGAGATATTGGACAGAGGGAACACAAAGAATACCAGAAAGCTCATAGAAGCAAACAGCATACAATCTATCAACCAGCACACAAAATGTTAAGCAACTACAGGTTAGAAGGCAGGTCGAGAGGTCAATAGGAAAACCTGCACACGCAGTGATACAAAAACCAAAGGGAACCACCAAACACAAACCACTTTGTCAAGGCAAGTTACTGAAGCTTCCACACAGAAATCCTGATATCTCATTTCAAACTGAAGTTAGTGTTGAAGAAGTTGTCTAGGAAGACACTGAAAGTATCCAGCTGAGAGGACGCAAGACAACCAAGATCATCCCTCTAAGCTATAAATATTCTCCAACATTGTTTATGGGTGTCATATTCTTTCGAAATCGCTGGTCAACTTTCATGGCATAATTCCGCAAATTACTGAAGTGAGAAGTACCGAAAGGAACGATTATTGTTGGTAAACAGGTCTAGTATTTTAGCGCATTTTCTGTTGTTATTTATATCTCAGACTAATCTGTGACTTTAATATGTGTGTAAATGAATAACCATTACTGGTTTCAACCCAGATTAAACTGCAGAGGTTGGGACAACGAATCATCACCATAATCCTTGTATAACAGTACATGAAGAAGTCGGTGGTTATCCAGTTTCACCATTTCCTACTAAAGTTATCGAATCACAAGAAAAGTGTAAACGAGTACTGGTTACACTTTTAAAATACTATTAAACTCCACATTGAATCCACCTGGAGTTTCAAAACACATTCTGCTGATAGATACAATATTCCTGTGAATTTCGTTGAGCTCTTTCAATACCTGTTTGTCGATCACAGTTGTTAAACAAAGACGAAAACATCTTCCATTAGTCTTTGATATTAATTAAAAACTTTACAAAGCCTACCTACGGGTTTTGAAACCATGTGGTCACTGGGTGTTATTAAGGTGTAAACAACAGTTACATCTAGCTTCATTCACACGGTATCCCCATTAACACCAAGCAACATAATATAAGTCATACTATTATTTAAGATGGTACACTGATCAGCAATGTACTGAAAATATAGGTCTAAACTACAGAATCTCAAAAGTTATACATCAGCTGTGTTTTATTTACCTGCTCCCAGGGACATCATGACAGCCACTCGAGAACTCGGTGTGTTCGTGGTTGTCGTGTGGGTGGCAATATTGGAGTAGTTTATTGACTCTTCAGTTGACAGTTTGCAGAGTCCACTTGCATTCCCTCTGCTTTCGCAGATTCCTAGCACATCTATGCTATTCCTTCTCATGTATTTTGCAATTTGGGCAGCCTTGCCAGTCAGTCAGCTTGAAACAGTGTGCGGACATTCTACTTCTCTATGTTTACTTTCGCTGTCATCGAGAGAAGACACATCGACCAATTGGGTTCCGGAAGGCTTTCACCAAGTGGAGTCATTTCGTCTTCCCGATTCCAGCGAGGAATAAGTTTATTTTTATGTTTTATATTTTTTGTGCTTTAGCGATTGGATTGGTTTTACGGGGTAGGGTTGCTAGCTCTATGCCCAAGCTTTCCTGTTTACCCGGGCTTAGAACCGGCTAGTAAACTAGCGAACTATTTATGTGGCTAGGTTCTTGCCCTTTGTAGCAGCGGAAATTACAAGTAGCAATAAATGGCATCAAGAGGAACAACTGTTAGCCGTTTTGTAGGCGTGAACTTGGCTAATAACGCTTTGTTTCTTTAAGGAATCCTCGGTGTGCCGATTTTTATTCTCAGTGAGATGCGTGTACATCCATTTGAGGAAATTGAAACTGGACGAAACGCTCCACTTGGATTTTTCTACAAGCCGTCAAGAGGACTGCGAAGAAATCCTATAATTTATAGTTCTGCAACCTGTTTTGACAACATTAATCTTGTTTTTCCTTCTGCTCGCTGATATTTTCGTCTTGCGTTCATAGAGATATAGTGGCCGTTTGGATAATTACTTTCAAGTAGTGTGTTTAGTGATTGAGTTGATTTGACTCGACCGTTGATTTCCATTCATAAGGGATTTTAGTTAGGAGATTTTCCTCTAATGAAATGGGTGTCTTCCTTAATAGCAGAAACATATTGATGGGAGATTTTTAGGTGTCGCCTAAATTACTTTAACCCACAGACGGTGGGGTGCTTATGGCCACTTTGGTGATTATTGTCACTTCAGGAAATAGTGAGTTTTTTAAATTGATTTCTCGTCATAAGAAAGGCAGTTTAAATGTTATTTTTTGGCAGTTAGCAAAGTAATCTGTTCATCAATTAACTTCTTCACTGCCTTGATAAACTGCATCACTTGCTGAAAAATGCCAGTTTTTGAGCCTCCTTTTTCTTCAGGGAACTGATAGTTATATAACTCGACTCAGTACGGGGATTTATGTACTTCAGTATGTGGAGCCTTATGCGACTGCTCGGTTTTTCAAGTCGAAGTAGGTGAATGTTCATGAATTAATCTCATTCTATAATAAGCCAGTTTTTTTCATGACTTTTTAGCATGCTGCGTGACGATTGGAGATGATATGAATCTCAGCAGGATTTTATCCAGTTACCTTAAGGTTACCGGACCAGCACTCTACTAGCTGAACTGTTGATCAGTTTTTACTTCAATCACCAAAGATTTTGCTTGGTTGCCGTATGAATCCGTGGGGAGTAGCAGTCCGTTCATCTTAGTCACGGTGGCTACCCGCCTAAGTCTTCTTGCTGCACTCTTGACTGAGCTAAATTAGAAAGAGAGGATCATATTGATTGTCATTGAGACTGTCTGAGATCGCTGAGGTTATCTGACTGGTGTTACTTATGTTCGGGGGTAATTCACACAACACCCGGACGAAACTCTTGGTGAAGTTAAAACCTGGCCTTGCAGCTTAGATTGCTGTTCCGAGTCCTGCCACAACCCAGGTTCTCATCCAACCATCACGTAGTATCAATCATACCAGTTTGTCAAACCACAGCTATCTCACACGGTTTCAAGTTTATCTCATTCAAAGCTTTGTTGGTTACAGAAGATTTCCATTCGTACGACTATGTTTCTTATTATTCTCATCAAAAGTTGTGTACTGCATGATATGTAGCATCTGTGACCCACAAACTATCTTGGCTTTTTAAGGTCATTTTGTTTCTATGGTCTTGTCTTATTGTTTCCAATAATTTATATACCATATATTCCTGCCTAGATCATCACTTTGAATGCATTTGAGGTATATGTCTGTCTTTCGTTAATTAACGACAATTTGTGTCACTTGATGTCAGGGTTCGTTTGTTAACCTATGATGGTCTAATCGAAGATAAAAGCTAGAGCAAATCGTTATTAGAAGCTAGCAGGACACGTGATGCATCTTTGAAATGCATAATCAGTCGAGCTAATAACTCGAGTAGTTGATTAGGTTTTCTTCAAGCGATAAAGGACGAGATTCAGATGAGAGTTGTTCATAGGAGTCATGGTAACCTTGTTCAGGTGGATAAGATCAAAATACAAGCATTGTTGATTGTTAGCGAAGACCAGTAATCACAGCACTATACGAATGTATTTTAAGAATTAGTCGAATGGAGCCACTGATATAATTTGTTGAGAAACTACAATTGGTTGTAGTAAAACCAACAATAATCTCTTGTTCCGCATCTCCTGATGTTGTCTTTTATATTTCTATCCTCTACTCTATGACTATAAAACATGGTCATTAAAGGTAGAGGAGGACATGAGATTAGAAGGGTTCTTTTGTTTGACCACCGTTGCCTTTTTGGCATAGGCCATGTGTTGTGGTATCACCACATCAGTAACACAGAAGTTAAGTGTAGATATTTAGGGAGGAAAGTTAGTTGATAAGGTCGTAAAACTTTATCGACTGAGATGGCTGCGACATGTGTTACGTATGACTAGTCACTGTCCACCTCCTCGCTCACTGTTAGCTGATGAATTAGGTTCCGGCTGGGAAAAGGCTCAGGGTGACTAGACTAAAACATGGTGTCAATGGATGAAGTTCTTGACTGTTGTTTGGAGTCATGTAGGGCGATGCAAACCAGCCGGTTGGAGCCCACGTGATAACAGAAACTAGTGGTTGGAGACTCTAGGTGATATGTCTCAGAAATGATGCCGTTGGGGCATATGTATCCACACTTTATTTACATCCTTACTTCCATACTGAGTTCAACATTTTCTTATTCCTCCCTCTTATCTTTTACTGCTTTTGACTGATTCCGCTTTCTTCATTCATCTTCCATCTTACTTGTTGTGCCCACATGAGATACGGTAATTTGGACACAGTAATCTCTGGTCCTATGTTGATATTGATTTAATTTGATTGATACTTCTATCATTTATTATGTATTCTTTTTATCCCTGATTCTTAATCTGTTCATCGTTATCATTTTCGATGTTGGTGTATATACTGCTGATATGCTTTGTTATAAGTAACTAACTACTATATTACTGAGTGTCTATGGATACTTATTTTAACCCCACAGTGAACTTTATGTTTCTGTTATTGTGTAACGTTTAACCAACCTTACTGACTTCGATATGCTATAGTACCTGCTTAATCAGTACTTTTCCTAACATATAAGTACTGATAACGAAATACAAATCAAAAAGAGTGGGTTATTGAGGAATACTTTCGAAAGAGCAAAATATTTAAACAGAATAAATGTGAAAGTGATTTTTAGAGAAAAAGTTTATCCAACCTATCTAGCTAATATGGTTGAGCTATGGACTCTGACAATGTGGGTGTTACCCAGCACAAAGGGAGTGCAAAATGGCATCGAAACCTACTTGGATGTAAACTCGTTCAAACAAAAGTTTCAATACCTTAAGCATCCGGTAGCATGCTAGAAGTTTATTTAGTTAATTCAATGTAATCTATTTATTTTTTCCCAAGTTGTATTTTGGTGGAGGGAAGGTGTACTACAATATGATAAAACTACACTGATTAACTTTACAAACCAAGGTCGTTGTGCTGGGCGCCTTACTGAAAATGTTTTCTTCTGACATCTTCAAACAACTTTAAGTTGTAAAACATTTCTTCACCGTAGATGTAAAAGTTTTAAGAATTAAGAAGTATGAACTAATAAATAAGCTTGATAATGTGACTGTAAGGAATAACAATCATCATTTTCTTTATTATTTTTCAGTAATAGAAAACAACGCAGTTACAGAATGATCACCTCTTATTTGGATTCTAATCCAAATCTGTTACAGTGCTGAAGATTACCTTTCGAATGCACTAGCAGATGTTTGCGCAACGTATCTTTCATCTGTTTCATTGGGCGACCACCTGTCTCCTCCTATCAGTCCCCTTCAAGGCAGTGGTTGGTGTAGAAGCTACTGAGACAGCATGTGTAATGCATTTCCAAACCATGAAAGTCCATGTTTTAAATCGATATCATAAACTGAATGACCGTCTTTATCATTCTTAAACACGTCCCAGTCAACCTGAGGGTTGCTTTCGTAGCGTTTCCACCAAATATGAACTGTCATCCAGATTCATCTGACCTCGCGAAGTTGAGAAGACTCGAAGCAGATTAGTCTGCTTCAATGCGTTTTAAACCTAACATTTTACAGTCAGACTAAGGTTAAAATGACACTGAAGGTGATTTTCAATAGATGATTGAAAGTCTTATCCACTAGCATTCAAAGAACTATCCAAATGCAAAATTCTACAGTATTACTTTCAACAGTGAGTGTAGGCCCCCAACAATCTTGAAAAATTACTTTGATGGTTCAAAACATATACCGTAGACATGGATCTTGATTGCCAGATGACCAGTATGTTGGCACGTAGTACGATGATGTTATCTCTATCCTCAGATTCAAATGGATAATTTATTATGCCTCTCTTTTATCGGATCTTTCTTTTATACATATATATATATATATATATATATATATATATATATATATATATATATATATATATATAATATGCGTTCAACCTCGCCTGGTTAACTAGTTTACTAGTTACTAGCCGGTCCTAAGCCCGGGTAAAGAGGGAAGGTTGGGCATAGGGCTAGCAACCCTACCCCGTAAAACAAATCTAACCGCTAAAGAAACTTCAAAGCACAAACAAAATATAAAAAATGAAAACAAACTTATTCCCCGCTGGAATCGGAGAGGCGAAATGACGCCAGTTGGTGAAAGCCTTCGGGAAGCCAATTGGCCGATGTGTCTTCTCTCGATGAAAGCGAAAGTAAACGTGGGGACATGGAATGTCCGCACGATGTTTGAACCCAGTAAGGCAGCCCAGATTGCAAGGGAGATGAGAAGGTATAACATCGAAGTGCTTGGGATTTGCGAAAGCAGATGGAATGGGAGTGGACTCTCCAAACTGTCAACTGGAGAATCAATAATCTACTCCGGTCACCCAGACGCCAACCACGAGCACACTGAGGGAGTGGCTATCATGATGTCCTCAAGAGCATCGAAGGCTCTCATGCAGTGGGAACCAATCTCCTCCAGGATCATGACAGCAAGATTCAACTCAAAAGGAAGAAAGGTCACAATCATACAATGTTATGCACCTACAAATAATGCAGAGCAAGAGAAAAAGGAGGATTTCTACAGACAACTTCAATCAACACTGGACAAGACGTCAGTTGGCGATATCAAAATTCTGATGGGCGACATGAATGCCAAACTGGGAGGGGACAACACGGGAAGAGAACTAACCATGGGTCGAGAGGCACTAGGTGAAATGAATGAGAATGGAGAATTGTTTGCAGAATTCTGCGCATTCAACGATTTGGTGATTGGAGGCAGTGTGTTCAGGCACAAGGATATCCACAAAGCGACATGGATTTCACCAGATGGACACACTAAAAATCAAATCGACTTTATCTCAATCTCAAGAAAATGGAGACGCAGTCTACTTAACACAAGGTCAAGAAGAGGAGCAGATGTAGGTTCAGACCACTATCTAGTGCAAGGAACCTTCCAAATCAAGTTAAAAGCCTTCAAGGAAGCTGGTGATAGACCTCAATTCAAGTACAACACTCGGAAACTGAAGGATGAAACTACAAAGGAGATCTTCAAGGCAGCCATCAAGACAAAATGGGAGACATCGAGGGACATCCCTGAAGAAACCTGTGTGGAAGAACACTGGAAGTCTTTGAAAGCTATGTGGAAAGAAACCTGCACAACAGTATTAGGAAGGAAGAAGAAAGAAGACAAGGAATGGATCTCGACGGATACCTGGAAGCTGATAGAGGAGAGGAGGATGGTGAAGCAGAAGATAAACCAGTGCAAGGATGCTCAACGACAAGAGGAACTGAGCACAATGTATAAAACACTGGACAAAGAAGTGAAGAAGAGTGCACGCAAAGACAAAAGACACTTCTACGAAACACTGGCAAGTGAAGCAGAACAGGCTGCAGGTAAGAGAGACCTGACGACATTGTATCAAATAACCAGGTTGCTATCAGGGAAGAGACCAACACAGATGAAACCAATAAAAGATGAAGAAGGAAATTTAATTACAAAAGAAGAGAAACAGAGGAAACGATGGGCCGACCACTTCAAGAAGCTCTTGAATCGACCACCACCTGCACTTCGTCCAGAAATACCACCTGCAGCCGCTGAATTACAAGTGAACATTAATCCCCCAACGAAAATGGAAGTCCTGAACGCCATAAAGCTACTGAAATGCGGGAAAGCAGCAGGACCAGATGGAATACCGCCAGAAGCACTGAAACAGATGCAGAGACAACAGCGGACATGCTCACACCACTATTGCAGAAGGTGTGGAAGGAAGAGAAGGTACCTGACGATTGGAAGAAGGGTTACCTTGTCAAACTGCCGAAGAAGGGAGACCTCAGTGCTTGCAAGAACTGGCGCGGAATCACTCTCCTGTCCACCCCAAGTAAAATATTAAGCCGCATCATCCTGGAGAGGCTTAAAGACGCACTGGATTCAAAACTGCGACCGGAACAGGCAGGCTTCAGGAAGTACAAATCATGTGCAGACCAAATTGCAACGCTTCGTATCATCATAGAACAGAGCATAGAATGGCAATCACCTCTCCACCTCAACTTCATCGACTTTGAGAAGGCCTTTGACAGCGTCGACCGAGAAGTAATTTGGAAACTGCTTCAATACTACGGAGTACCGCAAACCTTTATCCGCCTCATTCAACAACTATATGAAGATGCCACATGCCAAGTAATCCACAATGGGAAGCTCAGTGATGCCTTTGAAGTGAAGACAGGAGTGAAACAAGGTTGCCTACTATCCCC
Source organism: Heterobilharzia americana (assembly GCA_944470555.2). Lineage (NCBI taxonomy): Eukaryota > Metazoa > Platyhelminthes > Trematoda > Strigeidida > Schistosomatidae > Heterobilharzia > Heterobilharzia americana. The sequence continues at coordinate 13,731,322 of OX104129.1, forward strand.
CATGATATTCTTGATTGTGGTGGACTGGATCATGCAGCAAACAGTAGGCAGCGAGAAGAGGGGGATACACTGGACGACGGAAAAGAACCTAGAAGACTTGGATTTCGCCGATGACTTATGCCTAATGTCACATAAACTTGAAGATCTGCAGGCAAAAACTAACAAGTTGATAGAAGAGGCGCAGCGAAGACGGGACTTCAGGTGAATATAGAGAAGACAGAAGTGATGAAGATACCGCACCAACAACTCCAACAACAACAACAAACTCCAATCACCGTCAACGGGAGAAACTTGAAGGAAGTAACCTCCTTCACTTATCTAGGAAGCACTGTTTCAACTACAGGCGGGACGGACGAGGACGTCAAAGTCAGAATCGGAAAAGCAAGACAGGCGTTCATTAGCCTGAAACCAGTGTGGAGATCTTCTGCACTCAGCATGTGGAACAAGATACGGATTTTCAACACCAACGTCAAGTCAGTGCTCTTGTATGGCTCAGAGACTTGGCGCGTCACGAAAGGTATTTCCAATAAACTACAGACATTCATCAACAACTGCTTACGCTCGCTGCTGAAGATCAGATGGCCAGAAAAAATAAGCAACAAGGAACTCTGGGAACGAACCAACCAAGAACCTATCACGCAACAAATATGCAGGAAGAAGTGGAGATGGATTGGCCATGCACTGAGAAGGCCGACTGAGGACATCACGCGTCAGGCCCTCGAGTGGAATCCCCATGGGAAGCGACGAGTTGGACGTCCGAGGGTGACATGGAGGAGGTCATGCGAGGAGGAAATGAGAGCTTGTGGGCTGTCGTGGAACCAGGTTCAAAAGATCTCAGAGAACAGAGGTCACTGGAGGCGTGCTACTGAAGCCCTATGTTCCACTAGGAACCCAAGGGACTAGTAATAATAATAATAATTATATGCGTTCGATTTAACGGGTAAGTGTACCAAATTACTGACGGAAATGCTTAGAGACATGGTAAATGTCTGTTGAAACTTGTAAACAGTTATGGGAGTTAGCTAATTCTAGAGCTGACTGTATACTCGATCCTCAAGATGATGGTTTTCATTACTCTATCTTATAGAAGCAAGTCATAAGATAAACTGTTAAGCGGGAGGCTAAGGTAGATCACTAATGACACGAATTATGAAGCCGAGTTTAGGATTATTGTAAAGTTAAACCACATGCTTCACCACCAACCTAAACACTGCAGAAACGATTACATCACATCCCACTGTGTCGAGCACGTTTTATGCATGTGTGTGGATACATATACACCGAAAAAACTAATAAGGCTCTTAATGTAAGGGTGGGAGAGTATGCACTGGAATGATTTCGAAAAGCAGGTGGACTGTGAAACTTTAATGAGTGCAGTTGGGTGAAAAGAAAGAAACAGGTCATATAAATAGTGTTCAAGTAGGTCTCAAAATTTTGTTTATTGGTATTTGTAACTTCACATCGCTACACTAGTTTGAATCGCTCAACCACTGTGTGTCAGATAGGTTCCCATGTAAATGTCTCAATACTGCCTGAATATTCATTATTTTACAACCTTCGTTGGTGGTTAGTAGTGGGATCCAGGATGCGCGCCTCATCCTAATCGGGGCTCTTCGGCTGGATTTACCTGCACCCCAGTGAGTGATGGTGTTCCTACTGATATTCGACCCCAGTGCTCATCCCTTCAAGCGCCAAAGCGTTATTCGCCAGGCCACCTATTTCGCAAAGGGTATCAGCTGTTGTTTATTGATACTTTAATCTTCCTGTCGCTGTACTGAATCGAGCTGCCCTACCTGTGTTAGCTCACTTCCTCAGCGAAACAGCAGACGGCGCTTTGGCGTTTGAAGCCATGAGTGGTGTGTTTGAGTCTCAATAGGGTCCAGCTGACGAGTGCCAAATAGGACAAAACACGCGTCTTGGATTTTTCTGCTAGCCACTAAGTGTAACTACAGCTTCCAAAATTTTATCTAGAAACAGTCAGGGGCAGAAACTGAGATTTGTGGATGCGATAGCTATGCAAAAACGTAAGCCACCTATTTATGTACAAAAACAAAATGTCCTTATACTAATTCCACCTTCGTAAACTTGTTTTTTTTATTTTTTCGGAATTAAGTTCCCAGATTTTAATCCTCTATTTCCATAATCGTTTCACTTGTCCTCCTATTTTTCAGTTCTATGCATAAATTAACTACAAAGGTTAAATGTGTGATGAGATTACTCGAAATGTCTTATGTGAATACTACACATTATTTAGACAGACAGTCTTTTAACTACGCGATTCATCTTACAACTTCGCCATATGAAAGCGTGAAGGAGCCGAGTAAACAATTAATGAAAATTGTAAAAGGCTACAGTTAAAATTATCCATCATTACTGTGGTTAGCTATACCAAACTAAGATGTCTACGTCAATGCTTCACTGATATGACACTGTCTAGATAAATTATTTGTAAAACAGGATTTTAAGTAATGATAGATAGTGGCTTTCAGTGGAATCCAGGAAGAGCATGTCGTCCTATTTGGAACTCGTCAGCCTGATGCACCTTCTTCTCAGTGAGTGATATTGTCCTATCGGGACTCGGACTTGTGAGCAATTGCTTCAAATGCAGGAGCGTTGTCCACTACACCACCGAGCCACGACAGCCACTTCTTGCGCGACCGATATAGTTTCAGTATAATTGCTTGTATTCTACCATCGTTGAGTTTTAAGGCAATGCATATTTTCGGTGAAATCTCGTCAGGCTTCACACTTGCATTTACAAATTGTTCAGCGTAGTCTTCATTTGATACCAATATGGTCAATCGAATTCAGGTATATGAATTAGAATATAATAAAAGGGTGATAATAACAAGAACGAAATCTTGCAAAGTTCATGTAATGTATTTTTGAGATGAATGGGGATTTTTAATTTACAAGTAGTATTCATCATGGACTGACTGACATCAGTTGGGGAACCATTGAAAATCTGGGAGCACTGGACAGCTGTTTCGTCCTAGTATGGGACTCCTCAGCAGTACGCACCCACGATCCGTGAAACCTGAAGGTGCTGAGTTCCACCCCTAGCCGGGTCGTGGGTGCGTACTGCTGAGGAGTCCCATACTAGGACGAAACAGCTGTCCAGTGCTCCCAGATTTTCAATGGTTCCCCAACTGATGTCAGTCAGTCCATGATGAATACTACTTCTAAAGTTTATGTAGTCTGAGTAGTCAATCCTTGTAGTTGTATAAGTGAATTATGTGTGTGTCTGCAGGGACAGGGGGAATAAAATTATTGTCGCATAACGACTAGACAATAAAATGCTAGAATTCTTTATCAGTTGTGAAACTAAGGGAGAAAAATAAGATAATACTGATAAGAGTATAAACGGAGATAATATTTACATTTACCTGGACGATCGGGAAGGAAATTATTGTAATTATGTCTGGGAGGGAAAGGGAACGAACAGACATTCGAATACATAAATTAAGTTCGGAAATTGTAATTGCTTTTAATGGATTCTACTATGCTCAGGAATCGGAGCTGCGCAAACTTATAGTATTGTGGTGAGACTTTGTAAGTAATAGCAAATGCTGAGGTTTTGTCGATCTTATGATTAGTATCTACTAGATGGGAGAGTATTGAGCTTTCGATGAGTTTCACTCTTCCTTTACCTAACCACACTGGACACTTCAATGAAGCGATGATGAGCTTTCCAGGTCGTTCTACCTATGTAACTATCTCCACGGGAGCAGTTAAATTCATAGATGGACACAGATGTGGTCAGATTCGGGAGCTTATCTTCAAACTGCATTGGCATCATACAGCGAGTAGTAAATTTTAACCGTAGTGTTGAGGCAAAGAAGTTTTTTGTATCAGATTTCTGATCTTCAGTGTCAGTGTTTCTGCAGTTGCTTCTCTTTTGAGCACTAAGCTAGACACAGTGGTTTCTTCGGGACTATTTGAAGACGCTTTTCTCCAGGTATTTTCACTGCTACAGTCTTTTCGAGCCTTTCAGGATAGACATTCTCGTATAAGGAGTCCTCTATTATTTTTAGTTCATCGTTCAAAGTGTCAGCTGTGCAAATCTTATTGGCTCGACGAGGGACAAATGGTCGGAAGTGTGTACACTTACTGACCTATGACTTCCTACGAAATATGCTGCGCCTGATGCCACCGTCTGTTCGTCTTGATAACAAAACATCCGGAAACAGAAGACATCCATCTTTCTCTGTTTCACAGCTGGACTCGATTTCTGGTTGAACACTGTTAGACGTATCGAGAAGGATGTCAAGAATGGTATCATTTTTACACAGAATAACAGTGTCATCCATCTATCTGAAATAGAAGGATAGTTTATCCGTCACATTATGCATTGGTCTGCTTTCCAATTTCGTCATAAACATATCGGCTAAAATAGGACCAAATGATGAACCCGTCGCCACACTGTCTATCTGACCGTGAATTTCCTCGTTAAACTTTATTTGTACATTCACCGAACAACGAAGAAGTAGCTGTCGTAAGTTTGAAAGTGGTATACCTACCTCTATCTTGTTATCTAGCAGTGAAACACAAAAAATCAATTGTTTTTGGAAGAGCAACATAAGTAAACACGGAAGTAACGTCCATAGAAGTCGTTGTTTTGTTTGATCTCACTTCAATCACCATGGGTTTTGCCCGACTACCATGTGAATTCGTGACGCTGGTTGGAATCTGGCAGCGGTCAAGTTTTCATTTCACTCTCAGTCATCACCTAGCATAAATACTAGTCTGCCAAACCACGGTTGTCTCAGATAGTCAAAATGACAATCACTATGATGCCCCCTCTCTAATTCAGTTAGATTTGGATTAGGATGAAAAGTCCTGACTAGGCAGTTAGTGTAAATACGATCAAGCGGTAGTAACGCGTCACGAATTCACATGGGAGTCGGGCAAAACCCATGGTGATTGACGTAAAAAAAAATTTGGTCAGAAGTCGAACTTCATAGTTCAATTGATAGGGCATCGGGTCAGAAACCCAGTGATCGCTGGTTCGAATGCGGCTGCGGTTCAAATTTTCATTTCACTTTCAATCGCCACTCAGTATAAATATTTAAATTATCAAATTATTTGTGTTAAACTAACTGGGTACTTAAAAATGCATCAGTAAAAGTATCAATTATCTGCAAATTTATACTTATAGTAACATCACTGTTCCACATGGAATAAACTAATCTAGTATATAATTTATGGTTTACTTATCCATCCAGATGGGCCAACGATAATCAGTTGACATGAGAAACTTTGCTCTGTGAGCTAAATTCGTCCGAGTGCACCGCTAGTGAGCTAGGTCGCAAACAAGAGAATTGGCCGTCTAGTGTTAAGATTACTGTGACATTAGGGAAATTTGCAAAGTAGCATAGGCGGATTCTAACCACTTATGTTACTCTATAGAAAGTAACAAAACGGGTTTGGAGAACCAAATGTACCTCTGAACGTGCTATGGATGCGTTGTTAAATGTGGGTAGAACGTGGCATGGAATTAATACCTCGTTTATGGTATATATTTTCAAAATGTTTTCAGTTCACTTTAACCGGGTGGTGACTAGTGTACTACTTTTAGTCATATACTGTGTGCTCGCTAATGTCCATGACTTTAGGTCTAGGATTTTTGCTGCTTCTTAACCTGGTTGTACTATTTCTCATGATTATCACCTTTGGTCCTTGTTTATGAACTTCTGATTAGTGCGCGCTTCAGACATCTCTCCATCGGGTTCAGAAGCAGTTAAAACTACTAGGAGAGCCTCAATTAGCCCTGCGAAATGTCGTTTACCCCGTCTGCCTATAAAGAAGACATTCCTATAGCATACTGTATTTAGTTTTGTATTATACTTTTAGTCTCGTACAGGGTTGAACTGTGGCCTTCCAGCATTTTAGTCATTGGCCTAAACTTCCCCTCCTTCAACTACTGAGGTTTGTACAGCTGCCTAGCATAGTTAGCCGTCGAAAAAAAGTGTGGCTCATTTTCTTATATAAGCTGAAGTATACGCATAACTATGACCTCCAGAAAAAAGCACTAGGCTTTAAATAATCCATTCTGGGGTTGGATAACAAAGGTAACCATCTGTGGTCAGCGTTCGGTTCGTGTCTCGTTTCATCATTTAAGCTGATGTCATGCACGATGAAGGAACTGAAAGGTCAAAGTTGTAAAAACTGATTGCCAACTATCCTTCCTAGTAGTCAAATCCTGGGAATTCGACACAGGCACCACTCTACATGCTTCAGAAAGTCTTTGTGTACTGAATTTATCTACTGTGGTTTTTAGCTCACATTTCAAGCCTATCGTAGAATGCTTAGCAGTTTTTAGTGAAAGTATAATAATAATTCTAGCTCGTGAATGGAGCTGTGTGAATTGACTTTCAACCAATGAGTCACGGGTTTGAACACCGCTCCACCTAAACAGATTTAGGGATTCAGATAGGTGTGGCTCATTCCCTACTCTTCGAGTACGCACAAGGTTACTGAGAGCATTTTGATTTTGCCGGTAGGTATCACATCCCTGCAAACTCATTCAATTGTACAGCATACAAATTTTAATCAATTTCCGTCCAGTGGAGAAGTAGATTTCCTACTCTCAACGCTTGTATTTCCAACATATTTCAGAGCTCGCACCAAATGAACAGAGATTTTTTCAAAAACCCGGTATTTTAGGTTGTGAGTATCCTTCTAGGGTATGGTCAACTATAATGAAGAATTCTTTTTTAGCAACAGAAGCAATAAACAATTAGTTGTGTCTAGATAAGCTACTATATATATGTTGTCGGTTTTTTACTGAATATATTTCGGTTGACAAGAATATACACAATAAGTTGTGTCGAATACATTATCCAGCAAATAGTACCACTTCACTCTGTGATACATCGTGGGTGTGCACTTCCAAGGAGTTCCATACTAATACGAACTAGGTATCCAGTGCTCGCAGATTACCAATGGTTCTCCAACTCATGTCACTTTTTGATCAGTACATCTTTGAAAACAATAAACCTCCAAACTAAACAGTTTTGTCATTAGTTTACGCATTCTTTCAGGAAGACGTCTTCGATAAGGACTGAGGATTGGTCAGCACATTACTATTAGTATGTCACTGAAAGTTCTGGTTCTAGAATTACCAGCTGACAGAGCTCTCGTACCAGAAATTACAGTTCAAACCATGCCACAGTGGATTACTATCAGTCTGGAAAAAATCAACCCCAAAAAGTTATCTTAAAATCCTTCATGGATATCACTGACCTCATGTGGAAAAAATCAACAACGACTCGGTGGCGTGTTCAAGTTTCAGTGGGAAACATGGTGCCAACTGAAAGGCAGGTGGGTCCAGCCGACGAGTCCTCAGTTAGACAAAACGTGCGCCCTGTATGCCATTGCTAGCCACTATTCATCATTCATATGAGATGGAAACGACAGGCAGTAATGAAGCATCCGCTCAGGAGTCTGTATGCCAATAGGGACCGATCAATTTGGACCTGTCAATGATGGGATAATACAAGCAACAACATACACTGAAACAGTTGTTGAGACGAAGAATTGACTTTCTCTCAGGACAGCTACTAGTAATAATTTATTATTTACCATGGAGAGTTATAATAGTATTACGGAATGCGAAAAAGAGTACCACGAGCAATAATGTTACTACTTAAGGGCTGTTATGAGACGCTGACAAGTATAAACAGGCTAACTGACCAGTAGATTAATAAGTTGATTTAATTTTACGGACTAAACTATCGATCTCATTTAGCCTTGATTAGTAGACCAATACTTATACGACTAGCGTTCATGGCTGGGATTATCTGTTCGGTACCCTAGCCACATAGGTACAACATTCAACTACTAGTCAGTTGTTAGTTTTATTGAAGCTACAAATGTACTGGATAGTCGACTGATTATTCAACTTGGCGGAGATTCATATCTTCTTTTCTGACATTCTGAAGAGAAGATCATTTACCGCGTAATATTTCCAATAGCTGATTTATTCCTGAAAACCATTTCTAAACCTGGGGACATTGGACAACGGTTCCCTTCTAATATGGGACTCTTCTGCAGTGCTAACCCATAACTCCTGGAGTCAGTGAGCTCATAACCAGAACATTACTATTCAGTCGCTGATTTAGGATTCAGTGCCATCGGCGAGTATTTGTTCTTACACTTCATGACTTCCTACCAGAGCTTCAGGAAATCCTTCTCGGAGCAACTGACTTACTGGTACTGGTAGTAAAATTTGATCACGAAGATTTTGCTCACTATTATTATTTTATTTAAACTATTTTTTCTCGAATGGTAGATTTGCTTGTCAATACCTTAAGATGATATTCAAAAACTTATCACAGATTTGGTTTGTTGACTGCAATGTTTTTCTTTATGATAACTTCTTTTTACACGAGCTATTCAATAGATAATGGAGGAAATCAACATGTGATTAGCTTGTATATTTAGTATTTAATCGAATTATGCTACAACTACAGAAATGTCTTTCTTTACATTGTCCAGAATAGGAAGTGGCCTATTTTAAGTTCTCAGCCGCTAAGGTAGAAGTTTCTGTATTGCAATTTTGCTTTCATTTCGCTTTGAGTTCAGGAAAAACCCTGTTGGACAATTTTGTTTAGCAGATGGCCAATCAAAATAAATTGTTTAATATTTGACCTAACGGCTTTTTATGTTGTATGTATTTTTGTCTAATAAAGTGTCTGGCTTATAATCACGGGCTAGTCATTGTCATCCAATATTTTTGTGGCTCAGTGAAATGTAAAGTACTGAGGGAGAACAGTCGCGACTCATATCCAGTTCGAGTATCTCATTGGGCTAGTATCATTCCCCTATATCTTATTACTATTCTATTCACTTGGTTACTTCAGTTTATTTTAGCCTGAGTAAATTATTGATTTAGTGTTAGATGCGTTAGTCATTCTTCAAGAGGTCATAGGCGTAGGTTTTGTGAACTTCATGACAAAATTTAAAAAGGCAAGTGAACAATATTGAGATTTTCTAAAGTTGTAGTAACACCTTGCCAATAAGCATCAGTGTATCCTAAACCAACGTTTCTTTACTGGTTGCCTCTAAATCTGACCACCACCAAACTTAGTACATCACCTGGACGTATCAATAAGCTTAACGGTCATGTTGTGAATTGGGCTGATAGGCTTGGATCAGTATTGGATAGGTAGAACTTGACTACTAGACGTGCTATTATCTACTGATCAACTCTTGTGTTAACAAACATCCTTATCACCGCATTTAATTTGGGGGATTCAGTGATTTTTCAGGTTGGTGTTCATCATGGGCTGGACTGGGACACTGGACACCTAAGAGCACTTGACAGCTGTTTCGTCCTGGTATGGGACTCCTCAGCAGTGCACACCCACGACCAAGCCAGGGATCAAACCCAGCACCTTCAAGTTCCATAGCCAGCACGTTACCATTCAACCGCTGGGTCGGAATCCAATGGTCCATATTTCCAACTTCTGTCAGTTCACGACATATCTCGACCACCACTCAGTACCAATGTTGAGTATTTCTCCCTACGGCCATCAAGAGTCCCACACTTGGATAAAACAGTTGTCCAGTGCTCTTAGGTTTCCAGTGTTCCTCCAACTGATATCAGTTCGTGATGAGTATCAACTTGAAAAAAGTTCTTATCCTTGGCCTAAATGCTATTTGATATGCGGACAAAGCATTGTCACTGCTTAAGGAACTAACAAAAGTGTCCTGCTCATTAAAAAAACAAGTTATCAACTGACCAGTCTAAAAGTTTCCTCATTTTCTGTTGACTAGTGATTAGCTAAAGACTATACTCCATAACATTCTTTATTTACGAAAACAATTAAAGAGTATAGCTTGGGGACAGTGATAGAATATAACTCCATATAAGATTAGTTTATGTAGTGTTTCACAGTGATACAATATCGTTTACTGGATGTCGTTTCCAACAGGATTTACTGTTCACATTCATTCAGCTACTTCCACTCAGAACCAAGGTACCGACTAAAAACAATCATTACTGAAGTACTTCTACAAATGGAAGGAGTTCCTATGAAATGAAATAAATTGTCATAACTGAAATCAGAGTTATCCAATGTTCACCTGGTCAGTTTGACTTTCAACTGAATGTAACAGATGTAAAGCTGGAACAGAAGATATTACGTATGAGTATATATGTGTGTGTGTGCATGTGATAAGTTACCAATGTGAATATCGGAAGCGTGTTTACTTTGAAATGTAATAAAAACTTCGTTTTGTATACGGGAACCAATCTAACTGCCAGGATTTGTTTGTTTGATATACAGCACACAGTAATACAGTATTATTCACTGGATGACTTTTTGAGCGTAAATTATTCCTCATAATCATACTGATGTAATCTACGATCTAGTTGTTTCGTCATTACTGATACATGTGTTGGGTGTTGATTCAATAATCAAATATTAATTACAAGTTGTAATTCATCGCAGACTGACATCGGTTGGAGGAACAAAGGAAACCTGGGAGCACTGGACAGCTGTTTCGTCCCGGTGTAGGACTCCTCAGCAGTGCGCACTCACGACCCCACCAGAGATCGAACCCGCGACCTTCAGGTTCCGCAGCTTGAAATACTTCCGAATCTCCACAACTCCCTCGAAATATTGATTAACCAATCTCTTTCTTCGCCCAACTATAGTGGACTTTGGCACAGTGGTTTTAGTCATCTTACTGCATGGTTAATGCATGCATTCCAATAGCTGATAATGTAACTGACCGCAATCGGGTACTTTGAGGTATGTATTTGACTTCACAGTCACGGCATAGAATTCGGGAGACCAAACTGTTTTTATGTAGAATTTTTGAGGGAGTTGTGGAGATTTGGAAATATTTCAAGTTGCTACTCACACTAGGAAGAAACAGCTGTCCAGTGCTCCCAGGTTTCCTTTGTTCCTCCAACTGATGTCAGTCTACGATGATAAACAACTTGAAATATTTTTATATAATTGGATCGATTAGATCTTTAGGCGGAAGTTTATCTGCGAGTGAAAGTGTGAGTGAGTGATCAGTTTGGTGGAGTTTGGAGAAATAAGACGTATTTTAATTGAATTAGATGAACCCCCTGCTGAGATACCTCTCAGCTACTTACTGGGCAGAAGTTGTACGTGTAATTCTTGAACACACATGCTTAAGATACTCGCTAAATCCTCAGCGAGTGATTTATGCAAAGAAATAAAATCTGAATATCATTCCAAAGATTCATAGGACCAAAACAAATTGATTTGTAGGTTTGATTTATGCTTTTCTTACTGTCATAAAATTGTCGATTTCATGTGATATAATAAGACTTCCACTCTCTTTTCGATCATTTCTTTCCTAGTCATCTTTGAAAGTATTACCAAGTCCGAAGGACAGGTTTCCCGGCAGTATCCTTCACATGTTCATCATGTGAGCAACTTAGTTAGAACTTCAATGAAGATACATGAACAGCTCCTAATCATCAAATAATACACTAACTTGAGAAACTTTATGATCGCTCTCAGTCTATTTCTGAATATTTGCATGTATATTAACAGACAAGCAATACAGTATCAATAAAAAAAATACCTACTACAGCTACTTTTAGCTTCATGATTGCTTCAATAGTCCTTACAGTTACAGTTTTCCAGAAAACCTAAGCGGAAGTAAAGTTTCTGTTATTTGTTGAGTCTGAAAAATTCTCTGCATTTAATTCGAGTAATGATAGTATCAAAAGTATCCAGAAGTTGACCAATCTGAAAGGTACTTTTCATTTTTATCCTTAACTGAGAGCTGTACACACCAGTTGGAATCACTCACTAATTCAATTGAGTAATGTCTCAAAAATATCTCCTAACTAAGCTAAGTGATTTCAGTTCTATTCATGACAAACTCAATTACAAAGAAAGGCAAGCTTCTAAGCTTCCAAACGAGGTAACATAGAATATAAACTAAGGATTACTAAGTATGACTTGGTTGCCTCATGCTACTATTTTCACACTGGTAATATATTTCACATCTCGGGGGATTTCGTGAGCTGAATGAATTTTAATCATCCCACAGTCAATGAAGGCACATTTTATAAAATTTTTGTAAAATTCTATAGTCTTAGTTACTTAGTGAATATCATGAGATTCAAGTTTTAGGACAGTCCCGTAGACAACGTAAGTAACCCATAAAGTCGAAAGAGAAGAGATAATTTAGTGAAGGGAATTTCTTCTTTCAATTAAGTCATTTTTTAAAGCTGTACAGTCTTTAAATTTACTGGAAACATGTAACAATTTGTCATCAAAAAATAGGCTATAGTTGCATCATTCGAGTAGTATTGAAACTGAGATAAAGAGTAGAAAGGAGTTACATTGTAATTTGTCAGAGAATGGAAACACAAATGAAAGCAAGGAACCTGACAAAGTGAAAATTGCTTTTAGACGTGAAATTTGATTCTTCAGAGTCCACTTGATAGGTGTGCGTAAAGAAAGTGAAGAAAGAAGGAAGAGTTATAATGAAGGTGATAATAGCGAACTATTAAATTATAAAGAAATCGAATAAAGAGGAGAAAGAATGAGGAAGGGTTAAGATTTCGGCAAGATAAGGAGTTGAATATATTTTTTCTGAAGAAACTGAGTAGGCTTGAATCGATGAAATGCCAGTGCTTCTGTTGTAAGCATAGAATTCGGGCACTAAGGGAGAATTTAATCCCATATCAGATTAGTCTATTTGTTATGACCTTATATCAAAATCACCGTGATATTCGGTAGACACTCTACCATTGCATTTCAAATCTACCAAAAATCTTCACCTTGTCGCACAGTTTCCCCTTCTTGTTAATTTACATTCACTTATAGATCATTACGCAGCTCCTCTTCACTCTTTATTTCACTTATAACACTACTCTGCTGATGCAACTATACCTTATTATTTTATAACAAACCATTATATTGACGGTGTATGGTAGCTAGCAGTGGAACTCATGATGCGCGTTTCATCCTATTTGGGACTCACACGTCACCTGAATGTATCTGCCTTCCACTGAGTGTCACCGTTTGCACTAAGACTCAAAATAAGAACCAACTGCTTCAAACGCCAATCACCACACTGGAGTCCTATTTCGATAGTTATGCAGTCAACAACAGGAAATCGCAAGTTATCCTAATTAAAGTAATCTCTTAGATGTTTGTGATCCATTCTGCGCATGTGTTAGAAAGATACGTCGACAGCAAATCCCCAAGAATTCAATCACCCAATGAAAGCAATGACATAGGCGCTGAATAATGAATTACAGAGAAACTTCAGTTCACATAAAATTAGGCCATATGGTTCGTTTCCATGTTATGCCTGTGCTAAAATTTCGATCTAATTTGTAGGTGAAGTATTTCGATGGCAAATCGCTTCACCATCAAAAGGGATCATATTTACCTAAAAGTCGAAACTTATGTGTGTAACCTACTGTGGACAACTGATTATCCTCACTGCGCATTCACGCTGTATAATATCACAATGCTGTCATATAATATGCATGAAATTTGTTTAGCACAACATCGGTACAATATTGGCAACAAACTGTATAACGTAAAAAACTGATAGAGAATAAAGGAATGACTGAAAAGCTTGAAGCAGTTATATATATTCTAATAGTTTTCATTACGTTTATAATACTTTTTTACAAGCAGAGAGCACATAGAGAATACAGCAAGTTTGCTTTCTGAACTAGTTTTAAATAACATCTTAAGCGAAGAATATAGAAAGTGAAGTCAATGCCAAGTTCAATTCTTCTGCATTTCTTTCTTAGCCATCATTGCATAGATAACGAGCCAAGCTTTCAAACATCATTCAAATTCTGTAAAAACTTCCTAATATAGTTCGTATTCGCATACAACATATAGCTGAGGCTACGAGAATGACAAAAAATAACCCTATATTTTGTATGTAGAACAGTTTTGAACATTCTTTATCTCTGTCTTTGTTAGAGAAAACTTGATAAACGATATCCAATATCAACTGATTTGTCAGTGAAGAGTTGTAAATTCAGTGTTGTCTAGACCTGAGTGACTGAATAACTGACTGACTGAATTCTACTGTCATCTTGCAATGTCTCCACCAAGCTAAGAGACTTAGTGCCATAGTGTACTCTGACCTCTGTCAGTTGTAAGGAAGTAACGGGCAGAAAGCATTCATAAATCGAGATGCCGTGCATCAAAGAAATCGCCAAAGAAGCGTATCTGCAACAATCACAGAACTGACATCCACGAGAGGCCGAAAAAAGTAATTCAGAAATAAAGAGAGCGATTAAACTAACAACCAAAGAACCATAGAGATGAATAAGAATTTCCAATCCAAAAGCAGTATTCAGTACGGAAAAATAAGCCGGAGAAACATTGAAAATCTGGGAGCACAGGAGAGCTCCTTCGCCCTAATATAGGACTCAACACTACGCACCCAAGATCCGCGAAAACTGAAGGCGCTGAGTTCCACCCCTAGTCGGGTCATGGGTGCGTACTGCTGAGGAGTCCCATACTAGGGTGAAACAGCTGTCCAGTGCTCCCAGATTTTCAATGGTTCCCCAACCGATGTCAGTCAGTCCATGATGAATACTGCTTGTAAATTAAAAATCCCCATTCATCTGAAAAATACATTACTCTATAGTGCTCATTAGTGACTTGCTTCCAGATGGATGTCAGCAAGTTCTAATGAGAAGGCGTGACATGTGGGGTCAACCAGTCGGAAGTGAAGTGTATGCTAAGTGAAGGGTAAGACGTTGGGTGACAGTCGCGCTATGTCGTGAATTGACAGAAGTTGGAAATTGTGAACCAGTGGAAACCGACCCAGTGGCTGAATGGTTAAGGCGTTCGCCGTGAAACCTGAAGGTGCTGAGTTCCACCCCTAGTCGGGTCGTGGGTGCGTACTGCTGAGGAGTCCCATACTAGGACGAAACAGCTGTCCAGTGTTCCCAGATTTTCAGTGGTTCCCCAGCTTATGTGAGTGTGTGAAATTTGAATGCTTGTTGTCCCTTTTTTTTCGCTTATATTTGCATTGGAAGATGAGCCTCTAATTCCTCTTTGAATTGAACTCTCTTCTCTGCCACTTTTTTAGTTTTGTTCTCTGCTGCCCGCATTCTTGCTTTTATTCGTCTAATGATGTCCTCCTTGTTACCCCGTTTCGGTTTCTGAACTCTTCTTTTGCGCTTTGGTATTCTTCGGCGTATGCGTGTTGTCCGTGAATAGTCTTCTCTTTTTTGCCCGATCCAATCCATCTCCATTTTCTTCAGCATATCTGTTCCCAGATTTCCTTAACTTGAAATAAAAATAGATTTTTTCTGAAAGATATACGTTTACGCCACTAGCTCTGCTGACCATCTTCAAAGTTCTACATAATACAGTATAATCTCTCCAGCCGAATCAGGCAAGAATAAATAGGTTTAATAGAGAATAATAGGAAATATTCAGGAGCTTGTTAAACGCAAGAGAAGAAGCTATTTAAAACAAGAATTGACCAGTGGGAAGGTGGAGAGGAGAAATGTATTCTCAGTAGGTTGAAACAGTCAGTAATATGGATAGATGAAACAGAAAGTAGATGAATTTAAAAAGTGACCAAATGTTGACCGATTTTTAAATCACAATGACTAAACTGTCTCTGAAGAAAACGCGTGGTTGTAGAACACTTCTGCGAGAAAATATTATCGAGATGTCAGTTAAATGTTGCCGATAGGTTATATATTATACTGTACTTTGGTTGAGGGACTCAAACTAAGATAATTATAAGCTGTATCGCATTCTAGGCGATACAATAAGAACCGTCACTGACTTATCTTTAGAAAACATGACATGTACAATTCATTAGACAGAGAAAATCATTGCCTAACAGACTTGGAATACTCATCTGTGCTAGTCCATACCAAGCAGCTAATGCTTAAAAATATGCTGACATGTTTTATGTGCAATGTAACTGTTCTGCGTTAAGATGCATCACTTATTGGAATGATGAGTTCAGATATCATTACCACCAAGGTTATAGTCATCGCTTATTGGTATATTTGACGATGGCAGGAATGAGACTCACAGAAGGAAGTCTGCGCATCACTGAACGACATTAGACAGAAATATGTATGATGACATTGAAACTAACGGTTAACTAGTACAAATCTACTACGTGGTTGAAAGCAATCGGTGGGAATCTGTGCTCAGCCTAGGTTTCGTGTTTATTAGCACTCCTCAGTAAGGCATAGGTGCAACCTTGAGGGGAGTGATGTTTCCCGAGGGGTTGGGACCCGCATCTTCCATTATTGCAGTTACAGAAGTTCCCACCGAGTCATCTGGGCTGTGAATAACCTCCTGTAGAATTGGATTAGGTAAGCCACTGTTCTCACAACCTATCCCTTCTTACCTCTAACCATGATTACATCACCTACGAAACGAAAACCATTACAGTTTATGAATCCAATCAAGACTTTCATAATAACTTCGCTTAGTAGTGTAATCTCAACACCTGAAATCTAATTTTTGGGGAACGTCTGTTTAAACTATTTAACACTGGCTACAATGAATCGATATGTCAAATTTTCTACAGAAGGTATACCATAGACCGAATAGCCGAGGAAAGAATTTGCTGACTGTACTTTCATCTGACACAGATATGAATGCCTAAAAAGACACATCAGTTGAATTTCCTGTTAAATCAAGAAGCACAGAACCTCGGTAAACTGAAAACAAATAAGAACAAGAGATGAACAAGTTGCATCGTAAGGTAAATAGCAAGTCCAACGAGGTGACACCGAAGTCAACGAGTTGGTATGGCCTCATAATTAATGATGTCTATTGGAACTAGAAAAGATCTTGATGTTTATTCTTATTATTCCAGTCTCCTAATAACCGGAATCCAAGATCTCACATCGTTTTTCAAGCAGATGTATACAATTACATTACTTACAACTTGTTCAGATGTGTGTTAACATAGTTTAGAATTTTGCAGAATGAATGATTGAAATTTATTTCGTTTCTGTATTTTGGTTGATACATGTACAGGGCACATGTGATAGGTAGCGGCCAAGATGGAAATCAACATTTTAAGTCATCTGCAGCTAGGGTAGAAGCTTTGAATTTTAATGTTGTTTTACGTCTCTACGTAGTCAGGAAAACCTTATTGAGTAATTTTATCCTCAAGTTGATCAATTAAAATTAATTTTTTAACTTTTGACCTAGTGGCGAAAACAGTATATAAGCGGTGAAACTTCGTGGAATAAAATGTCACGTATTTATTATTATCCACGTGATCACTCCAGCAAATAAATCCCTGAAGATATACTGCTTATCTTAACGTAGTAGCAGTTAAGGAGCCACCTATTTTCCTTTACGCAAGATTTCATCTATTCATCCGATGATCCTCCAGAGTAAACGTAACTTATGTTTTAAAAAGCACCACCCTTGACAATAAATAAAGTTTTGAACTTACACTATTTGTTGATGGTTAGTGTAGGCTTGAGGAGATTATGTGCGTACTATATTTCATCAAGATAGGTGATGCAATCGTCTTCACAAAGACAATTTCTCTTCATTTCTAGTAACCACCTTAAGGAATGTACTCACTGATAACTACTTTGTCCCAGTAGATATCGATCAAATGAAAAGTAGAATCATTTAAAAGTTTGACTATCTGAAATGGCTGTGTTTTGACAGACTCGTATTATATTGATATAGGGTGGATGATTGAGGATGAAATGAAAAACTGAGTAACAGCAGGATTTGGACCAACAGCCTGGCGCTCAACCAACTGAAATATGAGACGCCGCTGCTGACTAAATGATTTTCTGCTTTCGGTGCATATTACGGGAGGAAGTGAATCAAACTTTTTATACCATTTGCCATGATGGTCAAGAGGATATTTCACTGGACAGTTTTACAGCATGAAAGTCGTAAATATTGATCTTTTAATTCGAGGTAATAAGTTGTCATTGTTGTATATTGAAATATTTCCCATCTATAAATAGCAGTTAGTCGAGCAATTAGAATATTCATAATATTGTATTTTCTGATTACTTCACTCAAACGACTTTTCTTAGCATTCTCTTACTAGGAATGCCTCAATCCATCTTGATGCACTGAAAGCTGATGAGTTCTACGAGATACACAAGGTTACCACCAAAGGATTGATGAACAGGTGACAGGCAGTATTAGGTGGCTCGTCAGTTCTTACTGAAGGAAAAGGGAGAAGTGTGAACTTCAGAAGGATGGATTATTATGACAGCTGGTACATTACTGATGAAATAATGTAACCTTCCATTGAAATACCAATGTGCATAATATGTTTAAGTTCATCTTCTTCTGTTACCTCGTCTTGATATGGCTATGTCATCTTTTGCGCTTCTCTGGGCAGAATATTTATTTGTCGCTCGTAATAGCTTACTACTTTTTCCGACCTCTCGACATATACTACTTATATGCATTCTTATCAGTAGCATCAACTAAACTACTACCATCTAGTTACTAGATAGTTAATTCAATAGGTCTTATTTACAGAACCAGAGGTGAAATTCACCATCCCATTTCTATGGAGAACATTTTTTCTTAAAAAAAGTCAAACTTAAATAGAGGACAGAAATTTCATGAGATAGATCCTTTTTATTCATATAATAAGCATAAAACGCTAAAATATTTATTGAATAGATACAAAATAACCACTAGAATAATGTTGATATGTAAACCAATCATCTCAGTGAGTACCATATTGCATGGTTAACCTCATCATTGGAATAAATTCAGTAGATTCACCATTCAGCTGTTTTACTTCGCTTTTTTGAATACCTTTCCGTTTTGGGCATCTGTAAAACCCTGACTAACGTATCAAACTTAAGAAGGTGGAGCTGGGAGTATCAAGACGAAGTTCAACAATAATATTCTTGGTATAATTATACCACTAACACGTACAGAAAGTTATAAAGTTGGTAATTTATACACTCCATTTCGTCAAAACATTTATCGAAATAGTGACAGACAAGGTAAACGGAAAGTTTGTCAAGACTTTTTAAGAAATACTTGAATAACACGTACGCATACAATTGCGTCATCGTGCTTGAAAGGATATTCGAACATGGATTTCTGGTTGTGTATGTGTTTATGCAAACAAAAGTTGTTCTCCTTTTAAGGGACTTTGTACTCGATACATGGAGGAAGAGTGAGTGGGTCCATGTGGGAAGGGAAGAGAACTGAAAGAGGCAAAACCACTGAAAACATCAAAATAAAAAGGAAGGAAAAACACCATTTCTCTATTGATCATTAGGATAGAGACAGAAGACAGTGAAATCAGCCTGAATTGATCATCTTGTGTGAAAAGAAAGAGGAACGAAATCGTCGTTCATATCTGCTTTAAACCACATCATAGGGATAATTCACCTTGGTCTCATTCTCAATTTATTCGCTTCACCGTTCCGCAGTGGATAAGTTAGATAAACATGAAGAAGAGACAAGATGATCTCGAGAAGGGAGAAAAAACAGGAAGAGGAAATCTGGGCTCAATTCTTTTTCTTCTTCCGTCTGTCAACGACCATCATTAAGTGACAGAGGATATTAACACTAACATTATACAAAACTAACACTGGAAAAAAACACTTTATAGTTGCAAAATAACATGATATTCGGTGAGAAATGCATGTACATTGTTTCTCTTAGTGTCGATCAACGTAATCTTTCTGGCTAGGCAGACGGAAACAAACGGACAGGCAGACAGCTTGCTCTTTCGGTCAAGGGAGGAGGATTCACTTGTCGTTGAGATATATGTTCAGAACTCAAGGTGTGATTGCTTGATAGTATCAGGTGGCAGTACAAATTCATATATTTATCGCGAGATGAAACGAACAATGCTAAAAAGAGAACAACTGGCTGACCTGAAAAGATTGTCTGTGTGAATATCATTAGATGAGATGACAACAAAATCCCACGGAGAGTGTTGAACAATTTTTCATTCAGTGGGGAATAGTGTGATTGCTGTCGAGAAAAGCTAAACCACCCAATGAATCTATTGAAAAGAAAGGAAAGTTAGCTAATTCATATTTGAAATTAACCAGACAAGCACCGAGATAGAGAATTCCTCTATTGAACAGATACAAGGAGTAGAAAAGGGATTATTAATCAAAGGGGTATAATCAATCAGCATAACATTGTTTTCTCTTTTTCTTCCGGTATATATGCGTGTAGGAACATATGCAGCAATCATGCTCAATAATCGATGACACGATGACGATTTCGATTAACAGCAAGTGAAGAATCTCATGGGGAGCAGGAGGAGAGGGTAGTATTCAACTTTTAGAGGAATAAATTGAATATGGCAATAAGCAAAATATCTCTACTCATAGTCATTGTTTCGCTGTTATGCATATATAAAAGAAGGGATTATACTTCATAACTATACAAATGTGATTTATCAAGATTGACTTGTCATAGAGTTGGAATCCTTGAGCGAATTCTCTGTATGATTGCCTACATTAGATGGAATAAGAAAAAGAAAGATGTTTATTCATTTTCTTTCTCTTATTTGAAAATATGTACATCATTAAAGGAAAAACAATAGTGTTAAAAAATACAGGCAGATGCTTGTAAATGGACGAATCACTGTAGAATATCACAAAACGTCTGTCAAGTCACGCTGGCATATTTCCCAATAGTATGGAAAGCATGGACAAGCAAGGATGAAAAGAATGACAACGAACCAGAGAGAGACAGATACTCTGTAATCTCTAAGGCCAATAGTCAGAAGTATCGCAGGAGAGTGGTCGAATGACCTTCAAAAGTTAGTCTTAGCTTTCTTTTCAGTCTAATCCTACTTCATTACATACCATTCATCGACTTAGATGATAGTTAGGTATGCATAGCACACATTTCACGAATTGCACGCAACCAATCGACGTTCGGGATCTGATCTAAGGCTTATAGTGATGGGTAGGGGCTAGCAGTGGAATCAAGGAGGTGCGTTTTATCCTATTTGGAACTCACCAACTGGATAAATCTGCCTCCCGGTGAGTGATTTGTCCCCACTGAGGCTTTAATCCTATCGCTTCAAACACCAGAACGTCATCCATTGGGCCACTGAGTCGTGTTACCCACTTCTTGTATGACGGGTATAGCTTTCATGTCATTGCTTGCATTGCATAACGTGTTTGCAGTTATTAGGAAAGTGATATACGACACTTAACTATCCAGTCCAAAAATAACCCTTGCAACACTGGCTGACGCAACATGAATGGGTTATCTGATGTATTTTTAGTGTCTTCGGTGCTCAGCACTGATCGGAATGTACCAATGACTTTGGTACAGAACAAAACACTGTTGGATCACTCAGCCTAGGCATTAAATTACGAACCAAATGGACACATTTCGATCAGTAAATAAAAAGTGACACCAACACAGGTTAACATGTGGTGATTGATTACTGAATAGAAATAAATGTTCAATGAAGGCAGTAATTCATACTTTGAATTACAAGGTAGAGTCCAACCAGATACTCCGACAGTCTCACAAAATGTCTACCATCTGAATCTCACATCATTCACCCGTAACATTTTTCGTCACTATGGCTTACTTTCATCTCTTGGTTGGCAAGAATTTACTATCCCTTACGTTCTGTCCACTTTCAACTAGTTTCACCTGTAGAGGATGACGATTTCGTAAAATGACTCGTTTGAGTAAGGTATAAGTTTACATGGTTATGACAACCGAAACGACAGAAATGAGTGGTTTAAAACGTCAGGTGAGATTGTTTAAACCAAGAATCTTTTGGACCTGGTCGTGGGTTAATCAAGCGATTATTCATCCTCCACCAGATTGTAGAACACGAGCACACTTATCGACACCCGGCGCCAACTGTATTTCTAGAAATGAGAGCGGTACTCAACTCCGTCGACTAAGAGGTCTTGTAGCAGTGTCCTTCACATAAAGGGGTTTCACTTGTTGAAGGCACAGTATTCGAACATTTATGGTGAGTTATCACAGGTCTTGTCCATATCAAGCGGTGTCCTTCAGAAGTCTCCACTCTCTCAATTCTTACTTACTTTTGCCACAGACGTATACTTATGGAGGTCTCTGTCTCATCTTTTGGCTTTACAGGGATAGATCTTGTTACAGGATACTCCTTAGCAGATGTGCAGTATGTAGGTAGCATAGTCCTGTTTGGTGAGGATGCCAATATGAAAAAAGAATCTAATGGACTTACCTTTTGAATGGCAATTTGAAAATATGCGGGATGCATTTCTCACCACATAAATGCATGTTATTGCTCACTGATGACCCATCTAACTACAGCAAATGAGGTGACTGAGGGTGTTGATCACTTGACCTGTTTGAGAAGTCAGATCAAACCTGGTGCTTCAATGATCGATGAGACCTCAGCATGGATAAAGAAGGCTCGACTGGCTTTTACCAACTTGTATGATGTGATTCGATTGTTGGATGGCAATCAGTGAGATAGCATCACTCACTGGGTTGCAAATACACCTGTCCACTTGACGAGTCTTAAGTAGGACGAAACGTGCGTCTTGTATCCTGGTACTAGCCATCACCAATCAAATTATAGCTAAACCTTTAAATACAACTTGTTACTATTACTGGTAGCACTGTCATTCTGATTTCAAGATACATTCTGGTTGAATAATTAAAGAAGTCTATGTCTCATGATTAAACTGTCTGATTTTTGTTTCGTCTTTATCAATCTTAAACTGTCAGACTTTTAGAAGTTCTCCGTTAATGTAGACGGGTGGGAAATTAACTTTGATACTTTTTTCATCACAAACTTTTGACAATTTGTCCCAGGTGCACATCAACGCCTATGATTCAACTATTGTAAATTATCGATAACGTAATTTGTACGAGTCTTGAAAGACAGTATGAACACAATTCTTATATATCGATTAAGAATTTTAAAATTCATTTATTGATTAGTTAGAACAATACACACACACACATACACTCAGAAGCGACAATGACAGCTCCTGACAGGCATGCAACGATTAATTTAACGATTATCGATTAATGAGTAAGTTAACCTTTCCCAAAAAATAACAACTTACGGTGAAAGACTTTGAGAATAGTTTCGCATACAAATTGAAATTGACCCTGAAGAGAAGAGAGGAAAGAAATGTAAGAAAATATTTTTAAGGTTATCGCAGTATTAAACAAGTAAGACTAGTAATGTAAAAAAACCAATTAACAACATTAAACATGAGATAATTTGAAGTGAACTTGATGATACGTTTATGGTTGCATAAAATCAATAAGTTAGCAGCAAATGAACCAGCCTTCCGTGTATGACTGTCTTCTATCTAGAATCTATAAATGAGCTGAAGGAAGCAAATTGATTTAATTGACAAATAATCGATATGTGTACTACTGGAATAAGCCAATGCTTACATGAAGGGGGTAGGGTAGGCTAATATTTTTCCTAGTTAAAAAGAATTCAAAAACCCAACAAAAAGCTGGAATTAACCCTCATTGATACTTAGTGAGGGAGTTATGATTTGGGGTCGAACTGGAACTTTTTGGCTTTAGTAGCTAACGGAATCTTTTAACAGCATAAAAACATGTAGTGACTTTGAAGGCCATCCTAACAACTGCTGAGGTAGCCAATAGCATTTGTTTGTTGGGTGAAAAACTACCTTCCTAGCTGAAACACTGAAACCTGATTGGTTATTCCAGCAGTTGTTAGAGGGACCTTTAAAGTAACTCATAAACATGTATTCCATCAGAAATGTAAGTGTATCCTCAGCTAGTTGGCGAATGAAAATGTCATCTAACGAATTTAAAGCAAGATCATTCAAAGACTGGTGTGATTTCAGTAAAGCTCAGGAGGTCCTACGTTTCATCTTGCTTGCTAGAGAAACTTCTTAGTTATTCATTCTGTTCTTGTTCTCCACCGCTCCCCCTCCCTGTCGAGGGAATCCTACTGATAAGCTATAATTTCATTTTGTGAGGTGATATTCCTGCTACACCTTTACCTTTGATTAGCTGGACAATCTATTCTCTCACAATATATCACTCATACAATCTCTAAATTCATAATGTCCTCCGTTTAAATATACGGAACTAAAATTAACGTGAGCATCACCCTCTTTTAATGTAGGAGTACAAATACACACATACACACAGAGACATAGTCAAAGAAATCACAGTGTTTGTGAGTTTCGATCAAAGAGGTGTCATTACCAAAGTATGGTTAGCCTTAACCTACTTCACAAATGGTGAAGATCACGGATCCTATTTATGCACTGATGTTGTAAAAACAACCCGAAAAAACACGACTGTAAGCTGGTTCCAGTACCTTTATAACAGAAGAACAAAGGAAATCCTTAATAACCAAACTAAAAACTGGATCTTGAAACCCACTAGATCTCTTAGTTCAAGTGATATCGGTAAAAATCCTGCAGTTCACAGTACATTAGTTCGAATCCACCAGACAACTCGATTCTCCTAAAACAGGCTGATCAATTTGGAAATGATTCACAAATTCCACACTAGATCGATATTTCTCAGAGACGAGTGGTTTTAAAATTGCTTAACTATGGTGATCTCAGCAAGGTTTCTGTTGGAAAACCCCCATCACCACCCAATATCACATAGTGTAATCTTCGATACAAAACTGTCATCAGCCAGCGAACTATACTACTACTAAGCAAATTGAGTAGTTAGAAACCACTCACGATCTAACGATTACACCAGCCAGATCAACGATCCGATATGTTATAGGTGGTTTCCAACGAAAACCCCTGTGTCGGCATGACATTCAGATCCGGGTGATTTAAACAATTCTACTCCATGAGCTGAATTCATCTGGGTACACCACTTATGAGCTGGCTTGCCCCCAAAAGTGCGAAAGAACCGTCTGATGTTCAGATCCCTCTGATCTGGCTGGCAAAATACTACAGATCAGCCTGATTGGTTTCCAAACTACTCAAGTTTTTCAGAAATGGTACATGACTTGGCTTTCCTTTCACCTTGGTTAACTGTTAGTACATACTATATACAACGTTTTATAGGATTTAGAAATAATCGGCTACTATTTTTTGTAACTATTTTTATTTTATACTAAGAAACAGAGAGATATTTTGTTCCAATTTCAAAGGTTTCATTAGTATGTACACTTGACGTCTTCTAGTAGCGGTATCAGTAGCATCGCATTTCCTGTGTCAAATGATTCACTGTTGAACCGCTGGATGAAAGTTCGATATTAGATATTTTCAACATCTTAAAGGCTTTGGGGGATGGACTCATTTCAAGTTGATATTCATCAACGACTGGTATTAATTAAAGCAGCATTGCACACCTGTGAGTGCCGGATAGCTGTTATATTCTAGTATAGGACTACTCTTCAGGAGTGCACACTCACGATCATCCCCGTCACAAATGTTGTCGACTGTTACTAATGCTGACCAAAGGAAAATTCGTTACACTACTTTTAAAAAAAATTAAGAATATAGAAAATCCACAGTTTTCTTCCCACATGGATTTCTCGTGAGAGGGATATTGATGTCTACCGACAACCCAATGGAATTGAGTAATTTGATACAATCATTTGGTAAATTTATCTGGAAATTAGTCGACTGAGTATCAAGATACACTGAGAAGAATACTTAGTTATATTTTCGCATCTGCACTACAAGTGATATAATGATCATAATGAGTCAGACAGACAAATTACTGAGCAAACCCTTGTTTATGATACACATAATGATGTCTCTTGCATAATAATAATAATTCATTTTATTCCAAACAATTTGTGGTACAATTTGGAATTCTCAGCGTAATATACATTGCAATAACAACAAAATATAAGTATATACACACTCCTTTGCAACATTTCGAATTGTTTTATTATAAAAATTTAAGTTATGTGAAGAATATTAAAAACGAGAAAATTTTGCGTTGCAAGTTAAAATACTGAAATGAGATTTTTACCTGTCACAAAGTTGATATGTGATTTCTGTTCTAACCCTTTTTTCCTCACAAAATATGTGTGCCAGAAAACGTAAAGTCGAATTCTTATACTTAGCGGTACGAGCATACAGTCTTATGTAATTCCTCCTTGTCCTCCTTGAGGAGACACATGGAGAGAGCTGTAAATGAAGTGGATGCTCACTGTCAGTTAAAATTTCTGTAGCTAGTAGCTTGCAGGAATTTATATGTCGATCAACTACAGTGTTAATCAGTTGAGCCAGAGACACACCACTCATCCTGCTGACGGTCTTCAAAGCCCTACGCAACATAACATAGTCCTTTTTAAGAAGACCAGGAAAGATTAGCGGGGAACAATATAGAAGAATAGGTAAAATGCAGGAATTAATAAATTGTAAAGGAGGCAGTTGAGTTATACCAGAAAGCCTCAATTTCTTTACGTAATAAGTTAAACGAAAGATTTTTCTTACAAGTCAATAAAATATGGGACGACCAACAAAGGTTAGAAGTAAAACGCAACCCAAGATAGTTCACACTCGATTTACTTTCTGTAGAAATACCATTGATGCAGCAGGCGTCATGAGATTTAAGCAGCTCACTATTATAGCCTAATTCATTTTATGAACTTAATGAAATCGGAGGAATGTGAATCTGAAATTGTTTGATTAGTTCAATACATCAAGTGGTTTGTTTAAACTAATTAGCAAACTTGAGAAGCGGTCAACTATATCTTCAAAGTCAAGCACTTTGACATATGTGATAAAATATAAGAGATTTGATTTAGTCTATAATAAATAATTTCGATAAAAATCAACGATTTATCCTACTTACAGTGGTTTGAATAAGCATAGCTCTATGGTCACGCATTCGCTGAACCAATTCTAATGGTTTTACAGGAAAATTACGTTCCATTAGGTTTATTGACGTTTCAATAGCAATTAGAACACCAGTTCGGCCGATGCCAGCAGAGCAATGCACAACTATGGGAGCAGTCGAAGATTCTCCACGAATTCGTTGAACCTGTTCAACAAATGATATCAATTGATCGATGTCATTGGGTACTCCATGATCAGGCCAACTGATGTACTGTAGTTGCGTGATACGACGTGTTTCTGTTTGTTTACGTAGAACTGATTGCAAGGAGGTACGCTGTGAAGGCAGTTGCGTCATATCGAATTCTCGATAGGCAACATGCGTAGTTATCTAGTGTAGTAGAATCAGAAATAATAGAACAAAAGATAAGATCAAGGAACATATATTGGAAACAAATGCGTAACACTGAATTCTTCATCTAAAGTGGGATGAAATTTCAATCAGTACTTGGTTCTCTATAAGAGCTCCGGTTGAATATCTGGTATTAAGTAGTTCTAAACCTAACAGTACTCTATGATGCTCGTACAGTTGTTAATTAGTAGTGTATTTTTACCGTCATCACTGAAACTAGACAATATGATACTTAAAATCCTCAAAAAACCAGATGTCTTATATATTCGATTACTAGGCGGACTCTTTCGTATCAGAAACATCTTATTAGTAATAAGCTGAAATGCAACACCGATTAAAGAGGTTTGAGTCTCTGCAGATGGATCAGTTTCTTTGAGTGTGTATATATTGACGGCTGATGGGTGACGGAAAGTACAAAACCGAAGCCAAAAAATAGGGCTTCCTTCATTACACCGAGAACTGCAATGCATTATCTCCAATATTATTCACATTACAAACTAGACGGAGAGATTTAAATCAGTAGGTGAGAGTTATTCACCGGAATGATACTGGGAGTTTTTGGCAATGTTTGGTGGTATCCTGAATATCAGGATTTCAGTAATGTTTTTTTTGTGATTTATGCGGAATAATTTTCAAGGCAGTATCAATCCTAGACTGATATCATTCCAAGAATCGGTGAAAACCTGGGAACACTAGACAGATATTTCGTACTAGTATCGGACTCCTCGGAAGCAAGCACCTCATACGTTTGACGCGAGACCTGAGTTTGACTGTTGGTGGACCGTAGGTGCGTGCTGTTATGGAGCTCCACAGTGGAACGAAATAAATGTCCAGCGCTCCCCGGTTTTCAATGGTTCTCCGTTTGTTATTAGTCCGTTATGAACACTACCTTAATACTGTTTTCATTAGTAATTGTCTAGTCATTACATCAGATACGATCACCTCAATACAGTGACTTACCAGACGAGTAAGATCCGTTGTTCGATGAGATGCCATGGTGTTTTTCCAAAAACGAGGCGGCGTTTTTATCGATGAGAGGGGAATTTTTCTGTTATACTACAGCAGAGTAAACTGGAACAAACTAAATCATGCAGACTGTTACTTTAGTATGATGACATAACTTGGGTGAAGCGGTAGGGCAAGGTACATATTAGCTACAATGCATATTCAAGACCTGTTACGCATATATTGTAAGGTTAGCACGAGTAGAAAATCTCATATGTAGTTCTATAACGCAGAAGCCATCGATTTCAATCCCGTCATATCTCAGGTTTCTTTCCAACATCGATGATAGTCCCACTACACTAAATATAATTCGCAAAACTGAGGTCATGTCAGATAATTCATTCGAAAATCGATTAATTCCCAGCTCTCCAACTTAAATCCATTAGGCATGCGGTGAGAAGTTGTAAAAAGAGCTGCGCAATAACCTTAAAACGAACAGTACGAATTCTACCTCAAACCAACTTTCATTCAACCGAATAAATTTTATTGACAAATTTATGAGAATGTGAACCATTGGATTGCATCCTGATGGATGAGGGTTAAAAATGTCTGTCGAGGAACTTGATGTTCATCGGTCCGATATCTAGAATTAGGAGGAAATAGATGTTTATACCTTCTAAGTTGATACGTGGTTCTTCTACTAATATCTTTCAATGAAATGAATAATGTTTTGTAAGCATTACATTCAATTTATCAAAACTAAGGCTTTCACGTTTAGTCTTATTCAGAAAGCCAAAGCACGTAGTGACTACTCATACGGTTTCTACAAATATTGCCATTCATTCAGTTTATTTTATCATTAACTGGTTGAAATGGGTATTAACTGGATGATTGTCATCAGTGAATAAATATCAAACTATACATAATCCTCGACAAGAGACCGTATGCTAACTGTTTATTTCTAGTTGATTTATAGATTAGTGTGCTTTGAACGTCATCTCATTCCCATTCCATGAACGAGCCTACCCGTTTATCGCACGACTGTATTTCAGCCAAATGCTAGGTTTTCGCAAGAAGTGGAAACCAGTGGTAGGGACCTCACCACGACCAGCCTCAGAGGACGATTTTGTAATGAATCACTAAGGTGCTCTGATACTTATTGAATGAAAATTCAAGACAGAAAGAAAAAACACAAGGCTTTCATATTCTCTCTGACTTATAAGTTATCGAGATACACATAACTTCCTTTTAGTGACCTGCTTGAAGTATCTGTGGTAACCAATGAGGCTGCTGTCCCCGTTTGGTTGGATAGTAGTTCAGTTAGAAAAATTGATAGTTGAACAAGTGCAGACATTCGAAGATCGGGATGGAGTGATTTCCACCCGAAACTATTGGTTGTAATGATGATGTTCAAAGATTCATGGATTCATAAACGACGTAAATGTGTATTGTAGTCAAAGATATAGAACTCAATAATCATGTTAATGTCTAATCCCCAGTATACAGTATGACAAGAGACTTAGACAGGTAGTCCACAAAAGAAAAAAAAGAAAGCATATCAATATTAGGCACTACACCAGAAAATTTCAAATACTTCTGTTTACTGATGAGCACAAAAAATTAAAAAAAGTGTATTTAAGAATCATTCATAAAAAAGATTGCAGCGTTTTCGAAGGCATAGACAAGATGTAGCAAATTTCAGAAGTAGTAGTAGTAGTATTGTAATGAGAAGCTATTTGTTGGGTGGTGTATTTCGGGAGCCTGTAGTTGAGATCGCTACACGTTTGACGGACTGGTATCAACAGTGTCTGGGAACTGATTGTTCTTTATGCTATTATATTCATCTTGTAAGTAGTATTTTAATCGAGGTCGCATGTTTGATCATATTTTTATCGTTTCTTATTTTGTTTTTGTAGTCATTATGAAATGTTTTACGTAATATTATATTACTTTGGTGGTTATCGATGTATGAGAAATCTGTTGTTTTTAGTTTACACCTGAACAGTATGCTGACGATTTCCATTTGCCTACTCTCTATTTAACTTCTCTACTCTACAAATTCGTTCGTGTATGGTATTCCACTACTAACTACCGTTTAATTCTAGCTGTTTAGTGTTGGCGGGAAACTGACAAAATAAAAAGAAGTCACTTTATTCTGCAAATATCATATCCATCTCACTGTGATAAAAGTCATTATCATTGTGATTATTTGAGATAGCTCTAGTTTTTCAGACGCAGATAACTGACACTGGCTGATGACTGAAGTCTGGTTAAGATATAGCTACTAGTTGGGTTTCGTCTCTCAGTTGGTAGAGTACTGAGTTGGTTACCCTGAGGTCACTGGGTCGAATCCTACGAAGACTGTGGTTTTCAGTTTCATTCATCAATCAAAATCAGCTAAAGACAGTAGGACAGGAACACTCTTTGGATAGATTGTGACTATCATAAAATATCTTGTAAATTCCGAAATATCGATTTAGTTTTCTGCAGTTAAGAATTGATATGTCAATATGCTAGTCCTTTATGTTAGCATGTAGAAAAAACTCTCAACATATCGTCTTAAATAGGTTGAACTGACCTCACACTTAATGCCGTATCATTAAGAGGACCAGTAAACAAACTATTGGATGTCACTTGCCCCTGCACATAATGAAAAAGGAGGACAGCCGCAACTCCTCAGTAGCACATATACTTCAAGGCAATAACTTGAAAATTGACAGTTATGCCTCCAACCGTTGGTTTATCCGGTTTTGACCGGGGTTTCCCACCTAACTCACAACTGTCGCCTTCTCTGAATATACAGATCACTCTGGCAATCAAAGCTGTTTGACTAAAAGTTGTCAAACTCCCACCTTAAACAGGTTACGATAACCAGTTGTGTGACATGAACAACACAACTCTATCACAATTAGTTTGATGAGCATATGAATCTGATTAAGTTCAGTTTAAGTAGCAGTTCAACAGATCATCTGATAACAACAATAATTATTGACTAAAAGACTAGGTGAATGAAAAGTGAAGAAATGAAAAATTACCTCTTCTCGTATAGTTCTCAGTTGTAGATCTGTGGAACTGCGTAACTGTGAAATCCTGGGACTTGAAGAAACACAGAAATTTACTGTCTGGTTGACATCTGGCCAGTATTGATGACATTTAGCCTAAAAAATTAAACGAGGAGGACATCTGAGTAGAGACATAATACAACCTACATGGTGCATCTCCAAAATATTTAGGAAAAGGAGGCTGTTTAAGTAAACGTTTTTAAAAAGTCCCACAGAAAACTGTTTTCTGTTTCGTTTACGGTCACTGACTCCTTTCCTCTTTCTATCTTCCTTCATTCCCTGAAACTAAATACACATGCACACACACACGCAGAAAATCATTGAGTTCTCGCCGCTGAAATTAACAATGTACAACACTGTACACTAATGGGTTCTGGAATTTGAAGAATTAAACAAACAAATATGTTAAGTGACGTAAATGAAGGGTGGTGGTTAGCAGCAGAATTGAGGATATGAGTTTCTCCCTACTTGAGACTCATCAGTCGAATGTACCACCGCTGATTAGGTTCTCACTGTGACCCAAACCAAGCAGCATCCGTCACTTGAAACATCGGAGACTTATCGACTAGGCTTATGAGTCAAGATAGTCACCTCGCTTGAGACGGGGATTATTTTGATATAAGGACTTTACATTTTTGTTGTTAATTGGTTTGACTAAAACCGATTGGCCTTTATAGGCACACGTGCTGCATCTTTGCGGATGCCATTCTTAATATCAAAATAAAATCGCCAGCTGTATGGAGGCATTCACATGAGAACCGATATTCCAACACAGGTTAATCAGTTTGGTTCATACCAGTTAACAAAAGGAAATAGCACAAATTGGTGTCAAGCATTTGCTACCCACATGCGGCGCTCTTGCATCATTTCGTCTCATATAAATGCAGAAATTTTTCTGACAAACACTTGGTCAGATAAACACAAAGAAAATTCTATACTGTAATGCTGAATTTCTGCATTTCTCTTATCGAAAACTGGTTAGTGAGGGGATAGATGGAGATAAATTAAGGTGACGGCAGAGCATCCTTTCAGTATTTTTCTATTAAGCAACGCGTTGCGCCTCAAAACGTATTTTATTTACTGCATGCTAAACAATAGTACAGTATCAGATAAGACTTATATCCTACCACATGAACCTTTGAGATTTAGCTAAGTTTTGTGATCACTCATTAATATATTGGCTAGTTACTGTTGGGTGTCGACGAACAGACATTGTTGTGAAGTAATTTTCTAGTCTATCTACTTCATTGTACTGATGAAAATAACTTTGTGTACGTCTGACTTCACAGGGATCGATCTACTCCCTGAAGGTCATCTGGTTGACTTGAAGTATCCAGACGATATTGTCCTGCTTGGGGTATACGCTGACAAATGCAGGATCTCCTGGATGGGTTGAGCAGAAATCTGAGTATGTTTGGCTGTTGTGCATTTC
The DNA here is from genome assembly GCA_944470555.2 of Heterobilharzia americana. Taxonomy (NCBI): domain Eukaryota; kingdom Metazoa; phylum Platyhelminthes; class Trematoda; order Strigeidida; family Schistosomatidae; genus Heterobilharzia; species Heterobilharzia americana. Next base: position 13,763,892 of record OX104129.1, read on the forward strand.
ACACCAGTCGAATGTGGGAATATACTCCAGGACTGGTCTGCTGCAACTACTCCCATTTTAATGATATGCAGTGAAGTAGTGGAATGTATAGACAACACCTACTTGGGGAGTTGCACCAGCCCGAACATGGTAATTGCTGACGAAATTTCAACTCAGATGCAGAAGGCCTGCTTGAAATTTCCCAGCCTTCGTCATCTGTGGCGAACACTGGCGAGATATGCAACTATGTATCAAGGGATGGGTTTACTGAGCTACAGTCCATCCAGTCCTGTTATACGTCTGTGAGAAGTGGCCATCAAAAGTTATAATACATGAAGCGATTACAGGATTTTGATCACAAACGTTTTGGTAGCATTGCTTGGGTTTGGTGAAATCATCGTGTGAGAAATTTTGAGATCAGTCAGGAGATGGGTACTAGGCAAAACAGGCAGGTCGACTGATGAGGTTAGGAAACTTCAGTGACTGAGATGGTTCGGATGTTTAGTGCTCCTCCTGCGCCACCCCACACTTCGACGTGCCAGTCTCCGGAGGGAAGTTGGATTAGTATAGGTGTAAAAGTTGGGTACTGTGGTAGAAATTAGTTCCATATAAGATTTGTTTATTTGATTTATAACACACAGTGATCTAGCATTATTTAATTTATGCTCGAAACGTCATCAATTAAATAATATTAGGTCACTGCGTGTTACAAATCGAATGAACAAATCTAATATGGAAGTTGGATTAGATTGTAAGACGGTTCAGGGTGACCAGACTAAGACATGGTACCAGTCGAGGAAGCCGCTGACTGTTGGTCTGAGTCGTATGGGGAGATGTAGAGTGTCTGGTTGGGGTCCTCGAGAAGAAAGGAATCAGTAGTTGTAAGGGCTCTTGGTGACATGGCTGAAAATCGGTGAAAACGGCACAGGTGTATTCACTCGTTGATATCTTGTAAAGCTAGAATATTTGCGCTAACGGTTATCTCCAGATTGTTTATTTTCTCACACAACTTTATCTACTTTGCTATCACTCTTGTTCCATCCACCTGTTCTTTGTATACCACTGTGAAGTAAGACAATTTGAACGGATGCACTCTTGTGGGGAGTTCTACCTTGATTTTGTTTATCTGTACACTGTTTATAATCTCACTTTCTTGACATGTCGGAACTTCCAGGAACAATCTGTTTGGGTAAAATAAGCTATTGGAACATTGTGATAAGCAAGTCTAACCATCACACCAAGCTAGCGGATGTCTATTAAGAGATAGCTTCTGAAACCCTATCACTAACCGAACCCAGAAAGAGAAATACCTGAAATGGATGTTAAGTGACCGCATACAATCAATAAGAAGTTCCACCTCACTCAAGTTTCATGGGTGTTTGTACTGAGCATAGAATTGTACCTTGGAATCTAGAGTGAAATGATTCACCTTAATGATGGGAATCCGTACTATCCAGTACTGAAGTCAGAGAAAGTATTACTAAACTATCTAAGTGAAAACTGACCTCATTTAGGATTAAATTATACAGATCGATTAGTCACTGAGTAGTAGCCAAAGTCAAGTTAACTAATTCTAAGTGCTGATCGAATAAGATCGCAAATCAGTTCTTGAGGTTGTAAACATCCAGTTATATTGAAGTGGTAATGCCAAGGCACTGTATATTGTAATGTTACCTGAAGCTGGAGGAGTGGAATGCAAAAAGTCTCAGACGAAAAGATCACATTAATCGTTGATTTCAGGCATACAAAAAGCAGATGGCATCTTATCATTGTCTAAGATAAAGGTGAAAACAATGGTTGTAAACTGTACACAATGTGGTTCAAAGTAATTCATCTCCCTGCACATGTTATCTTTACAAAAACTCCTAAAAACGTCAATAGGATGCTATGAGGAGGTGGATGGAGAAGGAGGAATGCTGAGTTATTTTCATGAGTCTTCACAATGGAAATATGTAGTGTAGGATTTCATCCTAGTATTTCACGAATAACACATAATTGTTACAACACTATACAGGATTTTCGAATTCACGGTTGACAGAGATTGAATCTGAAGCTATAAGCGACGCCTAAAGCTACCCCAGAAACTATTAAATCAACCAATCAGGTTTCCCTAATCTACTTTTCCAGTTGAAAAACAGAAGTATAACTTACCATCTTAGTGATTGCTAGAGTGGATCTTAGATTCTACTTAGGGTTTCGGGGCTTGTAAGTTATCCCAATTTATGAGGCAAACCATATTCAGGGAACAGTTTAGAGTATTTCATAAATCCAAGAAATCCTTTTTAGCCGAAAGAAGATATTACGAATAGACTCAGGGTAGGATATATAACTCAGTGATTTGATCATAGTGAGAGACTTTAAAGGCCACTCTAACAACTGCTAAGGCAACCAATTGTGTCTCCTTATTTTACGTAAAAATACTTTCCTCGCAGAAATACCAAAACCTGATTAGTTATTTCAGTAATTGTTACGGTGGCCTTTAAAGTTACTCATTATAACCGGGCTAAATATGATGGGTGCTATCTTAGAGGGATTACTGAGGAAAAGCCTTCAAAAGTTTCTCTGCATAGCAAGAAAGCTGTTCACATGTTCATAGTTTTCATGGGCAACATGTGGCTAGAATTCAAGTTCAAAATGAAGATCGTTCTGAAATAATTATCAATAATGATGAGAGGAAGGACAACTCACACATGCCTGCATAGGTCCATATAAAAATGACACGAATAAAAGAAATATGTTTTTAAAGTTTGTTATGGTGGTTAGCAGTTAAGTCCAGGAGGCATGTTTCGTCCCATTTGGGACTCGTCGGTTGGCTGTTCCTGTACCCAGGTGAGTAATGGAGTTCCCATACAGATTTGAATCCAGTACCCACCGTGAAAGCGTTATCCACAAAAGCCACTTCTTGTACAACGATTATCAGTTTGTTGTTGTTTTTATTGCATATTGTTGCTACGATGAGTTGAATGGATGGACCTCTGTTAGCAGATGGGCCCTAATGCGGATGCCTCGATACTGCCGACAAAGGTAGAGTAATTCGACCCAGTGTAGCAATGGGGAATTACAAGTACGAATAAACAGGTATGGAATATTTTTATCAAGATTACCTATTGCAATCGAAAAATTCATGTCATGAGGTTTAATCTATTCGAGAACAATAATAACGGGGTCAAGAATACGAACATACCAGTTATATGACCCAATAATATAAACCGACGAAAGAAGAAAATGACCATTCGTAGCAATTAGAAGTGGGATTTCTGTCAGTAGGAAGATTAATTTATTCGGAGAAGAGAAAACTGTTGACTGGTTATGGGTAATGCCCCGTTACGACTGCTGTCGTCTCACATATTGATGAACTGTTTTGCACAATAACAGTAGATGTTGACAAAAAAGAGTCTATCAGTGAACAACTCGGGTTCACACGGCCATCAGTAATAGAATTTAATGAGTAGTCCAGTGATTCTATAAATCATTCTGACTGTCTGAAATAGCCATGGTTTGGCTGACTAGTATTTATACTGGGTGATGATTGAAGGTGAAATGAAAATTTGAACTGCAGCCAGATTCAAACTGAGCTGATTCAGTTGGTAGAGCATAGGGCTGGAAACCCGGTGGTTACTGGTTCGAATCTGGCAGCGGTTCAAATTTTCATTTCACCTTCAATTACCAACCGGTATAGATTTTATAAATATCAGCAATGAATTATGACTATTGGATTCAATTAGTTCGAACTCAGATTTTTTGAGCCTTAAGTGGGTTGACTAGCTTTTAAACACCCACATAGGGAATTTTCAACTAAACGCAGAAATGAAAAGTGTACAACAAATAATGATTAAAATACTTACTCGACCACGTTCACTGATCGCTGTCAGCATAACAATTAGGCAGACTTGTTGTTCCCAGCACATTTGCCAAAAATCACCATACGTATTTGGCAATGGTCCTTGTGCAGCGATATAGCGTAAATGTACTCCACATTTAGGATATTCCATCTGTACATTACAGTGTTCAAGTTAAAATAATGTTTAGTGATATTTGTTGAACGCAAAAGCCACATATATATTGCTTTGAGAAATTACAGTAGCTTCATAATAGAAAGTCTAAATGGAAATCAACCATTTTAAGTCATCAAACAGTAACGTAGAAATTATGTATTCCAATTTTTGTTCTATGTCACTGTGTGGCCAAGAAAAACGTTATTGGACAATTTAATCTAACACTCGACCAATCAGAATGAGCTACTTAACTTTTGACCTAGAGGTTTTTTATGTTCAGTAAAACTGTACATAAATGATGCATCTTTGTTAGACGAAGTATCTTGCCTACAGTCACAAGCCATTCTTTGTGTGAATACATTTTCGTGGTTCAGTAAAGGATAAGGTACTAAGGTAGGAAAGATACTATTCATATCCAGTTCGAGTGTCTCATTGGGTTAGTGTTTTCCGCATGTTTCTTATTATTCATTTCGTCGCTTGACTGTATATTTTCTCTAACAAACTGCTAAACTATGAAACGACATTATTATCCTATCCAAATGTGTATCATCAGTTATTTGTGAGAAACGCACACCTTATGTTAATGAACTGAAGGGGAGTTATGTAAATTTTAGGATGCTTCCCACCATTTTTAAGTAGTCTTTTAAAGTAGTCTTAACTGGAGGTTGACATAATTTGAACACTAGTTGGAATGAGAGGACAAAGGTGTATCGCTTTCGCTAATTTGAAGACTCTTTGATAGTATATGTGCATACACTGGTTGGTCACGGGACAGATATCAATTTCCTGATATCTATTCCTGAGTGGTGATCCAACTCTATGGATCGCTTTTCACTGCCTTCACCAAGCTCGGAGATTTATCGTCTCATTGCACTTCGATTGATGTTTATTAATTAAAGGCAGTCGACAGAGAGCCCTGAGATCGGGTTTCGTTCTTCTTCTCATTCGTCAGCAGTGAATATCTGCAACCTCAAGAAAAATGATGTCCCGCCTGGGGTGCGACTGACTGCTCAACAGTAACCAGTCAATGCATCCAACCCAGTCTCACAGGGGATCGATCGCGCCCGGAATAGATAAGTGGTAACGTCGCTGAAGACGTCTCTGGGTAACAAGTTATAATCTCAGGCGGAATATCGGTTCCCTCGAGGTTGCAGATACGCCTTACTGACGTGTGCCAAAAAGCATGAAGTCTAGATCAAGCAGGGATTCGTGCTGATTATCTCCAACAAACTAGCATTCAGTTTAGATTATTTTACTGTATTATTATTTGTCCTTTGGGTTCCTAGTGGAAAATAGGGCTTCAGTAACCAATCACCACTTCCCTCTCTTCTCTGAAGTCTTTTCAACCTGGCTCCACGACTCCCCACAAACTCTCATTTCCTCCTCATACCATCTCCTCCATGTCACCCTCGGACGCCCAACTCATTGTTTCTCGTTTGTGTTCCACTCGAGGGCCTGGCTTGGCACGTGATCTCCCCAATGGGTAACATCTAGTTTATATGTATGTATATTCTTTCTCGGCAGTATGACACTCAAGCAGAGTAATTTGGTCTGTATATATAAAGCTATAAGTTAGACTCCCCAACGAAAACTCGGATATGAAGTTAGATGTTAGATAACACAAGGTTACATGTTATTTCATAGTTAAGCACAGAAATCAAAGATAAATAGATACGAAGAATACAAAATATAGAAATAGCCAGTAGATGAAGCAAATGAGGGCAAAAGTGAGTGAGTTTAGAAACATTTCTCTATAAAATGAAGACGTCACTACAAGTGACCACCAATTCACATCTCAATCATCACATAACCAGTGCTAAACCCGCCTATTCACAGTTCTAACAGGGCCAGATAGACAGATCGACAGCACCTGTTGAATGTAGGTAAGTGGCAGGAGATCACCACTGGTCAGTAAAACATATGTATGCATAGCGTTTTAGTCAGGTCGTGCTAAGACACGTCTGTTTCAACCATATGGTAACATTAGTACTATCAGCAATGAATCAAAGGAGAAAAGACCTTTCATTACAGATTTAAAAGTCTTAATCATAGGCAAGTTGACCCCAAAAACTTAACATATAAAACTTTTTTCATAAACAGAAGTGATGTACAGCTAGGAGTAAAATAAAAAAAAATCGATGATTGTTTTGTTATAAATAAGGAACTGGATGCAAAATCAGCCTAAAAATAGATAGTAGTAGTAGTTATAGGGAAATTGACGAACGAGAATGACTGGAACTTACATTTACAAAGCTGGCATTGATATAGTCTCCAGATCCTTCTTTCAGTATCACCCGTGTTTGATCATCTGTTGAGTATTAAATGGTAGTAAATATGAAACAGTGAAAGTTAACGAATTTTTCTCTTATTTGGCGAGGAAACTTCTTTTTAGGCGAGTTATGTTTTAGCGAATCAATTTATTCCACCTGAGAATGAAATATGGTCAAGCGTTTTGCACGTTTTCGTTCTTTTTAAATCTAGTAAGATATTTTAGTCACATGGAGGACTTAATCACACTAAAACAGGTTACTCTTGGTGAAGGACTTGAAAGACCTGTTCGAAACCGCAAACTCAATCTATAAAAATTACCTGGTCAAGATCAAAGAAGTTAAATAGGTAGTCGAACATTGTTTGAATAGGTGTCATTTCCTCCTTAATAATGACCAATCTTGATTGCTTTCTCAGTTCGCTTGAGAGCAGACCGAATCATTTATCGTCTAGAAATGGATACACCAACATTCTGCAGCAATCAGATAATCAGGTTGATCAGTCTAACTTTTCCGTAATACTGTCCACTGTTATTAATCTACCCATACAGACTGATTCATCTCACATTGTCCAGTCTTTTACTAAATGTGCAGAAGATAATTCAACAAGGTATTCTAAACTTTTCAACCACTTAACACCTCGTAAACTAAGCTGATAATGGGGATTTCGTTTGGAGGTTTGTGAGGATTAACTAGTTTCAAGGTGGCACTCATCACCAGCTGACATAAGTTGGAGGACCGATGAAAACCTGAGACTACTGGACAGCTGTTTCCCGCTACTAATACAGGACCCTTCTGCATCTATAACTCTACCAGAAGGTGAACTCAGGACCATCAGTTATCTCAGTGCGCACGTCACTAGCAAGGCACTACATTGCAATTCAATGGTCCATATTTTGCTAATTCTGTCAACTGGCGATATATCATGACCTTTAACCAGTGCCCTGAGGTTTCTGATAGTTATGTAACTGATTTCACGCCATGATTAATACTGCCTAGAAAACGATCAACCCCTAACAACCTGTAGACTGAATTACTGTCTAGTGTTCACTAGTGATATGCTTCTAGGTGGATTTCAAACGGTCCTAATGATAACCCGTCACCTATGCGATCAATCAAGTCGAATGTCAGGTGGAGTACTGAGAGATGGTAGTGCATAATGGTCGCACTTTATCGAGCATTGACGTAAGTAGAAAATTGTGTACCATTGGTTTTCTATCCACTGGTTGAATGGTGATGTTCTCGTCGCGAAACCAGGGGGAGTCGTGGGTGCGCATTGCTAAGGAGTTTCAAAGAAGTGGGAAACCGCTATCCAGTGCTCTTAGGTTTTCTACAGACCTCCAGCTGGTGTCATTCTATGATGAGTACTATCTTGAATAGAGATTTAAGCAGCTATTTCGAAAAAATTGGCAGGTTAAATAACATCTGGGAGTGGGGATGTCTAGTGAATACTTCTAGTGAGTGAAGAAACAGAATTTACCTATCAAGTACGAAAGATTGTGTGACTGGATTTAGATCAACACCTCATTTACATATCATGGATGTAATTTCTAGTCTCTGACTGGACCGAATGGATCGAGCCTTATTGGTGTATGGGCTTCTGTTTGGATGCCTCGGTATCGCTGGGATTTTCAGTTTAGTTATTAATGATGGATAGTGGCTAAGAGTAGAACAGTGGATGGGCGTTTTGTCTTATACCATGCTATGACCACCGCTTAAAAAGTGGCTAACGGGACCTAGTGGCCTAGTGGATAACGATATGGTATTTGAAGGTATCACTCTTGAGTTCGAGTTTTGTTGGGAATTACATCCCTTGTTAGGAGCCAGGTACATCCAGTCGACAAGTCCCAAATACGAGGGAACACGCAACGTGGATTCCTCTGCTAGCCACTATCCATCACTGATATGTGAGCATAACCTTAATCACCTGAATAGCAGAATAAGAGGACTGGGTATTTCAGGGAAACTTCAACTTCAGTGATCAGTTACCGGATACTAATGAACGTCAGTGATGACAAAATTACATTGATCAAACCTAAAGTGTGGTCACGAAATCAAGGTAGTGGTGTACACAACTTATAAGGATTTATGTCAGTAATATATGGCAAGACGTTGAAGAGAATAAGAAGCGATCACGATTGCTTGGCGAAGATTCTGCGGGAAGAAAGCAGTAACAAAAAAACTGCATATTAGTATACCGAAAAATCGAATAGTTCGTAATGTAACTTCACTGTAGAGTATGAATACTTATGTGAACCTCTGTTGTTTCATTGCAGTTCTGTTCAGTGTTACACACATTATTAATGTTAGATACAAACAACTTGCGTAGACGTGGTGAGTAGATCGGATTAGTGACTACATTTCAAAGTCAACCAATACTGATACCAAGAGTCAAGCACAATATGGAATGGGATAACTCTTCAGTGGTTGATCATCACACACTTCTTATTAAACTCTCATTTCTCAGCTTGTAGGCATTATAATGTTTACAATCTTAAGAGAACAAATGTCAAAATGACGCCTAATGATCATACCAAGATCAGGTTATTAGCCAATGTATTTAGTTTTATTGAGGGATCCTAAGAACATAGTTTCAACTAATTTTATAGTCTGTATGTTTTTGGAAGATGTAATCCTTGATTATTATGGCTTATCGTCAATGAAATTATCTTAGATAGCCAACTAATCTTCAATAACCGCTATGTTACATAGAGATCACGATAATGTCAGTCTCATTATCAACTCGCCAGGTGGTCTGGATCTTTAATAAAGCCTGATGCAAATTAGGATGAGATCTAGCTGGTCAGTTTGTGGAATAACAATGAACAAGTAGTCAGTAACGTGTCATTAACTGATAACAACTGAAATACAATTGAAACTTGGCCGACAACTGGATCTGATAGTTGAGTTGGAACAACATAGAAATGATAATCTAGATGACCACCGGTTCGAATCATGTCAAGAAACTGGTTTTGGTTTCAACTTTACTCAAAGCTGCATTCATTCACTGAAATTGGCTGAATGATATTCCTTTCACTGTTCTGATCTGGTTAAGCGGTAGTCGCTTATGCATATAAGAATCGAGCAATTCGTTTGCGCCCCGTAGTACAGACCTATTCCACTTAAACAGACAATAAAAAGCTTTTGGTAGGCGAATATGTAAGTGGTTTCATTGACAGGAGATAGTCAGTCAAAGCTCAAACTTAAGATTTTCTGAAAACAAATGACGTTAATCAATCGGCGATGGTCTGAGTATGGAACTGTATAGTCACATATTATACATGTGTTGTTTGAATTTCCTTCGAAACGTATATTTTAGAACGCATTTCGTTCATGTATCTTAGTGAAGCATAAATTAAAGCATTAGGTGTAAGTGTATTTATGGTTCTACTGAATACAAAATTGAAGTTGGTGGTGGCAGACTAAGCCTTAATAAAAATGTTGTTTTGGTTCCAGAGAGTGCACAGAACACATGACTTCTGTACCAGTTAGTAAAAAACGTTACCATTACCCTGCTTTCGCCGACATATATATGTATGTAAATGCTAGTTTTCGACTCCTAAATACGTATGAAGAATTTCAAATATTCAGTGTAATATGAATCATAGAATGGTTTTTAATGCTACCCTAACAACCAGTGAAATAGTTAATTATGCTTCTGTCACTTGCCTGGAAAACGTCTTCTTTCGAAAAATAAAGAAGCCTAATTGATCATTTTAGTAGTCGATAGACTGGCGTTTAATGCAAAATCTCTATACGAGTGTAGCCAAGTTCACATGATTTTATTTAGAAAAGTATTCGGTAAACCAATAAATTTTTCAAGTACTTATGAACAGCTTCGTTTTAGATGAGAGGAGCTAGTCGGCAGGAAGCCATGCCCAAATTAGGTTTCGGGTCCACAGTCACTCATCAGTAAAATGTATCAGAACTTATGAGGGACCTGTTGTTCTCTTGATGGTTCGAACCCGCGTAGCTCAGCGCTGAAGCTAGAGTTTAACCACTTAATTATTCACGCCACGACTGACCCACTGTAGGACTGGATAATGTGCACGAGTTAGTGACCAGTGGGTAGCTCATGCAGCCGTCGAGATCTTGATGCTTAGCACTGATCGAAGTCTATCTTCCAACTTACGCAGTCTGGTCAGTAAACAGAACCATCGTGGACTGTATTTATGGTGTTAGATGGTGAGAGTCAGTCTGTAGGAAAACTTGTTCGCCCTAGATTCCATGTTTGACATCACTCCTCAGTAAGGCATATCTTCAAAAATAAGGAAATCGATGCCCCACCGGTGATTGTGGTCTTGAGAACAATTCATATCTATCATATCAAAAGTGAGTGATACACATAACTTTTATACTAAGCTTATTGACTCGAACTTCGACGTAATCAAGTAAGTAAATGGAATATAAAAATACAAATAATTAACTGTAAATTCAAATAGAGAAGAAACGTATTACTAATCCGTCTGTCTGTTCACTCCCAAATGAGATTTATTGACAATAGCATACTTTGGCTTCCTTTATATCGAACAGGTTCACTGACAGTGGTAGATAAAATCTCAGATTTTATTCAGTCCATAGCAGCATAAGCAACAAAACGCTGCAGTAAGGCTGAGCAACAGAGTACAAACATGTTTGTTTTGGAAAATGAACTAGAAACACACAATTTGGCTTGGAATAAAGTAATTTCATAAGTGTTTATCCTCCAACAGCTTCTCTATTAACTAGTCCGCTGAATTACCGAATAAATTAGGAGGCCTATTAAAAGCTGATATATCTTATCGAGATAAAAGATTGGTACCTTTTTATCTGCATTCTGGTGTTAAGTGTTAGGGAATAAACTCACAGGAAGCCTTGCTTGACCTGGGGTTTCAGGTTTGTTGACTTTCATCAATGCATAGTTTATGAGTAATGTAGCATTGAGCAATGCAGAATCGCTGTTCTTATGAAGGATCAGCTCTCTTGACGTCGCGGATATGTTTCGCTAGCGAGCAACAACCTAATCGAAATAGGTACACTAAAAATTCAGAGTGGACTTTCTACGTTTATTGATTTGTTTCAAAATTAAGAATCCATTTAGTCAATTGACAGATAACCAATCAATAAAGTAATGCTAAAGTCTCATCCAAGTAAGTGAACATACTTAATTGTTACCATATGATAAATTGCCTCCGAACTTTAGAACACATAACTCATTAGGCAGTTAAGACGTGGTCAGCGAACGGATCTCGTAGCTCTGCAAGTAGAACATCAAGCCGAATCAAATAGAATCGAATCGAAGTTCATTTAGCTGTCTTGTGCGCATTTGTATAGTAGACAGTGAGCCATACCTATTATTTGAGGGCCAGTGATGATGCCTACCTGCAAAAACATCGGTAGAGCGATGATCAAACCCATGACCCACTAGTTGAAGGTCAACCTCTTGTACCGTTGACTATCAGGCCAGTAATCCTGAGGCCGTCGGTTTGAGTCTCACTGTGAATCCGGTTTTCATTTCATCTTCAACCATCATCATATATCAATAATACTCTGACCATCTTAGATAGTTACAACAGGAATTCCAATAAGATATTATGTAGGTCAACAGGACGATGATGTGAATGAGAATCAGTAATACTGACTACTTTATGCAAATGTCCATCACAACATCGACCACAGATCAATACATTACTTGACTCAGAAGTCGCCAACACCCCTTACAGTAGTTTGCAGGATATTCTGAGACTGCAGTAACTGACGTTCTTCACTGACGTATGATAGATGGAACCCCCTATGAGAAAAATCCCATTTTTATCATTCAATGGTCAATGTGTAGATGATGCAGAATTCAGTAATTATTGAATGATACGCGGAGTCTCCTTAAGTCGAACGAATCCATCTTTAGAAAAGTTGTTATAGAGGGTCCCTTCCTTGTTACAGGTACTCTTTGGCTAATGAATCTCAACAAGCATGAAACGCAAATCGATCATGGCTTCCTACCGATTGTTTCCATAAAAGTAACACCTACCAAGTTGTATCACGACTGTTTCTTAGCTGGGTCATCACAGTACAAAATGACGGGTACAATTCAGTCACCACTTGGAACTGGACAACATGGGACCGGCTACTCTCCAGTGACCACTAAAGATAGTAAAGACATCTAGATGCATCAATAACAGAATATGTAGTATATTTGTTTTATTGATTAGAGATACATTAAACAGGTAGGCATAAGGGGTTGTACGTCTTCCGACTGCATACAACTATGGTATCGAAGACAAAGATGACAGTAGTTGATACTCGACTTCATGTCTCCTGCAGATCCCTGTTAAATCAAGACATTGCTGAATTATACTTCCTATGAATTGCTATTGTTGATCATTTTTCTTAATCGAATTGTTGATATGAATAAATGTGGCTGAGCAAATGTCAATGATACACAACTCCGATAGACAGTGATCGATTCAGTAGAATATCAAACAAAACACGTTTTCAATGGAAGTAGCGACATCGAATGATCAATTCGCAAAGGATTGACGAACTCCAAGGACCACGTTGACATTTCTCACAGCTGAGTAGTTTACCAACTGTGGTGTCAATAGGGTTTCCATTGGAAACCACTCGGCCAAGATAGCAACATCTGATCAGTGACAAATAGGTGACATCAACTAGTGGAATACACTACTGCTTAACAACTTCGGTGGTTAGAGACCAATCAAGCTGACCTATAGATTTCTCCAGCGTATGGCCGTTTCAATTGTTTGGAGGCGACAAGTTAGCTCACGAGCGCTGTGGCCAGACAACTTCCGCCCTAAGAGCCTAATTAGTCCAGATCATCTTAATCTCGTTATCTAGCGTGTATGGATCGTTATGACGTAAAATGGGATGATCAATTTGCAAATTATGTGGTTCAGACTTATTATAAATACTAATTTTACATCATTAGTGAATTATGTCCAGCTAGACGCCACCATGACGAATAACAGGATGTTCATCACTAATGTTGGTTGGAATGAGTTGAGGTGAATAGTTACCGTTACACACAAAGCAACACTCACCAAGCGGAGTTTATTTTTTTTGTTATTTATTCCTTGGGTTCCTAGTGGAAAATAGGGCTTCAGTAACCAATCACCACTTCCCTCTCTTCTCTGAAGTCTTTTCAACCTGGCTCCACGACTCCCCACAAACTCTCATTTCCTCCTCATACCATCTCCTCCATGTCACCCTCGGACGCCCAACTCATTGTTTCTCGTTTGTGTTCCACTCGAGGGCCTGGCCTGGCACATGGTGTCCTCAAATGGTCTTCTCAGCGTATGTCCAATCCAATCCATCTCCACTTTCTTCTGTATACTTGTTGGGCAGTAGGTTGTTGGTTGGTTAGTTTCAAGCCAGCCAGAGTTCCTTGTTGTTGATTCTTATTATTCTGGCCATCTGATCTTTAATATCGAAATCAGATGGCGGAGTAATTATCTTTAAAACAGTTTTTAGCGCAGAAGGATATCGGCTGGGGAATGACTGAAAGATATGCCGAACTAAATATTTTAGTTCTATTTTGGGACTCCCATAGGAGTTCGTACATACCCATGCACATATGGAATTCTAAGCCTCTGACCGTCTAAATCTCGAGGCCAGCACATTACCATTCAGTCGCTGAATCGGAATTCAGTGGTTTGCATTTCCTAACGATTGTCGATTTGTGTGACAGCGCGAGCATCGTTGTGTCACCAGTGAATATCCTACCCAATCATCCAACTTAGTTTGCCACGCAGTTGACACCTTGTTAGTTATTATTATTTGTCCTTTGCGTTCCTGGTGCAACACAGAGCTTCAGTAGCACGTCTCCAGTGTAATCTGCTCTCTGCAATCTTTTGAACATGGCTCCACGACAGCCCGGAAGCTCTCACTTTTTCCCCAAACGATCTCCTCCATGTCACCCTTGGACGCCCAACTTGTCGTTTCCCATCAAGGTTCCACTCGAGTGCCTGTAGCGTGATGTCCCCAGTCGGTCTTTTCAGTACATGCCTAATCCAATCCATCTCCACTTCCTTCTGCATATTTGTTGAGTGATAGGTTCTTGGTTGGTTCATCGACAGGTCAGAGTTCCTCATTGCTAATTCTTTTTGGCCATCTATCTGAGCTTCAGTAACGAGTGTAGGCAGTTGTTGACGAATGTCTGCAGTTAATTGGAAATCCCTATCGTAATGCTCCAAGTCTCTGAACCACACAGGAGCACTGACTTGACGTTGGTGTTGAAAATCCGGATCTTGTTCACGCTTTCTACCGAGTGCAGTGCAGAAGATCTCCACACTGGTTTCAGGTTAATTGAACGTCTGTCTTGCTTTTCCGATCCTGGCTGGCTTTGACATCCTTGTCTGTGCCGCCTGTAGTCGAAACGACGCTGCCTAGATAGGTAAAAGAGGCTAATTCCTTTAAGTTTATTCCCTTGATGGTGACTGGAGCTAATTGTTGGTGTTGGTGCTGTTGGTTGGGTATCTTCATCACCTCTGTCTTCTCTACATTCACTTGAAGTCCTATCTTCGCTACCTCTCCTACCAACTTGTTAATTTTCGCCTGTAGACCTTCGAGTTTGTGTGACAATATACACAAGTCATCACTGGCGATATCCAAGTCTTCTAGGTTCTTTTCCGCAGTCCAGCGTATCCCTCTCTTCTCATTGTTTGTTGCATGATGCATGGGTGATAGTAAACAGCCTTGTTTTACTCCTGTCTTCACTCCAAAGTTATCACTGAGCTTCTCATTGTGAATTACTTGGCAAGTGGCGTCTTCATGTAGTTGTTGAATTAGGTTGGTTAAGGTTTGTGGTATTCTGTAGTGTTTGAGCAGTTGCCTGCCAAATTACTTCTCGATCGACACTGTCGAAGGCCTTTTCAAAGTCGATGGGGTTGAGGTAGAGAGTTGACTGCCATTCTATACTCTATTCTATGGTGATGCGAAGCGTTGCAATTTGATGTGCATATGATTTGTACATCCTGATTACAGCCTATTCCGGTCGTAGTTTTGATCCAGCGCATCCTTTAGTCTCTCCGTGATGATGCGGCCTAATATTTTACTTGCGATGGACAGGAGTCTGATTCCGCGCCGGTTCTTGCAAAAACTTTGGTCGCCCTTCTTCGGAAGTTTGACAAGATAGCCTTCTTCCAATCTGCAGGTAACTTTCCTTCCTACCACACCTCCTGCAGTAATGGTGTGAGCATGTCCGCTGTTGTCCCTGCGTCTGTTCTCAGTGCTTCTGGCGGGATTCCGTCTGGTTCCGCTGCTTTCCTGCATTTCAGTAGCTTCATTGCATTCAGGACTTCGACTTTCGTCGAAGGGCCTGTGTTGTTGTAGTTCTGTGGCTTCAGGTGGTATTTCTGGGCGAAGTGCAGGTGGTGGTCAATTCAAGAGCCTTTTGAAGTAGCCAGCACATCGTTTCGTTTGTTTCTCGTCTTTGGTGATTAGATTTCCTCCATCATCTTTTACTGCTTTCATCTGTGTTGATCTCTCCCCGGATAGTAACCTGGTTATTTGGTGTGATGTTGTCAGGTCTCTCCTACCAGCAACCTGTTCTGCTTCACTTGCCAGTGTGTCGTAGAAGTGTCTTTTGTCCTTCCGGACACTCTTCTTCACTTATTTGTCCAGTGTTTTATACATTGTACTTAGGTCCTCTCGTTGTTTATCCTTGCACTGGTTTATCTTTTGCTTCAACATCCTCCTCTCCTCTATCAGCTTCCATGTGTTTGTCGAGATCCATTTCTTGTCTTCTTTTTTCTTCCTCCCTAATACGGTCGTGAAGGTTTCTTTCCACATAGATTTCAAAGAGCTCCAGTGTTCTTCCACACAGGTTTCTTCAGGGATGCTGCTCGATTTCTCCCATTTTGTCTTGATGGCTGCCTTGAAGATGTTTCTTGTAGTTTCACCCTTCAGTTTCTGGGTGGTGAACTTGAACTGCGGTCTATCACCAGCTTCCTTGAAGGCTTTCAACTTGATTTTGAAGGTTTCTTGCACTAGATAGTGAGTGGTCTGGGCCCACATCTGCTTCTCTTCTTGACCTTGTGTCAAGTAGACTGCGTCTCCACTTTCTTCACATTGAGATCAAGTCAATCTGATTTTTAGTGTCCATCTGGTGAAATCCATGTCGCGTTGTGGATATCATTATGCTTGAACACACTGCCTCATTGCAATCACCAAATCGTTGAATGCGCAGAAGTCTTCAAACAGTTCTCTATTCTCGTTCATTTTACCCAGCGCTTCTCGACCCATGGTTAGTTCTCTTCCTGTGTTGTCCCCTCCCAGTTTGGCATTCATTTCGCCCATTAGAATTTTGATAACGCCAACTGAGATTTTGTCCACTGTTGATTGCAGTTGTCTGTAGAATTCCTCCTTCTTCTCTTCATACGCATTATTTGTAGATGAACAGCGTAGCATTGGCACTGTATGATTGTGACTTTCCTTCCTTTTCAGTTGAATCTTGCTGTCATGACCTTGATCCTGCAGGAGCAGATTGGTTCCCACTGTACGAGAGCTTTTGATGCTCTCGGCGACATCATGATAGCCATCCGAAAACTCGGTGTGCTCGTGGTTGTCGTCTGGGTGACAATATCGGAGTAGATTATTGACTCTGCAGTAAACAGTTTGGAGAGTCCACTTCAATTCCATCTGCTCTTGCAGATTCCTCGCACTTCTATGCCATGTCTTCTCACGTCTTTTGCAATTTGGGCAGTCTTACTAGCCAGCTTCAAACATTGTTCGAAGATTTCATGTCTCCATGTTTACTTTCGCTTTCATCGAGAGAAGACACATCGACCAATTGGATTCCAGAAGGCTTTCACCAACCGGCGTCATTTCGTCTCTTCGATTCCAGCGAGGAATAAGTTTGTTTTTATGTTTCATATTTTGTCTGTGCTTTGAAGTTTCTGTAGCTGTTGGATTGGTTTTACGGGGCAGAGTTGCT
The DNA here is from genome assembly GCA_944470555.2 of Heterobilharzia americana. Taxonomy (NCBI): domain Eukaryota; kingdom Metazoa; phylum Platyhelminthes; class Trematoda; order Strigeidida; family Schistosomatidae; genus Heterobilharzia; species Heterobilharzia americana. The sequence continues at coordinate 13,781,063 of OX104129.1, forward strand.
AGCGCTATGCCCCAGCTTTCCTCTTTAACCGGGCTTAGGACCGGCTAGTAACTAGTGTACTAGTTAACCTTGATAGTACTTCTGAAAATTCATGTCAAAGTAAGTCACCAATAAGCACTGAACTGCAATTCATCTTGGGTCAGTTTACGTGATTAACATGCGTTTAGTCCTACCTTGTGTAAATCATCAACACAGTACTGTTTTATGACAGTACATGACATTGGAAAAATTGCTGTTGACGGGAGGCCTCCATATTCGCACAAGACATTATTTATTTTTGTATGTAGTTTTAAAAAACCTTCTCCGCACCTTTTTTTACAGCAAAGTCAGTAGTCTATTCTCCCCACTTTTTCCAAGGCAAATCGGTGAATTGTAGACGCTACTCCTAACACTTTAATGTTTTTAATTCTGAATAAAGTCACATTTTATGTAGATAAACAAATGTTTCAGGTTGTTGCCAGCTTTCTGTAGGCACTAATAGTCCTCATCTAAACCAGTCTTTTTCATGTCTGCTTTCGACAGGGTTGTTGTATTCCGTGTCATCTGGTGTATGAGTTAGTCGTTAGATAGAAGCGCACGTACTTCCTAATAGTCAGGAACACATCAGTTGTCTCTATGGCTATAAGGATGATGGTTTGGTATTTGAACTGATGAGTAGTGACTTCTTGTGTCACAGGCAGGAATAGACCCCCATGTGCATTTAAATATTTTTTGTAATATTGGGAAAAGCAAGGCTTGAACTTCTCTAGCGATCGTGGTCAGCAAGAAGAAACATATCTTATAATTCAATGGAAAAGGCGAAAAAATTGTCCATGCGTAGTTTCTGCAACAGTATATGTATCAGAAATACACTCACAATATTTATTAGTGAATAAAACAAAAAGATAATAATAATGGTGGAAATAAATCTGCTTATCTATGCATCGTAGATCTGCTCCATGCTTACATGCTTCACGAAGGTTTACATAGTGGGGTTAATTGATGCTGGATTTTTGTTGCTGGCTTGTGAAAACCGGAGATGTTTAGCACCTCAGGGATTACGCGTAGATCCTAGTTACGTACGAAGGTGAACCTCCTTCCGACTCTCTGAATATCAACCAATACACTGTTAAATTGATCTAACGAAAACCATGGTGGACGAGATTCATGTGTGCAAGATCAGTGGTGCGTGTGTCCATAGAATGGACGGTTTTATTAGCTGCCAGGATTCCACCCAGGGTGCTAGGAGCAGTGCAACCAAAGGTTAAGTGGAATTCAGTCCCTTGATTTCCGTAGTAATGGTTGTTTAGACGATCCCTGGAAGAGGGTGAAGTCTTGCCTTGCAAAGGCGAGCGACTCTCTGTCCAGGTTGCTGTTGTCGTTAGCCCCAACCTGTCTGCGTTTCAATAATCTGAAAGGAGCAACCGATATGAATCTGCGAAAATTATGGGATCATGTATCAGGCCTCCTAGAAGGATGCCCTTCCACAAAGGCAAGCTGCACTTAGGTCTGCTAGGCCCTGAAGATTCCAGTGAGATGTGTTTGACGTACGCCTGTCCACGGGGTGGTGAGTACGGCCAACAAACCGATCGCCCGGCAAATGTGGACGTGTTAAAGCGTAACAGGTGTTATGGTTCTAGAATAATGCTTATCAAATTGAAGTGGTGTTAACAGAATCCTCTAGTAAGAGTGTTCATTTTCAGGTGAACGGGTTGCCTGGATATTTGCCACTCGATGACGGGACCGATTCATCAGGTTTGTGTTGGTAGGTCCATAGATTTGAAGACATCTGAAAGTTGAAGTCAAGAATCGAACTGAAACCTATATGAGTAAAATAAAAAATATAATGAGATGGCAGCTACAGTTACAATTGAAACCTGTGTCATAGCAAGACTCGAACCCAGGGACCACTCGAGACAATTTTACCAAATAAAGGGTATCATAATAACATTTAAAAAACCTTACAACAATGAATTTATGTAATAGGAGAAACGCTTATATTTTACAGGGAAAAACAAAAATGAATAACATTTCCACTTACATGGTGAAATATCACGATAACGATTCTTTATCGAATTCTCGTTTAGACGGGATACATTCATTGTGAGACCAGATTTTCTTCTAGGTAAGTGCTGTCACAGATTTAAAAGTGAACAGTTTAAAGGTATAGTTCAGTTGAGATTTATTGTCTTTCGTAGTAAATTAAGTAGTTTGTTGTGATGTAAATATCGCTAAGCAAAACACACAAAAGTTCCTGTTTCATCCTGTGAATAAGTAGCACGTGAAGGACCTACGACTTGTTGAAAGGTCAAGCCTAGGACATTTGTGATCTGTTTCAGATACTATAGCCCATTCTGCATACTGATTTCACTTCAAATAATTCATATAATCAACTCGTCACTTAGTGTGACTTCTGTCGCTATTCACTACACCCATGCAAAGAAGCTACACTCAAAATTTCATATACAGAATTCAGGGAATGGTTAAGTAGGTGGCCATGTTTGTTTATTGATTTGATATGGTATCACGAAAATTCAGACTGATATTATCATTTAGAAACAAGATTTATGTCTTGAAAAATCTTACTACCTAATTCCAAAGACGCAATCTAACTGCCTATGTACTACCCAACAACTGTAGAGTCGAGTATATTGATGAAAACACTTGATCTTGTTTGATAACGCAGTCGACTAAAGTACCCAGTTATCATAATACGGAATCAGTATTTAGCTATACAATAGGATGAGGAGGAAGTGGCAGTTCTTTAGGCTGTTGCATTGCACCATTCCCTGCAGTAATGAACATTGAAACTTTGGTAATCGAGTCAATAATCAAGATGTAAACAATACAAATAACTCAAAACCTATACTGGTTATGTAATAAAAGTCTGCCAACCTACTGAAAAGGATTAGGACGGTAAATGTCATGCTTAGAGGTTATGTGATGATATGACACCACGTTCTACTTTTTCTGAATTTCAGCGGGTGAGTTGGACTTGATATATCCAATCTCTTTTGTTGTCGTCAGCTTGTTGGTTAGCAGTGGAATCCAGAACACCCATTCCATTCTATACCCAGGTAAGTCATATTGTTCCCAGTGAGACTCAAACCCAATACCCACCGTTTCAAAAGCCAGAGCATTGTCCACTAGACCACTAAGGCACAACAGCTACTTCCTGTGCAACGGGTACAGACTGACAGAAGTAGCAAAATGTGAACCACTAGTTTTCTACCCAGTGGCTCAATTGTAACGTTCTCGCCATGTAACCTGATAGTATTGGACTGGATACCCGGTGGGGTCGTGAGTGTGCAGTCTTGAGGAGTCCCATACTAGTAATGCTCGTAGACTTCTAATGGCTCTCCAAATGATATTATTCCTTGATAAATACTACCCTGAAATTATTCAAACACCCATAAACCACCGAACTGCAATGCATAATAGATGTACACATTTACCGACGGTTTTCCCTGAGGCTGACTGAACAATTTATCGAGTGTAATAAAATTTCAAAACGTTGCCAGTCAATTCCATTCATTGACTTAGCAATAACATGAGTGACTGAATGAAATGCATTCGGCAATCTTGTGCACATTCATGCGGTAGGCACTGAGCTACACTTATCATGTGAAGGCCAATGGTACCACCTGGCTCCTCACACCTCTTTAGGTGGAGCAGAGATCGAATCCACGACCCATTGGCTGAAAGTCATTTCCCTAAACCAATGAGCCACTGCAGTCAAATGTTAGTCAATAGTTACGTAGGGTTATTGACTAGCTTGGTATCACGTTAGTCAACAGTGATCATCAAACGCATAGGATAGTACACTCAGTTATTAGGTACCAACAGCAAATATCAAAGGAGAAAAATGATGAACAACGTAAATCTTCAGTTAAACACAAGCCTATCCCTTTCATGTCACCGATGCTTACAATAACACAGACATAGGAAATGAATAGAAAGAGAAGGAATATGAACACAGATGAGAGGAAGGATGAAAGCGAAAAGCGGGAAACAAAAAGATGAATAGCAATAAAATTTTAGCGATATTAGAGTGCAAACATCTTCATCACTTTGATGACCTTTCACCTATTTTTCCTATATACTACTACCCAACCTTCCTAACTTCTTTTTAAGAGTTATGGCCAGCTAAGGTTTATTTTCGTGTATGGTTCCGACTATTCCAGTTAGTGACGTCACGAATTATCAGCATGCTTCAATCCAGACACTCATTTTTTCTTCCTTTATTTTAATTCTCTGTTTTAGCCAATATTAAGAGAAGAAGCTTGACATGTACAGCACATATTTAAGTTGGGTGGGGACAGTTTATGCAACTTCATTGACTGTTTTCACTTTGTGATTAAATGAAATGTCTTTGACTTTGCGGTTTTACCATAAGTTCGTGGTGTTACGAAAACGCTTTTGTCAAATACCTGTAGCCTATGCGTATTGTTCACCTTCGATGACATTCAGTCGACTGGGGTGGGGTGGGGTAACAATAAATAGGTCGCATGCGCTATGGGATCTCCGATAGTCTTACTGTATTCATATTGAGATTTTATCAGCAAGAAATTTACATACGTTTGTGCAAGTTCTCAAAAAGTGGAGCGGTCAGTCAGTGTGGGATCACTCTAATTTACTAACTCCAATTGGGTTGTGATATAGACCAGTCCTACAGGGTCATCTTACATTCGACGGGTGAGAGGTTTTCCTAAAGCCCTTCAAAAGACACTGTATCTTTGCAATCTGCTTGCCTAATGAAAATACTTCAAAGCTATAGTAGGTTCCTAAATGTCTTCAACATATATATATATATATATATATATATATATATATATATATATATATATATATAACCATGTGTAGTGGCCGAAAGTCTCAAAAAATTATGCATGTGCAGTGTTCTATAGTTTCCAAAGATGATTTCTCTGATGTCAAGGCGTCATATGTAAACAATCCTCACCAATTTTACATTCACAATTCAATCCTTGTATTACAAAAAATTGCTCCATATTCTGAGTGATTCTAAAGGTCACCTGAACAACAAATGAAATGAGCAATTAGACTTTTGTGTTTTATGAAAATTTGTAGTGACTTTAAAGACCACCCTAACAACTGTTGAGATGATCAATCAGACTTCAGTACTTTGGATATGAAGACTTAGGACTGAAATGAGTTGACGAACCATTGGAAACCCAGGAGCACTGGATAGCTGTTCCGTCCTAGAATGAGACTCGTCAGCAGTACTCACCAACAACCCCAACAGAGATCGAACTCAGAACCTTAAATCTTCTCGACGAACACGTTAAGCATTCAGTCAATGGGTCGAAGTTCGGTGGTTCACACTTTTCTGCTTCTGTTAATTCGCAATATAGCCTAACTATCACCAAAATTCTTCATTTGGCATCCGTTTTACTTCCGTCTGGTTGATCCTATACGTCACGTCTTCTTATTAGAACTTCGGGAGATTCATCCTGAAGCATGTAACTAATATGCACCATATAGCAAAGTACTTTTTAGGATGATAGTTGGACCATGTTGCGAACTGACAGAAGCAGAAAACTGTGGAACGTAGAACTCCAACCCAGTGGTTGAAAGGCTAACGCGTTCACCACGAATCCTGAGGATCCTGGGCTCCACCTATGGTATTGTCCTGGATGCATACCTCTAAGGAGTCCCATACTGTGGTGAAACAGCTATCCAATGTTCTTAGGTCTCGAATGGTTCTCCAACTGATTTCGGTTCATGATGAATACTGCGGTAATTTGTTACCTCTGAAATTATTAGGGTGGTCTTTAAAGTCACTCAAAAATCTGTCTTTCCAATCAAAATGAAGAAACCTAATTGGCTACTTCACTCGTTGATAAGGTGACATTCAATGTTGAGTTACTCTATGTACCACCCCAGCAATAACCGGAATAGTCAACAAGGTTTGTTTATTTCTATTTGAAAGGCAGATTTTCATAAGATAACGAAGTCTCATAGGTTATTTCAGGTGTTGTTAACGTGGTATTTAATAGAGTCACTGCTTATAGCTACTTTATACTTTGCTTAGTCACGCTCACTAGTGTTTTTCTGCAAAGAAACATCCTGTGGTTTCCTGTCTAGTACTCACTAATCAAGATTTATAACCCATGCATATATGTATGCATATTCAACAGCCATATGGCACATTAACAGGGTGAGACGTCAAAAATTACTAAAACCTACTCAGTTTTTTTGTCTAAATACAGCTAAGAATAGTCATTTTGTGAGAAATCATTTGCCCGACCCATGTCGTTCTATGGACATATGAGTGAGATAGAAAGAAAATAGAATAAATGCCTGTGTATATGGGCTCCTATGTGGTGCCTCGATATCATTTGAATATTCATTGTTTGAATTTACTTAGCGGTTACTAGCAGTGTAATCCAAGACTCTTTCCATTTCACTTGAGACTCATAAGTCGGATGTATCTGCAACCCAGAGAGTGACTAGGTGGCTATCGTGCCTCAGTGGCTTAGTGGGTACGAGGTCCGAGTCTCAGCTGAAACATCATCACTCATTGTGATACAGGCATATCCAACTAACGAGTTGGAAGTGGGACGAAATCCATGTACTTTCAACCATCACTATCAAACAGAGATTTTAGTTTGTCAACATATTTTGATTAGGTAACGATAACGCACTCTAGTTATAGCTTTTCTATAATCAGAGCTTATTTTTGACCGGCTTCGACGATCTAGAAACCCTATGTAGGTCCTTTCATTCTCGCTTTCTTTCCTTGTCACAACATGCCCATAAAGTTTAATGTTATCGCATCTCTTGATGTTCACTCATAATAACTTATCACATACATAAGTGACTGCTGGGTATAAAAGCAAAATGTGCACTCCATGAGCTTTGTCAAGACGAACTTGTACTCAACAATCTTGTCCATGTTTGTGCATTAGGTAATGAGCCTTACTGTGTCGGAATTAACGATACTTGACTGTTCAGACCACGGAAGGTGAAGTAGTGTTCTTACCCGTGACCTTCTTAGAGTGAAAGCCAACTGTCTAAATCAGTGAAGTCACAGTTTTGTGACACTACTGAACCAGACTTTGACTGGAGTTAGTATGATAGCCCCCCGTCTCCGGGTTGCCTGTTGATATAGTCCTGAGTTGGTCCACCTTACTGATTTGCAACTTAACCAATTAACCAAGTTCTCTTTTGCAAAGAAAAGAAACTCAGTCAGTAAGTTTTGTTCATCTAGATGTAGGAATAACTTTGAAATAGAAATCCTCTATACAGATTAGGTTAAACAACAAACTAATTCATATATTTTATCTGGAAAATTCTGCATAACTTATTTCAATCAATTTATCTTAAAGTATTGACACTATTGTATCCAACTGATGCGTAGACACATCTTGGAGATGATTAAAATATGAAATCCAAGCAGAAATATTCAAACTGACTCCAAAGGCCACCACAGTAACTGCTGAAATCGCCAATTAGACGTTTACTCTTTCGACATGGAAGGTGAAAGTTTTTCATGAAATAAAGAATCCTGTTGGTTACCTCAGTAGTCGATAGGATGGCCAATAGAATCATATGTAACCTTGTATTGAATCAAAATGTGTGAAGATGAAGCTCATTTGTTCAAGCAACTGACTTTCAACGACTGAGTCACAAGTTTTCGAATACTGCTCCACGTCTACAGAGGTTTGGGTTATTAAGTCCCAAAACAGGATGAAACTGCTATTATTGACTCTACTGTTGGCCATAATCGATAAAAATCGAAATCGGGATTATAAACCATGGTATGGTTTCTAGATATTCACACAACGACAGTGTAGGAGATCTACACACCATGAAATCAGTAAATTTGTAATCTAATCGATTAATTAAATACGAACACGTACACACAAGGAGACTTACTTCAAACTGACTGAGTATTGAACCATCAGCTAGCACAGTCTCCAATTCTATCATTGAATCCAGCAAACTTGAACTAGGAAAGGAATTCCTCAGTAGAACGCCATTGTTCAGCTCCTTATCGACCACATTATGACTTGATGATCTGAGTGAAAAGCGTTTCAAACGTTTTGAATTTCTTGTGAACTTCTCTAAGGATAAAGTAGGTTGACGTAAAGATGACTGGTAAGATCTTGGTGGGATTGGTGGTGCATCCCCAGAATCTGGTATAGGATTGTCATCATTTATATCATCTGTGACATAATCTATTTATGAGAGAAATAGTATTGAACAAGTTGAAATCAGTTAGCAAAAGTGCACAGTTTAAAAATAGTAGAATAACACAAGACTGTTTCATTGAACCAGGTACAAGAGTCCATCAGTTCACATTGTAACACCTCACGGAACCAGGGAAACAATAAGTGAACAGAAAAAGAATGATATCAAAGTACATGCGAGCTAAGGACTGAAATTAGGAGAGTCTTTAAACTTATGAAGATATTACAAAGTGAAGACTTCGCGCCACTGTCAACGAATCCTTTCATCTCCATGACCTCAGCCAGACAGTTTGTGCTTCTCTAAACAGGTCAAACCAGCACTCACAGTCTTCACTGACTGAAGCCATATCGTGGTCTGCCAACCATTGAACTTCTTCAAGAGCTATCCTACTTTGATCAACATTTCACGTCAAGATAAGCAGTGTCTCAATATGTGAAACGCATTCCCATGCCACCTCAGTAAGTGAAGGTTCCATCGACTTGTCACCTCACCTACTACCCTAGGCGCAAATTCAAAACTACTCATACAGTGACTCCACCACCAACACACCAGTTTTGATGCAAATATCTCTCCTCTGAATATCTTTTTATTTCAACATACATTTATCACAGTGGTGTGGTAAGTTAGAGAAAACGTTTGTGCAGCCTACTCATTGCCTAATGGGTAGTGAGATAGCTCACCAGTCGGCGCCAGAGATGGTGTGATTTGGAAAATGTCAAAACGGCCTTTTTTTACCCCATCTGGAATTTCTTCAACAATGTACCCAACGCTTCACTCAGTATCTTCAAATGTATCTCATCTTACATTTAACAGGTTCAAAACGAATGCCTATCGCACTCAGGTTTCGGCTCAAGGCGTTGTTGAGACTTTGTTTTTTGTCAGCATCTTCGCCTACAGGAAGAACAATGTCATCCACATACTCCAAGTCAATCAGATGCCTTTCAGTGCGCCAATCAGTCTTTATAAGGCAACTTTAATATGAAAGAATATAAAAATGTTTGAAAAGTTGTAACTCTAATCAATCAGTTCTCATGACTTCGATTGCGTTACATCAATATTATTTTTTCTTTAAGCCGACAGTTTTCGTAAAAAAAACTGACTCATGTATGTGCGAACATATTTCTTTGTTTCAGACTACAGGTGGTTGTTGGGAAATTCTGAAATAAAATCGAAATTAACTATCTTCATACTCATTCCAGGTTGGTATTCATCAGATAATGAAATCAGGTGGAGAACCTTTAGAAACTTAGGAGAACTAGATAGATGTTTCGTCTTACTGTGGGACTACTCAGCAGTGGCCATACACACCCAGGACCTTCACATTCCTCAGCCATGTTACCACTGATCTCTATCCAATGTCTCCACACCCAGCTTGGTCTGCTCTTCCTTTGAGGTTTGCGGGGATTTATTGATTGATTTTTGGTTAGTAATCTTCAGATTGTCTAATCTGAAGTGCTGATGGAATTCTGTCGATCATTTCGTAAATGCGGCCACGAAGTTAGGCGGTCAGTCAGTTGAAAGACGATCGGTAAGAGGCTGTCCTCGATTAAGGTTTCGTAGGCGTCAGCACTCGTCGGCAAGGAGTATCCGCAAATCAGTAGAGTCATGAATGAAAATAATTTCAAATTAATGCGTTATTCTTTCTTCTACAGACTAAACTTCAACCATTTCGAGAACTGAAGTCCTGAACGCCATAAAGCTGCTGAAATCCAGGGAAGCAGCTGGGCCAGATGGAATTCCTTTAGAAGCACTGAAAACTGACGCAGAGACATCAGAGGACATGGTCACACCACTTATTGCAGACGGTTTGCAAGGAAAGAAAGCTACCTGTTGACTGGAAGAAGGGCTACCTTGTCAAACTCCCAAAGAAGGTCGCGGAATCATGCTCCTGTCCACACCAAGCAAAAATACTAAGCCGCATCATCCTGGAGGGGCTGAAAAATATGCTGGATTCAAAATTACCACCGGAACAAGCTGACTGGCTTCGGGAAGAACAAACTATGTGTGGATGAAATTGCAACGCTACGCTGCTCATCATCATACAACAGAGCGTAGAATGGCAATCAACTCTCTACCTCAATTTCATCGATTTTGAAAAGGCCTTCGACAGCGTCTACAGAGAAGTAATTTGGAAACTTCTTTAACACTACGGAGTGCTGCAAACCTTTGTCAACTTCATTCAACACCAGCTTTATGCTATGAGAGGATGCTATATACCAAGTAATTCATAATGGAAGGTTCAGTGACACCTTTGAAGTAAAGACAGGAGTAAGACAAGGCTGCCTACTATTACCGATGACCTTTCTGATTGTGGTCGACTGGATCATGCAAGAAACTGTGAGGAGTGAGAATTTGAGCATATGCTGTTTGACTGATGAAAAGACCTTAGGAGATTTGGTTTTCGCCGATGATGACTGATGTCTGTTTGCCTTACAAGCTCGGAGATTTACAGGCGAAAACTAACAAGTTGACAGAAGAGGCAGCGAAGACGGGACTTCAACTGAACGTAGTGAAGACAAAGCTGAAAAAGATATCCAACAAACAACAAACACGAATCACCATCAACGGGAGAAATCTTAAGGAAGTAGTCTCTTTCATCTACTTAGGCAGCATTGTTTCAACTACAGGCGGTGGCACAGATGAGGATGTCAAAACCAGGATCGGAAAGACTGCAATACAGGCCTTCCTTCATTAATCTGAAATAATGTGGAGATCTATTGCGCCCCACTGCATTTAGCATAAAGAATAAGATCCGAATTTTCCAACACTAAGTCGGTCAAGTCAGTGCTTCAGGGTGATGGTTGAGAGATTTGAGGTGTTACGAAAAGTATTTCCAACAAACTACACACAAACATCAATAGCTGTCTACGCTCGATACGTAAGATCAGATGGCCAGAATAATAAGAATCAACAACAAGGAACTCTGGCTGGCTTGAAACTAACCAACCAACAACCTACTGCCCAACAAGTATACAGAAGAAAGTGGAGATGGATTGGATTGGACATACGCTGAGAAGACCATTTGAGGACACCATGTGCCAGGCCAGGCCCTCGAGTGGAACACAAACGAGAAACAATGAGTTGGGCGTCCGAGGGTGACATGAAGGAGATGGTATGAGGAGGAAATGAGAGTTTGTGGGGAGTCGTGGAGCCAGGTTGAAAAGACTTCAGAGAAGAGAGGGAAGTGGTGATTGGTTACTGAAGCCCTATTTTCCACTAGGAACCCAAAGGACAAATAATATAAATAATAATAATTTCGAGAAGTAGTCATATGAGAGGAATAGTCGCTGAATAGAATTTGAACGGGGTGAATTGAAGTTATCGTTACTATCTCATTCAATTCTGCAACCTACTTCTCAATTCATCGCTTAGTATTGACTAAGCTTCAAGGTCAACTAATTTCTTGCATAAAATAAACTCATCTTAAAAAAAATAATAATTTATCTGATTGACCAGGATTCATTATTATTATGATCATTGTCTAAAATTACTTTCTGACTAATTCTCCTAAACAGCAAAGAAGATTTTTAATCGAATCAGTCCACTGATATCGAATCGGACAGAGAGAAACAAGATGATTATATCTGTTTATTTTCTAAGAAAAAATTATTTTCCTTCTAGCGATCAGAGCAACAACTTATAAAATTATCAATGTTCGTAAACTAGTATGAATTAAACGAACATTGCTACAATTACAAGAAATACAAACTGGATTAACTTCGAGGCACAGATTTCAGCCTTCCATTGGCATGCTTGTGTTAATAGGAATAGTATAAAAGAGAAGAATTTCAGCATATTATGTTACTTGATTAATTCTAAAATGCCTATCTTGCCATCTGTATCTATTGACACTAAGTTCTATTAAGTGAAAAGTCCGTTCCCCTTACAAATACACTGCTAAGTTGAGCGGGAAAACAGTAGCAGACTAAGGGTCTGACTGTTGAAAGTCTCAATAGAGAAGTATACATCAAAGTTATTGAAGTAGATGACAAAGAGCTTACATCGGCGACGGGATTCGAACTATAGGCACCAGAGATCTCTGTTTAATAACTAGTTTGCCAGTAAGACAGGATTGTTAGTCAAATATCACTCATTATCTTCACAAAGACCATCAACTGACAATCAATACTACTCAAATTAGTTTCCTTACTATTCATCAGTGAATTTCTTTCCTGACTTAAATCTTCTCTGTCGGCTTGTTTTACAGCCGAGAATATTTTCATGAAAATTTAATATGACTGAAACAGGGAATACTGCCAGGTTCCTTATTCACTCGGTTTTATGGGACTACAGAATTCCGCCGTCCTTGAGCAATTTCGAAATGACCTTGAAAGCACTAATAAAAATAAAGGTTGCTTCACTCAAACTGTGAAAGAAGAAATGGAAAAAAATTAGGATAGATACGGATTTCTATTTATCGATATACAGGAAGTGGAATAACACGTAGCATAACCATACTCATCTATGTGAGTCGAGTTGCATAACAGTGAAATACCTGAACTGTGAAATGGGCTAAAATGAGTTTTCAGACTGTCATTCATCACATAATGTGAAACAATATGATAAATAAATCCCTCCGACTTGATCGAAACTTTCACCATTAAAGTTCTGCATAAATCTTTCTACAGTGAGCGACATCCTTTCGATAAATTAAAGCCTTCTAGAAAGAACACACAGTCATCTTCATCTGCATTCATTACTTCGAAGTTCAATCATTCCACCCTCAACTATTACGCAAGTAATCCTATATAATGAGGTATTAGTTTGCATTGAATAACTTAAGTGTGGTAAAAGTTTGAGTTGGCAATGATTTGGTCACCGATTTACGTACTTGGCTAAAATCCAAGTACTCGTCACTGCTTTCACATGAAGAGTATGGAATTCATGTATTAAGCACTTCTCAGATGATCAACTTAGTTATTAAAAATGACAGTGGGTGATGATTGAAGGTGAAACTAAAATCTGGTCGGCAGGCGGGTCTCGTACCTGAGCTGGCAGAGCACCTGGCTGGTAAATCACAGGTCGCTAGTCGGAATCTTGCCGGGGCTCAGATTTTCATTTCACCTTTAATCATCATCTAGTATTAATATAAGTTTGCTAAACCACATCTGTCTCAGATAGTCAAACACATAACTAAATATGAATTCATTATCAGTCGTCACTTGTAATACAATGATATGAATTTATATTTGTTAGAAATGCCAAAATCGATGACTTGCTGATCTCTCTACATATAGTTAATACCTACTAGGTCAATAGTAGTGCCTTTGACTGCAACACTGAGTGATATGAGTTCAAATCTCACACGGGATGTCACTTCCTTCGTGGTTGCAGATGCCCCTTACTGACGAATGCGAATGGGAAGGAAATCTAAGTCGAGAAGGGCTTTCTAGTGATTGCCTTCAACTAACCAATATGCATCAAAATGCATGGTGATGCTGAGTCTCCTAGGCTGGTGACCACATTGCAAAATGATCGAAAAAATTTAGTCATTACTAAACTACATGAAGTTGGTTATCCCTACAGTAACCAGTTAGTGTACATAACCCAGCCCTAAAGGATGTCGATCGTGTCCTGAATAGCCGAGTTGTAACGTCTCTGACCGCAGTGTTTTGTGACGGGAGTTCCAAACAATGATGGATTTATTAACTTCCCCATTGTTCAAGATGAAGCTTGCTGGAGAGTCCCAACAAGTACAAAACCGAAGTGGACCAGAACTTCCTGCCAGTTACCTCCATCCAACTAACAGTTTAAATGTCGTAAACCCAAAGGGAAGTCACAGAATGTCTTACCCTCCTAAAATAATGACTGACTTGGAGTACCGACGCATAATTTTCAGTAGTAAGGTAACTGAACCGAAAACAGTGTGAATTCTTAAAGCGCAATGGATCAGTCCCATCGATAAGTTAATTGCTGGAAGGAGTACACATTTTTGAGACTAGAGGTTATCAGGGGACCCTTACAATGACGACAGCAGCATAGTTCACGTTTAGTGCTGGTTATTCACATACCTCAAACGGATTTTGAAAAATTTCAACAGGCAGTTGTAACCTGTGCGGTCGGTTATTTCTATTATGAAAACAGTCATTCACTTATGGCACTGCATGTTGGCTACACAGTGTCATGAAGTGACAAAAGAAGTAGAAAAGTTGAGGACTTTTGGAATCTGACCAAATTGTTGTATGGTAACATGATTGTCCCTAGAACTGACGGTCTTGGATATAAACGCTGATGGGACTATGATTGTGAACTAATAAGGAGGCTCTAACCAGAACGAAGCAGTTTTCTGGTGCTCCCAAGCTTTTAACCGTCCTCCATTATGCACACTACTATCCTGACATCAATCAGTCCACACGGACCTCCAAATCATATCGATTTATTATTTTACATCTTATTCCCAACTATTCTTGTCTTTCGCATCGCTTTTGAATAATCTTTGCTCCGGATTCCTTATTGGTCGATCGTTATCTCTTTATCCATTGGTTTACACATACATACTGCTTACATGGATTTTTATAGGTATATTTCGTTACAATAGCATTTTGAGGCATCTTTTATGTGGTCCTAATTTCTTCAGCTTTATTGTGATATGGATAGTAAGACTTTCCATGTATCCGGAACTAGTGCTGAGTCATTCTTGTTGCTGCGTGTATTACGTGTTGATTCGATAAAGAAAGATTCAGTTACCAATCTCTCCATCCACCCAGTTATGTTAGTTTTAAGGATTTTCACCCTTTCCCATCCTACTGTGCGGTTGTGTGTAATTACATGCATAACCATGGCCGACCTTTTTTTCTGTATTCCTTATTTCACTAAGGTCTACCAATTTTATCTAGCTTGGTTTTCAGGC
The DNA here is from genome assembly GCA_944470555.2 of Heterobilharzia americana. NCBI lineage: Eukaryota > Metazoa > Platyhelminthes > Trematoda > Strigeidida > Schistosomatidae > Heterobilharzia > Heterobilharzia americana. Next base: position 13,796,106 of record OX104129.1, read on the forward strand.
TCGGATAGCCTAATCGACCTTGGGTGAGTACTCTGACCTATGTATTTGACCTTGCAGTCGTTGCAAGGGTAGTGGTAAAATAAATGGTTATGCCTAACTGAATATAAAGGATCTTTATAGGATGAAACGCTATCTCAGCCTTAATGAGAATCCCACGTAATGTCTCTGAGGTGCTTTCTTTGGATGACTATGCTGCAGAGGTTTTGAAGTCTATCATACCAGCACTCCCATTATTATTAATAACATTATTATTACTCTTACTAACGCCTGTGTTACTAATATTTGTCACATTTTTCTTAAGATTCGTAAGGAACTTACCAGTTAATTAATTAAAGTAATTGTTAATGAGTAATGTATCCTTAATGTATCTGGTTTCTTGGCTTCGGTTTTCTGTTTCACTTATACATTTTCTAAGACATTTTACCAAGCCAAATTTAAGTGGTGTAGAGTAAGATGATATGAAATATAAGTAACGGTTTGAATGTGAAGGTTTTCTGTAGATACTAGTATCTAAAGTCCCATCTTGTCTTCGTTTTATTCTGCAGTCCAACATCGTTAATTCCCCTTCAGTATTTTTTAATTCATAGGCAAATTGGATTGCTTTGGCTATTGAACTCATATATGTAAAGAAACTATGTATGTGCACCGATTTCAACACTGTAAACGCATCATCTACATATGAAAACCATACTTTTGGAGCAAAACTGAACGTTTCCATAGCCATCTGTTCCCAACTATTCATAAAATATGTCTGCCACGATAGGAGTGTTGGTGATCCCAAGGTAACTCCTTCAGTTTGTTGGTATATTATTCTATTCTGAAATTTAAAAACTGTGGAATTTAGGTTTAGCTGTCTTCTAAACATGATATTATCTACTCTTCCACTGTATGATAAATCTAATAAATCAATAAAAAATGGAATTGTACAGGGTTTACGCTTATATTAATTAGGACTTTATTTTTCATCTGTCACACTGTTTAATGGAATGAATGCAATTCTGCAAGCATACAAAAACTCACCACTTGGTTTAACTAATAATTCAAGTGTACCATGAGGTTGTTCACTTGCAGCTCGTATCAAATTTACTACCTAGAAGTGAGAAAATGAAACAATAATAATCGAAAGGGATTATAAATCTTGCCTTGATCCAGATTTTCGTTCCACCTTCATCCATTATCAATACAAGTCTATCAAACCATAGCTGTTTCAGTTAGTCAAACTGGTCATGAATTTTAGATCGTAACAAACTTGCTCTAATCTGACACTCATCTCTCTCTCTCCACAAACACACACAGAGTTTGTTACATGGCATCTATTATTTTACTACCGAGGGGTATGTAACATCCAATAAACAATCTGTACAGCTATTTATTTATCAATACATAGACTATTCATACAGTCAATCATTAACGAAGAAATATTACGAATACGCAAATTGAGACAAAAGAATGCCTTTTCACATAAATAATAACTATAAAAATTTTTAATTTTGAACAATACTATAAAATATTGAAGATACATCAAATTTTAAATTTTACAAAGGTACACACAAGGTGGGGATACAACTAAAAAGAATGCCACTTTTCTAAAAAGTGATAAGTTTTTACTATGATTACCTACTTTATCCATCATTAGTGATAGATTACATTTATTTATATAACCACTGATTATGTGTAGAATGAATAAAGTTGCGTCAACCGTTTTATTTTTCGAAATTACGACTTTGATAAGACAAATAATGCATAAGTTATTTCTTATCACAAGGTGATCAATGTTGTCTACAAAACAAGAAATTATGCAAGATTGAATATTGAATGAAAACTCACTAAATGAAAGGAATTATCATGTTCATAACAACGTTACCATAACTTTAAATATCACCTGAAAAACTACTGAGAAAAACTGCCTTTACGGCCGAAATACTGAAACCTGACTGGTTATTTCAGCAATTGCTTGGGTGACCTTCAGCTGTTAGAGCGGGCTCTCAAGTCGCCTAATTTTTGTGTTTGTTAACACGCATAAGTAAACTGGAGTGATTTTGCAGTGCCATTCTAGGAACTGTTCAAATAACCAGTCAGGTCCCATTATCTTTGCTGGTAAGGTGACTTTTCATGAAACAAAACGGCCAATCGTTTATTTTAGTGGTCGTTAGAGTGGGCTTTACACTAACCGTAGATTGACCACCTCTTTTTGAAGTACTGAATGATTCTTAAGGCCACCAAAGTAACGACTGAAATCTAACCAGTTAGGGTTCTTTATTTTGGTTGAAAGGGTGTTACTAAGGGGTTACTGCAATTAGAAACTCACGTTAATGCTGTGGTATGCATACACTTATATGGGAACAAGTTTGTTCAGCATGTTTTTGAAGTCGTATCGAGTATAATGTCCAGCATGACGGTGAGAAGAGTGACAACCCAACCATAACTTTGCAGAGTAGTTCAGATAAGAAAACTCACATTTTGAGATACATCTTAAGGTACCCTGAAAAGTATCCATTAAATTGTGAAATCTATGATAGCGAAAATGAGTGAACTCAAATAAACAATGTCAAAATTTACCTGTAAATGAGTTTGACTGGAAACATCTTTATTATTGATGAATAAGATTTGATCACCTTCTGACAGTCTTGGGATACACAAATCTGCAGGCATATTTGCACCAACACGACTGACAATAACTGGCATCCCGTGATCAATTCCACCTTTGACATTGAATCCAAAACGTCCATGGCTATCCGGTCTAATGGATATATGCACAAGTCCTTCAGAATTCAATTCATTTACTTCATTGGCCGGATGAAGTGTGCTTTCTCCATCAGGTGCACCAGGATGGAATGGGTCCTTAAGGAAACCCTTACTGTGATGTGTGTTGTATTGAGAACTGCTGACGTCATTATCACAGTCGACTATGACATCTAAATGCTAGTGTATGGGTATGCGTGTGAATAAAATGCAAAAATATGAAAATTTACTTGAAAATAACCGATATGAATTAAAACGGATGACTAATGTCAACCAAAAATGATATGAAGCAGCTCATTCTGAGAGATCTCCTTGGCCAGCTCACTGAAACGGTGGTGATCATAAACAAATTCCTAAGACAATGAAAGTGAAAACTGCAACTTAATACATTTAAGAATACAATACTGAGATAGATTTCCGAAACCTCTAGTGAGAAGCCATGAAATGTGGTGTCTACTAGGTAGAGTGTGGAGGACAAATAATCACTGATGCAGAAATAACGGACCATTATATCGAGAATCGATAGAAGTAATAAAATGTCAACCATTCGTTAAATAGTAGTCTGGGTTCGATCCCCAACGGGGCCACTGATTTGCGCTGCCAAGGAGTCCCAAACGAGGACGAAACAGCTATTTAATGCACCCAGGATCTAAACATTCAGTCAACTGATGTTAGTCCATGATAAACGCTACTCTGAAGGCAACTCAACCAAACAAATTGCCAAATTGGATTCAAAAGTTGTTTCGTTGACTTGGTATTTTCTAGAGCATGAGTTAAATAACTGTATTAATTCGATAAAACCATTCAGTCCGAAACTAACAAGCAAACTTTTCGGAACAACTGAATAAAAACAATAAAAATAGCGCTGTGAATTACAGTATCAAGGAGAATTGACACCTAGTATCGACATTCTTCATGAACTGACATCAACTGAAGAAACATGGAAAACCTCAGGTGTTTGCATCCACGATCCCGACAGTGGTCGAACCTACGACCCCCAAGTTCCACGAAGAGGACGTCACCACTGAGCATCTTAGATCAGAATTAAGTGGCCCAGATTTTACTACTTCTGTTCGTTTGGAATATGGCACAACCTTCACACAGCGTCATGTTTGAGTATTTGTCTTCACGTCCGACTTGGTTTGCACCCCCACTCACAACTTCTTACTAGAAGATCATGAAATCTTATCTCTCAGAAGATCGCCAATGAGAACTTGGGAGTAATTCAGTTTGGAGGTTTGTGTGGATTTATATACTAACCTCAAATCGCCATTCATCACGGACTGAAATCAGTTTGAGAAACTTTGAAAACCTGGGTATCACTAGACAGCTGTTTCTTCCTAACTAAAGGGCTTCCTGTTGATCATCTCTAACCAGCTAACATCTATCGAAGTGCACTGCGATGCCGAACTTGCCAGCCTGGTGGCCACATCGCGAAATATGATTGATCGGATTCAGTCACTACTCAGGACTAGGTAACATGATATTAGTCACTCTCCAGTGACCTATTAATGTATCTAGGTTAAATATGAGTTCTTTCAACCATTAAAATAGGAAGTTTGTGATGAAGACCAATCTGAAAAGCCAGAGGTACAAAAAGAAGCTGTCATTTTCCTTTCTAAAAAGTCATCAACAACTAACTAATCTGTCATTCTATCATATAAAATCCAACGTTGTTTCGTTTGGACTTGAATTGCTAATCGTTTGAGAAAATCAGTCTAATGATCAATACAAGACCAGACCGATAAAGCCATTTTACAGAGACAGAAGAATAAATACGTCTATACCGTTGTGACCGATTATAAGCCATATCATCAAGACTTTGTGATCACTGAATCCTATCATCTTGAGGGCTGCCCCAGACTGGGAACGTAGCCCTCCCCCTACATGGCAAAGACTAGTAGTCAAAGGCTTGGTGGGTTGGAGCAACGTCTTGACCTGGGGATCTTTAGCCTCCTCAGTAGCCGACCCAACTTTGGCTGATACTGCAAGTAGAGGTAGGCAGTGGCTTCACATGCACAACACATGTTGCAACCACATTAGTAAGTGTGGTTTTACAAACTTATCTGACTGAGATGCAATCTTGTCTGAACAGTCAGTCTGTGCATGACTTTGACATTGCTTTCACGACGGTTTCAATACATGCAAGAGATGACCGAAAAACTATAGTTAAAAAAATGTACTTTCTGCATACCTTCTACTTTCAGCAGTAACGTCTAATGGCCAAATAGGGGAAGAGATCAAATGGCTGCGTAGCATTCTGATCCTTTTATGTGTAATCAGATATTTCACGAGCGTCGGAAAAGGTCTACGTTAACGAGTCATATCTGACTTTCGATTTCATAATCAAGCTTAAGGTTGGTGCAACCCCAAAAGCAGGTGAAGTCATCCACATATTTCACTACTTTTCTCATCATCTTTATTCTACGATTCAAATCAGTCAAGTACCTGCTAAGTGTCGAGTGAATCTGCTAAAACTCGGAGGTACTTAGGTTCAGATTTATCAGCACATAAATGAAGAATTCAAATGGGAATGGTGATAGCGGAAATTCTTGGTGAAGACCACCGTTTTTTACTACTCTGGATGATAACTTCACGTAACCCCAACATTATTGCTTGAGTCAACTCATAAACTTTTATTAATATAGGTACTCCCTTCAAGGCTAGACAGGACGGAGTTGCGTTCAGGTGGAATGCCACGTTCAGGTGAAGAAATATGACAAATGTTGAGGGCCAGTTAGTACGTTTCAGCTCATGCCTGTCTTAAGCGTGTCTGAAGCAACCTTTTGGCGCTCAATGATTGTGAATCTTTGGATTTAAAACGAGAGCAACCTGTGGCATCTAAGGGGTAGTATTTTATTGTGAATCAAAAAGAGATCGAAAATGACAAGTTAGTAATCAAAGGTTAGGTTACCGGGTTGTTGGGTAAAGTCGAAAAAATAGCTACATCGCGTACGGTCTCGAACTAGCGATTCGTTCAATACCTTATCTGTTTAGCTGTGACATCGAGGTGATGGTTCCGTCAGAGTTTGAGATGGTTCACTAAATGTAGCTCAGCTGTCGTGCAAACGAATTGAATGTGAATGTCCACTTATCATAACCCAACTCAGCAAATAAGGACAATGACGTTTAGTTATTAAAGTAGGACCAGTACATAGAGAATGTCAAATGCATAACCATAATGCAGTCAACATAGAGAATAAATGATAAATTATGGAAGTTATAGAATCCCATCACACTGGAATACACTTTAACCCGGTCAGTGTATTTGGGATTGATGAAAAAAAAGATCAATAAATTACAAAATCGGCCTCAACTAAAATCAAACAAGTCTCATTGTTAATCTTATTTCTTCTTTATCTCTCAACGCTACTGTAAAACCACTGCTACGCCTTCTTCTGCAATCATCATCTTTAAAATGAAAAGCAACGTGTTTCGAAAAAGTAAAACATCCAGGAAGAAACAAAAAGAAAAATCAACTTTATCTTGAAAAGAAATAAACAAAACCACTACTAGTACTGGTAGCTTAGGTGATTAAATAACATCTAATTTATCAACTGATATACTATCCGTTTCCATGGCATTCTGGTAGATAGATAACACACCAGGACAGTAAATCTTTCATGGTTGCCGGTAGTGGGTTTTCTTCTCCTCAAATTTCTCAGTACACTTCATAGGCAAAGACAAGGGATTGTTAATTAAATATTTACGAGAAGTGGATGTGTCCAGTTGAACATCAGTTATAAAGCTAGTCATTATCTATAAACCATTGTAATGCATGATCGATGATATCCTTGAGGAGCTGTGGATCACTGATTCTTAAGTTGCAGTCCACGGGTTCGAACCCCGGTTCATATATCAACGTTTGGGTAGCCAGGTGGTATCAATCTCTTTCACACAACACACGAGTCTGGATGGCTACTGAACGAATGTGGACTGGGTTGCTGAGTATGTTTTGAATTCAATTCGATTATATCATTGTGGTACACTGATATACCAAATGGATAGATCGACTTAGACAGTGGCAACTGTGAATATTTCATTAATTCCGTCCTTTTGACAGATTTAAACAAGGCTTATACACTGAGGTGTACAAAATAAAATAATATCATTTCAAAACAGTGATTCACATCTATCATATGTACATGGTTTAAATATCAGGAATGATAAAGAAAGGTTAGGTACACACTTTTAACGTTGAAATTGAAAACGGAATCGTTGGAACGCAGAAAACCATCACATTAGAGAAGTGAATAACTTTGGAAGTAATAACACTGATGCCGGTTAGTATCCTTGGTCAGCTACATAGAATTAACGTAAACAGTGCACAGTGATATCGTTTGTTTACACGCTGAGTTCATGATACTATTCGACCCAGATGAGACACCCAAATCATTCCAACCGCCCAAATTACACCTATCTATATCAGCAAAATACTATGGATAAGACAATATCAACTACTTGCAGAATTCTTGATTCGCAGTGATAACAATAGTTAGGTCAGAACCAATCAAGAAATTTCACCATGGTTTCTTTATGACACTGACATACTCTGGTCGTCATCTGCGACCTCTTCGAAAAAGAGAACGGCATCAAAACTGCAGGCCGTTGATAAACATAGGTGTAGTTGTGGCATGAATACGTAGAATGACCTTAAAGGCCACCCTGACATATGTTGAAATAACCAGTCAGATTTTGATATTTCGACAGGAAAGGTAGCTTTTCACAAAATGAAGAGAAGTAATTAGCTGTCTCATTAGTTTTGAAGGTAGCTTTTAAAGTCACTTATTATCTGGGTCGTTTACAGTGTCCTTGAACAGGATGGTGAGTATCAGTGATCGATATGAGTGTTCTACAACAACTCTTGTAAGTAGTTAGTAAGATATCGTACAATTTCGAATGATACTTGTACAGTACTACCATTTCATGCTCTTTAATCACTTTTCTAGTTACAGTGGATTCTGTTCTCAACTTCATTGCTCAAAAAGTGTCAGAAGTATATCACAGTCCTAAAATCTATTGTTATCTTAAACTGTGTGCAGGTTGGTTATGGCTGAGGAGAATCCTTAAGCTCAGATGACTGCATTTTATTCTTTTCAAACTGCAAAAAATAGTCTTCATAACCGATCTATATTTATTTCGTAATACATCACTCGGATAGGGGGAGGGTTGCGTGAAAAATGCGAATGGCATTTGCGGCGGTAAGTAGTGGTTAATTAGTTGATTAGTGACTAGACGATCGCACCCACTAGGTTAGAAACGTATTTCAACCGGTAACTTGGAAACGGAACGAAGTACTACAGATTTGGAATTGCACTACACTCCTGGTCGTCAAAATATTGGTACGTTTATTATTATTAATAATAATAGAACAGGTGGTAGAGATAAATTACGCTTAACTGACGTCGTTAACGGACAGCACACACGACGAATCATGTATCCCATACGATAGAGATGTACATGCACGCTAGTTTCCGGACTTACAGAATCTTGAGCAGAGACGCTTTTTGGCTTAAATATGCAAGAGAAACAATTCATATTTTGGGCGAAAAGTGAGTGTAACATGACAATGCAAACAACAAATTATGAGTTCAGGTTAAGAGAGAAGGAAAATATTGATTGGTTGATCAAAGAAGCAGAAATACGAACAAATGAAAAGTAACAATATTTCTTTAAATAAGTCTTGTAAATATCAAACAGATGTGATGATCATTAGATTTTGTTCTGTTCGGTTTTGTAAATTTAATATATGTGTTGGGTATTCATGGATTATTGTTGGTAGGTGCGTGCGTTTAAGCTGTGTAAACATAAATAATGTTCACAGGATAACAAACTATTGAATTTTCAATATAATAGTATACCTTCTTGACAGATGTTTAGCTATTTGATTACTAATACACGGGAATTTTTACAGATAGGGTAATTATGATAAGTCTGAGCCGCTGCAATGTTCTAACCAGCGACCTTCAGGCTGAATTTTTTGAGTGAACGAGTAAGTGAAAGGGGGGGGGGGTAGGGGAAACAGACGATGTCCAATAAAGTTTAAGTTACGGTATCCTGAATTACAAGTAAATGAAATAACTCAAAACACTAACTTATACAACTATTGAAAACATCACAGATCAGCTGTTTTCATGTAAAGAAATTTCATTTCAGAAATCAGTGCAATGTTCTCTCAGCTAGATGGTTTAATCCACTAAACCATCCAGCTCAGAGAACATAACACTATTAAACCATCCTGATGAACTACAAATATTCCCCATCATCTAAAAGTCCAATGAGTGCACAACGCTTCTCACTGTTTTAAAATGAGAACATCACCAAGAGGTAAGCTTTCATAAGAGATTTTTACGGCAAAAACCTTTCAGCTCAGAGAATAGGACATGATAAGAATCCTCTTCTTGAGCAATAAATATTCTCTACCATCTCAAAACTGAATGTTTGAAACATCGGGTTACAAAGTTCCGTTATTCTGCTTAATAGTCACAATTATTTGATCATCACAGGACAACAAATATGATTAACTGAAATAAACGTTATAAGACGTAGCATAAATGCCCATCAGTTCACGTAACTACACATTCTACTAGCACATGAAAGTAAATATGACAAGAGTGAAACATTTGTGGGTATCTATAAGACCATACAGCTAATCTCATGTATTTTTGGATGGTTGACAGTTTTTTATCAACGATATAAACATTTCAGAAGGATTACTAAACACGTCAGTTATTGTTCTGTAATGTCAATTTACAAATATCGAGTGAGAGAGCGATATTATCAGCTAGAGTTTACCGACAGCTTTTGGACCTCTTGAATACAATGAAGCATATTAATGGGATCCTAAAACACTAGTAACAGTGATTAATAGGTAATTTGTGTATGTGTGTAAGTGTGTAAGTGTGGGTTTAAGTTCAAGTGTAGATAATCAAAGAACAAACAAAACGCGTCAACCACCGGCTTCACCTATGATCAAAACATAGGGTAGTGTAAACCTCAAGTGAAATCTGGGACAATAATACATAAGAGTCTTACTGATAACATCACAGTAGCGAAATGAGAACACGTAAACTGTGGTTGGTTGTTCAAAACCTTCAGAATTCGGAAAATGTTTTCATTAAACATTAGTTAGGATGTGGTGTTCATTTGAGTGTATCCACATAAAAATTGTGAATTGTGGGATAAATCAATTTATTAAAAGCATATTTATATAAGCATATTTATATAATAATAGTTGAATATTTTGCTACATGCAAGACTATGCCCAGTATCGTATAGACAGAGGTAAACAGACATAAACGTTTAGTGCGGTACAGAATTGCATCGGTTCACGCTACATGTCACAGCGTCACAGAAGCAACAAGTAAACAGAAAATCAATAACACCAAAGTAGACATATCACCAACAGTCTACAAATCATTCTTTCCTATTATCCTCAAAATCAGCAACGCGACAGTCTACACCTCCCTACACGGCTCAAATTAACAGGCAGAGATTTCACTGACTGATGCCACATCCTGGCCTGCCCACCCTTGACCTTCTCCCAACTCTTTCCTACTTCGACCAACGTTTCATGACAACGTAAGCGGTGTCTCGATATGTGCAACGCATTCCCATGCCACCTCAGTCAGTGAAGGCTCACAATCTCGTCCATTGATTTGACTTCCTCACCCATTAGCCTATGCCTAAATTCAAAACTACTCGTACAACAGTTTTGATGTAAACCTGTCACCTCTGCATGTCTTCTTATTTCAACAATCATTTCTTACAGTGATGTAGTAAATTAGAAAAAATGTTTGCGCAGCTTATCGTTTAGTGGGTAGTTAGATATCTCACCAGTCGGTACCAGAGATGGTGTAATTTGGCAAATGTCAAATGGGCCTTCTTTTTATTCCAGCTGAGATGTCGTCAAAGATCAATCTATTTAGGAAGATTCAAATTCCCAATTGAGTGAAGTGGTCAATCCATTCCACTACTTCACTCACTGTCGCTAAATTAGGAGTCTATGCACGTTAGTTCTGAAGTATCATCTTACACTTAACAGGTTTTTAAAGCACTGCCAAACATGCTTCGATCCGTGCTCAAAGCGAAACTTGGCATTTTGTCAGGACATCCCAGTGAGTCGGTAAATACTATATCGTACACTCACTGAGTTGAACTGTTGATTTTCCTTTGGTTTCAATATTATGAATAAATTGAATGTGTTTATACAGCTTATTTGAGTACTTTCATGGCTAGATAATCCAATAATCTGTGTTGTTACTAAGTGATTCTCCGTTTCAACGATGCCGTTGATAATGACTTACGGTAGAAGCGGATGTCAAAATTAATCAACAGCATAGATACTTAAACAGACTGCATGTTGTTGGATTTATTGTGACAAAAAGAATTCGGACAGTCACTAATTCATAAACGGTGAAAGATATTCTCCTCTAATACGAAACTAATCAGGAATGTTGCATAATTTAAATGAACAGTCAGACTAAAAGTTGGGATTTCAACCTGTCAGGTGAGGTGCACTTCCGTGATTTAGTCATACTATGTGCTGTTTACAGTACCCTCCTTGTGAATAAATGATTAACACTCAGAGTGATAGAAATCAACATGCAAACTGAGTAACTATATGACACTGAGTTCCTGCAGAAGGTTGGCACTCAGGCTAATTGAGCTTTAAATCGTGTTCAACTCTTGTCTAAGGATTACATCCCACAATTATACATCCTTTCTAAACGATTATTGTTAAAAACCGTGTGCAGTTTGTGTACTAGTTGTTCAGGATCACATCAGTTGTGTCCATAGTAGCATGTTTGAAGCTTGTGGCACATGATGATTGCCAATTAACTTTGTAAACACACCTGACTCGTAGTTTCACATATTCCTCGTTGCTTGTCTATAGGTGTGCAGATGATTCGCATTGCAATTCAGTGCGAAAATTTTCGGCTTTGTACTATGTACACTGATCTTTAAACCACTGGAATGGATTTCAGTGGCTATTAGGTACAGATTTATCTACCTCGCGATACAATACCACTTCTTGAGTAGGGTGTATAGGTAAGGAAAATAGTTGCCCAGTATACTGGATACATCTGAAATCCATCGGTTTAGATCTTGATAGTTCATTGTCTTCGTGATCACCTGAAAAATTCATATTCATCTGGTGACAACGAGATGTGCGGCTCAACCACACCAACCATGTAAACATGGAGACAGAGAGATAGAGAGATGGAAATTTAAGATGCACAAAACACAAACAAGTATAGGTGGTGTTACTTAGGAGGGAATATTTCTAGACCGATTCGCTTTCTCTATTTAAAATGAAAAGTTAGTTCCCTGATAAAATCGAGAAACCCAATTGGTTATTTCTGTAACTGTTAAAACAGACTTTACAGTCAATTCCGTATAGCATACTTGATTAGCCTAAAATGACATCAGTCGCTTTCTACTTCCACATATGCAGTTATCACGAAATAGCGAGGAGATAATGATTTCATTCTAAGAGTGGAAGAATTATTCTACGAATCTCCCCAGAATTGCCTTTAACTAATATGAGTAGCTTATGTGAATGGATTTGTCAACTGTGTATTGGAAATCAAACCAAGACCATATCACAGTATAGTAGTCATGCCAGAAGAGAAAAATAAACAGACAATGATTTTAAAATAACCACTTTTTCACAATAAAATAGTCTAGTCACAACATTTCCTGATCTAAGGAACATGAAGGGCTGAATTCTATGCAAATACAACACCACATTTCTTTTTCTTAGACAACGGCGGCAGCTGTTGTTATCTCAGCGCACTTATAGTCTGCTAAACTTACGTCGGCTAAAGTAGAATATATAGGCCTAGGTAGGTGTTCACTCACATAAATCATTTGTTAGTTTGGCTGGAGTTCGATATCCTGTTAGCCAAACGTTCAAACTAAACCACATCATTTATCCTCTGTTAGCAGAAATCAGGCAATATTGTAAATGATTGTATCTCTCACCTTCGAATACGTAATGCTTACAGACTTGATTACAATATAAATATGTTCAACATAGTCATTATGATAAATTTTCCTAAGGTTTCCCTTCGTTCACAGTGATTGGATAGTTTAAATTCGCTGACTGGCTGACTTGGAGTGCATAGACGCTAATAAATACAGGGTCTCCTGAGCGTCTTGAGCAGAAATTCGAGTATATTTGGCATGGATTTAACACCTGTGAAATTCAAGATGATTCTCTATAGGAATGGTCATCTGCAACTACTCCCAGTTTAATGACAGACGGTGAAGTAATACAGTACGTTAACAACTTCATTTACTTGTAGAGTTGTGTAAGTTCGAACGGCTTGGTTGGTGACGAAAACCCAGCTACGATACAGAAGGTCTGTCCAACATTTGCCAAGTTGCGTCTTCTGTGGCGCCAATAAGCAAGATATCCCACTATATATCACAAGACAAGTATATTGCATTGCAGTCCTCGCTGTGAGACATAACTGTGCAAAGTAGAAGGCATGAGATAGTCAAAAGAACTTTATCATAGGTTTTCGTTGCATTGCTCGTGTTTGGTGCGACTGCTGTGTGAGTAGTGTTAAGGACAGTCAAGCGAAGGGTACAAGGCAAAACAGGCAAGTCGACTGATGACGTTCTTAACCTTCATCGATTCAGATAGCTTGAATAAGTACTGCCTATGTCGATCCACCACCTACCTAGACTTGCCATGCTACAGAAAGTTGGATTAGGTTGGGAGATGGTTGAGGGTAGGCAGATGAAGACATGGCATCAGTCGATGAAGTCCCTTACCGTTGGTCTGAGTCGTGTAGACAGATATAGACTGCCAAGTTGGGATTTCCGAGACAACGGGAATCAGTGATTGGTGAGGAAGCCGGAAATAGTTCTCAGTGACGCAGATACATCCATTCTTTGAAGTCTTGCAAAGCTTGAATATCAGCACTAGCCGTTGTCTTCAGATTGTTTATTGCCCCACACAACTTTGTCTCCTTTGATATCACTTTTTTCTATCCACCTGTCCTTTAGACAAGTAGTCACAATCAATGTAGAACCTCATACACAACGGCATCGGTTCAAGTCGTCACACTTCACAGTAGCATAGAAAGAAAAAAAGGATAAAAATGTGATATCAAAGTAGATAAAGTTGTGTAAGAGAATAAACAACCTGAGGATAACCGTTAGTACTAGCATTTTAGAGGTAGATGTCAACAAGTGGATACATCTGAGCCACTGTGACCGATTTTCAGCCATGCCACTAAGAGTCCTCACAACCACTAATTCCTTTCTTCTCGAGGACCCCAACTAGGCAGTCTGCACCTTCACATACAGTTAAGACCGAGAGTGAGAGACTTCATAGACTGATGTCATGTCTTGTTCTGTCCACCCTGAACCCTCTTCCAACCTAATTCAACTTCCTTTAGCATAGCATGTCAAGGTAGGAAGCATGTTACCAGCAAGCCACTGCATCGAGGTTCAATGATTCACATTGTTTTCTTAATATGAAAATGTCGCCAAACGATTTTTAAAAAGGGTTAAAATACACATTGCATCTCATCCATTTGACTAATTATCTCTAACACTCATAAATCGATAAACAGATAGTGACAGGAAGCAGTACTAGTGTACCTTAGTAACACATTTGATTTGTTTGATTTATTGATATACTTATAGTGCTCTGTTGCTTTAATGGATAGAATTGTTCGACCTCTGTTGGCATATGGACTCCTATGCGGATACCTCGATATTGTCCGAATCTTAATTATAATAATTGGCCTGGTTGTGGCCACCAGAAGAATCCAGAACGCGCGTCTCGTCCTATTTGAGACTCGTCAGCCGGATGTATCCAGTGAGTGTTGTTCCCACCAAGACTCGAACATCGGACCCATCGCTTCGAAACCCTAGGCGTTTTCCATTATGTCATAGAGGCACTTTTTACTTATATACTCAAATGTTTATGTAACCAACGATAATCAATCACAAACCATTGACCACTGTACTAAAATGAAAAAGGGTGTACAATGAAATGGTTAAAGGCGTTAGCCAGCAGCATCATGAAGTGTACTTAAGCATAATACTAACCTAAGTGGTCATGTGACCGAATGCACACACACACACACACGCACTTAATGAAGGGAACAAACTACCCAAATAGACTAATCACTTTAAAAGAAAAACTGTTGGTGAAAAGTTAAGGAGACGACAGTCACGATTTCTAATAGTTATCAATAAATACTAACAGCAGTAATTAGCATACACATCGATAAGGCAACAGGTAACAGGTAAGTAAACGAAAAACAAAAATTTATTCTCACTAATAAGTCAACAACCTTAAACAGGTACCTTCCTCTTCACTTAAGGAGGCAGTGTTACTAATTTCACTAGTGTTGTTGTCAAGACAAATAATCAAAATTGTTCCACTTTGCTTTTTCTGGTCAATAAACATACAAACAGAAAAAAACTCATTCATCAGTCAAACTAGTAACCCATAAACTCATCAATACTCATAAACTATTAATGTGAGCCAAATAGATGGACAGATCAATAATACAGGATTAAACAGTTAGCTAGTACGACGCATACGCGCGCGGATACAAACACACACACACAGAAAAATATTAGGCCTACATTGATGCAGTAAATGACTAAAAGAAGGAAATTCACATTTCAGCTATATTGTGAAGTAGATTAGCTGAAATATATTTGTTGTGCGTTATGAGTATTGACAGAAAAGGAGAGTGGATAGGAATAATGATGACTTAGTGTTGTATGACATGACGAAAAAGATGTTTGTGGAAAAAAGTTCTACAAACGAAAAGTAAAGAAAGATGGTTAGTGATTGATCACAGAATAATGATGTCAGTAGAATGTTCAATTTCCATTTAAAAATTGTTACTTCATTTTTCTTGTAAAATCATACATATATCTTTTTAGCTCACCTCTGATGAACACATTCGATGTGATTTAACAAATATTTGTGATGTTGTTTGTAAATCAGGACAATGTGTTACATCAATATGATTGGATGAAGGTGTATTCTGAGGATTTCGATCATATGAATCATCGATATCAGTCGATGATGGATGAAGTGTTGTCATTGTCGTCGATGTATTCGTACAGGGATCATCATCAATAAGTTTAGCTGCATACAGACTAAGTTGTGAAATAGAATCTACAACAATACTAAGTGGTCTAGCATGCATTCGAGAGAGGAATTCTTCATCTTCTTTCTCTTGTTCAACTCGAATAAAACGAGGTAGACGTTCACTAGTCAGATCACAATCCTTACATAATACAAATTCCATTTTCAGTTGATTTGAAAGTTTAGATGAACTTATAGTAGTCTCATGGTTTGGTAGATTATTCTGCTCTGTGGTCGGGGTGAAATTAGACGACTGAACACTTAAATGAGGTCTACGTTTACTGGATCGTGATCGTTGAAAACAATTTACATCAGATCTAGTTGTTAGACGATTCTCTTCATCACTGTGCTCAGGACTCACAGGTGAACTTGTTTCAGAGACTGCATCCGGTGATACTGGTGCTTTACCTGAACGAACTGGTGCAGGACTACACAGTTGTGAAGGGCTATTAAATCCATTACAGTACAATGATATTGTACGTCCAGAAATATTCATGGGTTTAACATCCACTGAACTGGTCATCATGGGAGTGGGAAAATGTCCCAGAAATATTTAGGATCCTTCTTGAATAATAATCAACTTCACAAGTCAGTCTCTTAATGGAAATATTTCAGAAAACTACAGATTCATGAAATATATATATGTCTGGTATAACCAATCACAACTTTCAACCAATCAAACAGAAGATTCCAAACGATATACGATTAACCAACCAAATAATCAACCAATCAGAATCCCATTTACAGAATGTAGATAGAAATATGCATATGAAATTAAGAATGGCTAGTGGCTAACAATAGAATCCAAGCCGTACTTTTCGTCCTGTTTAGGTCTTGTCAGGTGAATATGCCCGCATCCCAATGAGTGATGGTGTTTCCACCAAGACTCGTAGCCAAGACTCATCTCTTGAAATGCCATAGCGCCATGACGCCATAGACTACTAAATTTCGATAGCCACTCCATATGCAACAGGTACACTTTAATGTTAAAACTTGTTACCAAGACGGTCCAAACCAGTGATCAATGGGACATAACAAGTTCTAATGTCAATAAAACGCATCAGTCAGAAAATGGGATTATTAAGGATGGTTTTTAAAATATTAATATCCGAAAAATAAGTAAACTAAGAAGATAACTAAACCAAGTATCCCATAAGCTAAAAATCTGCTCAGTACGTTTACGAAGAAATATAGATTGTTCTGTCAGAAAAAGAAATTCACGTCAAAAGAAATCACCTATTTTCTGTGAGGAAAAATAGTAGTAGTAATAGGTAGGGAACAGAAATATCACCCTTTTCTAGGTAAATGGCAGGAAAGTGTTATTGCTTGTATTAAACTATCGTTGATTAGACCGAACTGATCGGTCTCTCTTAGCATACAGGCTCCTATGCGGACGCCTTGACATTGCCTGTTTTAATTATATATATATATATATATATATATATATATATATATATATATATATATATATATATATATATATATTAATGAGTGACGGTGGCTAGCAGCGGAGTCTAGGACGCGAGTTTTGTCCCATTTGGGACTCGTCAGCTGGATGTACCGGTATAATATAACCAATAACACTAAAACTATACCCCTTGCACAAAAAGTGGCTGTCGTGCCTCGGTGGTCTTGTGGATAGCCTTCTGGCACTCGAAGCGATAGGCCCCGAGTTCCAGTTCCAGTTAGAACAATATCACTCATTAGAAGGTAGACACATCCAGCTGACGAGTCCTAAATAGGACAAAACATGGGTCCCACTGTTAACCACTATCCATCATTAAAATAAGAGGGAACTTCGAACTTTATTGTGACTCAGACAGAATTAGACAGTTAATAAGGCCTAAAACTCGCACATTTTTTAAAATGCTTTCTTTAACCAGGCATTACACTTGACTATACTGGTGGAGAATCTTCGTTAGAATGAGACTGTGTTATAGTTCACTGCTACGCTGTTTCCTTATTGATTTATTTAGTCAATTTGCACTTGGTCGATTAATGGCTACTTTCCTCCTACAAAGATTGTGGATTAAGTCAAGAACCACAGTGTCTGTTGATTGGCTTTTCATCGAAATGTCATGCTTCTAGAAATTCTCCTGCAGCCCTTGAGTATTAAGAGTATTTCCACATTCTTCCAATGCACTTTGTGATTATGACTGTCGGCATGCATTGAAACCAAGGAGACTGCGTCATGTTGCTCTGCTACTACTATTTTTTGGTGTTCATGAATTCTTTGCATAATCCGACGGATGGAGTGGGCAAAATAGTATTGTGAGCTAGCTCTGCAACTCGTTTTATAGAATGCAGTTTTCCTGTCTTCCTTTGACAATGGGTCGTTCGGTTTGCCACACAACATGCTACATTTCTTTGGTTTTTGTGCTACTGCAGTTCCGAAAAGACAAAAAAATCGGCTGACAGTTTCTTAAACGTCCTTCATATATGCTTGGATAAGCGTTTATTGATTTACCCCGTCCTCTGTTCTGTTGGTAAATACTATTTGATAAAGTTGAGTGAATATTTATGGGCTCTGAACACTTTGTGCAAGTACTTTTCTTTAGATTTCCGTAGTGACTCAGTACTGGAATATATTTCTGCTTTTGAGAATAGTATTTGTTCACAATATCTATTGTGAACTGTGAGAAGATTGTTGTTTTAGTTAAAAATGTGATCAGTGTGTATTTTTTATGTATACTTGAGTCCCAATATGTGTTCTGTTGATGAGGATATCTCGGGACGAGACATCGTTGTTAGACTCTTCCTTCTTTGTGAAATGTGCTGTCCATTTCATCTTGTTTGAGAATTATGAATATGTCTTCAACTTACTGAATTCAAATGTTTTGATTTGATGAGAAGGATGACTGTTAATCTCAGACACTGGATCACTGGTTCAGCGATTAATTCTAACATTGGGGACCACAAAAGTATCCCGTTTGTTAGTTTTCCATCACTCCAATGATGTAGGTTACAAATTCAGTACAAAGTATGCGTTTTTCATCATTTTCGTATTCTGGACTATTCAACAGAAATAATTCTGCTTGAAGCTTTTCTGGTTTCGAATCTGTAGTAACTTAGACAGGTAAACCTGAGCTACACACTCGAGAGAAGTAGATACGACCCAACCTGATTTATTTTCCAATTATCAACACACAATACTGGCATAAAACCTTATCATTAAAGTTTTCCAAATCTCTGTACACGCATTGGTTCCCTTTTGTCTACATTGCAATTAAACCTAATAAAATTTGTATGTAACCTCGCCTGGTTAACTAGTTCACTAGTTACTAGCCGGTCCTAAGCCCGGGTAAAGAGGGAAGGTTGAGCATAGGCCTAGCAAACCTACCCCGTAAAACAAATCTAACCGCTAAAGAAACTTCAAAGCACAAACAAAATATAAAAAATGAAAACAAACTTATTCCTCGCTGGAATCGTTCAGGCGAAATCACGCCAGTTGGTGAAAGCCTTCGGGAAGCCAATTGGCCGATGTGTCTTCTCTCGATGAAAGCGAAAGTAAACGTGGGGACATGGAATGTCCGCACGATGTTTGAACCCAGCAAGGCAGCCCAGATTGCAAAAGAGATGAGAAGGCATGGCATGCAAGTGCTTGGAATTTGCGAAAGTAGATGGAATGGGAGTGGACTCTCCAAACTGTCAACTGGAGAATCAGTAATCTACTCCGATATTGTCACCCAGACGACAACCACGAGCACACTGAGGGAGTGGTTATCACGATGTCCCCAAGAGTGTCGAAGGCTCTCATGCAGTGGGAACCAACCTCCTCATACAGGATCATGACAGCAAAGTTCAACTCAAAAGGAAGGAAGGACACAATCATACAAAGCTATACCACGCACCTACAAATAATGCAGAGCAAGAGAAAAAGGAGGAATTCTACAGACAACTGCAATCAACACTGGACAAGACGTCAGTTGGCGATATCAAAATTCTAATGGGCGACATGAATGCCGAACTGGGAGGGGACAACACAGGAAGAGAACTAACCATGGGTCGAAAAGCGCTCGGTGAGGTGATGAACAAGAATGGAGAATTGTTTGCAGAATTCTGCGCATTCAACGATTTGGTGATTGGAGGCAGTGTGTTCAAGCACAAGGATATCCACAAAGCGACATGGATTTCACCAGATACAAGGACACACTGAAAGCCAAATCGACTTTATCTCAATCTCAAGAAAATGGGGACGCAGTCTACTTGACACAAGGTCAATGAAGAGGAGCAGATGTAGGTTCAGACCACTCACCATCTAGTGCAAGGAACCTTCCAAATCAAGTTAAAAGCCTTCAAGGAAGCTGGTGATAGACCGCAGTTCAAGTACAACACTCGGAAACTGAAGGATGAAACTACAAAGAAAATCTTCACGGCAGCCATCAAGACAAAATGGGAGATACCGAGGAACATCCCTGAAGAAACCTGTGTGGAAGAACACTGGAAGTCTTTGAAAGCTATGTGGAAAGAAACCTGCACAACAGTATTAGGAAGGAAGAAGAAAGAAGAGAAGGAATGGATCTCCTGGAAGCTGATAGAGGAGAGGAGGATGGTGAAGCAGGAGATAAACCAGTGCAACGATGCTCAACGACAAGAGGAACTGAGCACAATGTATAAAACACCGCACTGGACAAAGAAGTGAAGAAGAGTGCACGCAAAGACAAAAGACACTTCTATGAAACACTGGCAAGTGAAGCAGAATAGGCTGCAGGTAAGAGAGACCTGACGACATTGTATCATTTGATATTATCTATCTGGGAAGAGATCAACACAGACGAAACCAATGAAAGATGATGACGGAAATTTAATTACGAAAGAAGAGAAACAAAGGAAACAATGGGCCGACCACTTCAAGAAGCTCTTGAATCGACCACCACCTGCACTTCATCCAGAAATACCACCTGCAGCCGCCGAACTACAAGTGAACATAAATCCTCCAACAAAAATGGAAGTCCTGAACGCCATAAAGCTACTGAAATGCAGGAAAGCAGCAGGTTCAGATGGGGTCCCGCCAGAAGCACTGAGAGCAGACGCAGAGACAACAGCGGACATGCTCACATCACTATTGCAGAAGGTGTGGAAGGAAGAGAAGCTACCTGGCGATTGGAAGAAGGGTTACTTCGTCAAACTCCCGAAGAAGGGAGACCTCAGTGTTTGCAAGAACTGGCGAATAATCACTCTCCTGTCCACCCAGAGCAAGCAAAATATTAAGCCGCATCATCCTGGAGAGGCTAAAGGATGCACTGGATTCAAAACTACGACCAGAACAGGCAGGCTTCAGGAGGTACAAATCATGTGCGGACCAAATTGCAACGCTACACTATGCATCATCATAGAACAGAGTATAGAATGGCAATTAACTCTCTACCTCAACTTTATCGACTTTGAGAAGGCCTTTGACAGCGTCGACCGAGAAGTAATTTGGAAACCGCTTCATTACTACGGAGTACCGCAAA
Source organism: Heterobilharzia americana (assembly GCA_944470555.2). NCBI lineage: Eukaryota > Metazoa > Platyhelminthes > Trematoda > Strigeidida > Schistosomatidae > Heterobilharzia > Heterobilharzia americana. The sequence goes on from OX104129.1 coordinate 13,817,436, forward strand.
CCTTTATCAGCCTCATTCAACAACTATATGAAGATGCCACATGCCAAGTAATTCACAATGGGAAGCTCAGTGATACTTTTGAAGTGAAGACAGGAGGGAAACCAGGTTGCCTACTATCCCCCATGATATTCCTGATTGTGGTCTACTGGATCATGCAACAAACAGTGAGGAGCGAGAAGAGAGGGATACGCTGGCTGGACTGCGGAAAAGAACCTAGAAGACTAGGATTTCGCCGATGACTTGTGCCTGATGTCACATAAACTTGAAGATCTGCAGGCAAAAACTAACAAGTTGGCAGAAGAGGCGAGGCAGCAAAGACGGGACTTCAAGTGAATATAGAGAAGACAGAGGTGATGAAGATACCGCACCAACAACTCCAACAACAACAACAAACTCCAATCACCGCCAACGGGAGAAACTTAAAGGAAGTAACCTCCTTCACCTATCTAGGAAGCACTGTTTCAACTACAGGCGGGACGGACGAGGACGTCAAAGTCAGAATCGGAAAAGCAAGACAGGTGTTCATTAGCCTGAAACCAGTGTGGAGATCTTCTGCACTGCACTCAACATATGGAACAAGATCCGGATTTTCAACACCAATCCAGTCAAGTCAGTGCTTCTGTATGGTTCAGAGACTTGGCGCATTACGAAAGGGATTTCCAACAAACTACAGACACTCATCAACAACTGCTTACGCTCGCTACTGAAAATCAGATGGCTGGAATAACAAGAATAAGCAACAAGGAACTCTGGGAACGAACCAACCAAGAGACCTATCACCCAACAAATATGCAGGAGGAAGTGCAGATGGATTGGGCATGCACTGAGAAGGCCGACTGTGGACATCACGCGTCAGGCCCTCGAGTGGAATCCCCACGGGAAGCGACGAGTTGGACGTCCGAGGGTGACATGGAGAGGAGATCGTGCGAGGAGGAAATGAGAGATTGTGGGCTGTCGTGGAGCCAGGTTCAAATGATTTCGGAGAACAGAGGTCACTGGAGACGTGCTACTGAAGCCCTGTGTTCCACTGGGAACCTAAGGGACTAATAATAATAATAATAAATTTGTATGTCGTATCAATAAAAGATTGTCATGAATAGCTGTAAGAGAAATAAAAGGTACCTAGCTGTTTAAACTTCATCATACTAGTTGGTTGTCCAGTCGTATTTCATCGTCTCAACCCTAATACAGCTGAATTATATACGATAAACGAAAAATATGCTGTAAGTTAGACGAATTCCGTTGACGGGTTGGTCTTCATGAACCTTGGGATCTAGTTGTTACTGTTAGCCGGGTGTAGGCAATCACCAGGAAACCCTGCTCGGCCTACTTTTCGGGCGTTTTGGCACTCGTCAGCAAGGCGTACCTGCATGATCAGAAGAACTGATGTCCCCGGAGAAATTTAAACCTAAGTCACATAGTGTTGTTGTAAGTGACTTTACCACTCACCTATTCTGGCCACAACTAGCCCCATGTGGGAGTGGATGAAGTACGTTGATTGGTCAATCCAGAAAAACTAATTTGATTTTGTCTAGTCCTGAGTGCTGACCGAAACCTATCGATTACTTTGGAATGTGACCACCAACCTAGGAGCCTCCTAGAAAACACAAAATTGGTTACTCTGTGATAATTAATCAGTGTAGCTTTTAGTGTGTCATATAGAATCATCATATCTTGCCTATTAACATTTACGACGCACTTAACCACTTAGACACATATGCATACATAATGTGCCGCATGCCCTCTATATAACCCTTTTAGCCTGTTAGTTGGATCACAATAAAAACTTGTTTATTCACTGCATAGGATCCCTTTGTCATTAAATTAAAAAAGGTAACTATCATTTTGACCATCTGAGACAGCCGTAGTTTGGAAGACTACTATTTATACTGGGCAAAGACTGAAGGTGAAATGAAAATTTGGACCGCAGCCGGATTCGAACTACTGACCACTGGATTTCCGACCCGATGATCCACCAACTGAGCTACGAGGTCCGGTGGTCGCTGGTACGAATCCAGCTGCAGTCCTAATTTTCATTTCACCTTCAACCATCACCCAGTATAAAAGTAATTATCTCAATTATTAACTTCAACTGCCTATTTCCATAAAAAATCTCACTTGTAAATAAAGTTGTTTATTTTTTGAAGCGGGATAAAGTTTGTTCCCATAAGCAACCTATGACGCACATAATTAATAGTAACAGAATCAGGTTTACAAAAAAAGGACTTCAACCGAAAGCGTTTAATGTTCAATAATCCTTTTTGTTTTAACACAAAGGGAGATTTAAAAGTTGTACAAGCTAATTAATAATCAAGTTTTGCAGACAAACACTTCAAGGAGCTATCTAGATCAAAATGAAATGCATATATCCTTTCATATCAAGTAAGGGACAAAACAGAAAGCTGAAAGAATTCGTCAACCTTACACTAGGATTTACTTTAAGAGAAAGAGAAAACCAAAGTCAAGTACATTTTAAACAACTATGAATTGAATAATTCAAGCTTCAAGAATATTGTATGCATTGATGACAGTTTCGGTTGAGTTTATAGATCACATTTGAATTAATGAATGACAGTATTAGCACACCAGTAGTAATTTGAAGTATCGAAATTCAAATGCATTCAGCAACGACATTTACGCTCATGCAGCGGGTGATGAAGTACACTTGTTATATGAGGGCGGAGGATACTACCTGGTTTCCTAAACTTTGGTAGGTAGAGTGTGGTTTGAACGCGTGACCCACTGGTTGAAAGTCAACTGAATAAACCAATAAACTACAGCTTCATCTGAAGTATGAGAACATTCCACGTTCAATTATAAGTGACTATGACTCTCTTTGTGCGGTTAAGTCCCTCTTCATTTGATCATTGATGGGCATGAGTGTCTGTCCGATGGTGCGAATTCAATTGCCCTTGGTTGGAAAGCTGGCCTGCTGGCGATTTTAATGGTTACGGTATTTTGAGCTTATTTATGGGACAGTAGACCTTCTCGTGGTATTCGCTGACAAGTAGATCTCAACCATGGGACCAACTCATCGTCTTTCCAACCAGAGCTAGGATTTCAAAGTGACGAAACCTACTTAGCACGGGTGATGACAGAGAAAAGCAGTTCGTCAAAACTACTGTCAAGTATCTTATCTGTTTGCTCGGGCACATGTATCACGTGGTTCAGTGGTCGATGGGATAGCAAACATAAGGATGCAAAGTGTGGTGAAAATCTGTAACCTCTCCCGAATAGAACCGGCATGCTTGCCAATATCTCTGGTATGGGTTGCAGAGTAATGGGGTCATTATCGAATACTCAAAGCAATAAAGGTTTCATCATCCTCCTGTCTGAGGAATGGGTCTTCAGAAGCAGTTATTGAATGACTCCTGAACCTGCTCAATTGTCTGTTAACACCACACAGGCAAGAAGGGATGAAATGCGTAGATGTCATCTCACTAACCAAGGTGACAGGGAGGTTGTTAATGCTCCAGCAACGTGTATGAGATGCAGCCGTCCTTAGAGGGATAAAACAGGTCAAGCACTCGATGCCATCCCAGCTAAACGGGTAAGGCCGGTACCCGGGGCTTTGAAGCCTTCTCTGTAAGTAGGAGTGCACTGTCTGATGCATACATTGATTTCAAGCATATGCGCCTGATTAAAAGCCAGCCTATTGGCGAGTGACGCTGAGCTAACTTTATATAAATCAGGTTAGTAAAATTGGAATAGTCAGAATTGTTTTCATTTTTGCAAACTAGAATTCTGTGAATCTCTCAATAGATCTAGTGTTCATCGTATTTTTAGGAAATACTTCCGTTAATATTGTTGTGAATGAAGCTAATCTATTGGTTACTTTAGTGGTAGCTGTCAGTTGTGCTCATCTTACTCTACTGCCTCATCACAATAAGGTTACTTTTAAATACATTATCCAGAGAGAAAACATGAGTTGATCAATGATTTCACTCGCTTACTATCTTTGCTTCATCGTCTAATCTTTAAGATGGCACGTGACCATCACTTTATTCCAGCAGCCTATTGACTGAAAATTCAGTTTTTGTGAAATAGGAGTACAATATGCGAAATTTCCTCATAGCATAGTATCATCAAAGAAAACTTCTATTTCAATGATTTAAAGCAGGTGGATAGCAATGGCGTATTTTGGAAAATTTTAGCAAAACAATGAGAAACTTGGAGTAAAGAGAAGGCACGGTAACTAAAACTAGGGGGAGGTACAACACAGTGACTACCGTAATGACTTTGTCAAATTTAACTCCGAGAAATCGTCAACAGAAAAATAACTAATTCGTTTGCATCGATGACATTTGTATAATATGTGGGAAAAACTTCCAATAAGAAACATTTGTTGAGAGTTTAAGAACACCGCTCCCTGTCGACTGACTACGCAGGTCAGGTGAGACTTCCTGACGATTGATTCCTACCATCTAACTTGAAAGGTTGTTCATCTATTGATAAGGGATAACTGAAAAGCATCAATTAAATTCGATGTTCTCATTCTTGGGTAGCCGGGTGGGTAAGTAACAAAACGATCTGGGTCAGTTCGATTGCATTCAACAGCAAACAAAAACTTGTATAGTTTATATCCTCAGTAAATTGGAAAATCTGTGTTATCAAAAAGATGCATTGAGAATAGCAATCAACGATGAGCGATCTAACTTCGCATCTTCAGGAATCGTAAGCCAGTAGTTTGGAAGACACCAACCTGTATGGTTGGATTTCAACATACTGTTAAGGTCAGTGATGAGAAACTTCGTCAACTGCTACTATTTCTTACTTTCCCTGCCCTTCAGTCAACACGTTGCGTTGTCTTAGGCAGTGGCTTGGAACAAGCAACACACGTCACAACTCATCTCGGTCGATGGACACTTGTAAACTTATCAACTACTTACTTATCGCTTTTGTATTAAAGAGGTTTCTCAGGTGATTTCGTCACATATCAAAGATGCTGAGAAGTCAATGGTCGCCAAATATCTTCGGTCTTTTCAAATTGTCTACCTTTACCAATCTTGTATTACGACCGTACACCGGACACTTTAATGAAGCCGCTAGTTACATAGTTTGGAAAACAATATCTAGCTTTCTCTGCCCGTAAAGACGTTTGTCAGGCAGTGATCCGTCAAGGTGAGCAACCTCTATATAATGACATATATGAAAAATTTGAATCAAACGAAGAGTAGACATCTCTAAGTGGCTCCAGTCGACAGGGACATTAACCTACTAGGTAGATTGCCATGAAACAGCACAGTCCTAATTCTTCAAGCATTGATTAATTGAGGGGAAGAAGTATAGTCAGCATTGGGCGTAGACAGCCTGAAGATCGGATTAATATGCCTACAAACAGATGTGAAATCCATTTACTTTTTGTCAATGTATTGTTCTTCAGCACCAGTTCGACTTCATATGACTACAGAATAACCCGAGGCAAGCAATGTAGATTATATCCAAATGATAATAATAGTAATAATGCACAATTAAGTGTTTGAAATTATTAAAACTAAAGTGAAATCAATCACTACTCCACGTTATTAATACCATTCTATGGAACCACCGTAATCGCGGATATTCTTATCGATAGTTGATCCAACCCCCTTGGCCTGTATATAGTTCAATCCGAGAAAACGATTGTTCAGTTAGTGTGGCTCCGGTTAACTGATAGCTAGTTATCACGGCTTCAAATGGTAGCTACGGAGAGACTTTCTATGACTGAAGTCCAATAAGAACCCGGCCAGCAGATGCATCTCACACCCTAGTCATAGTACAGCTTCCTACTGGTTCAAGTCCTACCGTGACACAGGTTTCCATTCCACCATCACTCATCACTTCGCATCAATAAAATAGAATGGGGCAGAGAGAGAGAAGGAAAAGTATGCTGACACTGTAAAAGATCTAGCTTTCTATATTACTTTTTTTCATTACGTTTCGAGCATAAATTATGGCTCATAATCATACCAATGTGATCAAGTAAATAATACTGTATCACTGTGCGCTATATATTAAATAAACAAATCTAATATGGAATTACATTTGACCACAGTGCCCAAGTTTTACACTTTGTTTATTAATTTGTTTAATGTTATAAGTTTTGTTGATATGACACTAATGGACTGCACATACGGACATGTGCACACAGGGAATAGATGCTCAAGATGACTAAATAAACTATGCCTTTCACAATTGAAAGGAAACGTGGAGTTATTACAATTTGTTGATATGTTTGTAATTCTCCTCTGTTTTACTGCATCATACTGTTCGACCTCAATTCGTATATGACCTCCTATGCGGATGCCTCCATATCGCCTGAATGTGAATTATGGTAGTTTGTTTCGCTGTGGCTAGCAGAGGAATCCAGGACGCAGGTTCTTTCCTATGTTAGACTCGTCAGTTGGATGTACCTACACATCAGTGAGTGATGTTGTTCCCACTGAAACTCGAACCCCGTACTCATCGCTTCAAATACCAAAGCGTTATTCACAACCACGTAAATCAACGTAGGATTGGTTGGCTAGTTGGTAATTCACTACAGCAGAATCAAACTATTTATACATAAACACAATGAACACTGACCCAGTTACTGGATGAACAACGCATTCGCCTTGAAACCTGAAGGTCCTGAGTTCGATTCCTGGTGGGCTCATGAGTGCGTAGCACTGAAGAGTCCTATACTAGGACGAAGCAGTAGTCCAATGCTTCCAGGTTTTCAAAGGTACCCAGATTAATGTCCGTCTGAGATAAATTACTACCTCAAAATTAAGATCCTCAACCACCTAAAAAATACAGTCTTACAATTTATTTGTTGTTTGTAATTATCATGTTGTTGGCAATAAACAAATCGATAGATAGATGGATGTACTAAATACATAGAAATTTTTCTCTGCGTCTTGACTACCCCATCTCTATAGCTAACATGTCATTTTTTTAATAATTCGTTGGTCAGGTTTTGAAGCTAATAGACATATTCAGCTTAACTAACTCTACCAATAATTATGCTTTGTTTACTACTTGCTCTTATGTCAAATGAGAAGAAAATCAATAGTTGACTAAGGAAGGCATGAAAGAAGAGGATATGCATACATGCGGTCACATACGGCTTTGTGTGTTAGTGTGGATGTGTGCACGTTTAGTGGTATGGGTTATTTCACAGTGAGAAATTATTTGTTCGTTTCAGTTAAACAAATTTTGAGATGAATGGGGAATTTAATTTTGTGGTAGTATTCATCACGCGCTGACATCAATTGAGAAACCACTGAAAACCTGGGAGCACTAAGCACCTGTTTCGTCCTGGTTTGGAACTTCTCGGCAGTATGCATCCACGATTACACCAAGGAACTTCAGGTTTCACGGCAAACACGTTAACCATTCAGCCACTGGGTCGGGGTTCAGTGGTTCACAGTTTCCAACTTCCGTCTATTCACGATAATGGGAGACTATCACCCAGAGTCTTCAGATAGCATCCACTTCACTTCCAACTGGTTGACTCCACAGGTCACCAGTTCTCATAGTCACGCTGTATTGTTAATTCATAGATGTTAGAAACTGTGGACTACTGAGCTACGACCCAGTGGCTATATGATTAACGCCTTCGCCGTGAAACCTGAGTTTGATCCCGAGCCGGGTCGTGGGTGCGTACTGCGGGAGAGTCCCATTCTGAGACGAAAAAACTATCCAGTGCTCCCAGGTTTTCAGTGGTTCCCCAACTGATGTCAGTGCGGGATCAAAACTATCTTAAAATCTTCTTTGTTTGATAATGATCATCGGAAGTGATAAACAGCAGAGTCAGGCATATGCATTTCGTCCCATTTTAAAATCGTTGGTTGCATATGCCTGTACCCCAATGAGTGACAGTATTACCACCGGGACTCGTACCACGTACCCATTGCTTCAAATGTCAAAGTATATGCATGGGTTATAAATCTTGATTAGTGAGTACTAGATAGGAAACCACAGGATGTTTCTTTGCAGAAAAACACTAGTGAGCGTGACTAAGCAAAGTATAAAGTAGCTATAAGCAGTGACTCTATTAAATACCACGTTAACAACACCTGAAATAACCTATGAGACTTCGTTATCTTATGAAAATCTGCCTTTCAAATAGAAATAAACAAACCTTGTTGACTATTCCGGTTATTGCTGGGGTGGTACATAGAGTAACTCAACATTGAATGTCACCTTATCAACGAGTGAAGTAGCCAATTAGGTTTCTTCATTTTGATCGGAAGAGCAGATATTCGAGGTGAATCTGACAACTGCTGAGATAAATAATTATGTTAGTATTCATCACTGAGTCAAGTCAGTTGGGGAAATATTCAAGACCTGAGAGCATTGGGGAGCCATTTATTCCTGCTGTAGGACTCCTCAGTGTAACTCATCCACGACGATACCAGAGATCGAACTCAAGACCGTAAAGTTTCACGGCGAACACGTTAACCATTTGACTACCGGGTCGACATTTAATAGTCCATGGTTTCCTACTTCCATCAGTTCGCGATATAGAGCGACTATCAACGAAGGTTTTCAGTTTGCACTCGCTTCACATCCAGCGGCTTCTCACAAGAATTTTGGGATATCCACCAAGAAACATGTCCCCAATGAGCACCATGCAGCAATTTACTTTGGGGTTTGCAGCATCTATTACGGATTGACATGAGTTGAAGAACTACTAGGAAATTGAGAGCACTGGATAATTGCTTCGTTCCAGCATGGAACTCTTGAACAGTTGGCAACCACCATCACACAAGGGATCAAAATCAGGACCCTTAGGTCTGGTGGAGGCGAGCTATAACTATAATGTCTTCTTATGTTATTCGGCGTTTGATTTCATAAATTTATACTTTGAAAGCATCACTAATCTGAAGTGTTGTTTGCTAAGAGTTAGCCAAGTGAGGAACATAACACAAAGCGTTTCGTCCACTTTGAGACTTTTCAATCAGATACCATTTCGTCATCTAATAATATTAAAAATGTTGAAGTTATTACCAGGATTTGAAACCTGACAACCATTGCTCACACTCCTGAGCCATTCCCATTTGACTAGCTAGTTGGTTGAGAAAACATGCTTGATTATACAATGAGTATTACCTGATACCCATATTTTGCAAGTTCCACCTGTTTACTGCAGTACACCAAATTAAACCTGTTTATTAGGATATAAGCTCCTTGTACACTACGATTTACTGCATCTGTTAGCTAGATTATGGGAGTGAATCAGTAGAAAGCCTAGCCTTTATGTGACATGCCAGTTGGTACCTATCAGCGAGGATTATCTGCAAACATGAGCAAACTGGTGGTTTCTCGATCATTCAAACACACATCGCTCAGTGTTGAAGATAGAGACTTCAACACCGAGTCATTCAAATAACGACTAACCAGTCAACAGCTACATCGGTTATCTACAGGTGAACAAATCGTCTGTACACAATCAAGACCAACAGGAGGTTCTTTTTCGATGAAATGACTTAGTGGTAAAGTCACTGACATCGGTAGTAATTGACGTAGCTTCAAATCGCCAATGTGACACCTACAAACATAAGCACTAAACACAATCGGTACTTACTACCATTATTATTATTATCATCTCTATTTCCTTTTATATTTTGTTCAATAGTTTTCTTTTAAGGTTACTAGAATTCACTTAGCATTAACGTTGACTCTTTAAGTTATATTTGTCACCGTCTACATGCATTAACGTCCAGAAGGCGCCTACTGAAAAAATTGGTTTCGGACTTTCAATCGAAAAAGATTCTGAGCTTGATAGGTTGTAAAACATGTTTCGTTGTAATTGTCATTAGGTATCGATAAATAGGGTATTCACCTTGGCGAAGATCAATGGAATACAGAACGCGTATCTCATCATGTTTGAGACTCAACTGAATGTACCTGCACTCTAGTGTGTCATATTGTTCTCGCCGAGATTCGAACTAAGCACTCAGTGCTTCAAATATTTAAGCATCTTCTAGGCTGCTGGGACACGAAAGCTACCACTTGTTCAGTGGGTATCATTGTTGTTTGACACGGTTGACGAGTCCCGAACAGGATGAAACGTGTTTCCTGGATTCCACTACTAGTCAACAAGATGATTTTATCACGATATCTGGCAGTAACGAGTCGTCTGCACAGAGCCCGTCTGTCAACAAAAGTCGAGCAGTTTGGCTCCGTATAACAACAGGAAACTCTATAAACTCTATAAACATCGATAAATACTATCTATAAATAGGACTGAGACGAAGACTGAAATCAAGGGTTATCGAAGTGGTATTGTCACCTCAAAGCAATAGCCCATTTAGTTCAGAGACTAGTCAGTAAAACTGGACAGTTGCTTGTTCGAACTATGTTTAAGTTCAGGTTTTCTGTTATTAATTTAATCTGTTCGTTTTTAATTTGCGTGCAACAAAATTTCAATCATTACAAAAAAATGGAACAATTATCGAAAATTACTATTATTTCAAGCATAAAACAAATTTGTTGGAAACTGTGAACCACTGAACCCCGACCCAGTGGCTGAATGGTTAACGCGTTCGCCGTGAAACCTTAACGTCCTAGTTTCAATCCCTGACCGGGTCGTGGGTGCGTACAGCTGAGAAGTCCTTCACTAAGACAAAACAGCTGTCCAGTGCTCCCAGGTTCTCAACTGTTCTCTAACTGTTATCAGTTCATGATGAATACTACCACAAAATTAAAATCCTCATTCATCTCAAGATTTGCATCAATTGAGGCGAACAAAAAATCGCTTCGTGTGCATCCGCATAATATAAAAAACTACAAAGGATGGAATTTCAGAGTTTCAGGACTTTCTGAAAACTTACAAAGGAACTAATCAAAATGTAGGTTAATTGAGAACAAATGTGTGTATGTGTGCACATTATGCTTATGTTTGTGAAGTGTTTAGCGAAATCACCTCTGAATTTATACTGATAAGTGGTACACTTGACACTGAGATTACTTATCTACAGTAATTATTGTTATTCATCAGATGGTCGTAAAGAATAATAGTGCAAAGTAGAAAATCAGATGGCAATAGAAATCAAAATTTCTAAGGTGATTCAAAGAGTGAGCCGCTGATCATTTATTTATAAGGAGATATGGAACCGTATAAAGCTAGCTTACTTGAAACTGGATACTGATTGCGTCGTCCTTACTGAACAAAAACTAGTCGCATATTATCATTTTAAACCGATTTGACACCCACTTGAGGGATGTTTTCAATGGAGTTATTAAAGTATCAAATTAGACTACGTCAATCCAGAGACCGACATACTGATTGGCACAATTTTTGATGGTGGTATATTTAACAAACATCTGTTCTGATTCCAGGTATGACCAGTTCACTGAAGTAGTTAGTCAGAATTCGTATCATCTTAATAATTCGACTCTTTGAGCTGAATTAATCCAGGTACATCATTATTGAACTCGATGTCAAATTAGCAAAACGTCGACTAAATGTTTAGATCACTCCGATATGGTTAGCGAGAGCTGCTAATTGGCCTGATAGACTTATTTGAGCCAAATAGCTGAATCTACCAAACTCCATACAATGAATATGGGGTAAAGTGCATAGATCTAAATAGGCGGTCGAGGTCAGTTAAATAAATGGAACATAAGAATTTTGCCAAACAGAGACTGACAGACCCCAATAGGATCAATAATCTAGGAAAATGCTTGGCTATTGCAATGCGTGCATTGATACACAACTACAAAGTAGGGTGGGTTAAAATCATTTTACCGGATTCCAATGTATATGGGGAAAAAGACTGATTACTGAATCTTTGTTCATTGAACCAACAGCCATTAAATGAAACAGGAATGAGGCAATACTTATACCAGAGACACAAAATTTTACTACCAATAAAAACAAAGGATATGAGATGAAAGGACTAGAAAAATCAGATGTCAAATGCAGTCTCATTACACTGATATGAATGAGTAAGAGTTTAAGCCCAAAACGTCATTCAGGGGATAATACTGTATCACTGTGTGCTATATCAAGGAAACAAATCCAATATGGAATTATATTCTATCACAGTGCACAAGTTCTACACTCATATTAGGGAAACAGTCTTAAAATCAGTTTTTGGAGTGTCCAGAGTTACTATACCATATCTTCTGATTTCGGCTAACAACGTTAATCACCATTTCAATAACGAAAATTATTTATTTACTATTATCCACCTTGAAACACTTGAACGAAATTTAGCGGTAAAGAAAAGCTATCGCTGCGTTAGTCCGAATCTAAGCAAGACTGAACCAAACAAGCCAATGAGGAAACTACAAATAGGTGATGATTGAAGGTGAAATGAAAACCTTTACTATGCTTGACTGGAGTCACACAAGCTTCCTAGTCAAGACTTGCCATCCAAATCTAACCAAACCGGAGAGGGGGAGTATTACACTGATTATCATTTTGACTATCTGAGATAGCAGTAGTTTGACAGACTAGTACCGATACTAAGTGATGATTGGACGTGAAGTGAAAACTTGAACCACGGGCCAAAAACCCGGTGATTACTGGTTTGAGTCCCGCCGCCGTTCAGATTTTCACTTCACCTCCAATAATCAACACCCAGTATCAATACTAGTCTGCAAAGCCACGGCTATCTCAAATAGTCAAAGTGATAATCTATAATGTTTAAGATAAATACGTTAAAAAAGATTGTCTCACTCCTGAAAGCATATTTACATTCAACGAAAATAAAAAATGAAAAACATTCCATTAGTAAAGTACAGTCATACTTACCTCTGTCTTCTGATCAAGACCTATGTGAAGGAAGAAAATTGAAGCATGGGAAAAATAATTAGCAAAATGAAAAGCTGAGAAACTTTCATTAATAGAAAATTATTTCATATACAAATCCTACAACCTCTTCAAACTTAATATATGACTTTGAAATGGTATTTAAAAAGCCAAAGTAAGTGTATCCAGTCATCTTGAGTGATAGTAGTTAAACCCTGATTATGGTCGCAAAACCTCTGTGATACACTGGAACCCAGCCACAAAATTTGAACTTGACTATCGTCAACTTCGTCACAAATCCTGTTTACGTACTAGCAAGCTTTAATGAAAACTGTTGAAATGATAGGAAACGATAGTTGACCACTACAACGAGACTTTTGGTGAGCAGGGAGCATAAATTCGGAAGATACAGAATAGGTTGTGTGTATCAACAGGTTAGACGCTAGACAGACAAACGTGTTAAATCTACAAAATAAAAATATAAACAAAAAGTTTGAAAGCAATACTATATTCACTTTCGCCAATACACACATTTTTCATCATGACAGATATACGGACATTTCAATTTCGTAAAACACAGCGACTGTATCTGATATTAGAACTTAACTAGTCTTTGTGAAGAGAAACATCACCTACTAGGAGACAGGTACATCCAACCGACAAGTCCAAAATAGGACGAGAGACGCATCCTGGATTCTACTGTTAGCGACTACACATCAATAATCTATTTTGTCTATAGCTTCATTTTAATATTTCAGTGTATTTGTCACTGGAGTAGTATCTCCATTATTTGATGTTTTGTAGTCTGATTGAGCCATAGAAATAGAGATATGAAAAAATGCATAAATTGTTGTTGTTGTTGTTTGCATTATACCATCATTGAGTAGACCAAATTGATCGGTCTTTATTGGTATGTGGGCTTCTGCACGGGTGCCTCAAAATCGCCTATGTTTGAATAATGGATAGTGGCTAGCAGTGGAACCCAGGCAGCTGATCAATACAGTCCACTCAACGATAACATTCAAATCATACCCGTCACACAAGAAGTGGCTATCATGACTTGATGATCTAGTGGACAACCCTAAGGCGTTTGAACCGATCGGTCCTCCCAGTTCCAGTCCTAGGAGGTGAAAAATTGTTCACTGGGATTCTGGTAAATCCAGCTGACAAGGCCCATGTAGGACGAAACGCTCGTCTTGGATTCCACTGCTAGTCCCTATCCATGATTAATAAGTACATAAATTATCTGATTTTATGGTTTACCTGTCCAGTGAATCATTTCATCAAATGATTACAGTGTATCTAAAATCATTCATTAGCCTCTACTTTTTCTCTTACATTAGAAACATCAACAGTTGGAATGATAAAACATGAGAATGAAGTAATCCATCCTTATAAAGAATTCTCTATCCCTTTTTGGAGACAACAGTTCTTCTAGAAAATTGTCGCGTAGGTAAATCTTGTTAATATGTCTTATTTTATAGCCCAGTTTATGCAAAAACAGATATTTAGCAGATTTAACGACCAGGTAGAATTATTACTCCACAAAATGGCTCTAAATAAACGATAAACTAAACGTTTATAAAATCACTAATGTAACAAAAGATATCCAAGTACACGTAGCCAACTGATTTGGTGCTCAATGATAGTTTTCTTTAGAAAAAACAACACCTCTGCGAATATGTCGATGACTAAAGAGTACTAAGTGATGGGGATTTGAATCTTCAAGGAAAATCGTATTTCCTATGGCAACTGAACATTCAAATGAGAGATAGCAGTGAGACTGGGTTCGGAACTCTATGTTTTTAAAATCTAAGTATGTAAGTGGGAGGCAGTTGCCGTCAATTTATTCTAATCTCTTAGATTAAAGATAAGATTGCAGAACTACTTCTTAGATTTTAGATGTTAATGAAGCCTTAATTGCATACCATTAGTTACTCTCAAATGACTAGTTGACTGACTGAGTGACTGGCGAAACCCATGTAAAGCCTCACATACAGGACAATCGGCTGAAGTTGCTACACTTCATAGTAGTACACAGAAAACAGGTGGATAGGTTAAGTTATATCAAAAAAATCATTTGAAGATAACGGTTAGTGCAAATATTCAAGCTTTAGAAAATGTCAGCGAGTGACTATATCTGCGTCGTTGTGAATACTTTTCAGCCATGTCATCAAGAATCCTCAACCAGTGATTCTTATCATCTCGGGGACCCCTGCCAGGTAGTCTACACCTCCACACATGGTTAAGACCGAGAGTGAGCGACTTCACGGATTGGTGCCACTTCTTGTTCTGGGCAGTGTCAAAACTCTTCCAACGTAATCCAACTCTTCCTGGGATGGCACATCGACGTATGGTACATATCCAAGCCACCTCAGGCGATACAGGTTTACAGCGTCATCAATCAACTTGCCTGTTTTGCCTGTACTCCTTGCCTGACTGACTTCTACATTGCTCACATGATTATTTCACCAAACGCGAACAATACTACGAAGATATCGATGATCTAAGCTCTGTAACCGTTTTATGTCTTCTATGTTTAACTGCCATTTCTCACAGCTGTGTAACAGGATGGAACAGACTGCAGCGCGGCATACTCATCCAGTTACTTATATCTGACCCATTTCAACTGAATTCAAGCTATAACGGAAGCAGTTCATTGTGTAGTTTTCTGAAAGTGATGGGGACTATTTGATATAAATTCATGTTTCAGAAAATACACATCTTAATGTTCAGCATTTGTAGCCAAAAAAGCTAAATAAGGAAATTCTTTCCAATGAATATAAAGTAAGTGGATATTCATCATACTTAGTTCAACTGTTGATTTATTTCTTCTGCAACTAATCACTGATCGGAATCTATGAACGTCTAAAGTCCAGCTTTCGAAATTGATGGGCGTCAATAATATTTAGTTCAAATGCTAGTTCCCGGAGCGTACACTTCTTCTTACCATTCAGAAAAACTCACTTTGGAAGATCCATGAGATTGGAAGGAAGCTAAAATTAGCTAGATCAAGATGCCGAACTAGTCCGTGATGTCTTAAGCTGTTACTTCGAGTAACTGAACGAAGTGTAGGCTATTTGAATGGAATAATCGAGTCGATAAGAACCAGTTGGAGACTCTTAGTGACACACAATATTGATCATGCATGAAATATCACAGAAATTATCATCATTTTTTACCGGTTGCACCATCACCATCTACATTCTACAGTACAAGGATATTCGTTATGCTCTATCGTGCAAAAGAACGATGATTATATTCGGTTGGAGATATGGAAATAAGGTGGAATTAACTCAGTTTTCTATTCAGACAGTTGAGATAAAGATCTTCAAACCGCTGAGACACAACGCTGTATTCGTTCGTTGTAGACAAACTGAGAAGTTCTTTCTGGTACCATTGTAATCCATATTAATGATGAATCGTGGCTAGCAGTGGAATCTAGGATACGCATTTCGTCCTGTTCCGGACTCGTCATCTGGATGTACCTGCTTCCCAGTGAGTGATGTTGTTCCCACCGCGATTCATACTCGGAAGCGATCGCCTAAAACGCCAGGGCGTTGTCCACTATCCCGATGGGACCAACATTACTCGCCGGGAAGCAGGTACATCGAGCTGACGAGTACCAAATAGGACGAAGTTCGCATCCTGGATTCCACTGCCAGCCACAATTCATCAATTAAGTAACTAGAAAGCAGGTAATATCAAGGCATGTGCACAGGAGCCCATATGCCAATAGAGACCGATCAATTCGGTCCAGTCAACAACGGTATGATATAAAAACAATTATGCTATTGTAATCCAGATTGAAAGATGAAAGTATTTAATAACTACCAGGTAGTTTCAGTCTAGGTACTATGCTTGTTGGTACACAGAAGCAAGGCGTATCTGCAGTTTCATGAGGAAAACGGTGTTCTCTCAGTAGCTCAAAACTGTCATTCAGTGCGGAAGTCGTAGTTGATCTCCCTAGAAGGACAATTAAATACGTTGTGTAAAATACTCAGGAACCAAACGGTAATAGTTTCGCAACCAGGATAACGTACAGTAAAAAGCTGGACTACAGTTAGGTTTTGAATCGGTGCATATTTCTGAATAATAATGTTGGCTAGCCTAACATTGATCATATACACTTGGTATGCTGCATCTCACTTGTGATTATGAAAGACCTAACAATCCTTAAAATATACCTGATATGTGATCAATTCGATTCTGATATGCATATTTTCGAATTCAATGGGAAAACTAATGAATGAAGTTTCTTTCGTTTGAGTAAAGAAGAAAGTAATTTCTACGCTCTGTATCTTTTCCTTTTGTTTCGTTTGAAGAAAAACAGGAAAAATAAAATCCTATTCACTGGACACTGGAGAAACTTTAAAAAGAAAACCTTTCTTTTCATATACTCTCTTAAAATATCTTATCGATCCAATATGTAAAACTTCAATGATTTCGATGATAAATTCTCATGAGAAGCCATGATGTTTTACGCCCATTGACTCTATAATAGTAACACAGATATTAGCCAACAGAATCGGATCCTGATCATAACACACCGCAGAATAACTGCCGTTCGATGATGCTGGATAGTCCCGTCCAACCTGACAACTAGAATCGTATTGGTCAGCTCCGAATTCTATTATATACGAGGTAAAATGTCAGCAATGTCGACGTGATACAAAGACAATAAACGCTCCAGTAAGTGTTATTTCTCCCTGAAGGTCATCGTCTTTTCGTATTCCGATCGTTTCATTTTGAGAAACTTTGATTTCAATTCTTTGTGAAAGTATACTTAACATCAAATCGAGATATGCATGTGTGAAAACCAATAAGACTACTCGTAAAGTCCTGTAAAGCTATTGAACAGTGTACATTAGTGATTAAATATTGTAGTCTTTCCATTGAAATATTCATTTGCAAAATGTGTGTCATTTCCTCTTCCTTTTCTATCTCGTCTTGCTCTTGATACGTCCAATTTGTTTCTCGCATTTCTCTGCGCAGAATATCTACCCATCGCTAGTAATTGCCTATAACTTCTTCCGACCTCTCAATATACATTTACTACTTATATCAATTCTTATCAGTAGCACCCACTAAACATGTATTTCACTAAAATTTTCATAGCTTCAGCTTTAAAAATATCAACATGCTGTAATATATATATATATATATATATATATATATATATATATATATATATATATATATAAGTGTATCAGTAACATATTTAGATTGAAATTAGCATCATTGTTCTGTTTATGTGGAAAATGGGCGTTATTTGATAAAACAGTTACTTAGAGACCTAAGTGAAGCTGACCTTCGTGAAAAGCCTACCTCACCGTTTACTAAACGGTGAAGTGGACGTTTGAGAACAACACCACACAGACAATTACAGATATAAAATGAAGGTATAGTGAAGTCAAATTAAGTTCAAATACAATTGAAATAAAAAATTACCCGGCAAGGAAAGCGCATGCAAAGAGAGTAATGACAAAAACAAGGCCGTGTACCGTAACTGATTATTGTTCATATAGAAACTAGACAAGGTTTGAAAAGTTGTGGCCATATAATGAGTTGTCTAGTCCTTGTTTTATGGTCACAGAAGAATGAGAGTCTGCTCTTCTTTCACTACATAAAAACCCTAAATACGGACAAATTACTTGACTGTCCTAACTTCACATACATTAAACTAATTAGTAAGGCATTGGCAGATGGGTTTTAGCGGGAGTAACCATGAGTCCCCCGGTAGCGTAGATCCACCCCAGAGCATCAAGGTGAAGAAACTCTTCATGACCCAGTTGAGTGGTACTGGGTTCGTTTCGCTGGCTTGTGAAAACCAAAGACATTTTGTGTTGCGGGTCGGGACTAGTGAGCCCCCTCCCGTCCCTCTGAATATTAACCAATGGACTGTCAAGTTAACTTGACAAAAACTGCAGTCAATGAAACCCATGTATTCAAGATCAGTGGCACGAGTCTCCAGAGCACAGGTAAGTTTTGCCAGCCGTCAGGATTCTTCTGCCCGATGTTCTGGGAGCAGGGCAACCGAAAGGTTAGGTGAATTCAGCTTCTTAATTCTAATAGTCACTGTTGCTGAAGCAATCCCGAGAAACGGGTGCAGTTCCACCTTGCTAAAGTGAGTAATATTTGGTGTGGAATGCTAGTGTCTTCAGCACTAGCCTTCGCTGTATTTCAGAAGCCCACTGTTAACCTGTCGGCACTAGGCGTTCACAGGCCAGTCCCCGGCTCTAGAGGTAGGCTTTTCACGAAGGTCAGCTTCACTCAGGTCTCTTAGTCTATGGCGGTCTCAGTGAGACGCATCACACCCACGTATGTCCACGGGCAGGTGAATACTACTAACCAACCAATTACACAACGGATGTGGGTACGTTAAAATCTGAGACTTGAGAAGGTCCTAGGATAACACCTATCAGTTTGAGACGGGTACTAACAGAATTCTCTGGCAAGAGTGCTCGTCTTCATGTGTATGTGTTGTCTGAGTGCTTCCTGCCGGGCGACAAGACCGATACACCAGGTTCCTGCCGAACTATCTATAGATCTGAAGACCAATTTGGAACTTGAAGATGAGCCAAAAATTGGATTGAAACTTCAATTAACCGTTTAGAAAGGAATTCATTGACGCGTTTAAAGTGTGTCCATATTGTCTTTCACGGGCATCTGACTTCAAAAGAGTAGCTGAACTTATATATCTACGTGGAGTCGGACCTTTGAGTACTACCAGTAGAAAGAGAAATACGTAAAGGATAACATTTTGTTTCAAACAATGGATGGTAGGTTTGAATCCTGACGATAGCACCAAAATAGATACTGAGACGTTCAGAGAATAATTCTTTAATAAAATGGAGTGAACACATTCCACTCTATTAATTAGTCACTAGCTGACCTGTCAACGTATGCTTACTATCAGTTAAAACAGCTCTTATATCCACTTTTAGAAATAGGTTAGTTCGACAACCATACTTCTAAGAAGAAGAAGAAGGGTCTACACTAAATTAGGAAATTAAGGCTCACTATAAGTGCAAAGGCATGAATAACCAATGGAGGTCGATACCCGTACTGAGAATCAAATCCAGCACCAACCTTGATCAGAAACGTATCCTTGTATTATAGGTAACTCAGCGTTACAAAACAAGGCAAAACCTAACAAGTCATACCAAATTGGCTGGAGAACATTCTTTCGCTATCGTTTGACAAATCTGCCCCTAAGCTGAACATCTTAACTAAAGATTTTAGAAGGTAATGTTATTCATGGTTCAACCTGACAAGCATAAATAGGGGCAGGCTATACTATAAAAAATTTAAAATTCGTATGGTACAACTATACTCATCGTTGGTTCAGAAGAACAATTTAATAAGATACTAAGTAGTGCTAAGGAAAGTACTTCGAAGGCTAAGAGCATATTGACTAGTGGTTAATATTTTCATGAGTTGCAAAACTTAAGGTCTAAACAGCGTAACATCAACCTGCAGCTTTAATCTAGTAAAGTTTACAGATCACATTCACTGTAAAGTTATACTTCGCTTCTTTCTCTTCATTCCCTCTTGCTATTCATTGAATATATACTTGATCAGATGTCGACAATTCCGTGTAAACCTACTCATCTAGTTCAACAACAATAGCGAAAATTGTCAGCATGTGAAATGAAGTTGCTTTGATGCTGCCTACAACTAATTCCTATTAGTTAATAGCAAAAGAAAACGTAAAAATGTCAAGCTCAAATCCATGATCACAAACCTTTAGTGGAATAGTTCACTTGATTACGAGTAGATGTGCTTGAACGGTTGATAGGACTACTTAATGATGAACGCAACAACTTGGAAGAGTGAATATCATTATTGACATTTGAATCTTTCACTGAGGCGGCATTGATATACGTAGCAGTTGTATTGACACACTGATCTGTGGGCATATACCGACTACGTCTGGTAGTGACTGTAGTCGTTGGAGCATTACCAGTGGAAGCAGCGAAAGTAGTAGTAATAGGTACACGGTTATGACTGAAACGATCATTATCTTGAAAATCGTCGATTTTGTTTACATTCGAGGTGGAATGCATTTTGATATTACTTATCGGATTATTCAATGGTGATGCTGACATTGTCATTGGTACTGTCGCTGATGCTACTGATGTTGTCACTGATGTTAAACTAGTATTAAGTAGAGGGTTACTATTGTTCATATTATTACTGCTTGATTGTAATCGTTGCATTCTACGTGTACTCCAATAACCAGTCGTTTCGTTTTTATCAAAAGCTTGATTATTATGTACAACGTCTACTGAGTCCGTTTCAGTATAATCCATATAATTTCCATTCATAGGAGATTTCTGAAATTTTTTTGAAGAAAATTTTGTGTCATTGGAGGCGATAGTATGATGACTATGACTAGTCGAAATCTGCAAGTCGGGAAGACAAAAAAATGAAAGAAAAATAGGGAACAATAAATTGTTGGCATAAAAACTCTCAAGTTTAATAGACGCAGAAAAGTTGAAATGTCAGAAAGTTTTGAAATGATGACAGCAATAAACGAAAATGGTTACAACCACTAATTATGATAGTGATGATGGATACTAGGTAGCAATGGAACCCAGGATGCATGTTCTGTCCTGTTTGGGATACGTCATCCGGATTCGCCCGCCTCAGAAAGAGCGATACTGTTCCCACTGGGTCTGGAACCCGGGTTCGATCCCTCCAGAGGCCAAAACGTTATACACTAGGCCACCGAGGGATGAGAGGCACCCCTTATTCAACGGGTATCAGTTGTTGTTTGGTGCACAATTTTACTTTTAACTTGCAAAATGGCGCATTAAAAACGCTTGGAAAGTGTGTGAAACTAAATAGTACTAATTTCAATCATATTTTAATGATTAAAATAAGGTGAAGTGGAGCACTCTGAGAGAATATACATTCGGTGG
Organism: Heterobilharzia americana; assembly: GCA_944470555.2. NCBI lineage: Eukaryota > Metazoa > Platyhelminthes > Trematoda > Strigeidida > Schistosomatidae > Heterobilharzia > Heterobilharzia americana. The sequence continues at coordinate 13,839,087 of OX104129.1, forward strand.
AAAATTTTGGATAGTTCAAAGGTCATCGAATTTATCAAAAGCATATTATTCAATATTTAGTATATGGAACCACTTTTTAACAAGCAAAGTCTAACAAAAAGAACTACTGAAGAAACACTGTTACATTAGCAACAAAATTTAGTACTTTTTTGAAACCAGTGGATATGATTCGGTCATAGAATAAATAGAGCATATACGACAGGTAAATTTACGTGGTGTTATAAAGTTCTGATTATATGTATATTCAGAAGTCAGTAGGTTTTCGTCAGGCATGATTGTATTTAAAAAAGCACAATATTAGTTTTTCGGAGACATTCGGCAGGTAAACCTGTTTTAAGAAAGGTTTTGGGCTTGCCAATACTCACCAGCAACCTCAGTTAAAATCCGTAGTGACTCTAAGTCTCGTATGATGATGAAAACATAGCGAAATGATCAGTAGAACTCAGTTAGTACTCAGAAGCCAACAATATGACATAACATGCTATCCAGCGACCAATCAAAGCACCTAATCTAGTCCAGCACGACCTCAATCATGGCGTGAACAGTTCAGCAGTAACTCCGCTGACTGTAGTACTGGATGATCCAGGTTCGCGTCTCATAAGTGGCATCAGTTCCTTCGAGGTTGCTGATGAGTGCAAACAAGCACAAAATCTAGGTCAAACACGGCTTCCCGTCAACTGGCCGTTTATTCGCACGAAAAAAATCGTTAGTAGTGAGCGTCGTCAGTTACTTTTAGCAAAAAGACTCAAAAATTAAGCTTTTTCTAGTCACAGAATAAAGCTCAGTCAATAGATAATCGTCGTTCAACAACTTCCAATTCAAAGTTTGTCTATTCCCAAAATAAACCAATATTTAAAGCATTCATCCTGGATGAAATCACTAATAGACACTGGACTTTTAGTTAGCCTCCAAAAGCTCCCTTATCTTCAATGATTTACATAAAGTTGATCAAAAAAGGCGATTAATAAATCAATAAACACTCAAAAAGCACACTGCATGAATACTGCAGATACATTGAGAAGTTGGAAAGATGAAGTAAGAGAATAGATGTTAGCTGGATGGAAATAATCAGCAGGAAACACTGGATCTAGGTTTCGTGCATTTTAGGACTCTTCAGCGGGGCGTATCTGCAACAGTGGCGAAACTGATGTCCTTCCTGATATTCAAACCTGCGTCGCCCAGTGTTGTAGTCAGTGACGTCACCACTGAGCTATTCAGGCCTCAAACAAACTACTGTAGGACTGGATCAGGTACGTCGACTAGTCATTGGACGAGTGCCAACATGCACGAAACCTAGGTTAAGGGCTTCCTGCCAGTTGCTCCATCTAACTAGCGTCTATCAAAAAGCTTCGCGATGCTGAGCCACCTAGTCTGGTGGCCAGATTACAAAATTATCGATAGAATTCGGTCACCACTTAGGATTGGACAACATGAAGTTGGTTATCCTTCAGTAACCAATCAATGAAGTAAGCGAATGAAACAGATGATAAGATATTGTAACTATGATTCATAATTAGTGTACTAATGACTTTAGGAGAACAGATTTTCGGGTAAATGTCAACAATTCAGTGAAATTATCATTCTGGATCGCAGTCATGTAGAGAATTGTTGGAAGCCATGCGGCAGAGTAGAGCTGTTTTGTTTGACTTCGAGAGTCAGTATACCAAATCGTGTCTAGAAGAGCTTTCAGGTTTCACATGATGAGAACGTTTCCACTCAACCACTAGGTTTTTCTGATCAACGACTCATGTTTCCAACCTCTTACAGTTCTGAATATCACGTGATCGTCATTCAACTTCAACTAATGATAAAGCCTTCATTAAGAATAATCCATCCATCATAATCTTCCAAAGTAAGAAGCCAATTCAATTGAAAAAAAAACTAGGATAGGTATAAAACACACCTGTAACCATCATTTGTAGCCATCGAAAAGCTTGATCTTTATACATCAAATGACTTTTCAGGTATCAAGTTAATTGTATGTCTTTAAGTGATATTAATCATACTGTAACATGTTATTTAGACCCATGAAGTAACATGAATTAGCAAATGCATTAAACATAGAAACACCTGGTAAAATCTTATCTAGTATAGAAAAAAGTTCACTAGTTAAGTATACTTCGGTTGAACCACACCCTAAATACATTTCAGTTAGTGACTACAATATATACATTGAAAGCATATAAGATGTAAGACGAATTAGATGTAAATTAAACTGAACTGTACAACCTGTACAGTCAAAAGTTGGATAGATCGTTCGATGAGAGTTGTTCAAGTGGGATATCAATAAGCATGAAACCTAGGACTAAAGCTTTCTACTGATGGCATCCAATCAACTAACAACACATGAATATTATTCTCTTCGATTCAATCAAAGAAACAAAGACAGGAATCAAACTAATGGGTGTTTATATACAAGTATCTGAACAGTTAGCACAGAATCATTTCATGGTACACTAAACAGAATTATTCTTAAATCATTTTAACCGGTGTTAACACTGCAAAAAGTTTACATTTCCGGATCCTATTGATCTATGTCAATTAGCAGTAAACACTTTGGTCAGAAACTGTGATCCACTCTCCAACATCTAAAGCTAACTAATTTTTCTGATGATATTGTGTTCTCCGAGCTGAATGGCTTAATCGTAAAGCTTTCATTGTTATCCTAGACAACATTGTCAGCACAAACTTCAGAAAGAAGTGAGCTATAGGATTTCTTCTACTGGTGGCCTAGTAGCTTATCATGATGACCTTGTGGGTTATTGTCTGTTTTTGTCAAGGTGTTGTCATTGTCGCCATATTTATTTCAATTGGTTGTCCTGCTAACGTGAACTTTGACTTTCTGCTTGTTTCGTAGATTGGATCAATGTCAATGTGTCTATTGGTCGTTAACCGATCTAAATGCCACGCTTCTAGAAATTCTGTGGCATTCTTTGTATTTCCTCTTTCAATGATTTCCAGATTTACCCAGTCAAATTCATATCCAAAGCTGTTCGTATGCATTGATGTGGGCGAAGATATGTTATAACGTTTCACTGATGCCAGTTGATGTTTATGTAGACGCATATGACGAGGGTAACCAGTATTTCCGATGCAGCTTTTCTCTCAGTTTCTGCAGTTTGTTTTGTGGATTTTGTAGAAGTTTTAGAAACTCGGTATTCAGGTCAGTAAGCGATCAACAAATACATTGACATTGACCCAATGTATCAACCAATAGGAAACTCGGGAAAAAGCAAGAAGGTAAAAGTTCAAATCAATGGGACAACCAGATCGAATACGTAAGCAGACAACGAAAAGACCTTGGAAGAAACAGCAACCACATGCAATGCCATCAGGATAAGCCACTAAACCACTTATGGAGAAAAAGCCTATAGCTCACTTCTTTCTGAAGTTTATACTGATGACGTTGTCTAGAATGACAATGAAAGCTTCATGATTGAATCATTCAACTCAGAGAACAAAATACCATCAAAATTATCCTCCTGGGGTAAAAATATTGTTCATCACTAGCTAAATGTGTAATACAAGGATAGTAAAACGAAGGAATAAAATAATAAAAGTATAGATCTTAAAGAGGGAGGTAATAAATATACCGCCACTTATATTCTGGCGCATATAAACAATCAAGGGTAACATTGAATCGTCAATTATTTCAGCAATGAAATAAGAGAATAGAATAAACAGAAAATGAAAGGAACTGGTTGATCTTGAGTAGAGTACAGTCTCTCGCTTCTTCCCAACCTGATATCACTCAAAGAACCCTGCGAAGTGACAAGCAACTGGATAACGGTTTCTCGCTCCATTTATGATATTCCCCGAAGGTATACGCCACCGATTCTTTCCAAGTTTTCAAAGCAGTAGTGTGACATCATCATATCGATGTACCCTTCCAACTAATAGAAAAATATAAAGTTCAAAACACGTGAAACTATTCTATGAAAGTAAAGAACCAATTATAGCAACGAACAAATTGACACGCAGCTTCAAAAACCTCGGAGTTATCTAACCCGGAAAAGGAAGTCTAATGAACCTTTCCTGAAGTAAAAGACAAAAAAACTGGGCCTGTCACTATCCCGACTAATTTCGATACACCCTTTAAATGGCTTCGTTAGGACCGGCTGCGATAACCAGAGTTTAAAATTACAATACATTAGTCAAAATTGACAAAGCAAGGATTTATCAGTTGGATAGAATAATTTCATAAACTACTCATCAGGATATCACTATCTTTGCCACCTCTTAACTCACACTTGATATGATGCCTAACATGTTAATGTAAGCTATAGTTAGGACAATGCATAGTCGGAGAACATTTTTAAAACTCCAGTTTCAATTCTTCATAGGTAAGGCATAATATGTTTTACAAATCAACTGAATCATAAAAACTCTTAGCACGAACGATACATCCAACGGTTACATAATTTCGAATATATCTGTGAAATAAAAAGAAAAGTCTAAGGTATTCAAGCGTAATAAATATACTACTGAAGTGAGATGAGTAGTTGTAGACCACTGACACCGCTAGCCAGATAAAGGTGATGCAAACACCAACCGGTCATTTCACTCTATCGACACTCAGCTCATTTGGTGTCTAGATAACGTGGATCTGGATAGCGCGCACTAGTGATCGGTGTCAATGGTCTGCCACCGCTCACGTCAATCTGTAGCGCATTCCATAAAACGTTAATGCTCACAATCTTGATGCCACTTGTGGTGTCGAGCAGATCAAGTTATGTGGTCCCAATATGTTGACTTCCATAAGAAACCATGATGAGATGTCTTATATTACATTGTTATTTAGAGAAAACAGGTTTGTGCAACATTAATAAATGAGTAATGAGAACCTGACTAGCGTTTACCAATCAACTATCTATGCTTAAAGCCATCTATCATTCGGTTCTGTTAACAATGACCAATCATTGCAAATAAGTGGTTAATCACAAATTTCGAGGTGGGATACATCAAGGACTTGGATTAGTTGGAGAACCCCTGAAAACCTTGGAGAAATGGATAGCTGTTTTGTCCTACTACGAGACTCCTCAGCCGTACATATCTACCCCCCAACCAGGATCGAGACAGGTGTTCTCTGCCCCAAGGTGTTCAATGGTTCTCTAATAAAGAGACTCCCTATAAAGCTCGAGCAAATAACGAATCACCTGACTACAAGCTCAGCAGGTGAAAAAAAATTAAAATTAGCATTGCAGCATAACTTTATAACACGTAAACCATAAGAAGATGGATAGTTGATTCGAAAATCAATGATTTTACTATGGTTTTCTCTTGTCATTAACTGGACGACAGTTTTTCTTAGCTGTAAATCAATAAGTTAATATTTTAGGTTTGTATTCATCTTGCACTGGACAGTTGTTTCCTCCTAGTATGGGACTCCTCAGCATAGGATGAAACAGCTATCCAGTGTTACCAGATTTCCGTCAATGGTTCTTCAACAGATGTCAGTCTATGATGGATAAAAATTTAAAATCAGTCAATAAATACTCACAAACCTTGAAATTGAAGTTTAGATTTTTTTGATGTTATAAAAAGAAAGTTTTCAGATTGTTAGGCTGGTATTTCTAGTGAATTTTACGTTTATTCCTGCTTATGGTTAATGAATCACGCCTAAAGTTAATTAGTCAATGTTCATATTTAACACTTTTCCCATTTAGGAGAAAATTATATAAACAAACAAATGGAGTAGCAATGAGTTCTTCGGTATCCCCTATCGTTGCAAACCTCTTCATGCCTCATATTGGTCAGCTGGTGAACTGTCACTTTTAAACCGTTTAGTTAAAAAGAATGAAAATATAAGTCTAAATTGTCGATTTATCGTTCAGATGCATAGGTTGATCTCAAATGGGCGTATTTTTTCAGTGCTAAACTTCCACTTGCTCGGGACTTATTTAAGAGGGCGACAAAACTCATTACGAATGAAAATGACAGACAAATGGAAGTAATAAACATAATAGATGTGCAACATTCCAATACGTAGGCTGTGAATACCATCCAAAAGATCAAAAACCATGAGCAGAAGAATCCAAGAGGAAAATCAAACGACGAGGCCTAGATCGACACAATAGTTCTGTCATTCCGGAAAGATACAACTCCAGAACTACAAAAAAGTCAAGAAAACACCGAATTGAAGACTTGTACGACACAACCAACACTCAAGAATGCTTTAGTCGACTAATAAGGTAAAACTTCCTTTACCTTTACACAGAATCGTGTCTACAACTTAGGCTGTGTCGATTTTGATGCTTATTGTATTAAGGAAGCATCCCGCAGGATCTCCGTTTCTTTTTAAAGAATACTCAAGTTACACAGAATGACTACCAAATAATCCTGTAGAAATAGGGAATTCGCAACTCAAGTCAACAATCGTTGTTTATGCCATCTATCACAGGCACAAAATTGATATTGAAACTATTAGAAGTATTCAGAAAGCATTTTCAGACTGCAGGGAAAGAAAGATGGATGGCTAAGACATTTCGGATTATCATGAACCCAAATACACTCAGCAGAAAGGAGGAAGGCCTGACTATTCAATCAACTTGAACAGTTCATCAGAAATAGCATGTTGTACGCACTAGTCATAATTAAAGTACATACGCGTACAAATAAATGAAATTCTCCATCCATAGTATCGTTCTCACAATTTCACACTCATTCATATATGCACACACACTCAAGTCTTCACCTGGAGCTTATGGACTAATAGCTGATAACGATAACACTGATCCCTCATATGATTATCATGTATGAACAATGTGATTTGTCGCCATTTACTGTTTAATTATGCAATAACTTGTTGTACAGGTTTTATTCTCTAAAGAGCTAAGTTCTAAAAGGTCGCGTAACGTCTGAAATTTATTTTCCTACCTCAAAATATTTGTCATCAAACCAAGCCATGTTAAGGTCAGAGACATTTTCTTAATGTAGTGAAATTTAGGGAATGTAAGGAAATCAATTTATCTTTTTTTCAATTTATTAATATTGGAATGATACATATACAGATGAATGATATGACAGTGAATAAAACGAATAAAAAGGCAGGACTGGCCTTTAGTTTACTGAAGGCCAAAGAAGAAGCAACTCTTGGACATATTCCTTCTGAATGCAGAATTCCGGTTTGATCAATCTTATTGCAACAGCCTGCGCTATATTGAGCAGGTGTTGGCGAGCTATGTGTGATATCGTTTTTAGAATACAATGAATGATACTGAAAGCTTTATTAACATCTATGTGATGCTCTGTATCTACTAGGTGTGTTACGACTAAACTTCTCACCGTTTCCCAATCAAGCTAGTGAATTCTCTCGCATCCGCAGACGCGCCCGTCTAATCGCATACCCTGTGTCCAACTGATAGATGCAAGATTAAGCGTTGAGATTAGGTAAACTATCCTTCAGCCTCAGGCTGAGCATTAGCCGACTACTGAGTGATGCGCAAAGCCGACTTTTATATAACGTTCTACTGACTACTCTAGTTAGGCGTTGTGCTAGAGCGTCCTTGCAGCATCCTCCTTGAGTTGTAAGCGCAGAAACAAAGACTTCTCCAATGTCACCAGTTCTTTTTTAGGACCGATTTAGTTGGTGAAGTTATGCGAATATCCGTTTTCACTCAGAATATCATGGATACACAGTAATTATTTTTCCATACACTCCGTGGAAAAAATCGAAGTTACTGTAAATGCCAGACACCTGATTATACTACGTTTGTATTTCATTGATAGGAAGCTGAGAAAGCCCTTATACTATTCCTCAAACATTAGTTTTTTATATAAACTTCTCAGTATAGAGCCATCTTTTCCTATCATTAGCCCATCAAGAAAATGTATCGAGTCATTGATTTCATTTTCGTATGTAAATTGAACTGATATGTAAGCGTTGCTGAAATGGTTCAGAATAGAATTAATACATGTGGACCTATCAAAAACCAAAACAGTATCACCCATGTATCGACAGTAAAACTCCATATTGGTAATTCGATGTTTCAAAAGACCCTTTTTCAATTTAGCGTCGACAGTATGCCCCTCTAGAAATTCCATATTAACCAGAAAATGAACGAAAAACGATTACTTTTGATGTGAAAAGCCCTAACAATAACATTCCAACCAATCAGGATGACTCTAAAATCTAACAGAAAGAATCTGCACAACGACTGATAAGCGTAAGATAACCAGTTATGTATACCTCAACAGTTTTTAAGTTTCCAAATAAAGTATGCAGACAATAAAAAAATTAGCAGTATGACCATTAATATCCTTAGATGTAGTAGATATTTTTATGGACTATTGGGAATGTATGGCTCTGAGAACATTGAAACCTACGCCGAAATGTATGAAGGATCAAGTCAAGAGTAGAACCAGTAGCTCGAAAAATTTAAATGACAAAGTGAAATACGTAAGAGAAACTTCACTTCGCAATAACCTTCCTCCTCAATTTACTCAAAAATTAATTATGAGTCCTTAAAAAAGAGAGACTGAAACACTGCTACTACTATAGGGTCCCTATATTAGGAAGAGATTTCGGAAATTCTATGTAGGTCTCTCAACAAAGCTGGGGTATGGCATCCAAATCTGGAAATTCTCCAAGTTGTTCACTCTACTGAATACTATGCAATGACTGTGAGGTCAACAACGAAGGTTAAACCAGCGGTTCTGAGTAATCAGGTTAGCGGAAAAATTGGATGAAAGACCCTACGAAGATGAGCATTGTACACTAGAATTCAGTCGTTAATAAATCCGTCATCATATAATAGACTTGAATGGAGTAACAGTCCTAAAGACCAATTGAGTTAAGTTGAAAGAAAAGTTCACCACTTTTTCTTTGTTGATTGATGAAGTGTCCACCAAAACGTGCAATAGGACTGACTAAATACTACCCAGAAAATCAAAGAATCAAAAGTATAAGAAGCAGAAAGGTTAAGCTAGAAAGTTTTCTAATTATACCTTGATACGACTATCAACAATCAGTTGTGCTCAAAACGTCATCCAGTTAATGATAATAATACACTACCACTACACACCACGTCGAATGAACTAAGCTACTCTGGAATAACACATCCACCTAATATAAACTGAATGAAAGCGCTAAAATGCAGTTATATCATCTTTACATATATAAAGCAGAAGAACACAGTCAACTTATATGATATTCATCATTTCCATGCTTTGTCATTTCATTTCTACATTCTTTCTCTAGCACAGAATAATAGTAATATGAATTTCTAAACAAAACCTAAGCGTCATCATCATCATTACCACAAAGATAGATTTGTTTTATCTTCATTAACCGGAGGACAGAAATGTATAATTTAGTGGGAGCGGCTGCTTTTTGTAGGAGAACGCAACCTTTCTACGTTGAATCGAATAATTTGATGAATTCAGAAAGAATTTTTTTCAAAAAACAATACATAAAATCTGTAGTATTAGTATCTCCCTTCAAATTTACCATGTCTTGGTGTTGTTGTTGACGTCGTTGACTTGTTCGTGTAGCTCCAACATTATTACCACTCACTGGACTGGCTGGTTTATGAGGTTTTGACCGACTGGATTTATCCAAAACGTTAAAGGATGTATTACTGGAGTTTCGTTGAGAGGAGGTCTGAATACGAAAAACAAATAAAATAACAAGAAAAGTGAGGAATAAAGAGTTTAGAGGAGGAGAAAGCTCCCAAGGATGCCATACAACCTATAAACAATGTAGTCTCAGTGGTGCTGTACTCATTGAGTTCGAACAATAGTCAATCGTCTGCATATATGTTTATAGACAAAATTTATTTCGGCATACCAAACTAGCATAATTTGATTGGCGAACTAAAACGATTCCTGTGCAGCCAAATAAAAGAAATCTTGGTTCATGACCAGTAGTAAATGTCCTAATCACAGTTAATTTCAAGGTCGAGACGCAGCCTACTGGACACAAGATCAAATCAAGAAGAGGAGCAGATGTAGGTTCAGACCACTCACCATCTAGTGCAAGGAACCTTCCAAATCAAGTTAAAAGCCTTCAAGGAAGCTGGTGATAGACCGCAGTTCAAGTACAACACTCGGAAACTGAAGGATGAAACTACAAAGAAAATCTTCACGGCAGCCATCAAGACAAAATGGGAGATACCGAGGAACATCCCTGAAGAAACCTGTGTGGAAGAACACTGGAAGTCTTTGAAAGCTATGTGGAAAGAAACCTGCACAACAGTATTAGGAAGGAAGAAGAAAGAAGAGAAGGAATGGATCTCCTGGAAGCTGATAGAGGAGAGGAGGATGGTGAAGCAGGAGATAAACCAGTGCAACGATGCTCAACGACAAGAGGAACTGAGCACAATGTATAAAACACCGCACTGGACAAAGAAGTGAAGAAGAGTGCACGCAAAGACAAAAGACACTTCTATGAAACACTGGCAAGTGAAGCAGAATAGGCTGCAGGTAAGAGAGACCTGACGACATTGTATCATTTGATATTATCTATCTGGGAAGAGATCAACACAGACGAAACCAATGAAAGATGATGACGGAAATTTAATTACGAAAGAAGAGAAACAAAGGAAACAATGGGCCGACCACTTCAAGAAGCTCTTGAATCGACCACCACCTGCACTTCATCCAGAAATACCACCTGCAGCCGCCGAACTACAAGTGAACATAAATCCTCCAACAAAAATGGAAGTCCTGAACGCCATAAAGCTACTGAAATGCAGGAAAGCAGCAGGTTCAGATGGGGTCCCGCCAGAAGCACTGAGAGCAGACGCAGAGACAACAGCGGACATGCTCACATCACTATTGCAGAAGGTGTGGAAGGAAGAGAAGCTACCTGGCGATTGGAAGAAGGGTTACTTCGTCAAACTCCCGAAGAAGGGAGACCTCAGTGTTTGCAAGAACTGGCGAATAATCACTCTCCTGTCCACCCAGAGCAAGCAAAATATTAAGCCGCATCATCCTGGAGAGGCTAAAGGATGCACTGGATTCAAAACTACGACCAGAACAGGCAGGCTTCAGGAGGTACAAATCATGTGCGGACCAAATTGCAACGCTACACTATGCATCATCATAGAACAGAGTATAGAATGGCAATTAACTCTCTACCTCAACTTTATCGACTTTGAGAAGGCCTTTGACAGCGTCGACCGAGAAGTAATTTGGAAACCGCTTCATTACTACGGAGTACCGCAAACCTTTATCAGCCTCATTCAACAACCATATGAAGATGCCACATGCCAAGTAATTCACAATGGGAAGCTCAGTGATACTTTTGAAGTGAAGACAGGAGGGAAACCAGGTTGCCTACTATCCCCCATGATATTCCTGATTGTGGTCTACTGGATCATGCAACAAACAGTGAGGAGCGAGAAGAGAGGGATACGCTGGCTGGACTGCGGAAAAGAACCTAGAAGACTAGGATTTCGCCGATGACTTGTGCCTGATGTCACATAAACTTGAAGATCTGCAGGCAAAAACTAACAAGTTGGCAGAAGAGGCGAGGCAGCAAAGACGGGACTTCAAGTGAATATAGAGAAGACAGAGGTGATGAAGATACCGCACCAACAACTCCAACAACAACAACAAACTCCAATCACCGCCAACGGGAGAAACTTAAAGGAAGTAACCTCCTTCACCTATCTAGGAAGCACTGTTTCAACTACAGGCGGGACGGACGAGGACGTCAAAGTCAGAATCGGAAAAGCAAGACAGGTGTTCATTAGCCTGAAACCAGTGTGGAGATCTTCTGCACTGCACTCAACATATGGAACAAGATCCGGATTTTCAACACCAATCCAGTCAAGTCAGTGCTTCTGTATGGTTCAGAGACTTGGCGCATTACGAAAGGGATTTCCAACAAACTACAGACACTCATCAACAACTGCTTACGCTCGCTACTGAAAATCAGATGGCTGGAATAACAAGAATAAGCAACAAGGAACTCTGGGAACGAACCAACCAAGAGACCTATCACCCAACAAATATGCAGGAGGAAGTGCAGATGGATTGGGCATGCACTGAGAAGGCCGACTGTGGACATCACGCGTCAGGCCCTCGAGTGGAATCCCCACGGGAAGCGACGAGTTGGACGTCCGAGGGTGACATGGAGAGGAGATCGTGCGAGGAGGAAATGAGAGATTGTGGGCTGTCGTGGAGCCAGGTTCAAATGATTTCGGAGAACAGAGTTCACTGGAGACGTGCTACTGAAGCTGTTTGTTCCATTAGGAACCCAAGGGACTAATAATAATAAATAATAAAACCTATATCAATAACTCCCAACTACCTACCCAACATCTCTATCCACTTTTCTGTGGAAAGTATTTAAGTATGGCAGATCTATTTATGTTGATTGTATTGTGTTCTCTGAGCTGCGTTGTTTAATCGTGGAGCTTTCATCGTCCTTCTAGATGACACCGTCAGCACTAACTTCAGTATGAAGTGCTCCACACTGCATTGAATATCATTACTATGGCTTATCACAGTGCTGCATCAATTTGTTTCTACATCACATCGTAAACATAAACCATTGATTTTAGTCACCATTCAGCTCACCAAACTACCTCATCCTTTGCCATCTGAGAATCAGTCTACGTAACACTATTATTATTTCTACTATTCTCCCCTTGGGTTCCTAGTGGAACATAGGGTTTCAGTAGCACATAGCCATTCCACTCTCATCTCTGAAGACTTTTGAACCTGGCTCTATGATTGCCCAGAAGCCTTCACTTCTTCCTCACACAATTTCCCCCATGGCAACCACGGACGCCCAACTCATTGTTTCCCATTTGGGTTCGACCTGGAGGCCTGTCCTGGAGCGTGATCTCCCGGAATGATCTCAGCGTATGTCCAGTCTAACAAAATCCATCTCCACTTTCTTCTGCATATTTATTGGGTTGTAGGCTCTTGGTTGATTTTGTTGCCAAGCCACAGTTCCTTGTTGGTTATTCTTATTATTCTGGCCATATGATCTTCAGTATCGAGCGTAGGCAGCTGTTGATAAATGTCTGTAGTTTGTTGGAAATGCTTTTCGTAACGCGCCAAGTTTCTGAACCATATAGAAGCACTGACTTGACTGACATTAGTGTTGAAAATCCGGATCTTGCTCGCGCTTTGTGCTGAGTGCAGTAGATCTCCATACTGATTTCAGATTAGTGAAAGCCTGTCTTGCTTTTCCGATCCTGGTTTTCAAATCCTCATCTGTGTCGCCTATAGTTGAGACGATGCTGTCTAGGTAAGTGAAAGAGACTACTTCCTTTAGGTTCCTTCCGTTAATGGTGATTGTTGTTGATGCTGTTGTTGGTTGAGTATCTTCATCACCTATGTCTTCTCTACATTCACTTGAAGTCCCGTCTTTCTTCACTGCCTCTCCTGTCAACTTGTTAGTTTTCGCCTGTAGATCTTCAAGTTTGCGCGACATAAGTTATGAGACATAAATCATCATGGGCGAAATCCAAATCTTCTGGGGTCTTTTCATCGGTCCAGCGTATGGTCATCTTCTCGCTCCTCACGGTTTGTTGCATGATCCAGTCCAGTCGACCACAATCAGGAAGATCATCGGTGATAGTAGGCAACTTTGTCTTGTCTTACTTCGGTCTTTACTTCGAAGGCGTCACTGAGTTTTCCATTGTTAATCACCTGGTATGTAGCATCCTCATATAGCTGTTGAATTAGATTGATAAGGGTTTGTGGTATTCCGTAGGGTCGAAGCAACTGCCAAATTACTTGTCGGTCGACGCTGTCAAAGGCCTTTTCAAAGTCAATGAAGTTGGGGTAGAGAGTTGACTGCCATTCTATGCTCTGTTCAATGATGATGCGTAGCGTTTCAATTTGATGCGCACATGTTTTGTTCTTCCTGAAGCCACCCTGCCTGTTCTGTAACTACGTAACACTCATTTTGTTATAAGACAACATAAGATAACATAAATACAGTAGTACATTTGATGATATGTCGTAAAATATCAATAGACAGGCTTGTTATGTTACAGTTTGTTAACTTGATACACACACACACAAATACATACAGTCACACGACTTATTAGGGTCTTTTAACAAACAGTCTGCTTGCCTAAATATTTCTATGTTGTTATAAATTATAACACATGACCACATTCCTTGCATGGTTGAAGTTTGTCAGTGTAGAGTGTAGTTAACCTTAAAAATGGTTTACATTTGTGTAAGTCACAGAGAAACCGTGCCTGAGGAAGTTCGGAGCAGACTTCCGTGAGAAACGGTGGGATTATTTTATTTCTAGCACACTATGACTTAAAAAAATTTAGACTATTTCTTATGTTAGCCTATTATTCAATGGCCAATATTTGCTATACTGTAAGATCAGACCTTGATCATGGTTCATATAGTGTCGCTAATAATAAATGTCTAGGCATGTTTCCAATGATACCAATACCTTGAATTCATCACTTCAAATTTCAGATTTATCCAACTCCTCAACTATAGTAATAGACAACCATTCAACTGGTACAAATTCCTAGTAGGCATACTTTAGTTATGCATCTATAATTCGGTGATTTATGTTGCCTTACAAGCAATCAGCTGAAAACTGAAATCTTTCAGCCTCAACAAAGATTTCCATAATCAAACAAACCTTGTACAAATTAAATGTGTTCCGTAGTCTAGCCCACAAACTTGATTAAACTGTATGGTTCTTGGCCTTCCAACAAAATACTCCGGATATATTTGTCACTACACAGTGGTACATAACTGTCATGTTACTATCATCAAACATCAATAAATTTGAAATAGTGTAAATCACCAAAAAAGTATTAATTTTAGGGCTTTTTCGACACGATCAGACTCATATTTTAATGACGAAATATGGAAACGTTGTAAGAACGTGGAACCTCATTCAGAAGTTTACACTTTACAAAATCAGACAAAAACGTCTTAGGGATAACAAGGAACCGAAAGTAATTGGGTATTAAAGATTGTGACGGAATTGCGCTACTGCAATGCATTTCAATGCATCTAATAACACAACCACACAATAGGGTGGGGGAAAACTAGTGTACCTGAATCCAGTATATTTAGGTGGAAAGAGAGATTGATTGCTGAATCTATGTTCATCGAATCTACACCCAATACATGTAATAGGACTGACGCAACACCTGTACCAGAGATATGGAAAATTTTACTACCAACAGAAATAAAGAGTAAGAGGTGACAGGACTATGAAAATCAGAAATCTAAAGTGGAGTGTGATCACACTGATATGATTATGAGCAATGATAATTTATGCTTGAAACGTCATCAAGTAAATAATAGTGTATCGCTATGTGCCATACATCAAATAAGCAAATTTAATATGGAATTTCATTCAACCACAATTCACTTTTATGCCCATGGAATTTCGAAAAACTTCAAAATATTTGAAACTTAAAAAAGGTATTCAATGACACTTTTTGAAAGCACAAAATCTCTCCTAAGGCTAGGTTATTTTTAAAATTGGACAATGAATAACTTTTCCTAGAGCTGCTTTTCAATACACACATTGTGATCTATTTTAGTTCATAAAACAAATTTCATCGAACACATTCAATGTTCAAATATCGAAAAGGAATGTTAAACTATGCTGTGAAATGACATGAAGAAAATGGAATTTTCCTCTTCTATGCAATAACTATTGAAAAATATCTACAAAACGAAAGGAAAAACATTCGATCTATTTGTGCGACCAAATGTTGTGAGTGAGCGACACTCCTAAGGTGAGTTAGAATTATAGTCGATTGAAAGTAATTTGAAATTTTCCACGTATATGTATATATCTCCTCATATAGTTCCTGGTAAATCATCTTTCCCTTTCATATTAGGTATAAAATAGTTTTTGCTTGGAAGCCATAGCTGACTGACTGACTGACACAGTTTTGACTAAGAATATAAAGTTACCTTTATCTTACTTCTAAAAATTAACAATGATGAGATTAATAATGACCGTGCGTATTTGTATAGCCTCGATAGTCACTAAGTGAGGGGACGTTCACAATCACGCATCAAAATTTGAACAACGTCATGTGATTATCTTTTTCATCAATGAAGAGAAAATCTTCGCCACTATCGTCAGGTCTTTTTAAAGCTCAGTCCAGAAGAACTAGAAATGACTGGAATATGGAGGATATTCCACGCTAGAAAGTTATCAGCTAAAGGTGAGGGAAATCCCAGTTCACGCCCATACCGAAGATAGTTGCTCTCAAATTATCACAGTTAGGTAATTCTACAAAACTTCGACCAAGAAATATTTCAAAAAATCTCATCATCAACTTCAAATACATTGGACTAAGTAGAAAATCTATTCGATAGCTATTTCTAATGAAAAGTGGCGTTCTGTACTATTTTTTTTAATTCTGACTTCATTATCAGGCAGTACCTCGGACTAGTTAACAGTCTGCTCATGTTGACCAGCTATGGAAGACTGGAAATAATAAATCAGGAACATCAAGACTTCAGATGCATACGCAGCTATCCAAATATGCATTCTACGCTACACACATCCTCAAAATCCATGTTTCAATGTAAACAGTTTAAGAAATGAGGTAACAGCTGTTTTTGACTTGTTTGGTTCATATTCATACTGCACAGCTAATCATTTTTCTATAAAGTCCAATGCTTTAGAGGAGTTTAAGTGTTCATCAAATTGGTTATCCTAGAGACAGAGAGAGGGAGTGATATACAAATAACTTGTTGATGTTTTGCTGTTAGTTGGATAGAGGTAATCGGCAGGAGGACCTGCTTGAGATAGATTTCGAACCTTTTGGCACTCGTCATCAACAAAGTTTATCCGCAAACTTAGAGGAACTAAACTCCCACCTAGGATTCAAATCTGCGTCACACTGTTCTGAATTCAGAGACGCAACCACTGAGCTATTCGCGCTATCACTGACCTCCTGTATAACTAAGTGGATAACGTTGATTCGTCGATTAAAGGGTGACAAAATCCATGCGGTCCAGTCCTAGGCACTAATGGATCAACCACAAAAAGCATGAAGACAAGTAGAACAATCAATCCTTATGAATCCTTCAAAATCTTACGTAAAAATTTCTCGACAAAAATAAGAAGACGCAAATTGTCTGAAATATGTAAGTTTGCCCAAAGTACACAAACCCAACAACCCCTTACGTCCCATAATGTCAATGCGTAAGTCGCCAACGCATGAGTTTGCCCAGTGGCTAGTGGAGTTATTGGATCCCATTAAGAAGCAGTTTTGTAAGTATTCCTTAAAAGACACATTTGAAGTAATCAAATGCCTTGAGCATGTCAACATAAAGAGTAAATTTATGTGTTCATTTGATGTTAACTCATTATTTACTAATGCCCCTTTGGTCAAGACAATTGACATTTTATGTGGTTATATTTCTGTGCATAAGTTTCCGATACCCATTTCTTTGGATCACCTAAAACAGCTGTTACTTTTATGTACAAACAATATTAAATCCACCTTTGGGGGCGAACATTTCCGCCAGGTTGATGGTGTCGCTATGGGAAGTTGTTTAGGTCCCCTCCTAGCCGACATATTTATGTCACACGTTGAGAACTTAGCCGAGAACTCAAAAGACCAAGCCCATCTGTATCGAAGATATGTTGATGATTTCCTGATTATTTGTGAAAACTCAAATCAGGCTACTTCAATTCTAGACCGACTGAACGAAGTATAGAACGGCATATCTTTGACATGTGTAAGAGAGGAAGATGACTGCTTGCCGTTCCTGGATATATTAATTAGTCGAAGACAGGATGGATCCATAAAACGATCCATCTACAGAAAACCTACATGGACAGGGCAATATTTGAATTAGCATAGCTTTTGCCCAGTTCAGTACAAGCGAACGTTAGTAAGGTGCTTATTCAGCAGAATTCAACGAATATGCACCGAGGATACTTTAGAAGATGAAAGAAGAACACTGGCTGACATTTTGTTCCAAAATAACTATCCATCAACATTTATCAGGCAGAACAAAATTACCAGAGCGCCAAAACTAGAACTGCAGTCAGTCCCAAAGAAGGATGTCTTCATCAGCCTTCTGCACAAAGGTGACTCTCAGAGTGCAATCCTTAAGCAGAAACTTAACGCTGCTGTTAGAAGGACTTACTATGCAGCCAGGGTTCGAGTAATCGAAACCACGAAGCCCGTATATTCCCCCAAACCCCCATAGCATGTGAACGATAATGTCACGATAATGTCACATCCCATTGTATCTACCAATTCAAATGTACGTGTGGTGACACATACATAGGGAGGACTAATAGATCCATGCAAGTAAGGGCCTCTTAACATATTCCAAAGTGGCTTCAGAAGCAAATTAAATCACCTGAACCTATAAATGTTGGTAGCAGACGTCCAAGTTCTTCAATCGCCAAACATATCGTTGAGACAGGTCACAAGATTGATGTGGCTACTTCCTTTACACCTATTTACAAAACATGTTGGGGAGAGATGCTGAAATTTGCTGAAACCACCTTTATGTGTTCATAAATAATTTGTTGTCACATTAAATCTTCCTTGTTAAATTCAACTATTGAAAACCAAGTTCGATGTACTATTATTTTTTCGCTCTATTGATTTTCATTGTTATTCGGCCTTTAAGTCAGCCTTCCTACAAGACCCCTTTTTATTTTCTCACCCCTTATCTTCATGAGTTTTTATATAAATACCTATGACAAGTACGTGTGTGATAAGATAGTTCGAAATGTGTCGCGCAAATACATTACACGGTGCAGACAATTTACGTCTTCTTATTGTTTTGTCGAACTTTACAAAGGGAACTAATTTTTGTAAAGCTTTTTGTTATCATCCGACCTTTACGTCATCAACTAGCAAAATTTTAGTTATAACCACCTTTATTATTTTCTCAACCCCCTATTTGTTAATTCAAATCTTCCTCACAGTTTACAGTCTTTAGATATCATATATACAGATATGCACATGCACCCTGAGTTCCACATACCAAGACGAAAACACAGCCTTTTCTTCCCTTAAATCTGCTCACTTGGCAAGAAAATGGCGCAGAACACCAAAACAGGAAGCGAAGACTTTTCTCGTGCAGAAGAAGAATGCAGTTGTATGTAAAATAGCATCTTGGAAACGAAAATAATAAACAGATAACAGTTATTCTCGTTTTCTCTGGAAAGACAGAAAAAAACGCGGTAAACCAGATAAAAAGATTGAGAAAAAAACTAACATCCTTTTCTATTATTTTTTGAAATTTTAAATGAAAATTAATGATATAAAATGAAAATAGAAGTTTCATAGTGAGTAGAGATAACAAAAGTCGAATTAAATGTTGATGAATACAGGATACGCTAGTTTCCCTAATCATTTCAACTTGCAGTTGGAAAGTGTTGAATTCAGTCACTCCACCGAATCCGTTCTTTGCAAGAACTGGTGCGGAATCACACTCCTGTCCCTGTCCACCCCAAGCAAAACATTAAGCCGCATTATCCTGAAGAGACTAAACAATACTCTGGATTCAAAACTACGACCAGAACAGGCAGGCTGGCTGGATTCAGGAAGTATAAATCATGTGCGGATCAAATTGAAACGTTACGCATCATCATTGAACAGAGCATAGAATGGCAGTCAACCTTCTACCCCAACTTCATTGACTTTGAAAAGGCCTTTGACAGCGTCAACCGAGAAGTAATTTGGCAGTTGCTTCGACCCTACGGAATACAACAAACCCTTATCAATCTCATTTAACAGCTATATGAAGACGCCACATGTCAAGTAATTCACAATGGGAAGCTCAGTGATAGCTTTGAAGTGAAGACAGGAGTAAAACAAGGATGTCTACTATCACCCATGGTATTCCTGATTGTGGTGGACTGGATCATGCAACAAACAGTGAGGAGCGAGAAGAGAGGGATACGCTGGCTTGACCGTGGAAAAGATCCTAGAAGACTTGGATTTCGCTAGTGAAGACTTGTGTATAATGTCACACAAACTTGAAGATCTACAGGCGAAAACTAACAAGCTGACAGAAGAAGCAGCGAAAATAGGACTTCAAGTGACCGTAGAGAAGACGGAGGCGATGAAGATACCCGACCAACAACAGCATCAACAACAAGCACCAATCACCATCAACGCGAGAAACCTAAAGGAAGTAGTCTATTTTAACCCCCCTCCCCCCAGGTGGCATGGTTTCAAATTCAGGCGACACAGACGAGGATGTTAAGCCAGCCACAATCGGAAAGACAGCAAGACAGGCGTTCATTAACCTGAAACCAGTGCGGAGATCTACTGCACTGCACTCAGCATCTGGAACAAGATTCGGATTTTCAACATCAACGTCGAGTCAGTTCTCCTATATGGCTCAGAAACTTGGCGCATTACGAAAGGGATTTCCAACAAGCTACAGATATTCATCAACAACTGCCTCCGCTGGCTCGTTACGAAGATCAGATGGCCAGAATAATAAGAATAACCAACAAGGAACTCTGGCAACGAACCAACCAAATATGTGGGAGGAAGTGGAGATGGATTGAGCAAACACTGAGAAGGCCGACTGGGGACATCACGTGCCAGGCTCTCGAGTGGGACCCAGATGGGAAACGACGAGTTGAGCGTTCGAGGGTGACATGGAGGAGATCATGCGAGGAAGAAATGAGATCTTCTGGGCTGTCGTGGAGCTGGATTTAAAAGTTTGCACAGAACAGAGTGCACTGCAGACGTGTTAATGAAGCCCTATGTTCCACTAGGAACCCAAGGGACAATTAACAATAATATAATACCCAACCGGCTAGTGATTCCATAACATTAATAACTTGCTTCGACAAGGATTTCCACATTGTTATTTAATGGCAGAAATGTACAGTCAACCTAGTTATGACACTAAATGTTAGCTGCACCAAATTACTACTTTTGATAGAAATTCGGAGGCATGAAGTAATGTATTTCATCCGAGTATCTCAATAACGGTAATATATATACAAGAAGATCAGATAGTTCCGAGTTGAATAAGGGTTTTAGCGCGAACCACTGAAAAATCTCATCAAACTTGAAAGTCATAACCAAACAACATTCCTTAATTTTCAATGGTCCTGTAGTTGATGAGTCAAACTCAAAGTGTGAAACGGGCTTTGAATAGTGGTACCGGTATCGACAAATTAATCTTAAACCATATAGGTTGCAATTCGTCTACAAAGTTCCATTTTTATTGATCTGTTAGATTTATCACACAGTGGAACGGCATTGTTCACTGGATTACGTTTCGGACATAATTTACTGTCCATAATCATATCAAGATAACTGCACAACTCTTAGACATCCTTTATATAGTCCTGATTTCAAATGTCCGGAACGGGTGGTAAGTCATTCCCGTCGCTGCATAAATTACGTGTGGATTCGATGAATGAAGATCCAGTTATCAATCTCTCACCTCACCCCATTATGTTAGTTTTAAGGATTTTCATCCCGTCCTACACTACTGTGTGGTTGTGAGTAATCGCATGCATAGCTGTGGCTGAGCTGTTTTCTAGATTCCTTACCATACCAAAATCTACCAATTTTGACATAGCTAGGTTGTTGTACCCTCATAGCCTATTTGACCCTAGTCGACTACTCTGACCAATGTATTGCAGTCGTTGCATGGCATTCGGTAAACTAAGTTATTCTACTTAATTGGGTCAAAAGGATACTTTAGCCTACAAAGCTTATTTCGAAGTGAGTTTGTATATGCGAATCCAACTCTGATTCCAGCCTTATTGAGAATCCTACGTAGAAGACATCTCAATAACACTACGTAAGTTCGCAATAAGGCTGAGATTACAATGGCATTTAAACTTACAAACTCGCCTCGAAGTAAGCTTCGTAGGTTAAAAGACCGTTGGTCAAAGCAGTTGATCAGGGTCAATTAGGCTACCCGAGCACAAAAACCTAGACAGATCAAGATTGGTAGGTAAGGAATTTAGAGGAAAGCTCAGCAATAGCTATGCCCTCAACTAAACACAACCACACGATAGCATTAAATAGGGTCAAAATCCTTAAAACTAACATAACAGACTGGAGGGAGAGTTTGATAGCTAAATCTTTGTTTTAATCTCGAGGTTTGTGGAAATTTATTAATTGATTTCAGGTTGAAATTCATGATGGACTAACATCAGTTGGTGGAACATTGGAAACCTTGGTTAGCTATTTTGTCCCAGTATGGTGCTCCTCAGCAGTGTGCACCCATAACCCTGCCAAGGGTCGAATCGACACGTAATACATGTAACAACAGGAATGACTCATCACCTCTTCCGGATATATGGGAGATCTTACTACTCATATCACAAAGGGGGTGAGGAAACTAGGACTACTTAAAGGATATCTCAAAGTTGCGTAGTTATTTTTGATATGACTATAGGCAATAAATTATGTCTGAAACGTAATCCAGCAAATAATACTGTTACACTGTGTGGTAAGTCGTCTAATTAATCAACAAAAATGGAGTTACATTCTACCACAGTACACAAGTTTTACCTTTATACTAATCGTTTACAGAGTTGTCAGCATGCATTCGTTAAGGTGATATGAAGGCGTAGTGTATATTAAAGGTATCCTCCTAACTAGGGGGTATACGTCTCGATAGGAAACATTTCAAATATTGAGAGAGTCACAGATTTTATACCGCTTTGTCTGATAGCAGAAACTCATGAATATAGCTGGAATGGACGAACAATGAAACGAGTAGTACAGATGTATTTATTCATTATCCTGCTTCTGCCTTTTTAACCGAAACCGCCTTTAGTCTACAGAGTTGAAATACCACAAAAAAGGTATCTTGGACCTACTGATTCGTTTGTTCAGAGCTCTGAGCTATCCTAAAGTCAACCGGAAGCTAAAGAAATCTTGTGGAGTTTACTTAGTCATGAAAATACATTAAGTATGAGTAAACAAAATTTAAACTGGGTGATGATTGAACGTGAAATAAAAATTTAGACCACAGCCGGATTCAAATCAGTGACCACTGGGTTTCCTGCTGATGCTCTACAAACTGAGCTACGAAGCCCGAGTGCTGACCAGATTTTTATTTCACTCCAATCACGAACTGTAGTAACGCGTCACGAATTTACATGGTAGTCAGGTGAAAACCCTTCGTGAGTGAAAAATAATAATAATAATGTGGCCAGCAGCTGTACCTCACAGTTCAGTTGGTAGAGCATCGGGTCGGAAACCCGGCAGTTGCTGGTTCGAATCCGGTCATGGTTCAAACTTTCATTTCACCTTTATTTATCACTCAATATAAATACTAGTCTACCAAACTATGGCTATCTCAGATAGTCAAGTGATAAATAAAATTTAACATCTTTAAATACATGTTTATATTTATCTTATCAGTGGAAAATAAAGTTATAAATAACGGACAAATTGATTTGATTACAAATCAACGTTGTAACATTGAGAAAACGATGCAAAAACATTAGCAAATTTAGAAGAAAGTAAAATCTTATGATTGGTGTGTGGTAGTCAACCAGCAAAAGATCCTATGTGTGAGCTAGTTTTCCATTCTTCTGCCATTCATCGGTACTCTATGCTCAGAAAACTGCAGTTTTCTCATAACTTCGATTTTTCACGACTATTTCTTACAACCATAAAATAGGACAGGACAAACTGCAGCTCAGAATATTCGTCCTTCAGTAGACAGGACAAACATCCTTAGGTTTCTGCACAACGCTTTCAGAAGACCATACGTTTTGTCTGCGTCTTCAGCTAGCAGAACAATATCGTCTGCATACTCCAAGTCAACTAGGTCACCTTCAGAGAGTAGGTCAGTCCTTGTGAACTCAGCCCTTTATAGGGTAGTGATAACTGACATATCTATAACGAAATTAAATAGAAACGGTGAAACCAAGCATCCTTGGCAGACTTCACTAGCTAATGTCAATTAACATGACAACTCTCCATAGACTCTTACACAGCTGCGTGGGTTTGAGTGGAAGGCTTTGGTTAGGGTCGATACTTACTCGGTACTCCCTTTACAGTCAGACACTCACAACAGGGTCGACAAAGCAGGATGCCACCTTCAGATCAAGAAATATAACGACCATCGGCCACCGGGAGGTTTACCTAGGTTTCAGGACCTGTCGAAGGGTGAAAATCTGACCGATGGACCTCTGTCCGAACTTTAAACCTGCCTGGTCTTCTCAAGTTTGTTGTCCCAGTTAGACATGGGAAGACTATAGACCAAAGGGTCTTGGACACGATATAAGTCGAACTAATTCCTCTATGGTTATCACAAAAACACTAGTCTCCATTCATATGAATTAGAACGATTTATGAAATAGACTAGTTTGAAGGAACTTCCTCTGATTCCTATACACTACCTAGTACCTCCATAATTTTAAGCAGCAATTTCTTACCTCCATTCTTGAAAACTTCAAGTGGCAAACGGTCAGGTTTTTCTGCTTTGCATCATTACAGATTCCATACAGCTTTCTCAACTTCCAGAAGGTTCAGGCTGCATGTTGGGCAACTGAAGCGTTGCTGAGGGCCAGTTGAATTGCGCTTTACAGGGTTCCACCTGACCTTATAGCAGTCAGTCCTGGGAGATTAGTAGCGTAGCGCTTTCATTAACCCCATCTTCTTTCGGATATCATTTATAAGTCACCGCCACCATTGTCTGTGATCATTTAGAAGACTCATGCTCAATTTACGCCGAAGTTACTTTTAATCTTCATTGCGGTCATAGACAGCTACAATCATTCTTCTCAAGTCAATCAGCTTGGATGGCACTGTGAATATCGAATTACATTTGAAAAACTTTGGATGAAGATCACCAACTGTCTTCACCAAATTTTCTACAGCAAACTGAATAACAAGTGAACTTCCACCAAGAATGAGCATTGTTGTCATGTTCGGATAAATACTTTACTATCTCCTCCCTAAATATGCACCTGAAGTTCTCGCCTTCTAATCGAGCATACATAGGCTTCATTGTTATCCGTTTTCTGCAACCAGTATAGTGCAGTACTAGCACGTGATTGGAGTTCAAACACACTCCAGAAATAACAGCAATCCTCCGTTGATCCCCTCCAATAATGGCTGGTAACAATATGACCCATTTGTATCGATCTTTGGTTTAAAGTCAGCAGACACTGTGTAGGACAGTTTTTCTTCTTATGCTAGAGGTTATTGCTAGCCAGAAAAAAATTGGAACAGACGATCAGCGTTGTCGGTTCGTTGGCGTAGGGGTGCAAAAGTACCACCCAGACGTTTTTCTGATTACCTCAGCTTCCCTACTTTAGAGTTAAAGTCAGTCGCTATTAGATCTGTTTCTGAAGACTTTGCTCTATATAGCAAGATTGACAACTTAGCCTAGAATTCATCCTTTGCACCATCCAAACTGCAGTCGGTGAGTGTGTAGGTGGAGATTACGAATAGGCACCGCCTAGTCCCACGGTCCTTTCTAGTCCTTATAGACCCATTCATTCTGATAGTACATAGACGGCTGTTGAGTGGTATCCAGTCGAGAAGCGCACTTTCTACGCTACAGTTCACTGTTATGCACACGCCAGCCAGTTCAAGAGAGCTAGACAAAGGGTCGCCGGATACTCTTACAGTGAATTTTCAAGATCCACTACAGTGGCCAGGTGAGGTCAATTTAGTACCAATAGTCGGGGCTTTTATACTCCTAGAAGCATATAGGCGGTTGACACTTCTCGACTGCCCACACCGTAGAAAGTCAGCTCTCTTCAAGGCACCTGGAAAAGAGGAGTTAGTGCGTGACAAAAAAAGGTCTAGGGACTTCTGCTTGAGGCCCAGCAGACATGACGTTTTGAGTTGCTGTTTTCGAATCCGATTATGAACTCATATTGCCAGCTAGAGGTGAGTGTGCCATTTTTAGGGCCAATACTTGCTAACCTTCCAACCCAATTAGTAAGACAGCATCAAAATGGCACTACTGGTCATCCAAGACAAAACTTTTATTCCCGTCACATCCCATCTAGCCAGCAGTACGAGTTCACCCTCAGAACGCCATCATAGTGCAACAATGTACACTACAATGATAATTATTTTTGTCTTACGACTATCCAAGAGGTCTTTCTGGCTTAGTGAAACCTCATGGGACCAAGCGTTCCACCTGATGTAGTTCGTTGGGTTGTTTGATATCTCAGCACAACTACTCTACATCAAGGTAGCAGCTACTGGTCGGCTGCGGTAGTGAAATACTTCTCCAATAGGTTATCCAAGCAACTAACAACGACTAAAGAACTGGATTATGCACATGAATTCGTCACCGAGTGGTGATGAATGTAGCTGTTGAGTCCTACTTCAGCTTTGCAATAAAATAAAAAAATTTTGCTGTTATTCCGTAATCACTTGTTATTTAATCATAGCGTAACGTTATACTACACTCTAAATCTATTCCATTAATGACCGGAAAAAAAATCAAGGATTGAATACTTTTCAGGGCGTAACAACAATTTGAAAAGGTGATATTCAAGCAGAAAGAATAACTGGTTACAAATTTAATAAAATTGACCTAAAATACGCAAACCTTACCCATAACTGAATTGAAAAAAATACAAAAAAGCTGAAATAACTAGCGTAAAACGTTGTCATACCAAATACTAAAGGTTGGAAAAAAACTAGACTGATAATTTTGCCTTCACCTGACAAATACAAAGCAAGAGGAGAGTGTCTATAGTTTTATGAATACTCAGAATTATGGTAAGATTCCTCATTTGTCGAATGAATTTAGTCTATCATAACTAAACTGAAACGTATAAGACCAAAAATCATTACTGACAGTGTAATTAATACCTACTGTTCTAGTATTTCTAGAGAGCTGTATGTGCATGGTGAAGAAATGTAACTACTAGCAGCTGGATAACCAGTTCATTATTAAACTATACATGTCATCCTAGACAATCAGATAGTGTGAACCTTCATCAACTCAGGTAGCTGCAGCATATGTTATACTTGCCAAGTCACTATCCGCCACGTTGCACAATGTTGGCAGAAGTAGGTTTAGGCTGGAAAAAGGTTGAGAGCGTCCAGACTGTCATCATTTTCGTATTCCCGTTTGTTATCACGACTCTGTAGCACCTATGACTGCTTTCCTCTCTATTTCTTTGTCTTTCATCTTAGTGTTGTCTCGCTTGATATGCTAATATGAAGTGTGTTAAACTCCGTTGTTATACCATAATGTTAGTGCCTACAGGTTGGCCATGTCTTTATGTGTCTGTTGTCATAAACCGTCACACATTAGGTGACTACGTAGACATGTTGAACTTTAATGAGATACACTTACAATAGTTCAATTGAGAAGAAAGGTAACTTCGTAAGAATTTTTTGAGATAAAATCAGTATTTCTTGTTAAATTAAGTCTGCTACAGACATTTCAGTTCACTATGAATAACACAACCTTAAGTCAAACTCATAAAAGAATGTTGTAAGTCAGTGAGTAAATTCAATCAGAAGCGAGTGGGCACAGAATGAGTCTCGGTTATCTAGTAATAACCTTTTTCAATTGGACACAAATTCGTTAAATCCACACAGTGATGGAAACTGGAGGTTAATGTTTGCTTTTCTCATTAGTATAAAAGTAAAACTTACTCACTGTGGTAGAATGTAATTCTATTTTATTGATTTATTGCATTCATCACAGTGGAACGTGCTCAACGCGAAGACTGAGGACCCTGAATTCAATCCATTATCGGGTACTGAGTTCATACTGCTGATGAGACTCATACTAGTAGGTAACAGCTGTTCAATGTTCCCAGGTCTCACATGGTTCTCCAACTGATGTCATTCCGTGATGAACACCAACTTGAAAGCAAATATTTCTGAAACTATGCTGATCAGTGCACGATTAGACGTTAAAAATGACTTTTGTTCGAAGCTGGAACACCTGTTGTTTGAATAATCTCTTGCCCCCCTAAAATACTGCCTGCGCTACAAAATATAAGTGTCCTTCAGATATTTTTTCCCAAGTTCAATTAGCTGCTCTATATGTAAATGAGAAAAGCGAGCCTCATTTCTACTGATTTATTACATTTATCACACAGTGGAACAGCATTGTTCACTAGATTACGGAAGTCGTCTCTTTCACTTACTTAGGTAGCGTCATTTCTACTACAGCCGGCACAGGCTTAGATGAGGACGTCAAAGTTAGAATCGGTAAAGCAAGATAGGCTTTCACTAATCTGAAATCAGTGTGGAGATCTACTGCACTCAGCACAAAGAACAAAATCCTAATATTCAACACTAATGCCAGTCACGTCAGTGCTTCTGTATGGTTCAGAAACTTGGCGCGTTACGAAAAGCATTTCCAACGAACTACAGATGGATGGCCAGAATAATAAGAATAAGCAACAAGAAACTCTGGCTGGCTGGCAACGAACCAACCAAGAACCTATCACCCAACAAATATGGTGCAGAAAACGGAGATGGATTGGATTGGCCATACACTAGGAAGACCATTCGGAGACATCACGTGCCAGGCCCTCAAGTGAAATCCAAATGGGAAACGATGAGTTGGGCGTCGGAGGCAAGGGTGACATGGAGAAGATCATGTGAGGAAAAAATGAAAACTTGTGGGAGTTCTTGGAGCCAGGTTGGAAAGACTGCAGATAAGAGAGGAAAGTAGCTATTGGTTACTGAAGCCCTATGTTCCACTACGAACCCAAAGGACAAATAAATAAATAATACCATGTAGGTTGTGAAGAACTGTTTGTAATGACCTTCTAATACTTAACTGTCAATTCTAAAACAGGATAAACCAAAAGTGACACATTTTCGGTGATATCAAGTCAGGCGCTTACTGTGAATGAAATGTAACTAAGATCTAATGAAAAAAATAACCATGCATAATTACCTCATTGAAAATCTGCTTTGATTGACTAGATAGGCGACTGATATTGGCAGAGCTTTCTATATCTATGGAATTTGTCAACTTCTTGATTTTAGCACTAGAGTTGGCTGATGTATGCGATGATAGCAGGATGTTTGATTCACGGTTCTGATTTAAAGCATTTCGATAGCTTAAACGTGTTAACCTATTTTCACTAGATGCTCCAATGACACCAGATGTAGTGATTTTTGCACCAGGAGGAATTTGAGCATAGGATTTCGATTGGTTGCCAGTATTACTACAATCCAGGGGATTTATGGTTGGTGAGATAGTTGAGGCATCAGACTTGGATAAAGGAGGTATGATCTGGGTTGGATTACATGTAGGAATGACTTGAGTTAAATTATCACTTCGTCTACTATGGGTTCTGTGAAGAAAAATAAACATAGAATAGTTGTCAAGAGTTGGCAAAAAATTACTTAGTCACTTCAAAGCATCATGAAAAGACATCAGATAAAAATCACAGCAATGAATACGTTTTATGCTGGCTCAGGACTGCTTAGTAGTGTGCGCCAACCACCAAGTAAGTGATTGGACATAAGACTGTTAAGTACCACAGCTGACAGGTTATTGACGATGGCGGTGAATAATAGACACACTATGTGACAATATCAACTAGCGAGTTCAAAAACCAGTGACTGAATGGTAATCTGATCACTGTGATGCGGTGATTCATTAAAGTCGAGAGATGTACACTAGTCAGAAGTTCAAAAATAGAACAAAGTACCTATAGAGTGCTTCCTATTCTCCAACGGTTCTACGGTTGATATCTGTTTGCAAAATAAGATGATTACAAGATTATCAAAATGAAATCGTCGAAAAAAACTTTCTTATAATAACGCTAGAGTGTATTAGAATGAAAACTATGAACAATGTTGTCGTGCTTTATTGAAATATATGTCAAGGATTTCAGCATTTCCTCAAACTTAACTCCTTCCTCATTTTTAATTTACTGTTCCGGTCTGATGAAAACGCCTACTGACAATGAATTAACAAGCATTTTGTAAGTTAATTTGAAATTTTAGATCTTAAGTTAGTTTTCTAAGGGACAAGAAACTTTTGAAAGCTGGAATCACGTGTTTTGCCATAGTCTCAAGTTCCTCAGTATTGCATACCTATTATTCGATACAACATTGAATTCATATACGTGATAAAGACAAATGCTCAGCGACAATACTGCAAAGAAAGCTGAAGAATCTGAACCATTGGTAGCTTGCAGCACAGTAGGAAATTTGACAATATTAAGCTCCAGTAATCAATATTTGGAAAAGAAAATACAAGAAATACAAGAAAATATCGCTCTGTTGGTAAGGTATATAACCAGGTTTGCTTTGTACCGAATAGATATGTGGCTGAGGAAGTCTGTGTACTGACCTAATGATTTGGTCTTCATGTAAACAGATCTGTTGAGTGAACCATCTTCTGTTCTACTTAACATCGTTGACAGACAAGTCTATATGGTTGGCTTGATTTTTATGTATGTTTAACTATTTATCATATCAGAGTAACGCCTGAAAAGGACCTAATTAAAAACAATATTGTTCGCCTATAGGTCTTGTTCTAATTTAAATGATAGGTACTTTTAAAGCTGTTAATCAGTATTTGTCAACTTCTGAGCATAAAATTTAGTGGATAACTATCCTTCGACTTAGTTGTTTCTTTCATAAGTATCTATGAATTACACCTGAAGCAAAACTATAGTTTTTCAGCCTAGAATATTCGGTTACATATCTTTCGTCTTTTGCATTCTTTTTGAAATATTGTTCTGGTAATAGTGGAATTGTAGAGGATGCTACCGATAAGAATGGATATAAGTGGTATATATTGAGAGGTAGGCAGAAATCATAGGCAAGCGATGGGTTATTATTCTACCCAGAAAAATGCAAGAGTCAATACGGGCGTATTAAGAGCAAATCGATATCGAAAAAGAAGAGGAAATGAAGCACACTGTGAAAATAGCCATTTTAATGGAAAGTGTACAGTACTTCATGAGTACTATACAAGATTTCATAATAAATATTCTGTCTCAGTTTTTGACGCTTCTCATAGTATGTATATACATACATAACATTGCAAAGACAAAATGAAAGTAGAATCTCGTAGAAAACTGCAGAATTCCGCTATGAAAATGTTAAATAAAGAGAACCTATTCAAATCTTATGCGATAACTGTATAAAACTTAAAATTTCACTTTTTCAAAATAACTAATTAATTATCCACAATGAGATTGTATTTAAAATGTCTAAATGGTATATTGAGCAACGCTACCTGGAGAAACTACGACCAAATGCACGTGAATTCCGTCTCAGTTCCATTAATGTGGATAGTGTACGACCAACTCCACCGACTGGGCCACTAGTAGTCGCAGTCGACAGACTACTTCGTCTGGTTACCGAAAAGTAACGTTGAAACCCCCTAGCGACTCTTGACATAGCTGCATAAAGAGCAGTAGCAGATATTGTTGAAGATGATGTCTGTTGTTGAGTAAAACCAGTAATCGGACGATTTGATGGCACATTTGTAGGTTCTCGAACACGAAAAAATGCATGACAGCTGACAGCATATTGCCAAAATAATTTCGTGCTTACTGCTGACTGAAAATGATAGTGTTGTTTCAGTTCACTCTCTGATTTGATTATTGGACTTGTTGTCAGTCCAGAAATCGATGAAAGATGACCATTCACTGATTTCTAAAAGACAAGAACGTTTATGAGAACTTTATTTTCACTAACAGAAATATAA
The DNA here is from genome assembly GCA_944470555.2 of Heterobilharzia americana. NCBI lineage: Eukaryota > Metazoa > Platyhelminthes > Trematoda > Strigeidida > Schistosomatidae > Heterobilharzia > Heterobilharzia americana. Next base: position 13,870,644 of record OX104129.1, read on the forward strand.
GTCAATAAATGTGATTGTTTTATCTGATTGTGATTGTTCTGTCCATCTCCAAATGGAATTGACTAAGCGCTCATTGTTGACTAGATTCGAGAGGTGATTCCTAAAGTTCCAATAAGAAGTCTCGACCAATGGAGTCAACAAAGTCGAACATGGGGACAGTTACTCAACGACGACACTGGATGTAGGTCACGCCATATAATGGACTGACAGATGTAGGATATATGGACCATTGGATTCTGCCGACTCAGTGACTCATTGGTAACGTGCTGGTCACGAAACTTGAAGACCCTGGATTCGATCACTAGGTAATGTGAGATCGTGGGTGCGCACTGCTGAGGAGTCCCATACTAGGATGAAACAGCTGTCCAGTGCTCCCAGATTTTCAATGGTTCCCCAACCGATGTCAGTCAGTCCATGATGAATACTGCTTGTAAATTAAAAATCCCCATTCATCTGAAAAATACATTACTCTATAGTGCTCATTAGTGACTTGCTTCCAGATGGATGTCAGCAAGTTCTAATGAGAAGGCGTGACATATGGGGTCAACCAGTCGGAAGTGAAGTGTATGCTAAGTGAAGGGTAAGACGTTGGGTGACAGTCGCGCTATGTCGTGAATTGACAGAAGTTGGAAATTGTGAACCAGTGGAAACCGACCCAGTGGCTGAATGGTTAAGGCGTTCGCCGTGAAACCTGAAGGTGCTGAGTTCCACCCCTAGTCGGGTCGTGGGTGCGTACTGCTGAGGAGTCCCATACTAGGACGAAACAGCTTTCCAGTGCTCCAGGGTTTCTAATGTCCCTCCAACTGATGTCACGCTATGATGAATTCCAACCTAAGATGTGATTGCTACCAGATGAAATATTTAATAAGGAAAGATTATATAAACATGAAAATAACTTCTAAAAGAAACAGTCTGCCGAAACTGTAAATATTCTTTTCCATCTTTTATTGAAGTTCAGTGGCACTTAATGCATAAATGACTTCAAAACAGTTACAATCAAACGAAATGGTATATACTCATACACCTACCTAAGTGGCTGAAGAGTGCGGAAAAGAAAACCTTGTGAAACTCGATAATTCAATACCGAACAGACTGTGGGCATGAGATATTGATACTTATAAGTCGTTTCCAACTATCATTAAGCGTTAGGATAAAATGTGTGCAGTTGCAGAAGTTTAAGGGATTCTGGTTGTCAAAACAAACTTCTATGTTCAAAAGGAAATGGTAATTGACCTGAATCCATCATGGTGGTGACTGCAATGTCGTCTAATCATGTTTACTCTTTCCTACTTGCTCTTTGCTCTGAATTATTAACCTATATGGTACTTCTCTCTTGCTTTTCTTTCCCGACTCATATTACCAGTCTCATTGTTGCTTAATTTAGGCATTTTTGAGGATTCCATTGATCTCACTTTGGTATTCATCAAGGAATGACATTATTTGGAGAACCACTGAAAACCTCACAGTACTGCATACCTGCTTCCTACTAGCATAAGACCATTCAGCAGTACGTATCCATCGCCCCAGGACCTCCAACTTTTGTGGTGAGCACGGTGCAAGTGAATTGGAATTCAACAATCTACATTTTCCTTATTCTGTCAACCCGCGATATTTCCGCTTTATTTCCAAATCGGTTGACCCCATAGATCACGGCTCTTCACTGAAAACTTTGGGATATCCATCTCAAAGCATCTCACGAACGTTACCATGATGTACACAAATGGTTTTCGTATCATAGCGTCTTGAGTGATTACTAACTAGGCTATTCAGAATGGTGTAATCTACCCCAAACAGATTCAGTTCCTACTTAGGTATCAATATTATTAAAATTTAATCACTGTTACCATTGTTCTGCCACCAAAAATCCATATGACTTCTTAGACTTCGCTATTATCCGAATCCCTATTCAATTGGAACATTCGCTGGTATCCATTGCATTACCATCTGACCTGTTAAAAATTGTTCATTTCCTGATTGTCACACGTAAATCGACATCCCATTCTACGTTATACAAGTATGTATGTTCCTTTATATTGTTCGGTGGTATATACAGTCAAGTACATACAAGTATCCCGCCTTAGGAGTTCCACCGAAATTTATGAATTAATTATATCCTGCTTAATATTTCTTGCTTGTTTTAAATTTTTATCAGGAAATAAATGTTTTCAAAATAATATAAATTGGTGACAGTCAATTTAGTCTTCTGTATCCGTACTGTATCATCGATCGACCACCTACTAGGGTTGGTCCGACTTTCCAAATAAGTTAAGTGGCCAACCTGCTCAAATCGTTCACTCCCTGTCGGTAAACAAGACACCAATCCAGAACAGTCGTGGAGCAACAATGTGCATTTAGGTAATGGAGAACCCATCTCAAGCATTCTTAAATTGCCGCTAAATGTTTCAGTCTTCATCCAACATGACTATGTCATCTGCATACTCTACACCTACTAAGGATTCTCTTGGGACACAATCAATCCCTATACAGTCAGGTGGTGAAAGGATTCCTCCATAAGTACTTCTACAACAAAATGGAATAATAATGGAGATTGGATGTTCTTGATGGAAACTACTCAAAGAACATAGGCCCAAACACATCCATGCCTTCAACGGGGTAATGTACCTACTTGACACCTCTCAGTGTGAGAAACTACCATAAGACTGGTTCGAATCTGCCAGCGGTCTAAATCTTCATTTCACCTTCAATCATCATCTAGTATTAATTTGAATTGACAAATCATTTCCAAAGTATAAAAAACGAAAGTCTCTTAAAAGAGTGATGCGTTAAGCTGACATTGAATTACCTAAGAGTGAATGAAGTTAAGTAAGAGGAGAAAATCATGATCATTCTTGACAGAGATCCTAACTTCAAAAGGATAATAAAATGAAGGTGGAGTAAGGTAGATAACTTGAGGTAATCTTTTCGAAACTTTAGGCTACAAGTTGCAAACCATTAGTTAGTCGCTATGCGAAAGGTGAAGGCAACAGACTGTGTTGCCTATACATAAACCCAACGATAACCTTCATCGTCAGCAGATGACAGATATATTCTTTTTAAGGTAGTATTCACCACGCACTACATATAAGTTAGAGCACCACTGAAAACCTGGGAGCACTCGACAGCTATTAGATCCTAGTATGGGACTCTTCAGCAGTACGCATGCATGACCCAGCTAGGGATGGGATTTAAGGCCTTCAGGTTTCATGGCTAGTGTGAAAGTCTTTGTAGATAGTTTCAATAGTTTTCCATATATAAAATCGGTCGCCGATTAAACAACTCATTCCTAAAAAACAGTAAAATCTGACATTCAATCTTTCAACTCACTGTACTAGTTTTCAAATGAAGGGTAAATCGTTTCCCTTTGAAATTGATTTTAGCAATATTATCCCTAGCAAAATAAATGAAAAACGTAATTGGGATAGACAACAATAATTATTAACAGTTGATATTACTGAATGTGAAATGAAACAAAAATTGAAAACAATAACTATTCCCGTTTCATAATCTTAAAGCGGCCAAAAGTGGAAATCAACATTAACAGTCATCGGCCTTTGGGGTAGAAATGTTTTTTTTAATTTCGGATTTTGCTTTGTCTATAAATGTACATAATAATCTTATTGGAGGATTCCGTACGTTGATGTAGCCAATAAGATTGTGGTATTCTATCTATGGCCTAGAACATTTTTGTTGGCGTGGGAATTGCATATGCATATATGACAGTTCATCAAATAAAGTCGTCCTTGCTGTCACAGGTCAGCCTGTTTTCCGAGATTTGCATGACTCAGCAAAAAATGTGATACGTAAAAATCAGTTAAGTGCAAACAGAAATTTCAGCAATCCTAGCAATTCAAATCACAAAGTACTGGACACCTAACTTCCTGTTTGTGAGAATTTACACTGGATCGAATTGATCAGTCTCTCTTGGCATACAGACTTCTCAATACTGCCCCATTTTTCTTTGGATGTTATCTGCTTGATGGTGGTTAGCAATGGAATTCAGGATGGGAGTCTCCTCCAATGTGAGATTCACCAGCTGGATGTACCTGAGTGCTACCGAGAATTGGTGTTCCCACTGAACCTTGAACTTAACACATATTACTTAACCCAATAGGCTACTGAGTACGTATCACAATTTTGTTGAAATCAGACAGATAATAATCAGTTTGGAGACTTGTAGGGCTTTATTTATTGGTTTCTGGTTGACATTAAATATGAATTGACATCAGCTGGAGAACCGTTGGAGATCTAGAAGCAGTGGAAAGTTATGTCGTCCTAAAATGGGGCTCCTCTGCACTGCGTATCCATGGCCCCGCCAGGGACCGAACCCAGGACTTCCAGATTCCAAGGCCAGCACGTTATCATTGAGCCAGTGGGTCGACATCTAATGATCCACATGCTGAATTCCAACAATAACAGTAATACTAAGAATACTGATTCCGTCTTCTATTCGTGATTATTTAGGACAGCGTTTGAATTACAGTAGACATCAACTTTAAATGAATTCAAACGTGTAGGAACGCGTGAACATTGAGATCGATTTCTAAATGTAGAAACCGGTTTACATCACATACTATTTAAAAGAATGATTCCGGGCATACATACAATTATATACATACAAGCAATTACACTAAAACCATACCCGTCGCACAAGAAGTGTCTATTGTGGCTCGATGGTGTATTGGATAACGCTCTGGCGTTTGAAGCGATCGCTCCCGAGTCCGAATCCCAGTGGGAACAACATCACTCACTGCGAAGTAGTTACATCCAACTGACGAAACACAAATAGGACAAAATACGCATCCTGGGTTCCAGTGCTAACCACGACCCATCATTAGTACATAAAACTACCGAGATAACTAATTAGAGTTCTGTATTTCCTGAAAAACTAGCTTTCTCGCTGAAATACAAAAACCTAATTGGTTATTTCAATCGTTGCTAGGACGGTCTTTAAAGTCAGTCAAGGTAAATATTTAGGCGAACAGACAACTTCAATCATGTTCATGGTAAATTTTTTGTGGAGTAGTAAAAAATTGTCCATCCCTGATTATTTAATTGGTTAAAGGTTTCTATTCCTTGCCAGAGCACGAAAAGCTATTTATTCTCAGCTGCCTGTGCATACCACGATTACATTTTTGCAATCAGCATCATGAGAAAGTAGTCAATTATCGACTTGTTTCTATGTACCTTGTTGCAAAGAGAGGATACTTACCACAGGCATAAAGAATAATTAATTATGTAATACGACCTAAATGATAAGTCTTTTTTTTCAGAATAGATACCTAGATGCTCTCATCCTCATGCATGTTTGAGTGCATCCCGCAGCTGATAACAAATCAAGTCAGAATACTACTTAGTAATTTTGTAAATTCGCACATTTTGAAGAGGCAAACATATTACATACAAACAGGAAACAAATAGAAACGCAAATTTATCAAAGAAACAAGGAAATATAGTGAGCCAACCGGGAAATTATTTCTCAATCTATTTTTTTTCTCAGAAACATAATTACCAGGATGTTACGTAGCGACAAGAAGGCAGCCAATAGGGGAGTTTTCAAGTCGTGATGAGATTATGTTCAGGTCATGATTTACGCATGCGCTGACATGAAAACCTGATTGGAGGGATTCGACCTCGTACAAGAAATCTGATTAGTTCATTTGTGGCTTCAATTTCTGAGAGTTTTGTAACTTCATATATGTGATGTATTTGTCTAACAAAAGTTGTTGTCGCTGTTCTTGCAGTCACAGGCCGTCTTTGTCTTCTGATTTTACGCGGCTAAGTGAAGAGAAGGTACTGAGGGAGGTCAGTCGTAAAGGTATTCAGTTGAGGCGTTCATTGAGTCCCGAGTATTCATTATACCCACGCGCGCAAACCCACCACTCGGTCACAACACAGGACGAAAACGTTTCAATAAAATCTCACTTGGTAATCAAAATGATAGACAACTAAAAGTGACAATGAATTTTAAAGGCCATATATGATTCCCATAAGCATACTATTACAGTAGTGCACATCGCAGACTAACATCATTTGGAGGACCATTGAAAATCTAAGAGCGCTGAATAACCATTCCATTCTAATACTCATCATTGCACACCCATGATGCTGTCAGGTATTGAACCGAGAACCTACTGGTTTCATGACAAGCGCGTTACCATCGATTACCCAGGTTGAAATCTCATGGTCCACGTTTTCCGACTTCTGTTTTTTCACTACATAGCACAATCCTCATCCAATACCACAGTTGAGTACCTGCTCTTACATCTGACATGATTTTCCCCCCAGTCACGATTTCTCACGAGAACTTCAGAAAATCTCATCTCGGATTTTGGTGCTATGGCGCAGATTAACAGGAGTAGGAAAGTGCAGACCACCGGGCTTAGACATGTGGCTCAGTGGTAATGTGCTCAAAGCAAGATCTACGCATCTTAAGTCCGATGTCCACTTGGGTTCGCTGCACTCAGTTTTCCAATGGTTTTCCAAGTGACGTCAGTTGTTGATGAATTTGTCGTGGAACCAACTAATCCGCACAAACCTGGAAAATGATCATGCTGTGAGTTGGTGTCCATTGACATTCACGCACTACCCTTTTTTGCTGGTGGCTTTTGCATTCATTGAACATCATACTAAACAATTTTACTACAAAATTGTCATGATTCTAAACTAGTAAGTCAAAGAAATACAGTGAAACCGTAACTGCATTCGGATCAACTTATGTTATAAAGGGAGACCACCAACGATTCACAAACTCAGTCTGATATAAGTTCACTGTAGTTTGTATGAAATGCTAACAACCATGGTGAAAATGTAAACAATACTAAGATAATAGGGACACGTTATTTTATCCGAAAATGGCTACATATGAAGCAAGAGACTTATCGCACCTACGTGTTTTCCATCTGAAAAGACAAATTCACCTCATTCATACGAGCAGGGTGGTCATAAGTATACATTTACCGTATGTTGAAAAGAAGTAAAATGCCACTACAATTATATAGAGATCTGTTACGCTTCGTATTGCCAATACGCTAAATTTTAGCTACCATGAGTAACTACTAGCTATGTACTCAGTAGTAAACACTTTATCGGACAATTTCAATTGCGTTTATTAATTTCCAAACACATTGGAAAGCAACGTCATAAGTGCAAGGATGAACAACAAGCAAAGAAATTAAGTGCAACGTATAAAACACTCAACAAAGAAGTGAAGAAGAGTGCACGGAAAGACAGAAGACATTTATATGACACACTGGCAAGTGAAGCAGAACAGGTAGCTGTTAGGAAACACCTTAAAAACCACACCAAATTAACCAGATTACTATCCGGGGAGATATCAACACAGATGAAAGCAGTAAAAGATGATGAAGGAAATCTAATAACCAAAAAAGAGAAACAAGCCAAACGATGTGCTGGCCACTTCAAAAGGCTCTTGAATTGACCACCGCCTGCACTTCGCCCAGAAATACCACCTGAAGCCACAGAAATAAACAACACAGGCTCTTCGACGAAAGTCGAAGTCCTGAATGCCATCAAGCTGATGAAATTCAAGAAAGCAGCACGACATCATGGAGTTCCACTAGCAGCACCAAAAACAGACGCAGGGACAACAGCATACTTGTTCACACCACTACTGCAGAAGGTCTGAAAGGGAGGAAAGGTACCTGCAGATTGGAAAAAGAGCCGCCTTGTCAAACACCAAAAAAAGGAAACCTAAACCTTCGAAGGAACTAGCGATGAATCCTGCTCCTGTCCATCGCAAGCAAAATACTATTCCATATCATCCTGGAGAGACTAAACAATGCTCTGGATTCAAAACTACAACCGGAACAGGCTAGGTGGCTTCAGGAAGAACAAAACATGTGCGCATCAAATTGAAACGCTACGCATCATCATTGAACAGAGCATAGAATGGCAGTCAACTCTCTACCCCAACTTCATTGACTTTGAAAAGGCCTTTGACAGCGTCGACCGACAAGTAATTTGGCAGTTGCTTCGACCCTACGGAATACCACAAACCCTTATCAATCTAATTCAACAGCTATATGAGGATGCTACATACCAGGTGATTAACAATGGAAAACTCAGTGACGCCTTCGAAGTAAAGACCGAAGTAAGACAAGACAAAGTTGCCTACTATCACCGATGATCTTCCTGATTGTGGTCGACTGGACTGGATCATGCAACAAACCGTGAGGAGCGAGAAGATGACCATACGCTGGACCGATGAAAAGACCCCAGAAGATTTGGATTTCGCCCATGATGATTTATGTCTCATAACTTATGTCGCGCAAACTTGAAGATCTACAGGCGAAAACTAACAAGTTGACAGGAGAGGCAGTGAAGAAAGACGGGACTTCAAGTGAATGTAGAGAAGACATAGGTGATGAAGATACTCAACCAACAACAGCATCAACAACAATCACCATTAACGGAAGGAACCTAAAGGAAGTAGTCTCTTTCACTTACCTAGACAGCATCGTCTCAACTATAGGCGACACAGATGAGGATTTGAAAACCAGGATCGGAAAAGCAAGACAGGCTTTCACTAATCTGAAATCAGTATGGAGATCTACTGCACTCAGCACAAAGCGCGAGCAAGATCCGGATTTTCAACACTAATGTCAGTCAAGTCAGTGCTTCTATATGGTTCAGAAACTTGGCGCGTTACGAAAAGCATTTCCAACAAACTACAGACATTTATCAACAGCTGCCTACGCTCGATACTGAAGATCATATGGCCAGAATAATAAGAATAACCAACAAGGAACTGTGGCTTGGCAACAAAATCAACCAAGAGCCTACAACCCAATAAATATGCAGAAGAAAGTGGAGATGGATTGAGAAGTTCCGATTGGGGACATCACGCGCTAGGCCCTCGAGTGGAATCCAAAGGGAAACGACATGTTGGGCGTCCGAGGTGGGAGTGACATGGAGGAGATCGTGTGAGGAATAAATGAAAGCTTGTGGGCAGTTGTTAAGGCAAGTTGAGTGGTAGAAACCTCTTTAAAGGCACTATTCCTTCATATTGAGAAAGCTTTGGAAATAATAATTAATGAACATAAATTTTTATTGTTTCCGTTTCCCCGAAGTCCAGTGGCCAAGTTAAATCGAACCCGTGTACTCAGAAGGAAAGGATAATCAGTCAGCGTCCACTACGATATTCTTATTTGTTTTTTTGTACTCCACAACCTTTGCCTAATCGTGTTAATTCTACTCACATCACTTCTTACCTGACACAAATCAGCGACGGCTTTGGATGTAGGTCGTGCTATGTCGTGAACTGACAGAAGTATGAAATGTGGACCACTGGATTCTAAATCAGTGGCTCATTGGCAACGTGCTAGCTACTGAACCAGAGAGTTCTGGGTACCATCCCTGGAGGGTGGGATAGTGCTTTGCGCACTGTCGAGGGGTCGCACAGTAGTTGGACGAAACAGCTCTCCAGTGCTCTCTGGTCTCCAATGTTCTTCCAACTGATGTCAGTCTATGATGAATTCCAACCTAAAATCGATTATTAAATCTTCACAAATCTTCAGATAGAATTACTCCAGAGCTCACTGATGACTAGCTTCGGCAGGTGATTCGAGAATTTCCAATGAGAAGTTAAAACCAGTGGAGTCACCCAAGTCAAACATCTTTATCGGCGGAACTTTTTTATCCCTTTCCAATTCTTTCCTCCTTTCTTAAACTTACTATGTTTGTTGCCTAGACTTTTTTATCCACTTACCTCGACATTCAGTATTACGTAAATTTTATTTTCCCAAGCTTTTGACCCAGTTTTATTATCCAACTTTCTACAATTTCATGCTGTTTTCTTGGTTCTTATCATCAGTATCATCTGTTTTACGACTGCTTTAGTCAACATGGTTACTAAGACTGCCAACGTGATTATTATTGTCACCATCATTATCACCCATATTTTAAAATACCTGTCACGTTAACGAACAAATTTACATGATTGACTTAATTTTTATGTATATTAAGCTGTTTGTACTAGGGTAAAACCTGAATATGATCTAACTGAAAACATTTTTGTTTGCTTATGTCTTGTTATAGATCTATCCAAAAGATAAGGTGAATTTTTTTACGAAAACTTTTATGAGATTATCAAATATATGATGTGATTATTCCATAAAATAGTTGACTTATGTAACTATCAACTTGATTACAACGTACACTAAGCCATACCTATAGTGTTGGAACCATTGATACTACGTATTTGCCAATGCCTGAGTAGACAAAGTGAGTTCGAATTAGCGGTCTATCAGCTGAAATTTGCCTACCTAAACCAATGAATCACAGCCCCAGACACAATGGTGTAAATATTCCGGTCACATAAAGCTCAGTCGATTGAAAGCAGTAGGTGAGACATTAACTCGTCTAATAACCTTAAGCTTTTGACTCTCTGATGCACATCATAAAATAAAGCACCTATGCTAAAACAAGATCCTGAGTCCGATCCTTAGCCAAGTCATGGGTGCATACCGCAGAGGGGTCCCATACTAAGACGAAACAGCTCTCCAGTCCTCCCAGGTTTTCAGTGGTTCTCCAAATGATGTCGCTCCTGATGAATACCACCTAAAAATTAAAATCCCCGTTCATCTCAAAAGTACATTACTGTTATGTATTCATTAGTGACATGCTTCCAAATGGATATCACGAAAACCTGTTGGGAAGCCTGTGGGGTCAACCGGTCGGAAGAAAAGCGGATGCCGTCTGATAGACGTGTCATATCATGAATTGTCGGAAGTTGGAAATTGTAAACCATTGAACTCCAACTCAGTGGCTGAATGGTTAGCGCCTTCGCCGTAAGACCTGAAGTTCCTGAGTTTGACCCCCTGCAGAGTAGTCAGTGCATACTACTGAGACAAAACGGCTGTCCAGTGACCCCAGGTTTTCAATAGTTCCCCAGTTGGTATCACTCCGTGATGAACACTGCATCAAAGCTAAAACAATCTGCTTATTTATTTATTATTTTTACAACTAAATAGCTGATGGCGATATAAGGAAATTGGCAATAAATTCCACGCTGAAATTATTTCGAACCGACGTTGGACGACAAGACATTGAAAATCTGATGGCATGGGACAGTATAGTATAGGACTTCGTAACAGTGCACACCCAAAATGCCACAAAAGATTGAGCCCGAAATCCAATGACTAAATGGCGACGTGCTCGCCATGAGGCCTCACAGTCCTGTGCTCATTATCACGTACAGTCGTGGATACCTGCTACCGATGTGGAGTCTCATGTAGTGATGATGCAACTGTAATGAATAAATGCAAAACAAAAGGCTTGAATGACTTACCATGAATACTGCTGAAGCATTTTATTTTCTCGAAACAAACTTATGCCAATAAAGGATACTCCAATGGTTATCGTTTGAAGATCGTGTTGTCCATCCTTTTGAAAGAGGATGATAAGTAGAGGAAATACAACAGCCACTATTCAATTTAATGAAGTATTAAATCATCTATAAAAAATAACTACCAGTTCAGAAATCCTTCAACAAAACGCTTCTATATTTTACTTATTTTAATATTCAAGCGGGACATTTGTGATATTAGAACGTAAAACCTGTTTTAACAGGAACGCTTAATGTTTGACAGGAAGCAGCCTAAATCAACATTTTAAGTCATCAACCGCTAAATATAGAAAGCTTTTATATTTCAACTTTCATTTCATGTCGCTATGTGGTCAAGAAAAACCTTATTGAACAACCCTATCCTTCAGGTGACCAATCAAAATAAAACCGTTTAACTTTTAACCTAGTGGTTTTACATGTTCATTAAAACTGCATATAAATGATATATTTTTGTTGAATAAGGTGTCTTTTCACAGTCACAGGTCAGTCTTTGTCTGCATGTATTTTTGAAGACTCTGTAAATAGTATAAAGTACTGAGTGAGAACAGTCACTATTCGTATTCAGTTCTTCTCTCATCAGGTTGGTATTGTTCGCCTACTTCTTACTACTCATTCAGACACTTCTACAAAGGATATATTAAATCTAAAAATATGACCGGTGTGCAGAAGAGTAGTTCTGTGGATTTCGAAACAAGACAACGCAGTTTTCCAATTACATCAACGACATATTAAATTTAGAGAAATTCTCTAACTCAGATTATTGGACCTAACAAATCAGAGAACGGTAATCACTACAGGAAAAAAAGTGAGTTAAAGTTGGATGGTGTTAAATGTTTAAAGGTAATCTGAAGGAAACCGTCCTCAGTCTGGATTTCCTGCTTGTTGGCATTCGTCAGCAAGGCGTACCTACAACCCCAAGGAAAATCATTCCACTAGTGAGATTTGAACCTGCGTTACACAGTGGATGCTACAATCAGAGACGTTTTCACTGGCCTACTCAGGCAGTGACTGATCTCCTCCACATTGATTAGTCATTGGAAATTAATCAGTTTCACTTAAGCAATCGTAAAATTATTCACAAAATGGATGACAAAACGGCGACATTAGGGCTATAGTAGAAATCCTGATTGATACGCAAAATGCACTTGTTTTATCCACATTATCCACATTTTCATTTCTTATTCTTCCACTGACCAATATTTATCGACTTATATATTTCGTATACAGCAGGCAAACAAGATCTAATAGCTGTCTAATGTACCTCAGAAACCAGACAATGAGTATTACTAGCCATCTAAAGAACTATACTACGGGAGGCATCCTAATCAAGGATTATCACCTAATTCCTTCTTCTTCTCCACTCTATGATAATGCTCCTCAGTACTGACATTCATCAAGTGACCAGAACGATAGGCAATCTATAAAATTTCATTTGGGCGATTTTCTTTCACTAACAGAGGATTTTATCACCAATCTCTCTACCACTATTGATGGTAAACTTAAAAAGGAATATTTCAGAATATCTAACTCCATTTAAGGCGGATAAGCCTACTCTGAGTACCTGAAATATACATACTGCCCAAAGCTTTCTTGTCACCATGTATGCCTACTAATTTAGTGACTATCTTACCAACTTGATTTCTGATCAAATGGCTTTTTACTAGGCTTACCTAAACACTAAGGAGCTGGAGATTCCAATGGTATAATCAAAGTCCCCCTTTTCTAAGTGTTAGTAGCAGTTAGTAGGACAAGTGACATATTGTGTCGTTCAACTTCCTTCCGTCTTGAATCCGGTGATGAAATGGTAGGGGAGTATTTCACCTTGTTCAGAGCAACAGCTGTCCTACTTAGTAGGATTTTTATCATTGGAACCCTAAGAGACATGCCTCATTTCTGCTGTGATACCTTATATTATACAGAAACAAAAGATTTATTCGACTTTCTTTTCACGCAAGTGTTTAATGTTTTGAAAATCTGGAAACTTTTGCAAACTTATTTATAATAGTTAAATAACAAATTACCCGTTTTTAAATTCGTCCAATGGGTAGGCATATGATGTGTACCTAGTTTTCTATTTCACAGGTTAGGAGTACAGTTAAATATTGATTGGAATTCATAGTATTTGAGACAATTATGAGATAAATCGCCCAGGTGATCAACACAGATGAAAGCAGTAAAAGATGATGAAGGAAATCTAATAACCAAAAAAGAGAAACAAGCCAAACGATGTGCTGGCCACTTCAAAAGGCTCTTGAATTGACCACCGCCTGCACTTCGCCCAGAAATACCACCTGAAGCCACAGAAATAAACAACACAGGCTCTTCGACGAAAGTCGAAGTCCTGAATGCCATCAAGCTGATGAAATTCAAGAAAGCAGCACGACATCATGGAGTTCCACTAGCAGCACCAAAAACAGACGCAGGGACAACAGCATACTTGTTCACACCACTACTGCAGAAGGTCTGAAAGGGAGGAAAGGTACCTGCAGATTGGAAAAAGAGCCGCCTTGTCAAACACCAAAAAAAGGAAACCTAAACCTTCGAAGGAACTAGCGATGAATCCTGCTCCTGTCCATCGCAAGCAAAATACTATTCCATATCATCCTGGAGAGACTAAACAATGCTCTGGATTCAAAACTACAACCGGAACAGGCTAGGTGGCTTCAGGAAGAACAAAACATGTGCGCATCAAATTGAAACGCTACGCATCATCATTGAACAGAGCATAGAATGGCAGTCAACTCTCTACCCCAACTTCATTGACTTTGAAAAGGCCTTTGACAGCGTCGACCGACAAGTAATTTGGCAGTTGCTTCGACCCTACGGAATACCACAAACCCTTATCAATCTAATTCAACAGCTATATGAGGATGCTACATACCAGGTGATTAACAATGGAAAACTCAGTGACGCCTTCGAAGTAAAGACCGAAGTAAGACAAGACAAAGTTGCCTACTATCACCGATGATCTTCCTGATTGTGGTCGACTGGACTGGATCATGCAACAAACCGTGAGGAGCGAGAAGATGACCATACGCTGGACCGATGAAAAGACCCCAGAAGATTTGGATTTCGCCCATGATGATTTATGTCTCATAACTTATGTCGCGCAAACTTGAAGATCTACAGGCGAAAACTAACAAGTTGACAGGAGAGGCAGTGAAGAAAGACGGGACTTCAAGTGAATGTAGAGAAGACATAGGTGATGAAGATACTCAACCAACAACAGCATCAACAACAATCACCATTAACGGAAGGAACCTAAAGGAAGTAGTCTCTTTCACTTACCTAGACAGCATCGTCTCAACTATAGGCGACACAGATGAGGATTTGAAAACCAGGATCGGAAAAGCAAGACAGGCTTTCACTAATCTGAAATCAGTATGGAGATCTACTGCACTCAGCACAAAGCGCGAGCAAGATCCGGATTTTCAACACTAATGTCAGTCAAGTCAGTGCTTCTATATGGTTCAGAAACTTGGCGCGTTACGAAAAGCATTTCCAACAAACTACAGACATTTATCAACAGCTGCCTACGCTCGATACTGAAGATCATATGGCCAGAATAATAAGAATAACCAACAAGGAACTGTGGCTTGGCAACAAAATCAACCAAGAGCCTACAACCCAATAAATATGCAGAAGAAAGTGGAGATGGATTGAGAAGTTCCGATTGGGGACATCACGCGCTAGGCCCTCGAGTGGAACCCAAAGGGAAACGACATGTTGGGCGTCCGAGGTGGGAGTGACATGGAGGAGATCGTGTGAGGAATAAATGAAAGCTTGTGGGCAGCTGTGGAGCGAGGTTGTAAACACTGCAGAGAACAGTGTGCAATAGAGATGTGCTAGTGAGGCCGTATGTTCCACTAGGAACCCAAGGAAAAAATAATAATAGCAAGTGAATATCTTCACTGCTTCATTCCGTGTTGTTTCGGAAATGATTTTTGACGAAAGTGAGTACTGAGCATCTTGACAATCAGGTAAGATCCCGATACTCTTGATTTCGGTGGGAGTTTCGAAGATGTTCATTGATTCCAAATAAGAGGGAAATAATTAGTTAGAATAATACAATGATAAAAGGAATCGATGCTGAATATTACTACTTTGTACACGATTCGAACAAGGAAAGTTACATTGGTTATTCAAGCTTTAAGAGGTCTAACATGGTGGAACGTGGGATGATTCCAGTGATCCTGTAGAGATGCTCTCATTTGACATACATTCATAGTATCGGCATAGAAATTCCTACTAACTGCCTTAGGTTGATTGGTGGGCACGAAGACTACACCTAGGGGAGATGAATCACCTTGATTCTATATTCATGAAGTCAAATCATCATGAAAGGAGGAACGGAATATGAACTTATTCTTATCATCGGCCATTATGACAACGGAGCAACTCACGTCGCTACGTTTACTTGTTGAAAAGGTGTCATTTCGAAGGCTCAGAAAGTGATCCCTTGACACAATCTTCTGCTTTTGTCTGGATATCCATGCAGTATCATAGTCCATAAAAAATCTATCAGTAGACATTAAAAATTTACTAGTTACATTCCCCATTCTTTTAAAAGGTGATATGTGTGACGTAAATTCAATCGTATTATTTTTCTGACTTTTTAATATTACATACATAAGCAGACACACATTGACTGACTGACAAAATCAACGAAGACTCTCGCACGAAACTGTATCGGTTCCAGTTGCCAAACTTCCCAGTAGTATACAAATAACAGGTGGATAGAACAAGAGTGATACCATAGTAGACAAATTTGTATGAGACAATGAAAATCTAAAGATAACCACATGTGAGAATATTCCAGCTTTAGAATGCCTGAATTAGTGAACACATCTAAGCCACTGTAGCCGATTTTCAGCCGTGTCACCAGATTTATTTCGTCTCAAGGACCGCAACCAAGCAGTCTACATCTGGCAACACAACTCAGAAGAACAGTAAGAGACTTCATTGACTGGTGTCAAGTCTTCCTATCACCACCATCAACCCTCTTCCAACCCAATCGAGCTTCCCTTAGGATGGCACATTGAGGTAGGTGGTGGCTTGGCATGTGTAGTATATTTCCAGTCTATCTCAGTTGACTAAGGTTCACAACCTCATCGACCAGCTTTTCTATCTTGCTGAGTACCCTTTGGTTGACTAACGTAAACATTGCTCATACGTTGATTCCACCAAACGTGAGCAGTGGTACAAAGATATTTCTGGTCAAAACCCTGTAACTGCTTCCTACCTCCTGCTTTTATTGGTAAATGTCTCATGGGCGTATAACAAGGCAGAATGGACTGCAGCACAGTATACTAATCCTTTGATAGATAGTTGGTGCCATAAATAGTGCGAGTTGACAAGTTTCAAACAGGTTTTTTTTGGCATTAATTAGCCCATTTGGGCTTATGCAACTCCCCAAGTAAGTAAAGTGGTAGACACATAGATGCATCTTATGTTCTCCTACACAATTACAGGTCAATTAAACATCCCGTCATGGAGGCTTACACTTCCAGTGTAAGGAAAAAAATGTTTGGGAAACAGGAAGTTTTAGCAAGTCATGATAGCAAAGACAACGAGGGCAGAAATTATTGAAACCTCTATAAAAGTTTAATATGTACTTTATTGTTTAATAGGCTTTGGCAAGAAGAATATATCCGGACACCGTGAAATTAGGTGTGAGTATGATGGATAATATTCGCAACTCAAGTTGATGACTTGGTTGCGTTGCAGTATTCTGTGAGTTGGATGGTTGGATGCTGAACCTTTCAACATTTTTCTGGATAGCATTACTAGTACTAAATTTAATCCTAAGTGAGCTAGCACAATTTCTCCGTGAATAATTAAGCGATCTGCCTTCACGAAATGGAATGTGATCAGTAATCTGCCTTGACTTTTTTTTCATTGACTATACAGATTTCCCAACTGTCAGTTTCTTTGTCTTACCTTATAATTCTCTATCGCTTTTCTTAGTGGTTGATAGGTTACTGGATTTATGTCTAAACATCTATTAATTGTTGATTGACTTGAGTATATCAAGCTTCTAGGAATTCATCTGGCATTCTTTGTGTTTCCTCTGTCCAAGATCTCTACATTTTCAAAATTCAATTCATCTCCACAGTTGTCTAAATACATTGATATAAGTGATGAAGTGTCATGCCGATTAATGAGGAAATAAGGTTTACGTAGACAAAAAGAGGGGAAGAAGGTGGCCAATCACAACAAAACCAACTGAACGTCACCTCATCAGAACAGGTCAACGAATCATTCAAAGAGAAATCCAGATAGCCCACTTCATATTAAAGTTGACAGCTAATAATGCTGTCTAGAAACATAAAGAAAACTTCATGATTAAACCACCCCAGCTCAGAGAATGTAGTAAACTACGTTTAAAAGTAGTAAACGATGCAAGGTGCGACTTCACATAAGATTGAAACACGATCTTTAATGGTAGAAGTACTGCTGTAAGTAGATGGGGCAAAGGATGAAACTCAAGAATGTTTATGATATTGTGCATTACTAATGAAATATGTTAATTTTCAATGAAATATTCATTTGCACAATGTGTTTCATTTCCTCCTCCGCCTCTTCTACTTCTACCTCCTTTTGCTCTTCATACGCCAACGTTGTCTCTTACGTTTCTCTGTGCACAATATTTACCCATTGCTCTTATTTAACCATGACTTACGTCCAACTCTCACTATGTACTACGTATATCCATTTTTATCAATAGCGCACACTACACTACTTTGACTAACTCCACAGCACCTACACTATCCGAAAATCAAGGTCATCTTCCTTAGAACTAATCATAATCACAACTTCTCTTTAACAAATCCCTGTGAATTTATTTTCTTTTTCATAAATAAAGTTATTCACAAAACAGAACATTCTTTTAAGTTTCTTAAATAAACGCAATTCAAATAAGCGGTCAACTTTAATACTGAATTTAGTCTGCCAAATTAATATAAACCTATGAAGTACTCAACCAGATTCACTTAAAATTATGAGTACAATCAATTTTTCTCAGTGTATTCAGTCCAAGCCAAATACCGAAGTAAAGAAAATTTGTAAAAGACTAGCACCATCCGTAATAATCTAGCTCAAATACTGAAATATGAACTGTGACTCACTGATCTCAGTACTCGACTACAAACTAATTGGGTCAATTGTTCGAAACCCACTCTAACTACCGAGAGTTTGAGTATCCAAGTAATACTACATGAAAGCGCAAAAAATTTCACTGTAAATTTGAGTTCATAGATGGAGGTTTGTGGAGATTCATTAATTGATTTTACGTTGGAATTCATCATAGACTGACATCACTTGGAGGAATATTGGAAACCTAGAAGCTCTAGACAGCTGTTTCATCCTAGAATGGGACTTCTTAACAGTGCGCACCCAAGACCCCAATCTCTAGGGATTGAACACAGGACTTACAGGTTCAGTGACCAGCACGTTACCGTTGAGCCACTGAGTGACATACATCCAATGTTATCACTCAGTAATTGTCATCATGTTCGACTTGGTTGACTCCACTGCTCATGACTTTTCATTGAAACTTCAGGAACCCCCTCTCGAAGCTAGTCATCAAAGAGCACTAGATTTAATGGATTTACTGGGTTACGTTTCGGACATCCATAGTCACATCCGGACAACTGCACAACTTTGAAACACACTTCACATAGTTCCAAACTCAGGACTTTCAGGTTCCATGGCCTGTACGTTATAATTAAGCCACTGGGTCGGAATCCAATTGTTTATATTCCCAACTTTTGTCATTTCACGAGGTAGCAAAGTTGGACATGAGGACGATATTAGATGTAAGTCACGCTATATAGTGAACTGACAGGAGTTGGAGATATGGACCACTGGATTCCGACCCAGTGGCTGAATGGTAACGTGCTTGCCACAGAACATGGAGGTCATGGATTCGATCCCTGGCGGGATCACGGGTGCGCACTGCTGAGGAGTTCCATACTAGGATGAAACAGCTCTCCAGTGCTCACAGGTTCCCCATGTTTCTGCAACCGATTTCGATCCATGACGAAAACCAACCTGAAATTAACTTAACACAAAACGAGGAATAATCTATACGGCAGTAAATATCTGTTCAAAACCAGACTCACTTTAACCGCATAACTTTTCACACCATAGTGATCCAGATACCGAACCACGTTCAAATACTCCAGTTCAGCAGCTGCTGGTAGGAGGGAACTGTGAGAAAAACAAATTAGTGAAAGAAATTTACTCCACAAGATCGACAAAACATTTCAATCAATAGATGATGCTAAGCTGAAAGAGAAACTCAAAAACAGAATATAGGGATGTGAAGTCGGGGATTAGTGATTCAAATGACTAATAATTAAGCCATAGATAAGGTTACAAGCCTCAAACACCTCTCAACCTAAGGTGTGTTGTTACGTCATACTAATGTGACTCACCCTATATGCTGCCTGGTTGAATATTTGTTGTATCCATACCCAGCAGGAATCAGTACATCTTTTTCACGTCTCTAACTTTGTTCTCATTCATTCGCATTGTGATTGAGCGACTGTGAAGGCAACCATATAACAACAGCTGAAATGATCACTTAGACCCTTTGATTTAATTAAAAATTGCGTTTCCGGTCGAAATAAATAAATCTAGCCGGCTACTTGAGTCGTTGCTAGGGGGGGACCTTTGACGTTACTTCATTGTGTGGGCAAACAGTCTAATTTCGTCTTCTCTCAGAGTCATCTGGTATGACGTTAGCTGCTGCAGGATCGACTCTGCCATGGTAACTCGATGAATGATAATTGTTAGCCCCTGAAATGAGCATTTCCGTCTGGCCTTTAACCATAGGACCTAATAGAAAACCTAAATCAATATTAAGACGTGGGTCGACTAAGCGATATTGGAATCATCTCAAAAGTTAAGTAGTGGTTGTCCTAAAACACTGTCCATCGGTTGACACGAAAGATCACCTATCTTGTGCGTACACAGTATCACAGTAAAAAAAGCATACATTAGCAGTACATAGAACTTCAATGCAAAATAGGTAGGACATTATGTCTGACAGGCACCTGGCTTGTTTAAACTTTCACTACAGTGAATAACAAACAGACATATAAATATTACTAAAGTTAAACAGGTATCACTTCGTTATCGGTAATTAATGAAGCATAATTTGCACAGGTGTTTAGCTAACTAATTATATTCAATTATTACAAACAGAAAAATAAATCGATTTTTAAAAAAGAAACAAGCTTTTCCTTGTCACTTTTGTCTGTGTTTCGATTTCTAAATTAAAGCACTATTTAAAACAAGAAAAGAATGTAAAAAAAGGCAGGACTTAGTGAATTCATAAGTTTCGTTAATACTCGTCAGCTGGATACGCTCTACATACTTGATCATACATAGATACAGATCCAATACAAAGTGAAGTCAATCACAAAGCTGTTCAACAAAGCCAGGAAAATTTGTTCCAACAGGACACTAGTCTACGAAATGAGGACTTTGAAAAATGTGCTAGTCAAGAATGAGTACCCAAAGAGCGTTACCAACACGCATGCAAAATCGGTAGGAAGCAGAAAAACGTCCCCAGCTGTGCACAAGAAACTATTCCATATCATCTTGCCATTCAGAGGCGACGACGTGCTAGAAGTAGTTCTCCCCAGCACCAAAAAAAGGTTACTGCAACAATAACGGAAAAACAGGGCTCCGATCCTTGACACATCTGAATACGCATATCAGTTCGAATGTACCTGTGTCTGTCTACCCGAATGGTTGAACACCTACAAAAATGGTTGAAGCATACCGAGAAGAAGACTCCGCAGAGCTCGATAACAAAACTCCTAATGCATTATGGGCGTGATATTGATGTCTATAAGTCCTTTACGGCGATAAATAGACAGCAAAGTAAGAAGTTGCTTGGAATTGCAGAAGCCTGCGTAATTCAAGTTATCAAACCAAACCTCGGCATTCAGAAGGAAATGGTAGTCCACTTGAATTTACCATGGTAAGAATTACAACATCATCTAATCATATTCAATCCTCCTTACTCGCTCTTCGCTCTCAATGACAATACATCTCATATTTTTGCTTTCCTTCCCTGATTTTCTTCGTCCAATTAACCTTATTCCTATTACCATTGCAATCATTATTGATCATGCAAATATACACCTGGTTATCTTATTATGTCTGCACAAATGCTGTTCAGCATCTTGTTTTGAATGACGTGATCTACGCTCACTCGATTCAGTTCTCACCCCAGTGTCAACATTACTATTATTATTATTGCTGTAATTTCGTTGGCTGTGGCCAGTAGACGAATCCAGGATGCGCGTTTCGTCCTATTTGGGACTCCTCGGTTGGATGTACCTGTATCCTAGTGAGTGATATTGTTCCCAGTGAGACTCGAACTTCGTACCCATCGCTCCAAACGTCAAGCCGTTGTCCACTATACCACTGTGAAACAATAGCACTTCATGTACAAGAGATAGTAGTTATTACTATTTATTGACACATTTGTAACTCTCCATTGTCTTATTGGATCAAATTGTTCGACCTATTTTTATTATCATTATTTTCCTACCTGAAGCTCACTACTGTCCAAACTCATCGTTAATCATGTAACCTATCCCCAACTCATTCAGTTTTGAACATCCACTCCTACCTTTTGTATTACCGATTGACCTTTGAAAGCTGTTCATTTGTATGCTGTTACACCTAAACCCGTTTCAGTCTACGTTATATATGTATGTGCTTATATATGTATGATCTGCATTGTTTAACGGTACATATGATCAAGTAAGTAGAGAGTACCTAGCTGATGATTACTACCGAAATTTATGAATTTCTTAAAACCTGCTTTTTTACATTCGTTGCTTGTTTTGAATCATACTAAGACATGATGGTGATCATTACATGACGAAAGTACATTTTATATTGTTGTATGCCCATCTTAACAAAAGCTTATCTTTGTTTCTAGAGGGAGAAACTGTTCTACACTGAACAAACGTTTGGAACAGGTATCAACGTCGATGGTATCAAAATTGCCAAAACATTACACGACAGTGAATCAAAAACGTACCACAGTATAGTGAGACAGGACTCTATAAAATGATTTCCTTTCTTAGATTACTATGCAGCTGATTAGCTTAGTTTCCCCCTAATTTCACAGACTATGAGCTACATTTCATACATGAGAGCTTGTGAGACTAACTTAGCTTTTCCAGCAAAACTAAGTAAGATGTGATTTGAACCCAGGAACTATTGTTCGAATGTCAAGTGTCTAAAACTAGATAACCTAGTGAGCCCAAGTTCAGAGAAGTGAGCCAAATAACACGTAACCTATATCTCATGTATTTTGAGGTAAATGGGAGTTTAATTTTCAAGGTAGTATTCATCATGCACTGACATCAGTTTGAGAACGACTGAAAACCTGGGAAAACTGAACAGCTGTTTCGTCCTGGTATGGTACTCCTCAGCAGCACGAACCTACATTGCCACTATGGATCGAACTCACGACCTTTAGGTTTCAAAGCGAACACACTCACCATTCAGTTGTTGTTCCACAGTTTCCTACTTTATCCAAAGTTTTCAGTTGGGATCCGCTTCACTTCTCACATGTCACGACTTCTCATTCAAACTGCATAACTCAGTGAGCCCACTTTCAGAAAGGTGAACCACTTAACTCGAAATCTATATCTTTAGCGCAGAAGCTTAACATACAGTCTGACTGGACACTGAATAGTAAACAATTTCATCTTTTCTAACCCTGAATGCTGACAGAATTCAGTCGATCATTTTATCGTAGGGCCACCAGAAATCTAATAGACTCAGAATTAACGTCTCTGACTACAACACTGGGATGGGGCAAGTTTGAATCTCTCCGAGGGAATCAGTTCCGTCTAGGTTGCAAATACGTCTTGTTGAAGACCTCGAAACCTAAGTTCAGGGCGTCCTGACGATTGCCTACATCCAACTGATATAATTTGACCGTCCAAATATATCGGAGGAAGTCAAGCTTAAGCTGACAACTAACCAATACTTGTATCTGTGGAGCTGAACGATACAATCCCAAAGATAGTACATACTAAACAGAATGTAAGTGAAATAAGCTAGTGAGAGATGTAAATAAACATCCATAGTATAAACGATATCCCAGTCCGAAAGTAAACGAAACTGAACAGATTAAAAAATTACAGCGACAGCTGAAACGACCTGCTAGACTTTTTTATTTTATGAAAATCTGCCTTTCCAGCTGAAATAAAGAAGCCTAACAGGGTATTTTGATCGTTGCTAGGGTAGCCTTTAGAGCTGCCCCTTAACTATACATGATTAATCATGTCCTACTACTATAAGTTATTATTTGTCCCTTGGGTTCCTAGTGGAACATAAGGCTCCAGTAGCATGTCTCCATTGCACTTCTCTCGAGCACAATTGATCAATGGGACACAACAACTGATCAAGTCTTAGCTTAACATCAACCAACGATGATGTGTTATGACGTATTCACCAAAGTTAATAAACTTCTTTCAAATGAAAAAAACTGTGAAGGAGAAATAATCAAGAAAGTTTTGTTTGGCGTATTCGAATACAGGGTCTTTGATCTAAAATTTGATTGTGAGCGACTCCAAAATTTGGCGTTGAAATTGTTATTTCATCACATTCAGGACCTCTGATCTTCTCAAATACACCTAGTCCTACACTAATAAAAGCATATACCACGCATTGACGTTTGTATTGAAGAACCATTGAAAACTTAGCGGCACATTGAATAGCTCTTTCGTCTTACTTAAGAACTCATTAGTGAGAATTCACAACCTTGTAAGGAGTCAAGCTAAGGGCCATCGCGCCCCACAGTGAGTGCGTTGCCATTCATTAGTTTTATTCGAACATTAACCTCATTTTTTCGAACTTCTATCAATTTGCGATATAGTGAGACAATGATGTCATAGGTTAACACCATTACACTGACTTCCAACTTGGAGTCCTAAACAACGACAAAGCAGTGGTTCAAATATCGTAGCTTTTAATAGTCCTCCAAATGACTTCATAAGGTTTAAAAATGTGTAACCAGACAGTTAAAATCAACATAAAACATCACACAGAAGCATAATGCTTTAAAATACTACACTTCAAAGAAGTATACAAATAATAGGTAAGTACAAAACTAGTTATAACGAAGTAGACATAGTTGTGTGAGATAATAAACAAACTGAGGGTAACGGGGTGGGGCAATATTCAAACTTTAGAAGATATCAAGGAGTGACCGATTTTCAACCATGTCACCAAGAGTCCTCAATCACTGAGTCTTTTCCTCTCATGGACACCCGGACTAGGCAGTCTACATCTGCTTACACGACCCAGACCAATAGTAGAAGACTTCATCTACTGATTTCATATGCTTGTCTGATCACCCTCAACCCTCTCCCAACTTAATCTAACTTCTCCCACCAGCATGACACGTAGATGTTGGCAGTGCCTCGACATGCGCAGTACACATGTCAGCGATCCCAGTCGACTAAGGTTCACAATGTGATCAATCGACTTGCTTTCACCGGTGTTCAAATAATTAGATAGGTGCATATAAAATAGAAATAATACGATAGTATCAGAGTAATGTTTCAATTATTAGTCCAAACACATGATCCAAGCTGAATCAGTTTATTTGCCATCCTACCGAGCTCAGTCCTGTACGAGGTCAAGGGTGCAGACTACGGAAGAGTATTCAAGTACAAAGTAGTGGTTATTTTCCTAACACGATGAATACTCTGAAATAAGTATCGATTCGCTATACATCGATCGCACCATTGAATCAAAGGAGACAACGTCTGAACATTCAATTGTGTTTCTATGCATCAACTGATGAGATATTAGCTTTGGCATTAATATGTGTGCCAAACCTCAACTGAAAATGTTTTAAACACGTGAAATAAGGGTAACTCTGATATATAAATAAAGCACATGGAGACAAATATCTGGAATATATGCATATACATATTGTTAGTATGATTGCTAGCATCACTGGAAACAGAGTATGGCTGGGTGTATCCACAAAGTTTCACATTAACTTAGACTGTTTAACATCTGGTTATCAAGTAAAGACTAGCTATCGGATACGCAGAAGGAATGCATTGGTAGTATTTTCTTTCTTTCTCCCCTTATGATTATTATTTATTTTCACGTAATATGCCTTTCTGTCTCACTACACCTCTTGTCTCAATTATCAATTAGCCAGGGGTGTAGGCAAGTGGGTATAAATGGCCATTTTACACAGTCGTAATTAAATAAATTGGTCAGAATTATTAACTCACTTCCAAATGTATTGTAAGAATAAACTTGAAATATTGTGGACCTTAATTTTAAACTATGTCCAATTTTTATTTTCTCTAATTACTAATGAGAACTTGGCATGTGGGATTATGAAGATTATATTATGTTTGAGATGCGTTTCTCACTACCCAAAAGCAAATTATAAAATGGGAAGTTGGACCAACTCTGGAGGGTTGGTGGGTGACGGAATTTCTACATGGACACAAAATGTGTCGTAGATCCTTCTGTTTTACTTTATGGCCATGAAACATAACGATTACAGGTAAGGGATACCAGAAGGCTTCAAGCATTCAATCACCCTGGACTTTATGGCATAGGATGTGTGTCGTGGCATCACCACATCAGTAACGTAGAAGTCGGGTGTAGAATTTTAGTATGAAGCGAAAAGTTAGTCGACGATGTTGTCAACCTTCATCGGCTTACATGGCTTGTAGATGCGTTACAAAAGCCTAGTCACTATCTGACTCGTAGCACAATGTTTCTTGAGGTAGGTGTAGGTTGATAAAAGACCCGAGTTTGACAGACCAAAGTCTCTGAATATTGATCTGAGCCATGAAGGGAAATGTAAGCTTTCTGTTTAGGCTGTGTATGACAATAGAAACTGGAGGTTTGGGACTACGCGAAATAGCTAAAAATGGATCTTGGTGGCGCAGATGTATCTATGCATTGTCATCTTACTCATATCACATCATTCCCTCTAGTCCCTTTTTTACAACTTTCTACCACTTTCGACTGCTTTTTTTTCTTTTCCTTAACTTTCATTTTAGTGCCTTCTCGTATGATCTGCTGATATGAGGTGTGGCAACTTGCGGCCTTACGCAGTTATGCGTCATCTTATGTTGATATTGATGGTGATGAATATTATAGAGAGATGATATAAGGAGTCAATTGAAATAATAGGTGACAGGAAGCCTCCAATATTTACGTTTGTGTGAATCACAGTAGTAAATCGCTTGGATTTTGCTACTATATTTGGAAGTGATACGTGAAATTCTTGAGTGTCTTTTCAAAAGAAGATTGTCGTTATTACTGCAACAACCGCTAATCGAATGATTACGCGTGTATAGGTGAGAATGAGCTAGAGTCTCGATTTTAGTAGTGGGAAGTCAAATGCCTACACCACTGGGCTGGCAAACTAACAACGGCGATCAAACGCAAGAATAAGTATTCTCAAACCAGTAAGAAAGGACCATGAACAGTTGAAATGATGTGGTAGTCCTTGATGCTACGGCATGTGAATCCTCGTCTCTGACTGAACTGGAGTGATCACTCATTTTTGGAATGTAAGCTCTTTTATGAAACCCTTGATATTATTTCTGGTATTTTCAAAATTGGCGTTAATGATAGATAGTGACTACTAGTGGAATCCAGGACTCACGTTTCGTCCTATTTAGAACTCGTCAGTTGGATACACCTGCCTCCCTACGAATGATATTGTCACCGCGGTTAGTCACTATACATCATCAATACTAAACATGAAAATACCAGCAATATCAAGCCGTCTACACAAAAGCCTATGTCCCAATACTGGCTAACCAATCCGTCCCAATCAGAGACGATACCTTCAAAGACTATACTATACTCGTTGTGCAAGAAGTGGCTGTTGTGGCCCACTCATCTAGTGGATAACACTCTGGATCCCGAAGTGACCGGTCCTGCGTTAGAGTCTTAGTGGAAACAACATCAGTCACTGAAAGGTGTATCCAGCTGATGAGCCATGTTTAGGACGAAACGTGCGTTCTTAACTCCACTGGTAGCTACCATCTATCATTAGTATCAAATGTAATAGTTATATGTTAAAGTGATAGATTAAAGGTGATTGGCAAGTAAAAGACTTCGGATTTAAAGACTGAATTGATGACCGATATCCAATCAGTTTGTGTACTTAATCTAATCCTATAGAATTCAGTTGTAGTTTGAACAACTTGGTGCTACAGTCCTCAACTTTACAATCTGCCACTACAGTTCTGAATCTTCGAACAATAATAATTTCCTTCAAAGTTGAAGGTGTATATTGTGGATAAAACAACCCGATAAGTCGGCGAAAAACTTTAAACACCAGTACTTCAATTTGCTTCACATCAAAACAGCGCTCAGAGTAGAAGTGAATCGAAGGAGACTGATAAAGAAATCGGAAAAATCATGAACTGACATTAGTTGGAGAAACAGTGGAAACCTCGGGACACTGGACAGCTGTTTAGTTCTAGTATGGGACTCTTCAGCAGTTCGCACCCACGACTCTCGCCTTCAGGGATCGGACCCAGCACCTTCAGGTTTAGTAGCTAGCCCGTTACCGCCGAGCCACTAGGTCGGAAACCAATGGTCCATATTTCCTTCTCCTGTCACTTCACGCTACTCAATGTCATCGTTGAGTATTTGTCCTCACGGCCACCAGGTTTGGCCCACCCGTCACGATTTCTTATTGAAACTTTAGGAATCACCTCTCGAAGCTAGTCACCAACGAACACTAGATCAGTTGAATTAGGGGGTTTGTGGGTATTTGAGGATTTTTCAAGTTTTTATTCATCATGGACCGACATGGTAACGCGCTGGCCATGGAACCTGAAGGTCCTAGGTTCGATCCCTGGAGGGTGGGGTAGTGGGTGAGCATTGCTGAAGAGTTCCATACTAGAACGAGGCAGCTGTCCAGTGCTTCCAGGTTTCCAATGTTCCTTAAAGTGATGTCAGTCCGTGATGAATACCAACTTGAAAAAATCTGTACATCTCCATAAACCCCCAAATTCCAAAAAATATACGCCAGTGCAGAAAACGGTGAACTTCCGTAGACTACCTCCTAGCACCTACCACCGAAAAAAAATTATTAAGCAGAAGTAAAAACTTGACACAATACCATGAGACAAAATGAAGTCTTAACAGTGGAAAAAGGTCAGACGATAAACCAGTGTGTTGTTATATAAGAAGGATACCTTCATCAGAATAGTTGGTTTGAAGATTTTCACTTTTTCAACGGATCAAAATGTTTTTTCTATAAGCGATCCTTCCATATCAAACTGGATACTTCAACAGTAACTCTGCTATCTTCGCGAGCAACCTCGTATACTTATGAGAAACCCACCACCTTCACCACACAGAAGTAATTTTTCTTTTCCAAGCAGTACATATATTTTTATGAATAAGGCTCTTGTAGATTCAGTGTTAGGTATCTACACGGGTAAGACAGATCTGACTTATAACCTAAGTAGATCACAATACAATTCATTACAAAAACCTAGAGGTAAGTGATAAACTACAGATTCTTCTTCCAGAGCATTTTTCATTATTCTTATCATATTTTAGTTAGTGTGCAAGTCGATGAATCATCCATAAGTTAGCTCAATGATCTACTCATACCATTATCAACCAGAAAGGTCACTGGTTCGAACTCAGCTTTACCTACCTAGGTTTGAACAGTGTGGTAGTATCATACAGTCTTCATACAATAGCTGTAACTTGTTGCCAACTACATACATACACAAGGTTGCTAAGTGGACTTTGATTCCATTTTCATTTTGAATAGAACGGCTGTACCTTAAGGAATATAATAGCAAGTTAAATGGTATTAAACTTCAAATAACATGGACTGCGGCAGTCTATGCTAAACTGCTGCATCAATAACTTCGCTGTACTTATATATATATATATATATATATATATATATATATATATATATATATATATATATAACACTGGACAAAGAAGTGAAGAGGAGTGCACGCAAAGACAAAAGACACTTCTATGAAACACTGGCAAGTGAAGCAGAATAGGCTGCAGGTAAGAGAGACCTGACGACAATGTATCAAATAACCAGGTTGCTATCTGGGAAGAGATCAACACAGACGAAACCAATGAAAGATGATGACGGAAATTTAATTACGAAAGAAGAGAAACAAAGGAAACAATGGGCCGACCACTTCAAGAAGCTCTTGAATCGACCACCACCTGCACTTCATCCAGAAATACCACCTGCAGCCGCCGAACTACAAGTGAACATAAATCCTCCAACAAAAAAAACGGTTGTCCTGAACGCCATAAAGCTACTGAAATGCGGGAAAGCAGCAGGCCCAGATGGGGTCCCGCCAGAAGCACTGAGAACAGACGCAGAGACAACAGCGGACATGCTCACATCACTATTGCAGAAGGTGTGGAAGGAAGAGAAGCTACCTGGCGATTGGAAGAAGGGTTACTTCGTCAAACTCCCGAAGAAGGGAGACCTCAGTGTTTGCAAGAACTGGCGAATAATCACTCTCCTGTCCACCCAGAGCAAGCAAAATAGTAAGCCGCATCATCCTGGAGGGGCTAAAGGATGCGCTTGATTCAAAACTACGACCGGAACAGGCAGGCTTCAGGAAGTACAAATCATGTGCGGACCAAATTGCAACGCTACACTATGCATCATCATAGAACAGAGCGTAGAATGGCAATCAGCTCTCTACCTCAACTTTATCGACTTTGAGAAGGCCTTTGACAGCGTCGACCGAGAAGTAATTTGGAAACCGCTTCATTACTACGGAGTACCGCAAACCTTTATCAGCCTCATTCAACAACTATATGAAGATGCCACATGCCAAGTAATTCACAATGGGAAGCTCAGTGATACTTTTGAAGTGAAGACAGGAGGGAAACCAGGTTGCCTACTATCCCCCATGATATTCCTGATTGTGGTCTACTGGATCATGCAACAAACAGTGAGGAGCGAGAAGAGAGGGATACGCTGGCTGGACCGCGGAAAAGAACCTAGAAGACTAGGATTTCGCCGATGACTTGTGCCTGATGTCACACAAACTTGAAGATCTACAGGTAAAAACTAACAAGTTGGCAGAAGAGGCGAGGCAGCAAAGACGGGACTTAAGGTGAATATAGAGAAGACAGAGGTGATGAAGATACCGCACCAACAACTCCAACAACAACAACAAACTCCAGACACCATCAATGGGAGCAACTTAAAGGAAGTAACTTCCTTCACCTATCTAGGAAGCACTGTTTTAGCTACAGGTAGCACAGACGAGGATGTCAAAGTCAGCCACGATCGCAAAGACAGCAAGACAGGCATTCATTAGCCTGAAACCAGTGTGGAGATCTTCTGCACTGCACTCAGCATATGGAACAAGATCCGGATTTTCAACGCCAATCCAGTCAAGTCAATGCTTCTGTATGGTTCAGAGACTTGGCGCATTACGAAAGGGATTTCCAACAAACTACAGACATTCATCAACAACTGCCCACGCTGTCTCGTTACTGAAGATCAGATGGCCAGAAAGAATAAGCAACAAGGAACTCTGACAACAAGCCAACCAAGAACCTATCACACAACAAATATACAGGAGGAAGTGGAGATGGATTGAGCATACACTGAGAATGCCGAGTGGGGATATCACGCGTCAGGCCCCTCTAGTGGAATCCATATGGGAAACGACAAGTTGCGCGTCGGAGGGTGACATGGAGGAGATCGTGCGAGGAGGAAATGAGAGCTTCTAGGCTGTCGTGGAACCAGGTTCAAAAGATCTCGGAGAACAGAGGTCACTGGAGACGTGCTACTGAAGCTCTCTGTTCCCTTAGGAACCCAAGGGACTGATAATAATTATATATATATATATATATATATATATATATATATATATATATATATATTGTATTTGATTAGCCAATCAATATTGCGCATGCGCAATCGACTTCCAAAGCTTGACTAATCTACCTATCTGACCTTTAAACTGCTTTCAATTCTCATTTGTTGAAATGCAGTACATAATATTGACATAACACACAAACATATCAACAAATAGTACAACTCTGTGAAAAAAAGATTAATATTTATCGACTATGCACAGCAATAAAAATAGTAGACAAAAAGGTATGAATAAAGATTAGTAAACTCATATGCTTTTCTATTATTATCTAAACAATGATGGAAACGGGTATTTTCTTTTTAAAATAATAAGGAAGACGCCCAAAATAAGTAATTTTATCATTTTTATATGTTCATATCACTGGAATCAGGTGTGTCTTTTGGGCGTTTACACTGTTATTATTGCTCACATCTGGATACATATGTGTTATAGAAAAAAAGAAAAAAATATGAATAAAAATATTTAATGGTAATGATGGATGTCTTAATGGGAAAGAAGAAGAATTCTGGTCGAGGATTACCAAGTGACGTTGTTGCAATAATCAAGCTGATAATGTTGAATGGATCTAGGTAACTAAAAGGAAGTCTTAGACCACTGGCTCTAAGTATCATTGGAAGCCCAAAACCAACATTGTGCCAATGGCTGGCAGTCGAACGGTCCATATTTCCTACTTCTGTCAGTTTACGATATTGCGTGAGTTACATCCAATGCCGTCATTGAGAAGTCGTCACCAGTGGAGTCAACCAAGTCGATCATAAGGACAACTAATCAGTGACGACATAGCATGTAAGCCATGCTATATCGTCAACTGACAGAAGTAGGAAATGTGGACCATTCGATTCCGACCCAGTGGCTCAATGGCAACCTTCTGGCCAAACACCCTGAAGGTTCCGAGTTCGGGCCCTGGAGTGGGGAGTCATTTGTGCACACTGCTGAGGAGTCCAATGATAGGACGAAATAGTTGCCTATTGCTCCTTTGTTTTCAATGGTTCTTCAACTGATATCAGTCCATGATGAATACTATGACTGACTAATATTATAGTTATCCCAGAGATCGATGAACCCTCTTGTCAGTTTTTCCAGCTGAATAGTTTCCCCTTCGAAACTACCTAACCAAGACTCTGGATTACGTGTGATCTATGACAAGAAAACGTGCACTACTGAATAATATGAGTTGGTTGGGAATACTTCATACTAATTCACGAATTTCCTAATCCTCACACCACAGATGAATAGCAAAGGAAATGAAGGCTAATGTGAGCCGCGTCATCCTTAGATATTCTGCAAAAAAATCAATAAATACTTTACTTTATTTCAGTTTGTTAAAATTAGGTGATTATATTGAATTATTTTGAAAAAAGGAGGCTCTGTGAGCATAATTAACCCTCAACATGATACATGAGAAAATTGTAATACTGAAAAGCAATGAATAGATAACTTTTGAAAGCTATCGTGATTTGCTAAGAATAAAACAAAAGTTACGCTCCAATGCGTTGTTTCAATGTTCAATAATGATTCAAACAATACATTCTTGATTATAAACTAGTCGAAATGGATATTTATATGAAATTAAACGCCAAATAAACTTCTCAGACAGCAACAGTATCAGTGTAGATGATAAAAGACAAATGATAAATATCAGGAGTATAATAAGGAACTTAAAAAGCATACATTGTAGTTCCAGGATTCTACAATTACAATTAAAAAATTTTCGAGGACGTGCGTTTCGTTTTATTTAGGACTCGTCAGCTGCAACCCAGTGAGTGATATCGTTCTCATTGAGACAACAGTCGTTGGAGTACAGTTACATCCAGCTGATGAGTCTAAAATAGCATGAAACGTGTGTCTTTGATTCCACTGATAGCGAACACTAAGTAAACTTCAACATGATGAATAACCAGGCAATATCGAGGGATCCATATAGCAACCCATACGCCAACAGAAGTCGATCAGTTCAAACTAGTAAAACAATAGGAAATTACAAGTGTGAATAAATAATAACCCGTCTAACTATGATGATTTGGTTGGTTGTGGCTAGCAGAAGAATCTTTGACGCGCGTTTCGTCCTATTTGGGACTCGTCAGCTGGGTGTACCTGCACCGCAGCGATGCTGTTCCCACTAAGACTCGAACCTCGTACCCATCGCTTCAAACGCCAAGGCGTTTTCCACTAAGCCACAGAGGAACAATGGCCACTTTTTGTACAACGGGTAGCAGTTATTACTACTTATTGGTATACCTGTAATTCTGCGTTGTTTTGTTGGATCGAATGGGCTCCTATGCGGACAATTCAATCCAACAAAAAACGGAGAATAACAAATATGTCAATAAATAGTAATAATTTGTCTAATTGTTGTCAATTCATAAGCAAATTGTTTTCACACTCTTACAATACTTCAAGAAATAGATTTCATTCTCCTAACCAGTGGAAAAACATATTTATCAAAAACTTCAAAAGACTATCACAGTATGGTTCATAGGTGACTGACCTCCATCTGATATAAATTCATTGAACAAACGGTTTCACCTGTTCACGTAATATCAGTAAACGCCTAATCTAAGACATAAACACTATCAGGTTAAACAACATTGATTTATCTATATGAGTAGTGTTTGTTTTGAAAATCATATCGATTTTCTATGACGATGAAATCAACTCCCAAATAAAAATAGGAAAACAATAGTTACACATATACACATTTATATTCTATAGAATCTAGTATGTATACTTCCTGTCTTACCTTGATTTACGGTGCCATTCAGACGCTTGCACCTCAAAGTCAGCATTCTGATTTTGTACAAAGCGAAACTGGTTCACATAACCTG
The DNA here is from genome assembly GCA_944470555.2 of Heterobilharzia americana. NCBI lineage: Eukaryota > Metazoa > Platyhelminthes > Trematoda > Strigeidida > Schistosomatidae > Heterobilharzia > Heterobilharzia americana. The sequence continues at coordinate 13,904,774 of OX104129.1, forward strand.
GTGGACAATCCTCCGGTGTATAGTCACCCAATTCAGCTAGGAACAATGAAAGTGGATGCATAGAATAAAAGATGAATAACATAGCAATACAAAAAAGAAAATATTCTTATCAGTCTAACATGACAAAGCTGCCATAGACTGAAGCATGCAGAATAATGTTAAGCAAAAGAGCTGAAATTTTTAGCTTTACCCATAGAAGTTGACTGGGAAGAGATAACTGTTGAGAAGTTCTGAATTCAAGAGCCAGGCATGTTCTCCAACAGGTATTCAGTCACATCTGAGAGCTATCTTAACATCAGTTGAAGAAAAAAGTATGTCAGCTTTCTATGTAGACAGACATATTCAATGAAAATACCCAGAGAAGACAGATTTCACATGATCGACTTTTCAATTTCGGGGATTGTAGGGATTTAGAGATTTTTCAGGTTGCTATTCATCAGGGACTGTCATCAGTTGGAGGAACGCTGGAAACCTGAGAGCACTGGACAGCTACTTCGTCGTAGTATAGGACTCTTCAGCACCGCGCACCTATGACCCAGCCACTGAACTACTGGATTCCGACCCAGTGGCTCAATGGCTACGTGCTGGCCATGGAACCTGAAGGTTCTGGGTTCTATCCCCGGAAGGTGGGGTTATGGGTGGGCACTGTTGAAGAGTTACATACAAGGACGAAACAACTGTGCAGTGCTCCTAGATTTCAAATGCTTCTCCAACTGATGTCAGTCCATGATGAATGCTAAATTGAAAAAAATGATCGGTTTTTAACAGTCCATTCAAAATTATTAGCAATGTTCACACACATATATATGTACAAAAATGTGCAATTTTACGACAATTGATTAATAAAACAATACACCTTGATTAGGATAAAAACTGAGTTGAGTCTTTTCAAAAAACGAAATATCAATCTTTAGCATCACTGTGTGCCTACGAGTGATCCAAACTACGCATAATGTAGTTTGCGTCTTCTAGATTGACGAAGGTACCTTCAATTTGAAGATTTCTTGCAAGCACTTTAAAACAATTGTTTCAGTAATCAGTTTAACACCTTCAATGAATTTTAAACACTACAGATTGACTGACTCCCTAGACATGGGACATTATTTAAAGATGATGAAATATTAGTAATTAACAAACAACATGACTTTACAGTCAGGGTGGGGGGGGGGTTTCCACATAACCAGAATCTTGCTTCAGAAGCAGGAGGCCATACTGAAAAGCGACTGAGTTTTCCATCAGGTCTTCACTCACCAGATCTTCTCGGTTCCTGAGATCGATACAAAACGTCACCTAAATAGATGCATATCCATGAAACTGGAGCACATCACAGGCCATGCTGCAGTGATAATGGAGCTATGACCCTAAACTCTACTTCTTCCCTCAACAACTACTTATATACACTTCCTACCACTGAATGTGACGTTCGTTCACCTACTGGTTTAATTCAGAACTTCTATGCATACGATTCTTGACTGTTCACATGTTGTCCCCTCGTGAATGGAAACTCATGGTTAGAGGGAAGTTGCTTCCTTATCATATGTTCACTTAGCTGACTGACTCATCATGTGACTTCCGAAGCAAACATGAGATATTGTCACAAGGATATATAGAAACTCAACACCATGTGACAATCAGAAGTATGCTGATCATCATTATTTTCAATTGTGGCAGTGCAAACTAACCGATTCAGTGAATAAAATGAAGTTGATTGAGAAAAATGTAGTGAAAAATATGAGAATGTCACCCAGTGCAAAAGAGATGAACACTGCATGCCATCAAAATGATACATCATCTTTGCAAATGTAATTATTACTGGTGGCAAATGTTATCTTAGAAGTTCGGTAGTATGGTATGTGCACAGATATTCTGTTGTTATAAGGAGAGAAAATAGAGAACTATACAAACAAAGGTGTAACTAGTCATCAGATAATGTAGATTCATTTGATTTTCTGTATTCTCGAAAGTATTCAGCGCGCTTGTTTACTGAAGCTGATTCAGGCAGCCAACAGCACTAAGCAACCTAGTTACTTTGACTGGGTCTTTGTTGAATATGCGATACTTCTTTGTGTTATTTGCTTGATACCGAACGACTTTAAGCGTCGACTCCTTTTCTTCAGATTGACAATTCTGTCATGCATATCCACCAGTCGTTGTAACTAGTTCGCCATGATTGGAGCTGGATTTTACAACTTTCCTTCAAATAATTCCGTCTAATCAATAGACTTCAGTCAGTAGACACAGTTTGTTTCTAAGTGGAATCAATCGTGTTTTCTTTAATTTAGACTACTTTGGCTCCTTTCAATTTTGAGCCTTCAATGTACACATAAATAAAGCGAGATGAGCATCAGGTTAGGAATTTTCAGTAGTGTTTACTCAGGAACTCAGACAAAATGCAGTCCAGATCCACGAACAAGTCATGAACTGAGGTGTCTACAAACACAAAAGTGAACAGGATGCACACACATGATATTGGACTGCGATTGCACTACATCAGGAGTTGACAGAATTCACAGAAACTCAACCATAGAAGTTAACGCAGCTGACAGAAAGGAAGGCGTCAACTGGAGAACGAAACAGTAGTTATGTCAACTCCTCAAACGTGCCCGAATACGCACTGCTGAGGAATCTCAAACTACAAAGAAATACCTGCCTACTGCTCCTACGTAACCAGCAATCCTCCACCTGATGTCAGTTCATCGTGAAAAACACTTCCAAAAAACACATTCCTACAAATCACCAACTAAACCGGTATAATCATTATTCGTCAGACCGTTGATGAATATACCTCCAGTATTATCAACCTACTGGTCTCCTGAAGTTCATTCATAGAAAATCTTCTTCACCTAGTTACCGACACTTGTAATTAAACTGCACGCAACAGCATACATCAACCCCTGGAAAGCCACTATTTAGATTATTATTCACCCCATACACACACCATACACATACGTAATAATACTGAGTGAGTGAATGAGTATAGAGTGATGTCTTCTCTACTTAGTCAGGTAATTCACTCAACAAATAGTAATCGAGACAACTTATCTACCTGCTAGAACAAATGTCTACTCAGTCACATATGATGTTTCCCCATTTGCATAGAATAACATAACTATTTCCAATCCAATGATTGCTTGTTGTTTGAAAAACGGATAAAGTGGTAGAGCTAGGAGGTCAGAAACACACAAACACTCGCCATTTATGCATGCCTGAGACTTTCAGTGGTTGTCAACTGCCTGTTAACATCTGGATATATGTCACCCATAGTAGCAGACAGACAGGTATTTCACATCTCAGCTAGTTCACTCAATGATCGAACCCTCAAGAGTCATTGAAAATGCATATCTAGAGCTTCTCATGCCAACTAACTTAGAGCGGACTTATGTGTACTAAGGCGATCTGCTGTCAGCTTTCAACTGTTGTGATAAACTAGTTCGCTTAGGATCTTCACTGTTCTGATCACTTCATCTTCATTGTCTTCTCATTTAGGCGGGCAATCAATGCTAAATGTCTGCCTTAATCTGTTGATTCGTCCTCACTAAACTTTATTACGATTCATCCGCTAATCAGAACTTGTCTATTCATTGACTAACAGTATCTCACTTTTTCATGTTCCCCAGCGGACATGCTGCTGGTTGCGTAAGACGTTAACGAGAACTTTAGTGCTGGTATGACGTGTACTCATGATACTCCAACCTCATTTCAAATTGTATATATATTCCTAACTTCAACATGTCACTATTCTGTTCCGTTGTACTCACTGGCCAAATTACTTAAAATCATCTAAGGTGTTCTAAAATCCAACAGTAATTTCATGCTGTAAATGTTATAGATTGTCAGCATCTGAAGACAGTGAATGAACAAATAAAGTAGCTCCATATTATACCACTACAATACCTATTCATCTGCTTCTTCAGTTGATGAAAGGAAACGTCTGAGTGAAATTTAGTCTACAGGCTATTCACCTTTGAGTATACTTTCATTCCCTGTCTGAGTCTAAGTCTAAAGTCTGAGAAGAATTAATTGTACTCGAGATTTTCAACCTATGCCACATTCATTTCAGGAATTCTATAAAACTCACGACTATCACACAGTAAAATTTATTATTTGCCCCTTAAGTTCCTAGTGAAACATAGGGCTCTAGTAGCACGTCTCCAGTGACCTCTGTTCTCCGAAATCTTTTGAACCTGGTTCCACGACAGCCCAGAAGCTCTCATTTCCTCCTCGCACGATCTCCTCCATGTCACCCTCGGACGTCCAACTCGTCGCTTCCCATCGGGGTCCCACCCGAGGGCTTGACGCGTGATGTCCCCACTCGGCATTCTCAGTGTATACTCAATCCATCTCCACTTTCTCCTGCATATTTGTTGAATGATAGGTTCTTGGTTGGTTCGTTGCCAGAGTTCCTTGTTGCTTATTCTTGTTATTCCAGCCATCTGATCTTCAGTATCGAGCGTAGACAGCTATTCATGTGTGTCTGTAGTTTGTTGCAAACGCTTTTCTCTCACCATCACACAGAAGCACTGACTTGAAAGTCCGGATCTTGTTCACCCTTTATGCTGACGTCCTTATCTGTGCCACCTGTAGTTGAAACGATGCTGTCTAGGTAGGTGGAAGAGATTACTTCCTTTAGATTTCTCCTGTTGATGGTGATTGTTGCTTGTTGTTGGTTGGTATCTTCATCACCTCTGTCTTCTCTACGTTCACCTGAAAGAAGTCCTGTCTTCTCTGCCTCGCCTCTTCTACCAACTGGTTAGTTTTCCCCTGCAGATCTTCGAGTTTGTGTGGAATTAGACATTAATCATCACCGGCAAAATCCAAGTCTCTTAAGGTCTCTTTATCGGTCCAGCATATGCCCCTCTTCACGCTCCCCACATTTTGTCGTATGATCCAGTCGACCACAATTAGGAAGATCATCGGTGATAGTAGGCAACTTTGTCTTGTCTTACTCCTGTCTTCACTTCAAAGGCATCACTGAGCTTTTCATTGTGTTGTGAATTGCTTAGCATGTAGTATCCTCATCTGATGAAGATTTGCGGTACTAAAAGCGTAGTGTTGAAGCAGCTCCCTGCCAAATTACTTCTCTGTCAACGCTGTCGAAGGCCTTTGCAAAGTCAATGAAGTTGACGTGAAGAGGTAACTGCCATTCTATGCTCTGTTGTATTATGATGCGTAGAGTAGCTTTGCAATTTGATCTGCACATGACTTGTTCTTCCTGAAGCGAGCCAGCCAGCCTGTTCCGGTCGTAATTTCAAATCCCGAGCATTCTAAAGTCTCTTTGGGTTGTTGATGATGAGGTTCAATATTTTGCTTGCGGTAGACAGGAGTACGATTCCGAGCCAGTTCCTGCAAAGACTTAGGGCTCCCTTCTTTGGCAGTTTAACAAGGTAGTCCCACCCTGTAAAATTGGATTATTTAAACAAATTAGCAATCAGGTGACAATCACTGAAGATTTTAATTCCTCACACAAGTAAATGGCCTAAATTACGTCGGTCCAAAGTTTTGGCAGACAACGGGTTTACCAGAGGTTATAAAAATACCTTATTGATAACTATCAACAAGTAAACAGTGAAAATGATGAAGAATTTCACTCTTAACTTGTGGGATAAAAGCTTCAAAGAATGGTTTCAGGGGTTACAACAACTCGCCAAATGTAAAAACGTGGGACAATATTTACGGAGTGGTTATCGGTCAAGTGAACCATTTATTGTAGTATCTTTGATACATTTAAACTTAACTTTAACTTTAAGCTGATTGCCTAAAACTCTCATAGTTGAGTAACACAGTAAAGACGGGTGGAGAACTATAACACAAGCACACACACATACTTTTTTACGTGTTTTACACCATAACAAACAATCCCATGTTTAGTAAAAAGAGGAACTTAGTTTTCGGGATTGGCCTGAACTATTTTTAGCCTTAGTATTCTTCAGTTCCTCATGCTTCACTCTTATGCTTGTCACTATGATCAGACTATTGATTTCAACTGGTTAAATATTGATTTAACCCACTTTAAATGAACCATTTTCGGTCATTATACTGGTTGAAGAACATATCTGTTATTGACCTTAAATAGAGATTGATGAGGATAAAATTAACATTTTGTTCATTATACAACGCTAAAAGTCTCTACTTACTGTTGTAGATGAAAGTAGAGAGATGAGAATACTACGAACAGAAAGCAATCGCTGTTCACTAAGAATCACCCCCACCCCCTCTTCCAGATTTCAAGTTCATTTTGATGACTGGATTTTACACAAAAAGTGATGAGATCAGTTTACTCATATTAGGTTACCACTTGATGAATATCCTTCAAAGAAAAGTTGAATTAGGTGTACACAAGTGACCGTTTTGTCTGCATATTATTTAAGTTTAGCGCTAGATTATCACTAAATACACTGACATATTTAGTTGGCTAATGATAGGTCCAAAAAATTCGATTTTCGGGGATAGTTCTCCTTCGATCGTATCGACTCTTCACCATCGTCAATGTTAGATAAAGTACGCCAGGTATCCTATCTTAATCCTTCCAGTAGATATTACCGTGAACATCCCGCTCCTCCTTGAAAAAGTTCACTGAAAGAGTTGCTGCCAGTAGCCATACCAAGGAGTTCAAGTTGTTGATCATTCTTTGACAGGATCTCAGTTCTACTTGTATTTTACCGTGAAATCGTGCACGGAGTTCAATCACTCAATTTAGTGCATCGTGAACTAGATATTATCACAAAAATCTCTCGTCACATGTAAAACATTAGGAGTTACAACAGATTATTCCCCGAAGGAAAAACTAAATCAGACATAACATCTTGATGCTATTGCCTTGGTTTCGGCTATCAGCAGAATCCAAGACTTACGTTTCGTTCTCTTACTTTTGAAGCGATACACTATGTCAGGAAACACCTGAGAGTGACCAGATCCAGACATGATATCAGTACATGAAGTCAGTGACTACACTGCTCTGAACTTGTAGGCTTCCTGATTTGGTTCGATGAGACAAACGAAACCACTGGTTACAGATTCTAACCGCTACCGACCAGAATCTTTTCCAATGAAATACATGCGCGTTCACACTTTAGTTACGCCATACCACTTAATTCAAAACTCGTTATTTACGTTAACTCTTCATTTCTGTGTGTTAGTACTGTAGTCTATGAGTTTAGATTGCATTAGTTTGTATTGGCTTGTTGGCACTTACTAACAAGGTGTATCTGGAACCTCCAGGGAGCTGAGCAGCTGAACAGTTCAAAGTAGGACAAAACAAGCGTTCTGGATTCTACTGCTAGCCATTATTTATCACTAATATCAAAACAAAAGACAGTGGAAATATCGAGGCATCCGAGTAGGAGCCCTAATCATAACGGTCGCCGATCAATTCAATGAAATCAACGACGGAATCTTACAAGCTATAACATCAAAAATATACTTTACCCATTAAACAAGGAATGACTAACGTGAGTCAGCGACCCGGTGAGCAAAACTCTGGCATTCGAAGCGACTGGCCTTGGGTTCGAGTTTCAGTGATAACAACATCATTCACTGGGAGACAGGTACATCCGGTCGACGAGTCCCAAATAAGACGAAACGTCCTTCCCGAATTCTAACCATTATCCATCATTAATGTAGGAAATGATGTCCCTGCGAAATTTAAACCCACACCATTCAGTGCCGCAGCCAGAGACACTACCACTTAGCTACCGCTGTGCAGTGTAACTGCGATGAGAGGTGACTAAATAAGAATCGATAATCTTCTCCACCTCACTTAAACACCAACCTAACCAATATTTCTCATTTCACTAAACGCAGTAATAATAAGCAACTGTGTATTTACATCCATGTATTTTAGATCTAATTTGGTAAGGCAGACGACTGACTGACATATCAACGTAGAACCTAGCACATAGACTCAAATTGCCACACTTCGCAGAAGTATGCGGTGATCAGGTGGATAGAAAAAGAGCGATATCAAAGCGGACAAAGCTTTGTGAGACAATGAACAAACCAAAGATAATGGTTAGTGCGAATTTCCAGGCTTTATAAGATGTTTAGTGAATCCATCTATACCGTTGTGACTGACTTTCAGCCATATCACCAGGAGTGCTTAATCATTGATTCCTATCGGCTCGGGGACCCCAACCCAACAGTCTACATCTCCCCTACACAACTCAGACCAAAAGTCAGAGACTTCATCGACTGGTTTCAAGTCTTGGCCTGGCTATCCTCAACCCTTTTCCAACCTAATCTAACTTCCCCAACTAGCATGCCATATCGAGGTAGGCGATGGCTTTGGATGCGCGATAAATGTCTAAGCAACCTCAGTCGACTAAGCTTCACAACCTCATGAATCGACTTGCCTTCCTTGCTTAGTTTTCTTCCCCTGACTGACCTTAACATTGCTCACACGGTGATTCTAACGAACCCGATCAATGCTATGAAGATATCCATGATAAGATGATGTGACAAACGGAAAATTAGGTTTAACCCAGTGGCGAATGTCCGCTATGATTTTTGATAATTACCAAAATCATTAAATTTTTATCTGCTTAGCCCAATTAGACTGTCTGTTCAATAGTCAGAAAACAAGAAGGCCAATCAGAACTTCCTGAAAACTGACTGGCTAAACGTCAGCGGTGAATCAGCAGGTTTCTTGTAACTTAAGTTAGCATAACCACTTACCAACAGTGCAAAACAGCTGACTTTAAATTTCATACATTTTTCAACAAACACATCTTATTACTAACTTAATCAAGTTGGCAATTAATGACGCAATTTTCAAGGTCATTCCACAGACAACGTTTAGATGAAGACAACTAATCGTCATCTACTCTTAGTTTCGATAGACAAACCTTACAGATCATGAATAATTATAATTCATCTGACTGGTAAACGTATTGCCTTCATAAAAGTCAACATACATTTACTCACTGAATTATTTTCCAAAGGGACTTGTACATACACAGATCGGAGCCACAGTGCACCGTTGGTGTCTAAAAATAGCCTAAACTTGTAGAAAAATTTCACAAAATACAACTTGCTGTTAGCAAATAAAAGTTGAGTCATAATGAGGAAACTAAAACAGGAACTATTTCACATGTACAATCGATGCCCTTAATGATGGTTGCGCTTATCACTGTTATTGTCCATATCAATTTACTGACTGCAACGGTTATCGTGTGCTCTCTCTCTCTCTCTCTCTCTCACACACACACACACACACAACTATTCTAGTTATATGAATTCTTTTATTAGGTGCATACGGAAAGTATTACGTAAAATGAAGTCTATTGGCATAATGATAGACTGTAAAACTGATATTCGGCGAGAGTATGGTGTATTCATCAAAAATGTCGTGTACTTAAATGATAAACGTATCACCACCCTTGTCGTCTTTCATAGATCCAATTCACATTTTAGTTTTTGAAAAAAGCATATCAAAACCACAAATGGGTGGTTCAAATTTCTCAAGAAAAATAACAGACATACACTTATGTCATTAGTTGAATTATGTACACAGATAGATATTCTCAGGAAATCAATAAATGTAAAATCACTATTCACGTGAATTGATATTCTTTTTTCTTTTAAATCGATCAGATTACGTTTTGATTTTAGCAAATTTATGTCAAGTTAGTTAAGTAAGATCAGATGTGATTCTCTTCTCATGATGAAATATCGTAGAAAGAAACCAGCAACAACAACAAAGGACTGTTCTTTTCTAGTAATCCAAGGTTATTAAGTATATACGTCTGTATGGCTACTTTTCAAAGTGAATATCATAAGAACTCTTCTACCAGATATTGAAATATTGTCTATGTAAAAAGAAACTGTTTCTTATAGTACCCAAAAAGTCAATTTATTTATTTATATAAACTTACATTGGAGAGCTAATCCAGCTAGTTGAACTGAAATTGATCGTGAAACCGGAAGACGACCATCTAGAATATCTTTACGTACTTGTAAAAAGAACTGGTATCTAAGGATAAGGAGAAAACGTCAAACAGGAAAATGTTGGAAACCTTATAAATACACTTGAGGAAACTAATAGATATTTTTCAAGTTGGTATTCACTATGGACCAACATCAGTTGGGGGAAAATTGGAAACCTGGGAACACTGGATAGCTGTTTCGTCGTAGTACGGGACTTCTCAGCAGTGTGCACCCATGATCCTACCCTCCAGGGACCGAACTCAGGACCTTCAGGTTCCGTGGCCACCACGTTACCGTTGAGGCATTGGGTTAGAATCTAATAGTCGATATTTTTAACTTCTGTCCACTCTACAAAGTTGCTGAATTAAAGCAGTTCACGATGTCATCCCACTCGTATAGTGAGACTCCATGGAGGTGTAACGTTATGTGATATTATCACATACGGAAACGAATCCTCAAATTGCTGTGCGTGTGTGTTTGAGGTGTTCATTTTTCTCACTGCATCATCAACTGATGTAATAAAGAGACATCATTGTCATTTATACTGGATGATGATTGAAGGTGGAATGGAAATTCGAACCACGGTCGGATTCAAACCAGCGACCACCACGGCTATCTCAGATAGTCAAAATGATAATCAGTATGGTGCTCTCCCTGTTTCTAATCCAGTTAGACGTGAATCGGAATGAGTTCTGACAGGGTAACCAGAGTCAGTACGGTCAAGCGGTAGTAACGCGTCAAAAATTCACATGGTAGTCGGTCAAAACTCCGTTTGTGATTGAATTGAAGTAAAAATTTGGTCAGCAGTCGGACCCCATAGGTCAGTTGGTTGAGTATCGGGCCGGGAATTTGGTAGTCGCTGGTTCGAACCCGGTCCCAGCCCAAATTTCCACTTCACCTTCAATCACTACCCAGTAGAAATACTAGTCCTCCAAACCGTATCTGTTATCTCAGATAGTCAAAATGATAGCCATCGTCATTATAGAAAAATTATCTCCTTAGGAAGAAGCTTTTTGAGATTAACTTCAGGAAAAAACCGAAAATGATAAAATCGAAAGAGAACAGCAATTTCTTATTGAGACATCAAAGTGAGTTCCACCGCAGAGGTATACACCGTCAAATGGGAAAAGGTGTGAACAACTGAGGAGAATGATATTCACTTCGCCATTAACTGTGATGAAACTTTGGGATGGCTCCAGTCAACCGCCGTCTTCTAATTTAGATACTTAACAATAGTGGTTCAGCTAATCAACTAACCGCATTTAGGAATCTATAACAGCACAATTTCACAAAACTTCCACCTTTCTACTTCTTTTTAGAGAAAGAAAAACGTACGGGCAGTTTATAAATCCCGAAGTACTGGGAATTTAAACGCTTTATCTGATACAAGGACTGAGTTTGCGTCTAGAACAAGTAGAAAAACAATCGAATCCAATCGACGAACAACAGCATGCAGTGTAGATTTAGTGATATTGAACACCCTGTCTCGTGTGTGCATGTTTGAGCCTGGATTTCATACCTACTGGGGTTCATCAAAAAGACATATATGCAAGCTTAAGAAACGTTACGTTCGTGAAGAGACTTGAACCTGTGTCACTTACTTGAAACCCTAAAGACCCTGATACTAACACTCAAGTAACCACTGATCGCTGGATTATTTTTCAGAATTCGTTTACAAAAAGCAGTTTAAAACAAATAGTAAGTAGTAAAATGGCGGAGAAAAGTGATAAACAATAAAAAGGTCAGAGGTCAGGTAGAGGAAAGGCCAACAATGTCACAGAAATCAGAGAAAACAGCCGATCACAGACCTTGAATCACTCAGGGAGAGATACTGATAGCTCACTTCAAATCAAAGTTAGTGCTAATAATGTTACCTAGAAAAGCTTCGGGAATAAACCACTCAGCTCAGACAACACAACACAACGACATAATATGGCGACTTGGAAAACAGTGGTTGCTCATTCTTATTTGTAAAAAAGTCATAGTATAGCTTCCGTTTCAGGAGCACTTCAGTATATTGAAAGTTGACTATTTCTCACATACAAGGAAATAAAGCTTGTTAACAACGATGACCAGTTATGGTGTTGTAAGAAACGACGAAGACTGAGGGGCAGGACAGAATGTTTCTTATAACATCTTGTACAGTGTTGATGAAATATTATTCACCTTGCATTAAAATAGTCATTTGCATAATGTGTTTCATTTCCTCTTCTGCTTCTATCTCGACTTGCTCTTGTGTTTCTCTGGGTGGAATATTTACTCATCACCGGTAATTCCCTATGATTTCTGCCAACGTCTCAACATATACTACTTATATCCATTCTTATCAGTAGCACCCACTATAGTAACACTAAGGTATGTAGTATTACTCATTACTTTACTGTCATCTAAAACTTTCCGAAAGCATATACATGGATCACCATTTCTACGCATACATTATAGGTTGTTACCCGAGTCGTAGTGAATTGTGATGAAGAGTGATTCCTGAAATGACCTAATTACACATAAAGATCATTGGGCAAGACTTGTATGCCATCCTTAGGAGACGATTAGGACAACTGTGAACGAGGTAGTGTTCTTTATAGGCTAAGAAAAATCTTAGTTATCGTATCTGAGAATACAGTGAATGAGAACTGAAGGAAAAAAATACATTAAACTATTTTGAGGGACGTTGGAGTTTTTGGGGAATGTTTTAAAGATTTCGAAGTTGGAGCTGTAGACGAACCCCAAAATATCGGCCCCGAATTCAGCATGCAAATACTTATTATGAGTAGATCAACACTCTTCACTAGACCGAAGAACAAATCCACCCAATGAATGCATACTCTCAGAATTTTAACAGTCACTGCTAAAAAAAGCCTAAACTCTTAAATATTAACTTACACAACGAAGCTCCTCAACGATGACTACTTCGACTCTAACTGTATAAGCTCAGGCGTGAAATGTAGATTCACAATTTATTTCCTGCATCAATAATTCCTTTCCTAATTGAAACTCTGCATCAACTGACCTACTGTTTGAGGAAAAAAATTTGCAAGTTATTCTCCAGGGATTTGTAGGCTCAAGGAAGACAAGCAAGTTTAACGTTGCTAACCAATCAATGACAATAAAACTTGAACATATGAAGAATACCGACCAACTTTTATAAGACAGATAGACAGATATATGAATATAGAACCCGGCACAGAAGCCTGTCACTTCAAGTTACTTCATTTACGCCTTTATTCCTCCTTGTAACAAAATAAAGTTATCCGTTTTGGTGACTAGCAGCGAAACCCAGGACTCGCTTCTCGTCCTATTTGGAACTCCCTGTGAATAATGCTTTGGCGTTCTGAACGATGAATACTGGGTTAAAGTTTCAGTGGGAACAAAATCACTCACTGTCACAGTAAAGGTATTTATAGACTCTTAGACAACTTTAGATCATACAACCTTGTTTGCCATTGTAACCAACCAAAGTTTTTATTGAGGTAGAGCTATACGTGAATTAGGATGGATAACGTTAGTCAATTACCTTCAAATGATCAATTCTATACTTGAATAAATGAGGTACAAAATCCAACTGTACATCAGGTTTTAAATCCATGTCAATCGTCACCATCAAGGATTTCATTCGACTCATAATATGAATCAACAGTCTGTTACTTCTTGTTCACGATAAAATTGACGGCTGAGTATAAGGCTTAGTGATTAGAGTGAAACTTAGACATGATTACCTGTTTATTGGAGTTTATAGCCCAATCAGTCAGTAGATTATGAAGTTGATAATCTTTAAGTTGATTGTTCGAGTCCCGTTGCAGCTTTAAATCCACTTCAACTTGGATCATATTCCCTGTGAATTAACTGCTCTTTTTTTTTAAAAAAAAAAGATGTACTGATTTCTTATTTCAAGTCATAAGAAGGTCTATTCATGATTAGAAGTATCACTGGATGAACACTCAACAAGATCCACGGATTCAACCAATCTACACGACAAGAATTATTTATAAAGTAAAATGATAATACTTTTGAAATGCATAAACCGCACTGGCTTTTTGTAGCAAGCTCATTTCACTTGATAACCCACTTTCAAACAATGCGTCACGACTTCAACCACCCTAATATACCTATCGAGGTCTTGGCAACCTGGTGGTATAGTTGACCTTCACACAAAATAGACCTACTGGACCAACGTCCAATATCTTGACCAAGTGGTGAAAGGAGTCTGGTAGGTCGATGTATTACATCAAGTCACAATGGCAAGTCTACCAAAGTGTAAGTATGTGAATAAGACGATAAAATAAACCATTTAATTGAAATTAACACCAACATATACTCTATTATCTTTAATACTCATCATAGGGATTTATAAACATAAATGAACTGTAAGTATTCATACATTCGTATTCAACATAAATTCCTTACTAAGACCTAATATCTGTTCCAGATCAACTAAATTATACAAAAGTCAAGTCAATATCACAGCTATTGGAGTGATTGACAGTCGTATTTTGCAAATCCATACGGACCGAACAACTAGTAGCTAAATCTGTGGAATATTGAACCGAATTATACAGAATGACTTCCAGTCAACTCTTCTGCATGCTTAGTCAGCATCCTACTGACTGTCAGTTCATCAAAATCGCTTGAAAAGGTATGTCTTATTTTCCGTTTACTTAAGTGAGTGTAGAAGTAGGCGAAAAGAGTGCACAGTATGCATTTTCAGTCATTATCTTCGTGTGAAAAAGACAGCTAAAATCAACGTAGACTATTGTACAATTGTACATCGGTTCAAGTTGTTACAACTAATGGTAGCATGCAAAGAACAACCATGTAGAAAAAGAATGATATCAAAGTGAACTAAAATGTATAGCAGGACTGATGAAAGTGTTCAAACTTTGGAAGACGTCAAAGAGTAAATAAATCTATGCAAGTGTGGCCGATTTTCAGCTGTCACAAAAAGTTTCCAGCTAGTTATACTTATTATCTCGAGAACACTAGTCAAATGTTCTGCCATTCCTGAAATGGCTCAGGTCGATAGCCACAGTCTTCATGAACTAGTGTCACGTCTGATCTGGTCACTGTAAGCCTTCTCCCAAAGCACTGCATAGACTGATATGCACACCACATGTCCAAGCTCGTTAGTCAATGAAAGTTCACAACCTTAGCAACTGACATCAATGGGTAGAAGGCTTTGTACCTACGTTTCATAGTTGTCAACACTTGTATATCAATCAGCAAAGGATATATGCCAGTATGAGAGAATTTGTAGTTTCTAGTGGACTCAAAATCGAGAAAGCACGTAGCATATAGCCAGGGCTTATCTACTTTCGACATGTAATATTTAATCTTGAGATGGTCCGCTCTCACTATACTCAAACATTTTATAAAAAAGAATTTCATGATTGACATAAGCAATACGATTCTGACTGCCGCTATTATCATTCCTACAGTAACTATTATAAGTAGTATTGTTGAAATTTGAATAAATAACCGGTCTATAGACTGGATGCCTTTATATGGCCTGATTATTCATTATGTCATATTCGCTTGGTGGTTGCTGGTAATGAAACCCAGTACGCGCGTTTCGTACTATTCTGCATTCACCAGCCGGATCACTTTTTTTAAAAGACAGTTTGAATTTGTAATTTTTTTCTCTGGATTCATCAATTTGTTACTCGTCGATGCAAAAAATGACCATTTTTCTAAGTTGTTGAGAATCCATAGAATATTTAAAGTTATTTCTCCAGGTCAACAGAAACTAACTTATTCGTTTCATCCATATGAACACGAATAAAATACGTAGTCTAGATAACAAACATTACTGCTTAGACTATATGTGAGCAAGCTGACAACGCTTTTGAGCTAAAGGTGTTAAGTTCTAACGCTCAATAAGAACACCAGACGAAAAGTCGAAAATCGGATGACATGTGCACTCAGAACTGCACTGTCAGATAATACGTTATCACTGTTTCATCCAATTGCAGACTTATCAATAAGAAAAAACTCGGTCATTTTATACTAAAAATTTAGTGGTTGCTTCATAAACAACTAGGACTATTATAACTTACCTGGTGTTGGGCTAGCATTGAAATCTAGTCAGCGCGTTTCGTCTTATTCTGGAGTCGTCAGCTGGATACGCTTGCAAACCCAGTGTGTGTGATCGTGTCCCCCCCCCTCCCCTCGGAATCGCAAACTCCACACTCATCGCCTCAAATGTTAAGGCGTTATCCGCTAGGCCTTCAAGACCACCTCTTATGCAAAGGGTATTAATTGTTAATGTCTGTAATTCCTCATCCTGAATTCTATTACTAGCCACCACCAGGTAAATTATAACCAAAGACATTTTGTTCGAAAGTTTGTATATGTGTATGCCGACTAACAGACTTTAGAAACATAGTTTTAATCAATTTGAACCGAAGAAATGGTTAAAATGATGGATTTTAAAGGCTATATTGCTAACTGATCACCACAGATTTCAGTTTATACGGGTTTTATAGAACAACCAGGATAGATTATTACTAAAAAGTAATACTTGCAATACGATTATGAGCTTAGGTAACTAGCAATTTAACTTACACAGCCTCAGTGTCGTTGACTTAAATGCAATATCTTATAGGCAGGAATACGTTTAAAACTGACAGATGTTGTGTTATTCGGTTCACATTATCAACTAATAATTTCGGTATTGACTGAATTACTTGAGTAATTCTGACTTTCTAATTATATGCATTCATTCATAAGATAAAAGAGGATTACAAGCTTTCCATGTTAGATTTGCTCAGTGCAACTTCAAGAAATACAACACAGATTCAACAATTAGAACTCTTTTCTATTAGGTATATATGCTTGAGATGTTGACTCGTTAAGGTGACGAGTCAAAGAATGCATATTTTCACAATAACATATTATCATCGATGACATTGGATGATAATCGCACTACATGATAAATGAACAGGGTTGGTGAAAAAGTGGGACATTGGGTTTCAAGTCATGGACTGAACAATAAATTGCATACCACGAGAACTGACCGTTCTGAGTTTGACCTTCTCATAAGGTCGCTGGCCGATACTCCGGAGGAGTCTAAGCCAAAATAACTGTCAAATGCTCCCGTGTTTTCAATGATTCTAAAGTTGATTTCAACTTCTTTGGAAATAACCTTACTACGAAATAAACATTCTTATGCATGAATGTTTCGGCTGCCACACAATTTACTGAGATTTAAGAAGTTTTTACCATTTGTTTATATGCTTGAAATTCTCCGCTGTTTTACTAGAGGTCTAACAATTCGATCCGGTAAAATAACGGAGAATTACAAGCATATTAACGAGTATTAATAACTAATACTAGTTGTACAAGAGGTGGTTATCTTGCCTCAGTGGCCTAGTGGGTAGCGCTTTGGTGTTTGATTAAGCCATGGGTACGAGGTTCGAGTCTCCACGGGATACAGGCATACCCATCCAACGAGTCACAAATAGGACGTAACGCGCATCCTAGATTCCTGTGCCAGCCACAACCAAGTAATTTACGAAGTTCGCTGACCAGCTAACATTTATTGGTTCCCACGATGACCTCAACCTATATATGAATCGTTTGACAGACTAATAAAAAGTTAATTCTAACGGCAACCCTCCATAAGTCCTGACACAGTTGCATAAATTCGAGTAGAGAACTTGGATTACCTTTTTATACTAGCTCTGTACTCCCATCATAGTCGTACACTACTATAACACCTCATGGTTGACAAAGTCAAATGCTACCTTCAGGTGAAGAAATACGGTAAGTGTCGGCCGCCAGTAGGTATACCTGTGTTCCACAACCTATCGGAGGGTAAAAATGTAATCGATGTACGCTCGTCCAGGTCTGAAATCTGCTATTTTTCTCCAGTTTGCTGTTCTCGAGCTCCAATTAGGCGTCGGAATGCATCAGTCAATACTGCAGTCACAGATGTAAGTAAGCAGCAGTGCTATAACCTTCTCCAACTTTAACCATGAATACTGCCTTACACCGACGTTCATTAGTATATGTCTTTTTGTGCATACATACCTGGTTCCGATGTTCTTTCTTAAATGCGATCAACAATTTTTCATCAAATAACGACCCATATTTCTCTATATCAGAAGTGAAACTTATCCACCAGCTAAAAAGCCTTATCTTATGAAAAGTTTACCAGTAATTGTATAAAATGCTTCTTCTGCATCACATGACTGTTCCCTTATTCCAAGTCAAAATGAGATTAAAACTACCATTAAACTGACTTGACAAATTATATTGTATTATATATATGCAAAAGTGAGTTTAAAAACGCAGAAGAGAATTTATTTTAAAAGTACTGAATTAATGTACATGTTTAATCTTACAAAGTGTTTGGGGAATTATGTTAACAAATTATGTGCAGCTTTCAAATCATCTGATGCACATGCGTAATATACATATGTCTACTTAGACATACTAAAAATGAATAATACTGCATAAAATTAGATTGATGTTTACTTTTCTAGTGTAATAACAATAAAGCTTTATATGGTGTTGATGCAGTCGATTCCTTAGCTTAGAAGAAAACACCAAGAAATGTTTAATTATCACCAAAAACCTTAGAAATGAGGGAATATCGACTGCCATAGTAGAGATTTACTACCACTAAGTTCAATCACAATGTGACTATCTCTAGAGGAGTCCCGTTATTCAAGGAGTTTTTTAATGTAACTACCTGAACATTTTTCATCTCAATGAAATGATCTAAACATACCAGCTGGTAGTTACAAGAGGTTATTAGTTAATTTCTTTTAGCTTAAATATTTCTATTGTGATAATTAGAAGGGAAACAACGAACATCTTTTAAATACGTAAATTAGTTTTGAAAATTTTAAAGCCCTCTTCTAGCCAACAAGTTGATGGCGAAATTGGAATCCTGACATTCTTCTCGATACATTCAATAGTGTTCATCCAGAAATCAAGTTCACAGGTGAGAGGAAGATGGATGTCTGCTATTTCCGGATGTCTGGTTATCAAAACGAACAGATGGAAATGTCAGACGCCGATGCATACGTCGAAACAACCGTTACTTTTGATGGACCAGATAAGAAGGAAGATTGAATGAGATATTGATTAGTGACTACACTTCGAAAACCGAAAACGAATTGATGTACTATTCCTTTTTAACGAGAAAATGAAGAGGCTTATCTCTTGAATGTTTTGTATATATTTGCTACAAGCATATCCACACACACTTGTTTCTAATCACAGTAAAATATCAGCAGACTCAGAATTAAAATCAAATGTAAATTACTGAAACATTCTAGAAATATTGGTATCCAAAAAAGGGAACAAGCATTTAGTATTTTACTGGAACAATCAACGAAATCATCTGTGAACAGGATACTTGATCTATCTATAATTTACGCAGTAAAAACAAGTGTGTCTGCAAAAAGTATCAGTATTAGGACACTCTCGATAAGATGGAAGTTCTCAAAAGTTCACTACTTAACTTGTTGAACAAATAACAGACTCATCACAGCCCAGTTACTTTATATCATATACTGTTCGAAAAACTAACCAGATATGATGAGACCAGTCATCTAGGTGTCAAAAAAACACAGACTGATTCAAATGGAATGCACTAACAGCTGAAATGGAACCCATCAGATAACAGCCAATCGGAATTAAGGTCTACAGAAGTTAACAAAGACCTATTTGTCAGTAAATGCTAAAAGTCGGTGTTGATTACACTAAGTATATAATCAATAAAGTTTTAAATAACCATCCCAACAGAGATTATTTCCTAGTGAATAACACTCACTTATGAACAAAAAGGTTTCACCTGCAAGAAATACATCGTATACACTCGAGGATCATAGGACTACAAACTGTTTGTATTGTTAAAGTTAATTGGAGAAAACTGACCAGCAGAAGGAGTCATGTGACCTCATATGTCAAAACGCGCATCACTTATTCACTTCAGGTTCAGTTCAGCTTTTTGATCACTTTCGTGTTGAGAAAAAAGTCGATCACACAATTCAAACCACTGTCACTTGTTCTATCATAAGTGTTGATTCAGCTCTGTAACTGTTATCATACAGAAAATTGATGAACAGAATTTATTCAACACATAGGAGTGAACAACACTGATTACTCTCCAGTAACGGTCAAATGTATCTAATCTAGTCTAGACGATTATCACCCATGACTAGAATTAGCCCAGTGTTGGTGTTTCCAACACTGCAGTACTCGATGAGGCTGGTTCTCTCCTCTGAGATAGCCATTCTCCTCTCGAAGTTCCACCAGGTAAGCTTTGTTGATACGTGCAACCAACAATTATTACACTTAGATTCAGTACCTACTGCCTAGAACTCTATCCAACATCAGACTAGTGAGTGTGCCTAGTCTTGGAAACAAATCCAATGAACAGTGAAGAAAATGAGACTTTTTCCTTCTGTTATAAAACGAATCAGTCATACAGTTGACATTTTGTCCAAATCTGATAAACAATGGTAATATCAGATTACTTTATTCCTCCTACAACATTGAGTGTCAAATCTTTTGCATGCATTTCATATACCATTCAGCTAGTTATTTTGTCAAATAAGTAATATAATATCAATGTATAAGAAACCCATTAAATCACTTTCATCAATACATATAACATCAGACAATCACACGATAAATAGCATAATTTTGAGGTAGTATTCACCGTAGACTGACATCAACTGGATAATCAGCGAAATCTTAGAAGCACTGGACACCAGTTTCATCCTAGCATGGGACTCCTCAGCAGTACGCACACACGATCCGGCTGGAGATCGAACGCAGGACCTAAAGGTTTTACGGAGAAGACGTTAACCATCCAGCCACTGCGTCAGAGTTCAGTGGTTCACAGTTTCTGACTTCTGTCAATTCGCTATGTAGCGCAATTATCGCCCAAGGTCCTCAGTTGTCATCCGCTTCCCTTCCTACTTGGAAGAGTCATCAGTGCGTACACTGGAGTTCTGTACTAGGACAAAATAGCCGTTCAATGCTCCCAGGTTTTAAATGGTTCCCCAACTGACGTCAGCTCACGATAATTGTTGCCTCAAAATTAAAAAACACCGTTCACCGTTCACCTTAAAAACATCATAACAACAATTCCACACAAAATGACAACTGATGAAATAGATGCCAACAATAAATTATTGATGAGACTGTAGTCTATTTGACGGCTAGCAGTGGAAATCAGGGCTCGTATTTCGTCCCATTTGAGATCCTTCAGCTAGATGTGCCTGCACTCTAGTGAATGATATTGTTCCCACTGAGACTTGAACACAGTACCCGTCACAACACCAAACGCCAAAGTGTTATCGACTAGATCACTAGGCAAGAAATCTCTATAAACCTAAAACTATATTTCTGTAGAGGGTTCATTAGTAACACGCTTGAAGATGGAAATCCCGAAGTTCTGATGAGAAGCCGTGACCTGTGGGGTCAACCAGTCGAAATTGAAGCGGATGCCAACTGAAGACCTTGGTGGATAGTCACGTTATGCAGAGAATTAACGACGGTGGGAAACCGTTGACCAGCGTCTGAATAGTTAACGCGCTCATCGTGAAACCTGAAGGTGATGAGTTTTACAGGTCTTTACTTCTAAGGAGTCCTATTCTAGGACGAAACACCTGTTCAGTGCCTCTAGGTTTTTATTCGTTCTCCAACTGCTGTCAATTCATGATGAATACTACCTTAATAAATAAGGCACTAAGTGGTATCCTGCTGATGAAAACACAACTAATCGCAATAAACAAACCGTTTTACCTAGCATCAACTACTCAAAACCAACAGACACAAGACATCTGTACTCCCATCAAAGACTGTGTGTTACCATAATCCAGCCTATACATTTTACAGGATTACATGTAAAACGTTTGGGTCATTGTTTTATGCATTTGTGCATTTGTCATATTGTTCACATTCCTAATAAATGTGAAATCTTATATTTTGCTGCAGAAACTAAAAGCATATAAGGAAAGGCTAGTTTTGCCTTAGCTTAACGTTTGAGCACGCAAAAAAACAAAAGCATACTTCTGAAGTTTAACAGTGTCTAAAAAGATCTTGAAGCCAAATACAGTGTACAATAAGCACTATCATTGCCTATGTACCCGAAATGCACTATTGAACTTTTGAAAGCCTTCTCAGTTGAACTAGGTGTTATAAAGCGTGTTTGTAATGGTGCAGGGGGGTTAAAGTTTCACTTCTTCGGCAGCGTTTGTATTTTACTAGCTTAATCATACCTAGGTATGTACTTTCTTGAATATTCAGCTGTGAAGTCAATAGGATTTCATTCTAGTTGGTTGGAGGTAATTGGGAGAAAGCCCTGATTAACCTAGGTTTCGTGCTTGTTGGTGCTCGTCAGCGCAGACTATCTGCAACTTCAAGAGAACTGATATCCCCTATGAGATTCGAATTTGAATCACCCAATGTTGTAGTCAGCGACGTTACCATTCAGTTATTCAAGCTCTTTTGTTTTCTGTTAGAAACCAGTCAAACAATATCAAAAAGTATGATCTCCGACACAAACATTTCAGCAAATAACAAAGGAAACTACTGAATAACAGTGGCCTTCGAGCTTCACAACCATTCCATCAGTCATTCATTTACTACTACTTCTATTGCCAGTATCTGGTATGTTGCCATGTAAGTTGTCTCTAACGTACTACATACTAGTCAAAGAAATATCCAACTTTTCTCATCTGGATACACGGTCGCTGGTTCGAACCCGGCCGCGGTCCGGATTTTCATCCCACCTTCAATCATCATCCAGTATAAACAAACGAACAAAACAGCACACTTGCTATACATTCAAGCCAATCGAAAACACCCAACTGGAATCGACTGAATTCACTAATGCATATATGAATTAATAGTTAATTATATCGTTAGTTGCGATACAGTTCACGTATATATTGATCTAAAGATAAGCAAATAAGCACAAAACAGAAATGAAACTACAACACTCTCGATAATATATTCATACATATGTCTGAGCATGTGTGTGACTCCTCAAGACCTTTATCTCCAGAATGTTATTAAAACAAAATATTATGTGATCCCCAAGTGTTGCATATGCATAATCAGCCAAGTAAACAGTGAATAGGTGATAAAAACGTTTTGATAACTGAAATACAACAAAATAATTCACTGTACGTGAAGCTTAGACTGTACTCAATCAAAAAAGACTGCGTTTAGTAAGTCCCTCTTCTAAAACCGGTAATACAACCTAGCAGTCTACGAGCGATGAGAACCTAACGCGTAAAAAGGTCTACTCTAATCGCTAGTCAGAACATCATCCACCACAATAATAGTACCACCGGCATACAAAGACAAGAAGAGAAAACGGACTGTTAACAGAGAGCTTTATTGTCGCAATAGTAGTCATAACAGTTGAGAGCGTTGCTGAATATATACATTCTAAACGACCTTGACAAACATTAAACTCACCGATAAGAGTTCAACTTTCGGAAAGAGTGGGAAAAACAAAAGCTAGTAACGGCACTAAGAGGCAAATACTTAACTAGCTGCCTATTGCACTACCTCGACTAATCCTTATCCAATGTAAAGACTTTATGAAATAAAAATCGGGTTCACAGCGGGATTTGAACTAATGGTGTCTGTGTTACTCATCAAGAGCATTATCAACTTTGAAATGCAAGACTCAGTGTTATATGAATAAATAAAAGGCCAACGTCTTTTCATAATCATCATTACACCAACCATTGAGTTGAATTTTCTCGAACAATCCTGAATACAGAAGAACTAAAAATGAAAGTGTGACCGGGTCAACAGATGGGTCTCATATTTCAGTTAGTAGAGTACCGATTCAGAAACAGACAGGAGAAAAAATCAGCGTGTTGCATATGACTGTAGGCTATGACCTTTGAATGCAGGTTAGTAGTAACCCCACATTTCTGAAATACTTTTGTGCATGAGGGACTAATGTGCCCTACACTCAAATATACGGTGACCTATAGAGTAATAGCAGACTTTTTGGAAGGGCATGACAAAACATATCAATAACCTAGAACAGCTTTCAAGTGTGGTTTGAGTTTAGTGGGAACAGCCGAGGGGATAGGAATCAGTAGGTAAGAACATTGTGGTACAAGCGCTTGAAACACTCAAGTTGCTTATTTTAAACAGGACAGCCTTCTACTATCCTGATATGTAAGGTAAACAAGAACAAGATTTATAAGCTGTGAAACTTGAATACAAGCACACTAAGCAGATGAGCACTTACCGTGTATATTCTTCTTGAAGCCATGCTGGATCAGGGACGTAAAACTTCACACGAAACCAGAAAGTGAAATTTGCCTCACCTTAATATAAGAGAAGAAAGAAATCAACAATAACAAAGACCATCATCTTCAGTTGAGAAAGAACCAAGCAACGAAAAAAATGTACTGGGTGGTGATTGAAGGTGAGATGAAAATCTGGACCGAGGCCGGATTCGAACCAGCGATCAGCGGCTTAAAATGAAGATTTCTATGAATATTAGATTTCAATCACAGCCGAGATGTAATCATACCAGTAACCCATCTTATCTCATTGATGTAAAACCCAGGACGTGCGTTTCGTCTTATTTGGGACTCGTCAGCCGGACGTACTTTTATTCCAGTAAGTGATGTTGTCCCCGCAACAGCCTATATGTAAATAGGGGCTGATTGATTCAGTCTAATCAGCGATGAGGGATTATAATCTGTAACATAAAAACGTACTTTATTCAAGTATCCATTTGGCAGAATCTTGTAGTGAATATTGACAACTAAAAAAGCCAATATTAAAAGGACAGTAGACAAGCTCCACTGAAAATGATGTAATTATCTGCAGTGCAACATAATATCACTAAACAGTCAATAAAGTAATAGATAATCTTGAATAGTTTCTACAACAGAATTCTTATCATTACTTTAAAAGCAATAAACCAAAGCGAAGCACAGGTAGGTTTATGTAGAGAGCTTAAAATGAGAAACTAGGTCTTGAGGGAAGTGAGAACCCATTGAATAACGGGTGTAAGTGAAAATACCTACTACTCAAGCAGAAAGAATTCAACATGGTATTATTACAAATGATAACCACTGAGCGATCTACTATGGGACTATTCAGCAGTTCACAGCCATCAACGATAGAACCCAGGACGTCTGACATCTGCAGGGAACGCGTTACAGCTAAGCCAATGGAATGGAGTCATTCCGCAATATCGATCGACCTTCATCATATGCAGTCTTTGAGTATTTGTCTTCACGTCCGACATGGTTGGCCCCATCGGTCACCACATTTCGTTAGAACTTCGAAAAATCGCATATTGAAATCAGTGACTGATGAGCATTCGAGTAATTCAATTTTAACGTTTATGGCGATTTATTGATCTCGAGTTTGTATTCAGCATGGACTGACATCAAATGGAGAATCACCGAAATCCTGGGAGCAGTGGACAGTTGTTTCGTGCAATAATGAGACTACTCAGCAGTGCGCACCTGAGATCCACTACTGGGTAATTCCATACTAGAACGAAATGGCTGTCCAGTGCTCCCAGGTTTTCAACGGTTCTCCAACTGATATTAATACATGATGAATGCTGACTTGAAATTCGTTTACACACTTCAGGATGGAACTTTGACTTGACAGAGATGAAGGAGAAATTTCTACGAAGTCACGAAACGTTAGAAATTTATTTTTCTACTTCATTGAGATTTTAAAAATGTATATTACTTGAAATTCTTTGTGTCTTTATTTCCTTCCCAAGTGGGGATTACAAAGTAGCATATTTTCTTAAAAACCCTACCTCACTCTTATTTCTCAAATGAATAGTAAGAAATGTATACCATATTAGTTTAAAGAAGGCATCAGTGCTAAGTTTTATTTGCTAATACTTTTTAATCAATTTGTTAATGGCATGACAGATTCAGACGCTGAACTATGGCGTAAAAAAAATTCAGCTGAGACGAATAGTCAAAATGAAAGGTCACCGAAGAGTTTTTGTGGAACAAACCGTTCAAAGTCATCTAAAGTGAACTAGACTCCCACCATAGTGTCATATCACTTTGCCTAATAGTCAGATTGCAAAACTTCAAGACTTCAATCAGTGCTAAGCACTAAAACTTACCCACTGGTGTCCTGAAAGGGGTCGGTCATAACATCAGCAGGTTAGTGGTTCGGTTCCTGACTTCAATACTGAGTGACAAAGGTTCGATTCACTAAGGGACCACCAGTTTTCTCATGATTGCAGTACGCCTTGCTGACGAGTGCCAACAAGCACGAAACCTATCGATTGCTTTACACCATTTAACACCGAAATGAACTAGACTGTCAGACTTACATATCTAACATCATAATTCCTGTTTCACTCAATATTCGTTGAAACAAACATCTTCATATTTGAAGACGCAGCAGTCTGGAATTAAGTTCTCTGTATACATATTTAAAGCTTTTATATGGGGTCGCAGATATATCTTGTTTACGAGTGCCAACAAGCACCAAACCTAGGTAGAGCAGGGTTTCCTGCCTATAGCCTCCAACCAACTAACATCCATCAGAAAATGCACCACGATGATGAGCCTCCTGGCTCGATGACCACATTGTAACAATGATCAACAGAATTCGGCCGCCACTCAGGACCAAACAACATGAGATTGGTTGCTGTCCAATGACCAGCCAGTATGTGTAATCCAGTCCTATCGGAGGTCAGTCGCGTCCAGAATTGCCGCCTCGAACCAACTTACATCCATACGAAATATCACTCAAAATGAGACAGAACAACTAAACATAAATTGAGTTTAGTGAGGATGGATTGTTACAGGTAATCTGATGTATTACACTAGTTCTGAATCTCAAGAAGCAATATTTAGAATGTGATGTTGTTAGTGAAACTACCCCAATAAGCAGACGAAAACTGCTTTTACACATTAAAGAGCCTTTTGAACTATTATTAGACAGCTGAGTGGTAGGAAGAACAACGTTAATCCTTCGAGGGGATGAGATTTCGTGAAATCTAAACTTTTGTAAACTTTTAGAAACTTCCTCAAATGATTTCATGTCGACTGGCGCTTAACCCGTAACACAAAAATACAGTGCACTACAACATCCTATTGGGCAAAGATGCTGACGAAACGTAGCATCTTGTGAGCGCCTTGAGCAAAAGGTGAGTGTATTAATGACATGTGATTTGCACCCGATAGATGTAAGACATCGCTTAAGGAATGGTGGACATCGATTCTTAGTTCAAAGATCGAGTGTGAAGTGATGGAACTGAACTTACTTGGAAGGCTAGATTGACCGTAGTGCATCGAATGTAAAATGCTCTTTCGATACTCACCAATTTAGGCCACTTGTGGCACAGCTGAAATATGCTGCTTCACATCAAAGACTGAATATACCGAACATAAGTTAGCTATTTTCACACTTCTTTTGTAAGAAACGGCTATTGAAAGTAGATGGCATAAGGAGACTAAAGTCTTATAACCATAGGTCTGCTGGAACAATTATATCACTAGTGTAGAGGCTGGGTGTACAGCACTAGACAATGTAGCCTATTCAGCGAATGACGATGTAAACATTCAGCTGACCGAGGTGGTTTAGAAATATGGTCGGCATGTAAAGCCCTATCTACTCCAAAAACACTCTATTGTCTCATGTAAGGTTTGGTGAGAGGAAATTTAAAGATGGCCAATCCAAGACATGATACCAACCAATTTCGGTTTCAGTCATGCATAGGAATTTCGACTATCTGGCTATGATTATCATATGATAAGGACCTGGGGTTGCGGACTCTTGGTGATATGTTTCAAAGTCAGTCACGATGATGCAGATGTACACACTCTCTGTCATCTCCGAAATTTTAGACATTTTTAGAAATCTTTATTCATATTGCTCGGTCACCGGAGGGTAACCAATTTCATGTTGTCTAGTCCTAAGTTCTGACCGAATACTATCGAACATTTTGCAGTGTAACTACCAAGCTCAGGGACTCACCATCATGGTTTACTATGATAGATGTTAGTTGGACGGAGTCAATCAGCAAGAAGCCCTGAACCAGACGACACCAAATTGGTTATCCTTCAATGACCAATCAGTGTACCTAATCTGGTCCTATGGTAAATGAATCATAGAGCGAATACCTAAGTGGTAACGTTTCTCAGGTAGGTTGAAATCTCAGACGGGATATCAGTTCTGTCGACTTTTCAGACATGTTTTACCGATGTGAGCCAGAAAGCAGGCAAAATACAGCAAGCAGAGCTATCTACTGAACGCACCCATCCAACTATCCTTTATTTATTTATTCCCTTCACTATCATACACTGCGTACTTCAATATATCCAGCTGCATTCTGTCCACTACTTCGTTATAGGCTGTTTAAACTTTTGGCAACTAGAACCGATGAACTTCTATGCTGTAAGGTCCTACTATGATTCCTCTTTATGTCAAGTCTCCATTGCAATTTCGTATCGTGCATTACAACACTGACCAATGGACTTTGATCAGGACTTATGGATTGACAGTTACATTTGCTGTCTTTCACATTATCGAATGTGTGGAAATTTATCAGTAACCGCTTTCTTTGAAGGAGAATAACGTTCCTTTAATGGTGCATTTTTGCGAAATAATAAGAAAAAAAGTTGTAAAGTAAGGTAAATCCCACTAATTTAGGCTGCTTCCAATTTCAAAAAAAATGAGAACCGGCTCTACAAGTTTACTTTGCGTCAGAATGAAGTGTGGGATAAACTAAACACACTGATCCCTTCAAGTTATCTCATAGGTATCGAATTTCACTGTGGTTTTAGTACAAAAGTTATCTAATCATGGTATCGCTTTTTATATGCATCAACATCATCTAAATAGTTATATGAAAGCTAAGTAAAAGGCATCAGAAAGACTGTAGAGTTTATTGGATATCTCACCAAGTTTAGGAACAATTATTTACCTTCCAATAATAAAAAAGGTGTACTGCAGTTTACTAAAGCAAATTATTCAAGTCTGCAGAACAGTCGTTGACTGAAAGCTAACCAACTCACGTTTACTTGTGTATGTATGCAGTTACACATATTTTGTAGGCACAGAGTGACTGGGGGCACTCAAAACCTCCTAGTAGCGTCTAAAGTATGCATACAGTAGATATGGATTTTATGGTGAATATAAACACGGTCACTCATACGATTTTTAGGCAAATCCATTTTAGATTTTTGTATATTCATCGTCTAAACTTTAATTAGCCTGAACAAAAAGGAGTGCATGATTCAGTTAACTCTTCACCTCAACTTCATCGACTTTGAAAACGTCTTCGATAGCGTCGACCAAGAGGTAATTTGGCAGGCAGTTGCCTCAACACTACGGTTTTAGTGCCACAAACTTTTATCAACCTCATTCAATAACTATATGCTATATGAGGCTACATGTCAAGTGATTCACAATGGAAACCTCAGAGACGACTTCGAAGTGAAAACAGGGGTAAAACAAGGTTCCCTACAATCACCGATGATCTTTCTGATTGTAGTCGACTGGATTATGAAACAAACTGTGAGGAGCGAAAAGAGGGGTATATGCTGAACCAATAAAAAGACCCTAGAAGAAGATTCGGATTTCACAGATGATGATTTATGTCCTGTGTCGCAAAAACTCGAAGATCTACGGACGAAACCTATCAAGTTGGCAGAAGAGGTGAGGCAGCGTAGGAAGATGGGACTTCAAGTGAAAGTAGAGAAGACGGAGGTGGTGAAGGCACCCAACCAACCAACAACAAGCACCATTCACCATCAACGGGAGAAATATAAACGAATTTGTCTCTTTCACCTACCTAGGCAGCATCGTCTCAACTACAGGCGGAACAGATGAGGACATCAAAGCCAGGATCGGAAAGGCAAGAGAGGCCTTCATTAGGCTGAAATCAGTATGGAGATCAACTGAACTCCACCCCACTCAGCATAAGGTGTGAGCAAGATCCGGATTTTCAACACTAATGTAAAGTCAAGTCAGTGTTTCTATGTCGTTCAGAAACTTGGCGCGTTACGAAAAACATTTCCAAGAAACTACAGATATTCATCAACAGCTGCCGCCTACGCTAATTCGATACTGAAGATCAGATGGTCAGAAATAATGAGCAACAAAGAACTCTGGCCTGGTAATGAACCAACCAAGAACCGACCACCCAACAAATATGCAGAAGAAAGCGGAGATGGACTGGGCATACACTGAGAAAATCATTCGGAGATATCACGCACAAGGCCCTCGAGTGGAATCTAAAGGGAAAATGATGGGTTGGGCATCCGAAGAGAGGGTGACATGGAGGAGATCGTGTGAGGAAAAAATGAAAGCTTGTGGGCAGTCGTGGCGCTAGGTTCGAAAGACTGCAGCGAACAGAGTGAAATGGCAACGCGTTACTGAAGCCTTATGTCCCACAAGTGATAGAGCCGCACGTACAACGAGTTTCATCTTATCTTATGAACCCTACAACCTACCTGAATGTCCGAAGCTTTTGAAAATACCGACTGACTAAAGGAGATCAGTGGCCACGCAACTTCATGTTTGCTACAATTGTTTGAAGAAGGGCAACATAGCTAGGCTTTGCAACTCAGGACTTAAATGCAAGTTTAAGGATTGCAAAGTGAACCATGACTCTTCGTTGCATATGGTGGACACTGAATCCAAAGTAACTGGATCAATAACCCACTTGACGAAGGAAATAAGATCTCCTGAAGTGAATTTGGGAATCATCTCGGTGAGACTGACGTGTGCAAAAGGGAGCATAGAAACTTATGGGTTGCTGGATAACGGATCAGACACATCATTGGTGTTAGAAAACACTGTCAAGGATCTTGACCTTATTGGCAGAAAGTCCTCCCAGAGTGTGACCACGGTTACTGCGACTTCCCAGCGCAAGTGCTTGGAAGTGAGTTTGGAACCCTGCTCGCCGGACGGATAGGGTTCAGTGAAGGTAAAAAGGGCTTACACTGTTAGTTACTCACCAATATCAGGTGAACGTACTCTGTTTGAACAGCAAATTAAGGTCCGGAGCCATTTGAAGACCTTAAAGTCTTGTGATAAATACCTGACCATGTAGTTATTGAGTTGCAATTCTATGCTTGAAATTTTCCAGGCCAACCCAATTCATCAGGTTGAATAAGCAGTATTCAATGGTAATCGGTCAGCACCCATTCTAAGACCGGATTCGACTAAATTATTACGCAAACCCTTTTCACGGGCGCTTCGAAAAATCTATTTCGAAGTCAGTTATTAGTCGACGGTGGTTCATTATTTGATTCAAGAGACTGTTTTTATGATGATTACTACCATTACTGTTAGTATCATTGGGTCAAAAGACTATTATCGATTCCACTTGAGGTCAACGCACCACTCTTAGCTCATTCGTTAAGTAGCCTTAACCATCACCCATTGTGATGGTTGCTATTTATGGATAGTATTTTATTACTGTATCACCATAAGAGCCCCTTGCTGGCATTTTTACCACGATTAGTTTGCCGTAGTTATTGAGTCAATTAAGCACTTCCACCGCTTGATCCAATGACGTCAGTTCGCGATGCAAACTCACTTGAAAATAAAGGAATTTTCACAAATAAGTAATTGAATTACTATCCAGTGCTCACTGGTCACTTGCTTCGAGATGGATGCCTAGAAGTTCTACTGAAAGCCGCCACCTGTGGGCCCAGCCACATCGGATATGAGGACAAATACCAGCTGATGGCATTGGATAATGGCTGCACTATACGGTGTGTCGACAGAAGTGGTAAGTAGCAAAGTAACATACCCAGTAACCTTGTTCATGTTCGTGCAGTAGGCGATGAGACAAACTTATAGAGTGGGGCTGACCACACTACCTTCTAATCAGCTATAGAAGTAGGAAAGTGTAGAACGTTCGATCCCAACCTAGTGGCCTAATAGCAAAGTGCTTGGCACGAGACATGATAGCACTGGGTCCCAACCCTCATGGCGTCGGCGCGCACTTCTGAAAATTCATATCCCAGGAATAAACAGGTGTCTAGTGCTCCCACGTTTGCGACAGTTCCACATCTATCAGTTATTGATGAAAAATTGCTTGAAATCACTCAACCCCCCATAAACTACACATTGTATTGCTGTTGATAACAGGCCTTTACGTTTCCCCAGTGTTCGAATATGTAGTGGATTTTACCATTTATTCTCTTCTCATATAGACTAAACATATACATAACATGGTGCAACTATGATTTATACTGTCAAATTAAACAGAACTACTTCCTAACAAAGTATACTCCTATTTGTTGATATGCTTGTAATTCTTCGCTGTTTTATCTGATCGAATTGTTCGGGTACCACTGGCATATGCGCTCCAATTGCAGTGACGCGACATTGCCTAAATGTTCATTATGGCAAGTCCTAGATATGACGAAACGCTCATTTTAGGTTACTCTCTTAGCCACAACAGAGTAAACTATCATAAAGTGTACTTGATTTTAGAAATCAGTGCATAATTGAAAATGGAATGAATTAACTTCACTTTGCGTTGCTCACTGTGCATAGCCTACAAAATTACAAAACCTTTTCGATGCTTCAGTCGCGTAAACGCACAGCAACAGCATGTAACCGGACACTAATTTAGGAGTGTGCATTTCAGTTTTCTGAACAACCTAACACAACATGAGGTCACAGACTCAGAGGGAAGGGAAGGAGTAAGTAAGATTATAGGGAGGCTTATGGGTTATGGGATTTCAGTTGGATCTTACATAAAGTTGCCAGACTTGATAAGATTACTTTATTTACGTGGTGGTGTTCGTAAAACTACAAGAACCTTCACAATGACATTTCTACTGCTAACGGAGCAGTACTCAAACTGGATGGGTTTCGTAACTTAGTTAGTAAAGCAGTGGGCCAATGATCCTGTTTAAGGCCATAATAAGTGTTGCACCATTAACCAATACCCACAAGTAAATGAAGTGAAGTCAATAGGGATACGAACTCGTTGCACAAGCTGATATGCAGATTGTTTTCCAAGTTGGTATCCACTATGAACCGACACCAGTTGGAGGAGTACTGGAAACCCTGGAGCACCGGACAGCTGTTTCGTCCCAGTAGGGGATCCCCAACAGTGCTCAGTCATGACCTTGCCCCACATGGGGTCGAACCCATCACCTTCCGATTATGCGTCCAAAGTGTTAGAACTGAGCCACTGGGTTGGAATCCAGTGGTCCATATTTCCGATTTCTATCAGTTCGCGACATAGCGCAGCCATCACGCAATGCCATCATTGAGAGTTTTTCCTCATAGCCACCAGGTTTGCGCGTTGGTGGCCAACTTAGAGAGATGACTCCTGAAGTCCCAATAGGGATTCGTGGCCGGTGGGGCAGACGTGGTGGCTGTGAGGCCAAGTGCTCAACGATGACATTGAGTGATGGTAGTGCTATATCGTCAACTAACGGAAGTTTGAAATATGGACAATTTGACTCCAACCCGGTGGCTCAGTGGTAACGTTTTGGCTACGGAACCTGAAGGTGCTGGCTTTCATCCCTATACCAGGACGAAACAGCTGTCCAGTGCTCCCAGATTCCCAATGTTCCTCCAACTGATATCAGCTCACAGTGAATACCAATGTGAAAATCAATAAATCTTCACAAACCCCAAAATTCAACGCCACTTTCCAGTGATTCAGATTCTAACCCATCCATGGGCTGAGCTAAAAGCCAGTTTGAGGGCATGCAGTGCTGTGAAGCTGGAAACTTGAACGCACTACTCATTTGTTGAGTTTAAGTTTCCAATACTTTTTCAGCTGGCTTTACTCTGTGTTGAGGGGCATTTCGATAATAATCGATTTCGTAACGAGATTTTATCTGAATACCGAATTGTCAGTTCACTACTTTTGAGTGAACATGAAGAAGAAATTCACTGGAATAATATTTAGTGGCTGATATCATTCATTCTCCCCAAAATTTTCAATCTGAGTATTGATCATTTCATAGCAGGAATAGTGTAACTTTGTACAATCCCTTCTTAAATACGTAATGACGAGTACGGGCGGAGTAAGTCAGACTAACAACAAGCATCAGTCTTGATATAACCGTTTGTACCCTCTATGAGACAGTTTTTTAGGAAAAACCACCTAGTGGTATTTTGCCTGATCATAAAACTTACTATTTGGTATGTATTAAAGTAAATCATGAAGTATTATTCATTTAGGAATCAGTGGTGTAAATAGAAAGTATATGTGGTAAAGTAATTAGGTGATGACCGAAAACCAACGTCACATCATTCAGTTGTTCAAACACAATAAGACCTATCCAAGCCTTCATTTCAACAAGCCAACTCTTTGAACAGTGGCACATGAATCTCTGCTTCAACGAACAGCTTCGTTCGTGAAAGTCGTTTCAATAAATCAAAGAGGCCTTGGTATTACAGCATAATTTCGTTTAAAATTACTTATCAATGGCCCTTATTTTGAGCAGGCCTTCCACACCTAAACAGTCCAAATACTCGTCATGAGACCCCATCGGAAAACAATATTTATTTAAGCGGAAAGTTTTCATCAATACAATCTTCAGTAGTTATCAATGTTTTCAACTGCATGAGAAATTCAGTTGCCACCACCTGTAATTGTTCCAAGAATGTCAGGAAGGTGTAGAAGACTAATTTAAACTTGCTACTGAGACATTTACACTGAGAATATTGGTTTAGTGACTTTCGTGGTCACTTTCATGCACTTATATAGAATGTCATGCATCCATGCCCCAAGAACTGTTTTCTTTGGATACCATGGAACAACGTTTTTCTTCTTCGGCCTAATTTCAGACTATTCTTCATGTTTTAGTGTCATTGCTTGTATTACACTGTCGTAGATAGGACCAAATTGATCAGCCTCTGTTGGCATCTGGGCTCCTATGCGGATGCCTCGATATAGCCTGTCTTTTAACTGTGTTTAGTAATGATGTTCTTGTTAGTTTTACCTTTTGACTGACATTGGACTTTGTCAACTGCCTACTAACGGCCTTCAAAAAGCACCATCTCGAGAGATGTGTGACTAAAGCCTTGTTTTTCGGATTCCCTAAGTATAGTCTCGTTTTTAAACAGTTATAAAAGGAACAAACTTTGAGTCTCTAAACCCTCAATCAATAGAAGTGGATCGTATACACGTTCTGTTAACTATTTGCACGCACAAAAAGTACTTTTATCCATGACAGTGCTATTTATTAAATACTTTAAGTGGTATGGAAGGTGCTGAAGTTTATGCGGAAAGGGCATTCTGCTGAATCATGCCAAGTTTACGGAAAAAGAATAGTAAACGGGGCAAGGACATAACTAAGGTACACGGCTGTGATAAATGAGCAGATAAACATCTGAAGACCTAACAGTACGTTTCACAAGTTGAGTCAGAGTTATCTAAACATCAGATGTTTATTCATTTCGTTTCCCGTATTGCAGATTGGCCAGATTAGATAGTCGTGTTTTCTAAGGTGTTTGAGCACGCCAGTCTGTGATGCACACTCAGGTTAGGCTGAGGGCCTTTATTCGTTGTATGATTAAGACAGTGGATCGCAATAAACTCACTGTTTGCCCACACTACACAGGTGTAATACTTGGTGATATTGTCTCACATATATCAGTATAACATAATTCTGCACAACAAAATGCGGAAAATATTGTCAGTACTTTAACACGGAACATGGCCCGTGTTTGAAGTAGTTAGTGAACAAATTCATCAACACTGCGAAACGAAGTTTGTATCAGAGTGAACTGAAATCACTCAGTTGCATATCAACAGATGTATCTGGAATAATAGATATTATATAGAAAATGGGAATCAATGGAAAACTATAAGTATCTGTTTCTTAAGTCGTAGATCTTTCCAGTGAAAACGTAAAGGTTCAGATTGCTTGACGGAAAAAGACATCACAACTGACTTTCGACGACATTGAAATAATATTTTACTTTGGAACTATTTCTACTGAAACATTGTTCAGGTCTTTCTGGAGCAGATATTCATTTATCTGCAACATCACTAATATAGTTAAAATCAGACAGAAATGCCAAAGGAAGTCGGAGAATTGGCAAGCCCTCTTTCATCAAAAACGTTCAAACCTTTAAGCTTTGTATTTATTCTTGCCTCGATTAACTCACTCTCCAAGCATATATCCATGTGTATATATACATATATATTCATGAGGCTAATCTATGTGTTGTGGATGTATCGCTAAAAACCTTTCAAACACAAAGAAAAGTGCAACGAGTAAAAATCAAACGTATTACCTTTGCACTGTTTTTTGATTCTTTTCGTTGGATCCAACCATTTCTGAAATTAGCATCGGAGGTAAAAAAAACGCAAGATGAAGGCAAAAGTGAACCAAAATGGTAAGAGATTTATCTTTTCAAACTCGTCAGTAATCCAAAACTCATAAAACTTAACCGCATGATTTACATAGTACAACCTTTTTTGGTGACGTTTAATGAAGTGAACTGCAAGTGGAGACTAACTGGAGACCGGTAAGCCACCTTAGTGTAAGATATCCATGGTTTGCTTGCGGCAACCGACCTTAAATGAACTACTCGATCAACTATAGAAGTTATGTATGTAGTTTTCTAACTGGTGACGGCCTATCATCCAAATTTTATAACTTTGATAACACGATACTTTCTTCTAAGTTTTGCGAACGTAGCCAGTATATTAACTGCATTCAAGTAGAAGACGGTACACAGTATTCCTTTAAGTGTTTCACACACTTTGAACATGACACAAATACACAGGAAGATGTAAAGGCAACGTAGGGTGACACAAATTTCCATTTAACACCCTCTTAAGAGTAGCATTTACTCCGAGAATCGGTAGATCATCCCTCATCCTCTTAGTGAGCGTCCTCGAAAGTTTTCCGCAAGCAGAACCAACTAACTACTCTCAAACACAAAACAACCACGTGAAAGTTGCCTTCATCACATCAACGGTCAAATAAAAACATGGAGCTACTTTTGCATTTGGCATGCTAAGCAAGACACATCGTGGCTAGATAACTGTGCTTTGCACATTGAAACAAGTGTTTTTCAATGAATACTAATTTAAGTGGCCAAGGTAAGCAGAACACCCTTTCGATTTGAATAGAACATGAGTTCATCTGACAAGACGAAATCATAAAGAAAAGACTGAAAGAAACTACGTTGTCTGGCAGAGATTGCCAAAAAATAAGTAAAGGAGTTAAAAACAGATCAAGCGATTGTTGTCCAACATAAATGGTTGGAAAATGGAGGAATACTTGAAGTCCCACTCATGGAAAAACAACAGCTCAACCTACAAAGAATCAATTCACTAAACGTTCTAACACAGAAAAACACCGACTACTGGAGTTCCAGGAAAGGTGATACCTGTCAGGTCACTGAAGGTAATACAGTAGAATAAAGAGAGAAACTATATCAAGCAAAACCATGCAACTTACGATTAGATTTCCCCCAGTTGGCTCACAAAACGTGTACACAAGTCCAAAGAAATCCCTCTCCAGCAGCTCAAGATAGTCAAACGTCAAATCTAAGAGAGCTTGGCCACTACACCGTTTCTGAAAGAAAAATGATCATTTGGATTGTTAGACTTACGTCTACTCTGAATGCAACAGCGGTAGAATCGAGAAGCCAAACGTTGCAAGTGATAG
The DNA here is from genome assembly GCA_944470555.2 of Heterobilharzia americana. Classification (NCBI taxonomy): domain Eukaryota; kingdom Metazoa; phylum Platyhelminthes; class Trematoda; order Strigeidida; family Schistosomatidae; genus Heterobilharzia; species Heterobilharzia americana. Next base: position 13,942,300 of record OX104129.1, read on the forward strand.
AATGTTGGTACGTCGAACGATCCACTTGCTCTGCAGCCTCTACATTGTAGGTTCCACTAAACTTTAATGTCATCTACGTTAACAGTAGATTGAAGGCATGTGTCATCGCATCACATTATGAGAATGGGCCACTCAACAACATTTGGTGGGAACACAAGAAAAAGTGACTCATACGTGGCGGTTTTCAACGTTGCAGCTTTTATATGAAAAGGACCATTTCCATCGAGAATCCCATTAAATCCCTTTCATTTCCTATATGACTACGGAAACACGATATTTGAAGTAACGCACCTGAATCAAATACTTGCTTGTTTACATAACTAGCTAAAACAATATCCAACATCCAATGTTTTTTTCCTGCGAGCTAGTGTAAACTAGTTGATTTCCTCACACTTGTTTCTAGGTCCTGTAGAACAGTTCCAGGTCTTGAAAGGACTTCGATGCAGCAGGCCTGCCTAGTTCCCTGCTTCAGTTCAGGTATCCTAACGGGCGATTAGGTGTTGTTTAAATTTTCAGAGATTGTATGATTTTTACAGGGAGCGTGGTGCACGTGGGTTCCCCAAGTGTCATGTCACCAGACGGTTGACCAGACAGGTTGTAGAAAGAAGATAGAGAAGACGTCCAGCAAAATCCATGGAGAGGAAGTGGGAAGAAGGAAAGGCAAAGGCTACGTGGAGGGAGGCGGAACGGTAGGGAAGGAGACGCTTAGGTTGGGTCCTGGGAGATAAGTGACGGGGCGAAACTTACTGGGCGGTGTGAGGTCATAGACTCAGGGGGAATGGAAGGAGTGTGTAAGATTATAGGACAGGTTACGTGAATGGAGAAAATAATACCATTAGTAGGGGGTGGTAAGTAGGGAAGACGTCTGTTTAGAAATATTGAGCTTAGTCAGGTTCACGATGATAGTGGGGGCAAAAAAGGTTCCGTATGGGGTTGGCTGTGCCGAGTCGAGCGGAGTTACAAGATTTTGTCAATCCAGTTCGTACCCCAGCTGAATAAGCACAAACCATGCACGCCGCCAGGCTGTTTAACCTCTTCTTGAGGCTGTCAACAGATGAAGCAGTAGCAATCTTGGCAGGCAATGCGTTGCACTGGACGCAATCTCGCAGAGAGGCGAGGCATGAAAGCACAGAGGTTTTCACCATTCGGCGTATGATTCGCCTTCGGCTACCAAGGGGATTGTCACAGTGGCTGCTCGGTAGGATTCCGCTATTCAGATGACTCGGGTTACTCGGTATTTTTTAAGCTGTTGTCAAACTGCCAAGTAGTCCACGGTAGCTAAGCGAGTACAGCCCTAGGTTTCTCAGCCTGCCTTCATCGGGTTTATGCCTCATCCCCACGACACGCTTTTTTACTCGCCTTTGAAAGTCCACATCTCTCCTCAGGCATGGTGGTGCAGTGACGTTGAGGACATCTAAGTGAGGTCGAATGTTGGTCTTGCGCAGCCCCAGGAAGAGTTTTGGCGAGAAAGCGCCTGGTTTAGTAGTGTGTAGCCTCTGGAGGTATCTTCTGGATAATTGGAGCTAGTACCTAGCTTGTCGGTTAGCACTGGTAATGTGAGACCATAGCTCTGAGTAAAATACTGTTATTTGCCTGAACATTTTTAACTTGGCATTCCCACAATATTTTTGCGGTATGACTAGTGGTTTATTTTCTGCCCCCATTGTAATGCAACTCGCTGATTGGTTAATCGTTACCTCCACCATGCCGATGTCTCAAATTGCGGACAAGGTCATATTCATATGTGTACATGTTCGCATGTTTTGGGATTGATTTATTATTATATCCTCGGAGGAGTAAACCCTCCGGTCACCCAGTTTCGGTCTTATCCCTATTCGCCCCAGGTCGCGGTCGGTGGCTTTTGCGCACTGAGTTAACTGTCAGTTAAGCGTGCGTGTTATATTCGTTCGGAATGCATAACCGTTGGTGACGAAGATATGTCGGTGGCGACATGAATGTGATAAAAAGTGGACTGAGATCATTTTGCAGCACACTCGGTTCTACTTCGGACGCTACAACTCCCCATAACTTAACGTCGTCAGAGTGAAGTAGAAACAGGGGACTGAGACTCACTAGGAGGCCATTCACAAAAAGAGGGATAAATAGAGGAACCGGAATCATCCATCTTTATGCATGCAATGATTATGTGCTTGAGGTCGAGGAAACCCTGCCGACTTTCGGTCAGAATTCTCGGCCGTCCTAATAGCCCTACAGCCCATGGAGGACTTGATCGTCGATGCCCGACCTCGATAATTCGCGAATGAGAATTGTACGCGGTGCTGTGTTTAGGGCTTTGACAAAATCCGGGTGAATCACATGAAGAGGGACTTGGGAGCCTAAGCATTTCATCCGGATATTACAGGATGCAAGAGGTTTTGGTGAGTGGGACCCGCCCTTTTGGAACCCCTGCTGAGCATCACTTTGTGCTCCCGCTTTGTCCAAGTTCTGTCTGATGTGGTTGTCTACCGGGCTGTCCGTTTCTTTTGAGAGCACTGGCCAAGGTCCTATCGATCGGTAGCATTTCGGGTTCCACGTGTCTCTCCTTTTGGAAATGGGAGACTGGATAGCACGTTTCTACCCTTGAGGAAGCATGTGTTTGTCTTAGGAGTGTTCAAACAGATAAGGGAGCGGACTGCATCAGGCACACGCGCACTGTTTCAACAGAGATGACCCGATATCGCCGCACACCCTGCCCAGAGTTCTGACAGCCCTTCAAAGGCCATTGAAGGGGTTTCTTTTATTCCACGCAGCTCTACTGCACTCGGTAGAGCTGAAGGTTGCTGGAACAGTTGGCAATTTCAAATAGACGACGGCCTTTTTATTTGTGTGCTGAAGATGGCGATAAAGGCTTCGGCGATCCCCAGTCCAGACAGGTTCTGTCCGTTCAGGCCTTCCATGACGGAAGCTCCATGGCTGGTTGATTTTCCCTCTGTCATGAATCCGTACAGGTCTTTGGGATTTGTCTCAAGCTTCTATGCAAGGTTTGTCTTGACAGACCTCTTATCCCCCCATTTTAACGTTGCATCGATGCCTTAGATCCATTTATATGTTATGATCTGACGCGTTTTTGAAGATCTTCCAGTCATGCCATGCTTTCCTCTTCGCTTTCTAGGAGCGTTCAGTATCTCGTCTCAATCATGGGACTCTCTTCTTTGGTAATTTTGTAACTACTAGGAAGTTTCCAGAGATGGCCCTCCTAGCGATATTCTTTACTGCTTACGGGTGCTGATAAGTCGACAAGATACTCCACTCCTGGGCCATGGTAATATCGACAGTCATCGATTAATCACGATGTAGTTGTCTTGCTGTAGCGAGGGCGAGATCCCTCCCATGACAGTCGACCACTAACAGCCACGTTGATCACTGCCAAACCGTGATCACTGCTGTGGAGGGGGGCTTGAATCGAACGATTCCTGCTAACAGATGGTTTCTGGTAAAAAGTAGCCTGGTCTAAGGGTCCTTCAACTCAAACCCCAGCGGGTCTCACCACCAAAATTCTCACGCAGTTCAGCCTTTTTTAGCGATGGGTTGGTTTTGGTCGAACCTTCGATTTGGGGTTGCCTTGCAAAATGAAGATCACAGCTAGGGGCATGAAAATGCTCGGCTATAATGACGTAGTCAAACCCCACAGACATCATCCTCGACATTACTCGAAGTATTTACCAGTTATGTTCCACATTTCCAGTAGGAGCTCTGTAAACCTATAGGAAATTAATAGCCATCAACCTGGGCGACGCCATTGTTGTCAGATGTTATGGGCGTGGGAGTCCGCACACCGCAACCGCCACACCACTTGACCCCATCCTTTCTGATAACCACCGCCATTGTTGGGCATCGCGAGCAGACTGCCCTACCAATGTGCCGGCTGTTAGTTTCCATATGCCGTGGACAGGTATGGCTGTTAGTTTGAGTGTAGGGCGCTGCTCCAGATATTTTTACCGTTGACCGTGGCCGGTCTAGCCGGTTTATGACCAATAAATGTCACAGAGAAAAGAATCTTTCGACCTCGTTAACCGACCTTAAGGTCATTGTCATCCGAAGGGTCTATCATTGAAGTGAATATTTGCCTTTGTAGAGCCGGCACAGCTTCGCTTTTAAGCCACTCAGTAGTAGTGTGAAGCACACCGTTTCCCGGCGCTGTCAGTCGAAAGATTCTCCTTCCTCAGGGAAACTGTCATGGCACGGGCGCGTTAAATAAGCGGAAGGAGTTTGATCTATCATCATTCCTGCCAACGTGTGTTGTGGGTGGGTTTTGACTGGGCAGAATGAGCCTTCTTTTTCACTGCAGCTCAGTTTTCCAGATGTACAGTTGGGGTCGTTGTTAGAGCAACTTCAGAGTTTGGAGCTGAAGTTGTTGATCGCATGGCTGATCGTCGTTTGCCCAATTTTGGGCTATTCACCTGTCACTGTCCCAGGAACGATGCTGACGCTCCTTTGTCTCTTGAAATTTCACTTGCGGTAATGGTTTATGTTAATGCCGGTGTCTTAATGGCTACTGAGGTGTGTTTGACTGCTTCCCTGGGCAAACCTATAGGGAGAGGTGGCCTTACATGGCACCTCTAGCAGATATGCCAGAACCGCACAAATAGGCGACGCGACACGAAGGCGTATTATTGATCTGGTACATCCTCACCAGACTGACACTGCACCCACTTGTTGCGAATGTTACACTTAAAAGCTGCGTTTCTTTTGGCCGTGGTGAGACCATGCTTGAGGGAACTATCAGCCCTTTTTTCTGTGTGATCTCCTTTGTGATAGCCTTCACAAGCAGCTCACGTTACGGGGTAGGTGTGCCAGAAGGACATATTGTCAGCTGAAAGAGATCAGGTGGGCTCTGAGGGACAGGAACGCTACTTCTTGGGAATTGGTACTCGCAACTGTTTTCCCAAGGTCATGCCGTGATCCTCTGCGCTGGTTTTAAACCTCTTGTCTGTGGTCCAACTTACTGGCAAGAAAGAGGATGTTAATTGAGATGAGGCTTTACTTGAGATGCCCCTGGGACCAGATTTAGCTAAAACACTTTTTCTACTCATTTTGATAGGTCGTTAAGGGAAAAGGGCAAGATAAAAGTCCCTACGTCAAGTAAAATGCACAAAAATCATGGCGGCTAAAGTAGGTTGCCAAGCTTGGCTGTGATTGTCTAGTTTTGCGATCTAGAAGTGGGCCAAAACATCCCACAATTCCAGAATGTACTACCCAGTGACATAAATAGTGCTGCAGATGCAGCAACCTGAGCTATGGCAGTCGTTCTAGATGGCCAGACCTACCAGACAGTTATCCGTTTCTAGAGTGACGGTGTCTACTGAATGAGGACTATAAGTTCCGCAGACAATATTTTTGCAAAACTCTTATTTCCGGAGAGGAAAGATTCGACTTAGGTGTGTATGTGGTTCTTTTCGAGGGAAATGGATTCGAGAAGAGACACGTCACCATCCAGTGAGCGTGCGTAAAACATCCCCACCAAAATCCTGATAGCTTGTGGCCACAAGGCCAAGACAATGCTTATAATTCTTCACAGTCAGGAGACCATGGCCCTAAAATATTCAAAGTTTCAGCTTACCTTCATGGTCTGAAGGAGCGCGGCCAGGCAGCTGGGTTTGTCGGCACTTCACCACCTTATGCTGCATTGACCCACTACGATTTATATGCCAGGCAGTTCGCACACCCTGGTAGATTGGCACCATTCTTCGAGCCTGTTAGTCCTGCCTCAATGACTGCTCGTGTTATTCCTTGGCCCGGTCTCCGTTGGTGTTCACAGAGTATGGGGAATTACCGCTTGGCCCCTGCCTCTGTTACGATAATGTATGACGCCCGCGTTCCCTTTTGCATCTATGTAGCTGTTTTTAATATTTTTGCAGCTGGTTAATATAAATAAACATTTTATCTTCACATTAGCAATTTAACATGAGAGGAGCCAGTTTACGAGGACCATCTCAATAATATATGTTGAAAAATCCACAACATTTTCCGGGTCCTGAGTAGTGCGGAGGGGAGGTCGTTAAACAGTGTGAAAAACGTCAGAACATCGCCGTCATGAGGCGAAGGGGAAAATACCACTTTACAGCATGTGCGGAGCATCAATGTGAAGATGATAAAGAATTTCACTCTCATATGATGGATTCAACATGACAGTTTACCAGTTTACTTGGACCGTCAAGTTGATTATTTTCAAAATTTGACGAAATAGTGTTTGGTGCTATATAATCTTCATGCCAGGTTACTGATGTGCATAACCCCATTAAAACTTGCTGCCAATCGTGAGACGAGCATGGAGTTTCGTTTGCCATTACACAGATAGGTTCCGCCATCAGTGGCAGAAGCGTGCAATGTTCGAAGTTTGCGCCATAACCAGCGGACGTTGTTGCTTCACCTGCATAGTTTGTCATTTGGTAACATAGCGGTCCATTCATTAGAAAGTTCTCAAGTTTTTGCTCCGCTAACCACATAGGACCAATTCGTGCCACTATGAATGTTGGGAAGGTTTAGACGGTTCGTCACACTAGACGCGAGAGATCAAAAACTACCAGTTTTCCACGCTCGCACTATCGACACTGGATATTGGATTGGAAGAGTGCCTACCACCAGGTGGGTTAATGGTGACGCTCCAGGGACCGCAAAAGACTGGGACTAGTCCGATAATTCTTGGAGTCAAACAGCAGGTATCATTTCCACTAAGTAATTATGTTCAGATTGAAGTTTAGCATCGAATGTCGTCATGGAGCAGTTGCTGCGAATAGAAAAGGGAAAGAGAAGGCAACAGCAGATATGGAAACGGGAATTACTACGAAGACCAGCTGGAAGAGAGAAGTTTCTGTACTTTTAGACCTGTTCGAACATCATGTACGCTTTCATATATGCATGTACGATTAACTACACAGTCTTCCCATCAAGGGTTCTTAAATATTTTTTATATCTGGGGTATATCGTAGTAGCCTTGAGGGGAAACCAGTGTACATTAAACTCATTATAGTGAGGAGGAGAACCAGTACTGACACCCCTGTAAGCAATCATTAACCCATAAGTGTAAGGGAAACTCGAGGACTTTAATAACTCTGTTACATACATTTAGAGGTCCAAGTACCTCCTCATTGGCCCAGGATGCATAGATTGTGGCTAACTGAGTGACATACCCATCGTTCATTGTTAGCCTATTAGGTGAAGAGCGGAAAAGTGTTAACGAGCCTGCCATGCGGGTTTCTTCTGTAGGCTTATTCAAAATGCGCAGGAATTTGTTGGGGAAAAAAATTATCCCGCAGGCTCGTCTTGCAATACTCAGTTTCAACCAATACTTAACGGTTACGCATATTGTACATAGACGTTATAATTGTCTTGATTTGCGAGCCGGTACAGTGCAAGTGCGGATGCGGTAACTTGTGGTAAAATATGAAGTTCAGCTTAAGTCGCCTCTTGCAAAGTGATTCTAACCCGATTTCAGCCGACCCTGAACCACTACCTCAATGAACTTGGAGTACTCAGGATCCTTAATGTGTGTCACCTAGCATTCTTCGAACACGTAATTAACAGTAGAGACGATGGAAACGTGTCTGTCTCGCGTCGCTTTCACCAAAGCCTTTGGCAAAGTGCATCGCTTCTCACTCCCTCTTAGGCTGAATGCATTAGGAATAAGTGGCAGGTAGTTTGATTAGATTGGCTCAGTTCTGTTGGACCGCATCGATGTTGTCAACACAGGCTCGCATTGTTCCCTTCGCAGATATATCACCAGTGGAGCTGTCCAAGGCTCCGTCCTCAGACCACTCCTCTTTATAATGTATATAAACGATATATGCACCTGCCTTCAATCAGGGAAAACCCTCCTCTTTGCAGATGACTTTAAAGTAATGTACGCTTTTCACCCTAATCAATGTGGCAGCGTCAACACCACCATACAAAACACTCTTGACAAGCTGCGAAGATGGTGTGATACGTGGCTGCTACCTCTGAATACACAAAAGTTAGGTTTTATGCTCTTTGGTGAACAGATAGTGTCAACTAATCTTCGGCTCGACAAGACTGCACTCCGACAGCGGCCCTGGAATAAGGTGCCCCAATGACCGTTCCATAACAGAACACGCAGAGGCACAGCGCCCCAAATCAAGCCACCCCATCAGCTTCATTTACCGGAATTTTCTCCCGAATAAGGCCAAACCAATTCTGTATAAAATGTGTGTGTGACAACTACTAGAATACTGTCCTATCGTGCTTGGTTGCTTGCGGTGTGGTGACAGTCAGGAAACAGAGGGAACCCAGGGACACTTTATCAGACTTATTTCCCCAGGTAATTCATATAGAGGCAGATGTCATGCTGATCTGTTAGAGCCCATATGGTTGCGGCGAATGAAGTTGAACCTCAGCATTTTTTGAAGTCCTACATCCTGAAGTGACTACCAATATGGATACAGTAAAGATGGCTGGCAAAAACCTCTTAATCGTAGGGACAGAGACTGTCTAGTTACACTACCACATGCGTCCAAACAATCCAAGTCTTCGTTCGCCACTACTCGTTACGCTGAAATTTGGAACAGACTGCCGCATGATGTCCGGTGCTGCAGGGCCTTATCCCAGTTTCAGTCGACCTTGAATCACTACCTCAATGAACTTGGAGTACGCAGGATCCGTAATGTACCCTACATAGACGGTACCATGTTCCTTATTGGCCCACCAAATATCTAGAGTCCAAAACGCAATAATCTAATGCAACCACCCAAGAATTTTTCAAACGGTGAGTAATTTTTGTTGAATTACATACTGTTCCATGCGAACTTGTGGTAACTGTGTTTGATGCTAGTTACTGTTCCTAACCTCAATGCTGCCACAGTTCAGCTACTCTTAACCCGTCCTATAAATAAGCATTCCACTCATCATTCCCTTTTCTCTTTTTTTAATAAGCTAGGAGTCTTTGCGCTGTACAGTAGTACAAGTCAGTTTTGCGTGATAAATCAAGCCTGACTGTGGTATGAGCGGAGGCATAATGCTCATAGCTGTCGCCTGATGAGTGTTACATGCCAAGGGACGATTGAGTCAGTAATGTATGCACGGTCCTAGCCAGCTGACAGCAAGCTGGGAATATCCTCGTACCATCAACTCAATTGAGAGTAGCACAAAAACATTTTCAAAAGATTAACGTGAAAATATGCGAGGACGGAGAAAACTGACCAACAGGCATGATGGTAGGGCGATAAACCTGAACTACCCTTGCCCGTATGGCTTTATCTTTATGAAGCCCAAGGCTCTCGTCCTTATAACGGCAAAATGATAGTAAAAAGAAAGCGGTTAACAAATAAAGGAAAAAAGTCCGCCAGGTCTACTAGGTCAGCTCACTCTGCACCACCATATTGTCTCTATAGCCCTGATATGGTAACACTCAACGGGCAATATCATGATCATCCCTCTTCAATGGCTATATAAAGTATGGTTAACATTACAGCAAAAAGTACGAGTTTTATTTAAGTGTTTATAACTTTAATAAACTTTTGTATGTAGGTTTTCTACACAAAAGCGAATACCTGGTCCAAAATCTTCCAACCTCTCTATATCAAAGTGATATCTTCGGCTTCAGTATGATTTCCACTACTTTCATATTCACCTTCATCTTCTTCCGCATAAGCTTGCTTCTAGACAGTTGGTTTGAGATCCTTCTTCAAGCAACTTTTGTAGTCAGCATAAGGAACTCACCTACGTGTATCATGGTCGATAAACCTCTGCGTAGTATTTCTTTGCTCCTGTTTTGAATTTCCCCCGCCACTCGCTTTTGTTATTCATTTTTCAGGTTCACACAACCAGTCGTTCATCCATATGGAACCCTGGTAATCGTATCTGTCAGCGTGCAATGTGCCATCAAAACCTCATGAGGAAAGCGTACAACCCAGGGCCATGGCCATACTACCCACCCTACCTTCAAGAATATTGGAAGGTTCAAACAATGGCCAAGTAATTCGTGCCTTCGAACTGGGCTAGCTTCATTAAGATGAACAGTCATGCTGGTGTTAACCTGTTACATTCCTTGCTGTCTGCGAAACAATAATTTCCTTTCTCAAGACTCATCTTTAATGTACCGGGAAAACGGTGTCTATTGTGTAGCTTGACAATGTACATAACAGTAAACTGGTTTGTTTTAATGTAATTTGTGTTGTATGAAATATATTGTAATAACCTGGATGTGTATTCTAGACTGAGGTCAGCTCCTAATGCGTCACTTCGACCTTCAGTTTATCGCTCCCACCAAGGCCACTTAAAATAAACCAGCGGTATCCTAAAATTGGGTGGATGCGGGCTGTATACAGTAGAATTCGTTATTCCGTGCCATAGAAGTTACGAATGATACATCACAAGGGTCTGCGTGGCTTGGATCTGATATATGCTGTTTGTTCCGAGAATGTCGAGTCTCTGGAATACTTGATGTCGAGATCTAGCGCAGAAGTTAGTCTAGGTAGCTGTTTTCCGTATACCTCAAGGGTCAGGTCATGGTTGTCGTTGCCTATTGTAAGCCAACTACGCTTATCATTACTGAACTCAAGGTGGGACTCAGCACAGCATGATGCAAGTTTACCTAGTCCCTGTCTGGGAGTATCCAGAAGATTACTTAGTTCATGAGAGTGACAAGTGTACACAACCTTCAAGTCATCAGCATATGGGAATGTTTTATCTTCACTGAAGCAGTTACACACTCTGTTGACACAGAATGTGAGCAGCAAAGGCCCCGGGGACACTGCCTTGTGTAACTCCACTAGTTATTGGTTTAGATTCAGACCGCAGGGAGTTTATTTCACGACCCAGGCAAGATCGCTAAGAAGTGATTTTATCCAACCAAGTAAGGGGTCACAAATACCAAATGATTGTAGCTTATTAAAGAGTATATTATGAGACACCTTATCAAATGCCTTTGATACATCGAAGTATAGAACAATGACGATTTGACGTGCCTCACTCTTACTAGTGATGAAGTTAAAGAAATCGAAATGGCAAGCAACGCAGGACCTATTCTCTATCAAGCCGTGCTGAGACTTTTTGGTTGGGTTTTCTGTTGGTAGGTAATCAGAGACGCTGCTCTAAATTACTTTTTCCATAATTCTAGAAAGAACCGGAGTCGTGTTGATGGGCCTGCAACCATTGACGTTCGATTTGTCCCCGGGCTTGTAACGAGGCGTCATGCGGCTGGTTTTCCATTCAGTGGGGGTATACGGCACTTTTCATTGATAGAGTGAATATCTTAAGCGCGAACGAAGACATGTTGTCACCGCTGTTTCGGATGACAATTGAGTTTATTTTTTTCTGTTCTCATACCCGTTGATGCTCGTAAGTCCATGATAACCCCCGTGATACTTTTGACAGCAAAATCTGCGTTGGCAAACGAACTTTTAGTGGGCAGCCTAAAGGTGGCGGGGTTGGGTGAGCTGGAACTGAATTTTGCGAATGGTTCACAAATTTCGAAGGGATCGTTGCAGACCATCCCGTTGTGTAATAAATAACCTATGTCCCTTGATGCCCGAAAACGTTTGTTCAGAAGGGTGGTGAAACTATGTATCGTAAATATCATAGACTTCTGTGAACAGACCATTAAACTTGTCCATAGTTAAGTGACAACACACCCTATTCAATGTGCGCGACTCTAGTCGGGCGGCACGGAAGCGCGTTTTCTGTACGTCAAGTTCTATTCCCTGGGCAAGCTACCATGCCTCTGTGTTCTCAGTTCCGTGCTGTCATGCCACTGCTGCAGTAGGAAGTGAACTAATAACGTCTAGCGAAACATATGGCGTGCTTAACTTCATCTTTAAGAAAGGTGATCAAGTAGATCGTCAACGCCTGGATCGGCTGATACGCAACTATCAGTTTGGGGCTTGCCCATGCAGATGGTAGGACTAACAGACCAGAGGATGCCCAGTGATTATATTTGCCGCTGAGTGGTTTCCAAAATTGTCGCCGTCGTTGCCAATGACGTCCCAGAACCGTTTACGACTATTGATCCGGCACGTCAACCTGACACTTTGAAAAGGGATATTTTCCAGGCCTGCCCCCAGTGTGCATTTTTATAACTGAGGCCTGAACGCTTGATTCCTCTGACGACAGTTTTCTGTAGCTGTGCTGAGAAGCCTCCACGGACCGAGGGCCATGGGCAGCGACGTAAAAGGCAGGAATTCTGCGTTGAGGTCATTGGTTGGCGTCAAAACCCTGGTAGGTCGGCTCTACAAAACTTTAGAAATAAGGCACCAAATCGTCCAAAGCCGCACATTTTTAAAGTAGGCTGTCCGAATTTTGGGTGACTACTTCGTTGGCATGAATTACAGCAACTAAAACCAGCAGAAACCGCTACGACTCTTTCTCCGCAGACTTAAAAAAAAGAACACTGGCTATCTCATCGTCATGCGTGCAGACGTCAACATTCTTCTTACAACCACGAATGAATGACTGTATGATCCATCCGCCAGTCTCTTGGCGACCTAAAGCAAAACTATCTTGGCCTTTATAAAATGGAGCGCCTACTTTTTTCCGATTTGTGCAAACTTATCAGCTGTATGTTTCTTCCTGCCCATGCCTTAGTGCTGGCATACATTTGCCAATCTAGTCTGGCACACTTGTAAACTCGCGCGGAAAAAATCATGCAGACCCGAGATTGGTAACAGTTAAAACGAAACACTCATCCAAAATTTACGGAACACCGCTGGATTGATGTCCGGAGATTACAAAAATCAACTAATGCCCCAACAAGCATAGCCACAAATGTTATACCTCACATCGCAACCACAGGAACAACTGTGGCATTCAAAGCACGCTATCTAGCTGCCGGTGAGTAAATGATGGTTGAAAGAATTGATTAGACTATGTGCTGGAACCTTACGTCGTCTGAACATCGAGTAGCCATCAGGAATCACTACTACGTACGTTACAGAAAAAGAATGGCAGCAGCTGACTTTCGAAGGCTGGTTACCTATGACTTGGTCTCAATATAACGCATGACTTCTACTCTAGATCACACGTATGCCACCTAATTACTACTTTGGACGGAATGATAGCATTTTCCAAGACGGGCCTAGTCAAGACGTATTGCCGGATATCTACAGCAAGTGAACGCAACCCGAAAAATGTCGTTATGAAAATGTTTGGCCTGTTTGAATACTCGCGTCGGACCTTCGGCCTCCATGGTGCAGTGAAAAAGCTGTTGCGTTTTAAAAGTGATACTCACGCTAATGCTGAGGGCTGTTTCATCATGAGTCCAGATAACGAAACCGAACATAAACACTTAGACATCAGTGCTATCAATTGATATACTTGTAATTCTCCCCTGTTTTATTGGACTGAACTGTTCGGCCACTACTGATATATGGGCTTCTGTGCGGATGCCTCGGTATTACCCGAATATTAATTGTGGTAATTCGTTTGGTTGTGGCTGGCAGAAGATTCCAGGATGCGCGTTTCATCCCATTTGGGACTCGCTAGCTGGATCTGCCTTCACCTCAGTAAGGGATGACATTCCCACTGAAATTCGACCTCCGCACTCATCGTTTCGAACGCCAAGACGTTATCTAATATGCTGTATAGGCAAAACAGCCACCTCCTGTGCAAAGTGAATTAGTTAGTACCATATGTTGATATACTGGTAATTCTTCCTTGTCTTAATAAAGTACATCACCGCCTGGTGTATCAAAAGGAGTGATTCTTGTTCCGTTCTTATTCCCTCTTTTTGTGGGTGGCAACCCATTGCGTCTTGGGCCCCCGTTTCCAATATACGTCGACGATGTTAGGTCATTGAGGGGAGTGACACTGAAGAAGAATCAAGTGTACTGCAAAGTGATCTCGGTTGCTTTCAGAGTGGTTGGATAATAACGGACTAGAATCCAATCTAGATAAGCGGCGAAATATACTTCTCCGCGCGCGTGACCCCCAAAGAGGATAATAACCTCCCTTTGGGACATAAATTTCCGACACCATCATGGAGAAAGGCCAGGAAATAATTGCATTAACCACGTCGCCAACGGTTATATATTCCGAGCGAATATAACACGCACGCTTAACTGACAGTTAACTCAGTGAGCAAAAGCCACCGACTGCCACCTGGGACGAGTACAGATAAGACCGAGGCTGGGTGACTGGAGGGTTTATTCCTCCGAGAATATAATGATAAACCAATCCCAAAACATGCGAACATAAACACATATGAATATGACCCTGTCCGCAATTCCAGACATTGGCTTGGTATCAGCATTACATCAAAAGTATATGTAACTGCTTCAGCGAAGATAAAACATTCCCATATGCTGATGACTTGAAGGTTGTGTACACTTGTCACTCTCATGAACTAAGTAATCTTCTGGATACTCCCAGACAGGGACTAGGTAAACTTGCATCATGCTGTGCTGAGTCCCACCTTGAGTTCAACAACGAATGTTTCGTCATCCAACATGATAGCAATCACGGAAAATGAAAGTCAAATCTCCGCCAGTTATGCAGATTTTTTCTCAGATGATGTTGATATGGATGGCAACGGTAATGATACGTCCGATATGCACCTGATTCTCCTGAGTTTATCGACGAAACCTGCATCACCCAGGTGCAGTTAGGCTGTTAAGCTTTACCGCCCTCTAATACCATGTTGACCTCTGGGTGTATTGACAATGCACGATCACAAAGTGCCATGTTTCGAAAATTTAAATCTCAAAGTCCTAGTTCGAGTATACCGCCAAAGCAAATGGCACAGAAACGTTTTAGCCAGCCCTGAAGTAACTATATTCAGAATGTTAAACCCAATGGTTATAATGCTATTCGAAGAGTGACCCCGTTTCCTTACGCAGATACATTCACGATGTCTACCTATGTGACAACAAGTACCATGACACCCTCACTAACCAACAGAAAGGTAGGATTCATGCACCAAGGTGGCAAAAAGAAAGGGCACGTGCGTAAGAATATTCGAAACACAAATGCCTCCCACAGTCATGAAGACGAGGGCCATAGGAAAAACGATAGGTTTTTCTCCTCACACTCATCTACACAACATTTAAATCCAGTGTATGCTCGTACCAGTACAACGATATCACCTCCTAATTGGAGGTCTGCTGTTCAGACGCAGCCTCTGATACTGGCTCCCCAACATAATACACCCTACCCCTTCCATGCGGAAGTGAAACCACAGATTTACTTGGTTCATTTCCGCAGACACCCATACCCAGGGCTCATTCTGAAAACCCAAATTTTCGCGGACTTCAAAAACTATTAGCGCCTTTTGCTGTTCAGATGATGACGCTGTCGAATCAGCTATTCTCAATCCTAACTCACAACCGCTACAGTGGCGGGGAAGATGTTACGCCAACCTGTCATCCTCCCGGCTCATATACAGTGGGTCAACACCTAACACAATAAAGGATATTAGTAGTAACCCCGTAGTATCTTACTCCCCTATTATGTCCCCGAAATTAAATTCTACCCCATTTCCTCACCACTACAGTTCCAACTAACCTGCGAGAAAATGCTTTCCGAAAACAGGTTTAGGTACTACTGCTTATCCAATTCTTTAACCTTCTGTCTGATTAACGCTCGTTCCATAGGCAGAAAATAGGTGAGATCACTATGTTGTCGACTATGTCTAACCCCTGCCTAATATTTATCACTGAAGCTTGGTGTACTCCAGACACTCCTGATAGTGATGTCTCTGTCGACAATTATACTCTGTTTAGGGGAGATAGATATAATGGTAGAGGTGGTTGCATCATCTATATCAGGTCCGACATTGCTGCGACAAATTGTCTTAATTCAGAACTCAATTCGCTCAGTGACTCAGTGTGGGTTGTGGCGAAGTTTACTAATGCTATAACTATCCTCTTAGGGTGTATCTACCGTCCCCTTCGCTCTACTGTAGATTATGATGACAGGCTTGCAGAAGTGTTCACCCATGTAACAACACTGCCCTACTCCATGAAACTTATATGCGGTGACTTTAATATGCCTGACATCAAGTGGCAGACACTTACTTCTCCTAGGCGGTTTGATAATTTTATTAATGTGTTGGATTCTGGAGGATGGCGCCAACATGTAATGCAACCAACTAGACATAATAGCATACTTGACCTAGTTTTCACGAATGGATTATTGCCTTTCACTCTTCAAGTTGGTCCAGAATTCCCGGGCAGCGATCACAGAGTAGTGTTTGGTGACTTCCGACTATCTCCCAGAAATACGTTGGCTCCCAGGTCAAAAACAACCACAGTTAGACGATATAAAAATACCATCTGGGAAGAGATACAATACATGTTGCGATGCTTGGACTGGGGTTCTTATTTCACCAGTAGCTCAACCCATGAACTAAGTGACATCTTCTACAGTTCCATGAATGTAATTCACAATCATATTGCTCCGGAGGTATCAGTATTAATTAGAAAGCCGAAAGTGAATTTCATCCCTGAAAAAGTACGTATCAGCATGCGCAGACATGCCAGAAATTTCTATCGATCTAATGACTTTTCATCCCTTGTCTCATTAAAAATTGCTCATGAGAACTTCAAATCAAATAAGTTACTGAAAGCAATCAAGCAAGAAACAAGCTGCAACGCACAAACAGGCAATGCTCAATCATTAGTGAGAATTCTAAAATCCCGTGCAAACTTATCTAGAGTTATTCCCAGTAGTCTGATCATTGATGGGGACATTCTTTATGATGACCCAAGTAAGATCTGTGAGCTGTTTAGTAAACATTATGCAAGCTGCTTCACGCACGAAGATAGTGTACTAAACATACAAATGCCCATTCCACCACACCACTCACTAAGTAATGTTTCCTTTACACAGAGAAAGATAGATGATGCAGTTGCTTCACTAAAGGACTCATATTCTGCCGGACCCGATGGGATCCCGTCTGTTCTCCTTAAGAGGGGTGGTGAAGACATACCATTGATCCTCATGAAGCTATTCTCAATATCCCTTACTGAGGCATGCTACCCTGACCGCTGGAAGCTGTCATACATATCTCCACGTATAAATCTGGGCCGACGTCAGAAATTCAGAATTATCGTCCCATAAATATTACATCTGTAGTCTCTCGTATCATGGAGAAGGTGGTTGTGCAAGAAATCAATGTTTACGTGGCTGCGCATCAGCTTCTTTCCCCTATGCAGCATGGTTTCTTAAAAGGTCGTTCATGTAGTACTTGCTTACTGGATTATTTTGAGGAGGTCACCTGCAGACGAGATGAAGGTCTTTTCGTAACTGCTCTATTTTTGACTTCAAAAAAGCATTTGATAAAGTGCCTCATAATCGGTTAATTCTTAAGCTTCAATCATTTGGAATTAGTGACCCCTATTATCGTGGATAAGCTCATTCCTTAGGCAGCGTACTCAAATAGTAAAGTTCAGTCAAACCTATTCCTCCCACAGCCTATTCTGAGTGGCGTCATTCAAGGTAGTGTTGGGGCCCTTACTTTCCTCCTTTACATAAATATTTCTGACATGATAAAATATGGTAAACCCTACCTGTTTGCTGACGACTTAAAAATCGTGTATAGCTTTCCCCACTCATCGCTAAGTGAGGGTTTTAATAGAATCCAGGAAGACCTGACGAATTTTTTCGCTTGGAGTGAAACATGGCAACTTCCACTTAACTCTAGTAAATGCGGAATTCTCTGTTTCAATAACTCTTATCCAAACGTCAGTTTACACCTTGGCGATTCTGTGCTGCAATCTTATAACTCAGTATGTGATTTAGGTGTTAGGTGTTCTCGGAACTAAACGTTTACGGAATATGCCCAGTCACTTGCCCCCAGTGAAGGCTCTCAGTTGGCCTTTTGCTCAAACACATATATACCACTGAGGCCAGACTGCTTTTATTCAAGGTAATGATCCACCCAGTACTTGAATATGGCACAATCATCTTCAGCAATATGTACACTTCGGATAGGATACTAACTGAGAATGTTCAAAGAAAGTTTACCGGCCATGTACCGGGCTGCCACGAAGAACCTGATTATGAGCGGGGGTGTAAGAAACTGAAAACTGACCCACTTTGGCTAAGACGCCTCAAGCTCAACCTTAACCGATTTTTCGGCCTTTTGCGTGGCACTACTCACGCCTGTTGCGCTCCTACTCTTAAGCCTATGTTCTCATATAGTCTACGCAATAGTGAATGCACTGTACCTGTAGAAAAGCACCGCCTTAAACTTAGGTCACGATCCTTTATGTTACAGTACAGCAAGTTATGGAATAGGCCTCCACATTTTATTTGCTCTTGCATGTCTGCATTTCAGTTTCAACGTCTACTCAGCGAATTCCTTTTTTTCACGGATATTATATCCACAAATACAAAGCATAACAGAGCAATCGGCACATAACAGTGGTCGAGCCATTGCGTCCACTATGAACGTACTCAGATCTCTAAGTGTAGGGATCGGTTTTATTAAACCCTGAGGTTCCTTTAATGCAGGTGGCCTTTCGATTGCATACAAGGGTAGGAATACTGGCTCCTCTCCGTATAATGAACTTAAAGGATACCTTTTTCCTCTCAAAGCCACTACGGTAAGCCCCCCCTCCACCTTAAAAAACGACTTAATGACCCTATAATGGAAGGACTATGCAGTTGACTTCACATATATACATGAAAATGTACACAAAGTCGGAATAAATCAAAAAAGAATAGGGACTTCTCTCTTCTCTAAATGTGATACCGTAGTAATCTCTATTTCTATATCTGTTCATGCCTCTTCTTTCTTTCCCCATTCGCAGAAACAGCTGCAAGTCGACATTTGCTGTCCAAATTCAGTCTGAACGTGATTACTTTATGGGAATAACACCTGCTCAGTGAAGCCAATAATTATTGGACTGCTCCCACTCTTTCGCAAATTCTGGACCATCTTCAAGATTAACTCACCTACTGGTCATGATTTTTCTTGCGACGAACAGTCTGATCATTTTCAACAGCATTAGTAGCAGAGACATTCTGAACAGATGATTAAACCAGAGACCAATTTACACGTTGGTTCAGGTGCAATGGCTCCACACTACACATTTTCTAGTACTCTGTACCAAGAGACCTTTTCATATGGAACTTACTACGCATCAAATACACTTCTCGAATGATGCCGCCTGTGCTAACACAAGAGATGCTCGAAGCCTATGGACTGTTGACTGCTTCAACATCCGTTTTCATCCGATACAACAAGTATCCCCAGCAGAAATAATCTATACTGCCTTTAAACGTAACATGGCGACCTGGAAATGCACTGATATAGCCATACAACTGTGGATTCTTTATTGACACCCCAGATTGTATAAATGGGTCCTTTATGGTTAGCAGACTAAAAACTGAAGGCCATTACATTACTAATCAGCAAACTGTGCGAACGGACTAACAACTTCGATCGGTTACAACGCAAACTTTGAACACTGCGCGCTTTTGATATTGATAATTGAATCTATCCATGTGATGGGAGATAAGAATCCATATCCGTCTCATGAATTTCAGTAAATTTTAGTAAGACTATGCACACTAATGACTTGATATGCGAATTATTTAATACTAGATACTTTCAAAAGTCATGAATTTGATGGTGCTCGCTAACTGATATCCCTCATGTCAAACCAGTTAAATGAAGACAATATTTGTTATTTTCTAAACTTAAACACCATGTAATACTAGCTTCTGCTCTAGATCTCGACGTCAGGTATTCCAGAGACTCGACATTCTCGGAACAAACAGCATATATCAGATCCAAGCCACGCAGACCCTTGTGATGTATCATTCGTAACTTCTATGGCACGGAATCACGAATTCTACTGTATACAGCCCGCATCCACCCAATTTTAGGATACCGCTGGTTTATTTTAAGTGGCCTTGGTGGGAGCGATAAACTGAAGGTCGAAGTGGCGCAACGTTGCCTCACCTTGGAGGCATTAGGAGCTGACCCCAGCCTAGAATACCCGTCCAGATGTGATATTTTGGGGTTATAGCCACTCTGGAAATGGAGGCCTGAGGTGAACCTCATATTTTACAATAAGTTACTTCATCAGCACTTACGCTCTCATGGTCCGCAAATCAGGCCAGTTGTAACGTCTGCGTACGATATGCGCAACCACAAAGTATTGGTTGAAACTGAGTGTTGTACGACGAGGTTGCTAGGTAATTTCTTCCCAAATAAATTCCCAAGCATTTGAAATAGGCTTCCAAAAGAACCTCGTATGGCAAGCTTCGTTCACACTTTTCCGCTCTACACTTAATAGGCTACTGATAAACGATAAGTCTATCGCTCAATCAGCCACCATCTCTGTATCCTGGGCTAATGAGGATGTACTTGGACCTCTAAATGTATGAAACAGAGCCACTGTAGCTCTCAAGTTCCTCTTACGATCAGGGGCTGACGATTGCTTACAGGGGTGTGAGTACTGGTTCTGCTCCTCACTATAATGAACTTAATATACACTGGTTTCCTCTGAAAGCCACTACAATACGCTCCAGACAGAAACGTTTTAATAATCTTATAACAGAAAAACTGTGTGGTTAATCGCACATACAGATATGAAAATGTACATGGAGTTCGGATAGATCTAAAAGTATAGGAACTTCTCTCTTTTTCAAGCTGGTCTGCACGGTAATTCCCTTTCCCACATCTGCTCGTGCTTCTCCTTTCTTTTTTATTTCACAGCAACAGCTCCATGACGACATTCGATGCTGAATTTCAATCCGAGCATATCTACTAAGTGGAATTAATACCTGCCGTTTGACTCCATGAATTATTTTGCTGCTTCCAAACTTTCGCGGTTTCTTGAATATCTTGATAATCAACTCATCAGCTGGTCAGAATTCTTCTTGCGACGAACCCTCTAAAGTCTCCCAACAGCCATAGTGGCACAAATATTCTGAACGAATGATAAAACGAGAGACCAATATACCTATTGGCCCGGAGTATGACTTACCTGCAGTAATTTCACACTACATGTTCTATAGCACTCTGTATCAAGTGATCTTTTGAAGTAAAAGTTACCATGCATCAAATGCACTTCTGGAATGATACTGCTCACGCTAATGTGAACGATGCCTGAAGTCCATATATAACTGCTGCCTTTTCGACTATTAACCGTCTCAACGTCTACATTCATCTACTACCAGAAGTACTCCCAGTGGAATTAATGTATACTACCTTTAAACATCACATGGTGAACTGAAAATGCATGGATTTGGACACTCACCTTGGCTACATAACCGTGGATCCTTGCTGATACTCCAGAAAGTATAAACAAGCCCTTTGTGGTTAGCAAAGCTAAAAGCTGAAGAACTTTTTAGTGAATGGATGTTTGTACTGCTAAATAAGAAACTATGCGAATGGACTAACAACGTCGTATGGTTATAACGCAATCTTCGAATACTTAGCGCTTTTGCCGTTGATATCCAACATCCAATATCTTTTAACGTGCTAGTGTAAACCAGTTGATTTCTTCGCGCTCACTTCTAGGTCTTGCGAAACAGTTCCAGGCCTGGTGGATTCCGATGCGGTAGGTCCACCCATTCGACTGCTGTAGCTCTGGTTAGCCCAACTGGCGGTTGGGTGTTGTTTAGATTTGTAGGGAGTGTTTGTTTGTTTGGTTTTTCTTCCGAGGACTGTGGTGCAGATGGGTCCCACAAATGTCATGCCAGCAGATAATTGGTCGGACTGGTTGTAAAAAGGAGATGGAAAATATGTGCGGAGAAATCAAGGGAGAGAAAGTGCAGAGAAAAAAGAATAGAAAAGGAAGAGGAAAGAGGAAGAAGAATAACGTGTTAAAAAAGATTAAGGAAAAGGAAACGGCACGGAAGAATAAAACATTGGTAGGTTGTGGGGAATAGGTGATAGGCAGGGCTTTTGTTGAAGTTTGAGAGCGTAAAGTCAGAAGGAAGAATAATAGATAACATGATAGGACGACTGGGAATATAGTGATTCTTTTAGTAGGAGACGGTAACTGGAGGGGACGTCTACAGGAAGGTATAATGCTGAGCCAAGATCTCAGTGATAGTGGTTTTACGAAGTGTTCAGTAACGGTTGGTGGATCTGAGTTAGTAAGTCGTGTTAGCCTAGTCCAAATCCAGGTTGGATGAGCGCAAAACCCGCGTCGCTGTGTAACTGTCCAACCTCTTCCTGAAGCTGTCAATAGACGGAGCAGTGGCAATCTCGGCAGGTAATGCGTTCCAGTGGCCGCAAACTCGCAGAGAGAAGAAGTGTGATGGCATGCCGATGTGGTTTTCGCCTCATTCCCACGACACCCTTTGTAGCTCGAGGTTCTCTACGAGTTCACGTCCCTTTGCAGATATGGTGGTGCAGTGACGTTGTGTACCTCTAGGTGGAGTCATATATAGGTCTTATGCAGCTTCTACAAGAGTTCCGGGGTCAGGGCACCCAACCGTCTGCGCACGAAGTGCGGTACTGTGTAGGCTGTAGAGGCATCTCCTGGATAATTGAAGCTAGTGTCTAGTTTGTCATCCATTATTAGTCCTAGGTCTTTCTCCCTGGTGGTGTGGGAGAGTTGTGTTTCACAGAGAGAATAGGGTACCTTCTGAGGGTCCGGAGTGCGGAAAAACATGACTTGGCATCCATCTAGGTTAGATGCAAGTCCATTAATATCCAACCACTCTGCAAGTAATCCGAGGTCACTTTGCAGTCCACTTGATCCTGTTTCCGACGTCATAGCTCTCCATAACTTAACATCATCAGCTTAGAGTAGAATTGGGGAGCTGAGATTCAATGGGAGGTCGTTCACAGAAAGAGGAAATAGCAGTGGACCCAGAATCGCCCTTTGTGATACACCAGATGACGATGTCCTCCAAGTCGAGCAAACTCTGTTGGCTTTTGTGCGGAATTGTCTACCGTCTAGATAGTCCTGCAACCATGAAAGCACTTCCCCCTTGATGCCCAACCTTTCTATTTTGTGAATAAGAACGGTGTGTGGAACTGTGTCGAAGGCCTTAGCAAAATCCAAGAAAATAACATGGACAGGAATTCGGAGCTCCCAACATGCCGTTCACTTATCATCTGACGCCAGAATGTTTGAGGCACAGGACCTACCCTTTCTGAAACCGTGTTGAGCATCACTCAGTGCTCCCCCCTTTTCTAAGTACTGTTTGACATGGTCCTCCACCAGACTCTCCATTACTTTTGACAGCGCTGGTAGAAGGGCTATGAGTCGGTAGCATTTTCGGTTCTGCCTGTCTCCACCTTTGAAGATGGGGGACAGAATAGCACTTCCCCACTCTCGTCGAAGCATGTTATTGTCTAAGGAGTGTTGGAACAAGTTACACAACGGACCGCAAAAGACACCCGTGCATTGTTTCAGCACTGCCGGTTGGATGTCATCACACCATGGTGATTTCCCTGCGCGGGGCTTTAACAGTTTTTCGAGGACCATAGCAGGAGTCACCTTTATTCCAGGTAACTCTACTGCATTTGGTGGTGCTGAATTCCGGTCGGACAGTTGATAATTTTGGTTCAGTAGAGAAGTATTGAGTTGCGTGTCGAATGTGGCGCTAAAGGCTTCGGTGATCTCTAGTCCAGAGAGGTTACCTCCGTCTAGGTCTTTGAGAACGCAAGCCCTCTGGCCGGTTGATTTTCTGCCTGCCATGGACCTATACAGGATTTTGGGATTTGTCTCGAGCTTTTGGGAAAGGTTTGTCTGGAATGACCTCCTGTCTCCCCCAACTCTAATGTTACATCGATTTCACAGGGCAATATACACGGCGTGGTCACATCCTTTCTGGAGGTCCCCCACTTGTGCAATGCTTTCCTCTTGGCTTTCAAAAGGCGTTCAGTGCCCCGCTTAAGCCACGAGGTTCGCCTCCGCGGTATTCCTGTGATTGCTGGGACGTCTTCAGAGACAGCCCTCTTCATGATATCTCTGACTAGTTCCCAATATTGATCAATCAACAGGTCTCTCCACTCCTGAGACCATGGTGCTGTCGACAGGTATTGGTTCATCGCCACGTAGTTCACCTTGCTGTAGCAAAGACAGGGGCGAGATCCCTCCCGTGAGTTGTTCGGAGAGTACCAGGTCGAACACTGCCACCACGTGATCGCTGCTGCCGACGGGGGTTTGAACCTGTACCTTTTCTACCAGCATATGGTCACTGGTAAAAAGGTAGTCCAGCTTGGACGGCTTTCCGCCGACCCCCAGCGACTGTCACCACCAATATTCTCGTGCAGCCCAGCCTTTTTGATAGTGTTGAGTAGGTTTCGGTCTAACCTTTGACCTGAGGTTCTCCTATCCTGCCCAAGATTGAGAGTCGGAGCATTGAAGTCGCCGGCTATAATGACCTGGTCGTACCGGATGGACGTCACTCCGGACATTACTTGCAGCAGTTGTCGGTTATCTTCCACGCTGCTAGTAGGTGTTCTGTAGATGCCTTCCACCAGGTACTTGGTGTGTCCAACCTTAAATTGACACCAGATGGAGTCTGGGAGCCGTGAAAGTGGAGTTTCAGTTGCTCGTTCACTTTTGAGGTTGTCACCTATAAGCATAGCTACTCCGCCTCCTCCCTTAAATTCTCTGTCTCTTCTGAACAGACGCATACCGTCCATACCAGTTTCGATGTTACCAGTATCCCGTGATAACCAAGTTTCTGTCAGCATTATGATAGTTAAAGCGAGGTAGGAACAAAGCAATTTTTAATTCCCTCATCTAATCTCTAAGTCTCCTCACATTACTGTAAAGACACTTGGCTATGTTTCTAACTGCGTGGGATATCTTGGTGCTGGGAGACAGGAGGGGGTCGTGCGTAGTGGCGAAACTTGCTATAGGACGGCTACCTCCAGTGGAACCGGTCCAATCACGTTCATCCCCACAATGGTTTTTGGGGTTCCATAGAGTCCAGGCTTGGTTGTGCGTCTTGTCTGTTGACAGTGATGGTGACTTCAGCACTGGGCGGAGCTGTCATTTGCTTTTGTCGCAGTGTCCTGGGTCTGCTTTCACAGCAGTGAAAATTCCCGCTGATGTTATCTTTTACTGTGTACCAAGTTTTCAGTACCCTGGTTAAACATTCTTGACAGCCAAAGTTAGCAGCCATCAACCGGGATCGAATGTGAGAGACGTGGCAATCTGCATACCGCCGCCGCTGCTATCCCATTCAACCCCATCCCAGCTGACCACCGCTGCCATTGCCGGACGCCGTGGGCATACTTTTCTACGGCTGCGCCGGTTGTCAGTTCTGGTATGCCGTGGACAACCATAGTTGTTGGTTTCAGCGTCTGGAGGCGCCCCGCGAGGTACTTTTCTTGCCTACCAAGGGCGGTCTGGTCTGGCTCTGATGTTGGATGACCTGTTGATGACTAGTGTGTGTGGCATTAGCAAGAATATTCCCACTTCTTTAGCCGAGCTTAGGGTAACTCCCATCGGTGGAGGCTTTCCCTGAGGTGAGTAGTTGCCTTTGTAGAGCCTGCACAGTTTTGCTTCTAGGCTACCCAGCCCTAGTGTGGTGCATACGGTTTCCCATTGCTGCTTGTCAAACGATTCTCTGTTCTCAAGGAGACTATCATGGCACACACGGACGTTAAATAAGATGATGGAATTCGACCTGTCATCAGCTTCTTTATTTTCGTGTGTTGTGGGTGGCCTTTTGTGGGAAGGGTGCACCTTCTTTTCCACTGTCACCCATTTATCCCGACGTACAGTGGTTTTAGCCGTTAAAGTGACTTCAGGGTTAGGGACTAATGTAGTTGGTCGCGTACCTGGTCGTCGTTTGGGTCTTTTCGGACTATTCACAGGTGTGACTGGCCGGGGAACAGTGTTGACACTAGGGCTGTTTGGGCCTGGGGTAGTGGTCTGTGTAGGTGCCGGCATCACAGTAGTCACTGAGATGTCTTTTAAGACCTACATCTGCGAGCCTTAAGAAAAGAGTGGCCTTACACGGCACTATGGGCAGATGTACCAGAACCACGTGCATGGGTAGCGCGCCATGAAGGTGTAGTATTGGTCTGGTATGCCCTCATCACACTGACTGTGCACCCACTTATTGCAGATGTTACACTCAAAGGTGGCATCCTTCTTGACTGCGGGGAGACTGCATGGATGACAGTCGTCAGCCTGACTAGAAGGTTTAGTTAACGACTCCCTTTTTCTTCTCTTCTGTCTCTCAGTGGTAGCCTCCACAGTTAGACTGGGGTTTGGGCTGGTGGTACCATAAAGACATGCTCATTGATGAACCACAGCACAGGGGTTCACATGGACAGGAGTTCGACTTTTCACAGAAAGTGTTTGTTGCGACTGTCCTCGTACGGTCGACCCGTGATCTTTTGCGGCGGCACTAAGCCTCTTGCCTCCGGCCCTCGTTACTAGGTGAGGCTTTGCCTGAGATGTTCCCGATACCAGATTTGGTCAGAACTCGATTATTACTCATTTCTACTGCTGTTTAGGAGGAGATATAAATGAGATAGACGGATGGTTGTATCAAGTGAAACGTAGAAAAGCAATGATGGATAAAGTAAGTTGTCAACCTTACCTACAATTGCAATTGTGCGAGACGGAAGAATGCCCAAGGCTTCTCAAAGGTCCAAAGCGTATGATCGAATGAGATAAGTATCGCTGCAGCTGCAGCAACATGAGCCGCAGCAGGTGATTGTGACAGTTAGAACTTCCACACAGTTGTACGTTTAGGGAGTGATAGTATTAGCCGACTGAGAGCCGTGCGTTCCGTGGCAAAACGTTTTCCAGTGAAACTTTTACTTTCATAGAGGCAGTATCCAATTGGGAGAGCTTATGTATAGTTATTTCTGATTCAAATACAAATGAGACAAAACACGCCAGTATTCAAAGAGCGCGCAAAAAAGGGAGGGAAATAGTGATAGTGGAACCTATCTGTGTGACGACGAATGGAAATCCATGTCGGTCTCTTTATTTGCAGCAAGTCTTAATAGGTTTATGCGTATCGATAACTTGCCACGTGTTTTATATAATTCCCGGTACTATTCTTTAGACTTTCAAAATCATCATTTTAACGATGCTTGTGAACTGGCATCTGACATGTTAAATCCATTACATGAGAATGGGAATTTGTTTTATCTTCACTTTGACGCACTGCATACGCCGAAAGTGGTAGTTTCTCTGTCTCGTAACTGCGACCTGATGTTCTTGATGGAGTTAAAGGCCCTTCCCTTTGTACTATTCAGGACCCGTAAAATCTCGTAGGTTTTTCGACATACATCAAGGCGCTTATGCCTGTAAACTGGCCTCTCTCATGTTAAACTACTGATGCGAGAATAAAATCTGTCATTATTATTGGCAGTAGTAGTAGAGGTAACGATTAACCAGTCAGCGAATTGCATTGCAATGAGGGCAGAAAATAAACCACTGGTCATACCACAAAAGTATCGTGAGGATGCCAAGTTAAAAATTTTCAGGTAAATAACAGTTTTTATGCAAAACTGGGGACTCACAACGCCTACTATTTTTGAAAAGAAAAAAATCAGAAAAAGATTCAATATCTTCGCCTTTTGGGATCCAAGTTGAAGTGAACTGTCCGAGATTGCTTCCGACCCATGCATGTTCTGGGTAGGGGCCTCTTGTTGAGTTTGGTTTTGGGCTTTCTCGATACCGTTGGTAAACTGAAAGTATTCAGCAGAATATCTAGTAGTGCGGCTGAACTTTCCGATTGATTGACTTCTCCGTGACGCACCGTATTCTTATGTCCCTATCATTTCCCCTGACCCACCATCACATCACACCCTAATGTCTTCCTATGAAAACACCCTCCGTCCAAATGCTATGTCCTGGTCTGTGATCTTTTACGTAGATAAAGTCTCCTCCACTGAAGTGTGATCCAACTGTTTGCGCTGTTTGTGAACGACGTGATGGCAGCACTGCGTGATGTGGCGTATGTGGCTCCCTCCCCATTAGAACTTCTGCGGGAGGTTTGCTACCTCGTAGGGTGACATTGGCGTTGAGCAACAGATGAATAGAAATTGTTGCATGACATCCGTGTCTCCTCCTCCTGTTTCTGCTTTGGGTGGAGCTCGTTTAAAAGTATCAACAAATCTTTCTACCTGGCCACTGGACTGCAGATGGTGAGGTGATGTACTAATATGGCGGGTTGCATCTGCACTGCAAATCTCTGTAAACTCGCGGGAGGTGAATTCTGACCTATTATCTAAAACAACAGTCCCGAGCAACCCATGGCAGATGAAAATGGTTTTAGGAGCAGTGACTGTTCGGCGTGATGAAGTTAGCGATGATGGGAAGATCTTCGGCCACTTGGACTAAGCATCAACAACAATTAGATAGTAGGTTCCATGCAATGGGTTAGCGAAATCGATACGGATTCCAGACCAGGGTCGATCTGGTCACGGCAAGCTGTTTGGTGGTAGGGGTGTAGGATCCTTAGCTGCCTTCTAACCTGGTGCCTAGGGACTGACAAACTTAGTCATACCAGAACCCATATCAGGCAAGCAAGCATAGCTTCTGGCAATGGCTTCTGCTTTCATACTTTCCGTTCCCGGGTGGTCAGTGGGAAACTGCCTTGGAACTTTTGCATGGGGAGACTGAGGGATCACTGCGGGTTTCCCGAACGTGAGGCAGTTGCCGACAACGCAGGGATTTTCTTCTGTTGAACACTCGTTTAAGGTTACCGGTAAATGATTCTGCGGCCATTTCGTCCAGACATAATGCACGACTTTCTGCGTGGTGTGGCCCTTGCAGGGTTCATTTCCCACTTGAACTGACCTGACAGGAAGCTCGCGGGAAGGGCACAATCCCGTAGGCTGTCTGCATAGTCATTTGTGGATGCTGACAGCATCGTCGTGTTTTTGTTAGGTGTAGGATAGTCTCTCATAAGCCTTGAAAGTGCGCCTGCATGCCCAAGGTTTATTATTCGGCGGTATTAAGTATTGAAATCATAGCCCAATAATGTTACCGCCCACGGTTGAAGTCTGTTGGAATGGGCCGGAACACCATATTTTGGCCCAAAGATTGAGAGGCGGGCTTGTGATCGGTGGACAAGATGAATTTCGTCCATGAAACATCTTGTGAAAGCATCTGACCAAGCTAACTAAGGCAGGTACCTGCTTCTACATCCGTGAGTAGCGTTCTTCGTTTGACGTTAGTGATCAAGAAGCAAGTATGACAGCTTTCTGTGATCCACCCTGATATTCCTATGATGGGGCAGTCCTGACAAAAGCGGTGGAAGCATTTGAGGCAACAACGACTGGGAGCTGTGGGCCACAATGAGTTTACAGGAGATTAGAGCTGAGGGTGGACCTGAGCCGTTCTACAGAGGTTTCACATTCTCTTGACCTGGATCATGAAGCATCTTTGCGCAGGAGACAGTTCTAAGGTGCCCATACATCTGTTTTGGGAGGGCGAGAACGCCGGATAGTAACTGGTGAGAAAAAAGAGGAATCGAGAGTCGCGACATCTTTTGCCGTTGGCATCTGCTGCATAGCGCAAGCGTTTTCAGGATCAGGACGTTTTACCAAATGCATCAAAGATGCTGACTTTAGAAAGAATCGACGTTTCTCCTTCCTTAATTGCAATCAGTTGTCTTAGGTTCAATGTAGGACCAGCCGCGTTCAGTTCATTAATTCCACTGAACAGGTGGCAACTATTACGACGTCGTTGAGGAGTACAGCAAAAACCGGTATACTTGCTAGCATCGTATTCATATTCCGTCAAAAAATAGCGGAGGCAGTCCTAATGTCTGATGGCAGATGGTTGCTCTGGAAAATACCTCGATGGGTATTGGTGGTAGCGATTCACGACATTCTACACAGACTTCAACTTGAAAGTATGAGTCCACCAGATCGATTTTTGAGAAATATTTTCCTTCATTTAGAGTAGTAAACAAGTCCTCCAGAACAGGTAAGGGATGGTGGTGTCGCTCCAGAGCAGCATTTAACCTCGACGAAAAATCAGCACATAGTCGGATGGAGCCACTAGCCTTCTTTGTGACAAAAACTGGAGCAGCCGAGGAGAATGGGATACTGGAGTAACGATACCCCGTTCCTGAAGTCGTTTCAGCTATACCTCGACGGGAGTTGGCGATGAGCATGGGAAGGGCGTTCTGGGAAAAAAAATAGGTAATGCATCCGGTTTCAAGAATAGTACGGCCTAAATTGCGATACAGTGACCGCGGCCAGGTTGGGGCATTCCTGAATATTCAGCAATAATATCATTATGGTTCATCGTGACGTCTGGCAGCGCCTCCGCCTCGTTGAGTACGACATTCAGTTGAAGGTCGGCGAGTTTCAAACTCCTGAGCTAGTCGAGACCCAGAAGGTCTAAATCAGCGTCAGATAGCTGGCAAATTCCGTCGATCGAAGTATCGTGAAAAGATGCGATACATGACAACTGACCTGTTAGTGGTAAGTGGCCGCCGCATGGGCTAATAGCAGTTTGTGCAGTCGTATGGATAGTAGGTCGGCTAATCTTCCATCATAGCTTCTTGGGAATGATCGTGACATCAGAAACTATGTCAATTTGCAGCCGTACTGAATGGTTATTCGTCTGGACGCTGATACACCTTCTCCATGCTGGCGCATTTGCTTGAAAGCAGCAGTAAGACTAGGAGGTTTGCAGACCGGTCGAGACTTGGATCTCCAACGGTGACTGGGTGGTGACTTGCCACTTCTTTGCAATGGGTGTTTGCAAAATCCGTTCTTCTAAACTACAATATTGCAATCTCTGGATTTATTCTACTTATAAGTAAGAAATTCAACGAAATGGAATGCTCCACAATGCCAGCAGGAGTGGTCTTCTTTGTGTTTCTTTCCTTATTACGTGAGCTGCTGGGATGATGGACAGAGGACGAAAAACCAGGCGTCGTTCGGCCGGAAAGGCATATAGAGGAATTAGATTTCTGACTAACTGCGTGCACTTCATGATCACCCTGGCGTCCGGATTGGACCAAACTTGTATCCCGTTGCAAGTTGATCAGTTGTTGATATTCAGTAGGGTTATCGTTCAACGTCAGTGTTGGTTCTTACTGCACCCGATTTAGCAATCTCATTCCGAACTTGGGGGACTGGAGGCTGCATATGAGTGTCAAAGACTTGAATGGGCCATCAGTGATAGACTTCAGCCTGAATTTTTCGCACTCACGATACCAAAATGGGTGAAAAAATCATCGTTCTCACTCACGACCAGTTTGAGACGACGATATCTGGCGTTGGAAAGAGATGAATGCCCGCCAAAATGTCGTCTTAGGGTCTGTATTGTGGCATCGAAGGAGAGGTCTCTTAGGTTCTGTGCAGTATTATGTCGCAATACTGATCTAATTCGCATGGACCAAGTTTCCGGAGAAAGAGACGCACTTTCTCTTAATCAAAGTGGCCAGCAAGATCAACTCTGAAGTGGTCTTCATATCTTCGAGATCAAGTATCGAAAGTCGCAGTAGCATCCCGATCATGATGAAATTCTGTGGAACTCTGAAATCCTGTCGACTGAAGGGGCCGATATAGCAGGTGTATGATTCGATGGGTCAATAATTCCATCCACAGCACACGTTGGCAGGAGTGATGATAGATCGAACTCCTTCCGCTTATTTAACGCGCCCGTGCCATGATAGTTTCCCTGAGGAAGGAGAATCTTTCGACTGACAGCGCCGGGAAACGGTGTGCTTCACACTACTACTGAGTGGCTTAAAAGCGAAGCTGTGCCGGCTCTACAAAGGCAAATATTCACTTCAATGATAGACCCTTCGGATGACAATGACCTTAAGGTCGGTTAACGAGGTCGAAAGATTCTTTTCTCTGTGACATTTATTGGTCATAAACCGGCTAGACCGGCCACGGTCAACGGTAAAAATATCTGGAGCAGCGCCCTACACTCAAACTAACAGCCATACCTGTCCACGGCATATGGAAACTAACAGCCGGCACATTGGTAGGGCAGTCTGCTCGCGATGCCCAACAATGGCGGTGGTTATCAGAAAGGATGGGGTCAAGTGGTGTGGCGGTTGCGGTGTGCGGACTCCCACGCCCATAACATCTGACAACAATGGCGTCGCCCAGGTTGATGGCTATTAATTTCCTATAGGTTTACAGAGCTCCTACTGGAAATGTGGAACATAACTGGTAAATACTTCGAGTAATGTCGAGGATGATGTCTGTGGGGTTTGACTACGTCATTATAGCCGAGCATTTTCATGCCCCTAGCTGTGATCTTCATTTTGCAAGGCAACCCCAAATCGAAGGTTCGACCAAAACCAACCCATCGCTAAAAAAGGCTGAACTGCGTGAGAATTTTGGTGGTGAGACCCGCTGGGGTTTGAGTTGAAGGACCCTTAGACCAGGCTACTTTTTACCAGAAACCATCTGTTAGCAGGAATCGTTCGATTCAAGCCCCCCTCCACAGCAGTGATCACGGTTTGGCAGTGATCAACGTGGCTGTTAGTGGTCGACTGTCATGGGAGGGATCTCGCCCTCGCTACAGCAAGACAACTACATCGTGATTAATCGATGACTGTCGATATTACCATGGCCCAGGAGTGGAGTATCTTGTCGACTTATCAGCACCCGTAAGCAGTAAAGAATATCGCTAGGAGGGCCATCTCTGGAAACTTCCTAGTAGTTACAAAATTACCAAAGAAGAGAGTCCCATGATTGAGACGAGATACTGAACGCTCCTAGAAAGCGAAGAGGAAAGCATGGCATGACTGGAAGATCTTCAAAAACGCGTCAGATCATAACATATAAATGGATCTAAGGCATCGATGCAACGTTAAAATGGGGGGATAAGAGGTCTGTCAAGACAAACCTTGCATAGAAGCTTGAGACAAATCCCAAAGACCTGTACGGATTCATGACAGAGGGAAAATCAACCAGCCATGGAGCTTCCGTCATGGAAGGCCTGAACGGACAGAACCTGTCTGGACTGGGGATCGCCGAAGCCTTTATCGCCATCTTCAGCACACAAATAAAAAGGCCGTCGTCTATTTGAAATTGCCAACTGTTCCAGCAACCTTCAGCTCTACCGAGTGCAGTAGAGCTGCGTGGAATAAAAGAAACCCCTTCAATGGCCTTTGAAGGGCTGTCAGAACTCTGGGCAGGGTGTGCGGCGATATCGGGTCATCTCTGTTGAAACAGTGCGCGTGTGCCTGATGCAGTCCGCTCCCTTATCTGTTTGAACACTCCTAAGACAAACACATGCTTCCTCAAGGGTAGAAACGTGCTATCCAGTCTCCCATTTCCAAAAGGAGAGACACGTGGAACCCGAAATGCTACCGATCGATAGGACCTTGGCCAGTGCTCTCAAAAGAAACGGACAGCCCGGTAGACAACCACATCAGACAGAACTTGGACAAAGCGGGAGCACAAAGTGATGCTCAGCAGGGGTTCCAAAAGGGCGGGTCCCACTCACCAAAACCTCTTGCATCCTGTAATATCCGGATGAAATGCTTAGGCTCCCAAGTCCCTCTTCATGTGATTCACCCGGATTTTGTCAAAGCCCTAAACACAGCACCGCGTACAATTCTCATTCGCGAATTATCGAGGTCGGGCATCGACGATCAAGTCCTCCATGGGCTGTAGGGCTATTAGGACGGCCGAGAATTCTGACCGAAAGTCGGCAGGGTTTCCTCGACCTCAAGCACATAATCATTGCATGCATAAAGATGGATGATTCCGGTTCCTCTATTTATCCCTCTTTTTGTGAATGGCCTCCTAGTGAGTCTCAGTCCCCTGTTTCTACTTCACTCTGACGACGTTAAGTTATGGGGAGTTGTAGCGTCCGAAGTAGAACCGAGTGTGCTGCAAAATGATCTCAGTCCACTTTTTATCACATTCATGTCGCCACCGACATATCTTCGTCACCAACGGTTATGCATTCCGAACGAATATAACACGCACGCTTAACTGACAGTTAACTCAGTGCGCAAAAGCCACCGACCGCGACCTGGGGCGAATAGGGATAAGACCGAAACTGGGTGACCGGAGGGTTTACTCCTCCGAGGATATAATAATAAATCAATCCCAAAACATGCGAACATGTACACATATGAATATGACCTTGTCCGCAATTTGAGACATCGGCATGGTGGAGGTAACGATTAACCAATCAGCGAGTTGCATTACAATGGGGGCAGAAAATAAACCACTAGTCATACCGCAAAAATATTGTGGGAATGCCAAGTTAAAAATGTTCAGGCAAATAACAGTATTTTACTCAGAGCTATGGTCTCACATTACCAGTGCTAACCGACAAGCTAGGTACTAGCTCCAATTATCCAGAAGATACCTCCAGAGGCTACACACTACTAAACCAGGCGCTTTCTCGCCAAAACTCTTCCTGGGGCTGCGCAAGACCAACATTCGACCTCACTTAGATGTCCTCAACGTCACTGCACCACCATGCCTGAGGAGAGATGTGGACTTTCAAAGGCGAGTAAAAAAGCGTGTCGTGGGGATGAGGCATAAACCCGATGAAGGCAGGCTGAGAAACCTAGGGCTGTACTCGCTTAGCTACCGTGGACTACTTGGCAGTTTGACAACAGCTTAAAAAATACCGAGTAACCCGAGTCATCTGAATAGCGGAATCCTACCGAGCAGCCACTGTGACAATCCCCTTGGTAGCCGAAGGCGAATCATACGCCGAATGGTGAAAACCTCTGTGCTTTCATGCCTCGCCTCTCTGCGAGATTGCGTCCAGTGCAACGCATTGCCTGCCAAGATTGCTACTGCTTCATCTGTTGACAGCCTCAAGAAGAGGTTAAACAGCCTGGCGGCGTGCATGGTTTGTGCTTATTCAGCTGGGGTACGAACTGGATTGACAAAATCTTGTAACTCCGCTCGACTCGGCACAGCCAACCCCATACGGAACCTTTTTTGCCCCCACTATCATCGTGAACCTGACTAAGCTCAATATTTCTAAACAGACGTCTTCCCTACTTACCACCCCCTACTAATGGTATTATTTTCTCCATTCACGTAACCTGTCCTATAATCTTACACAC
The DNA here is from genome assembly GCA_944470555.2 of Heterobilharzia americana. Lineage (NCBI taxonomy): Eukaryota > Metazoa > Platyhelminthes > Trematoda > Strigeidida > Schistosomatidae > Heterobilharzia > Heterobilharzia americana. The sequence goes on from OX104129.1 coordinate 13,977,166, forward strand.
TCCTTCCATTCCCCCTGAGTCTATGACCTCACACCGCCCAGTAAGTTTCGCCCCGTCACTTATCTCCCAGGACCCAACCTAAGCGTCTCCTTCCCTACCGTTCCGCCTCCCTCCACGTAGCCTTTGCCTTTCCTTCTTCCCACTTCCTCTCCATGGATTTTGCTGGACGTCTTCTCTATCTTCTTTCTACAACCTGTCTGGTCAACCGTCTGGTGACATGACACTTGGGGAACCCACGTGCACCACGCTCCCTGTAAAAATCATACAATCTCTGAAAATTTAAACAACACCTAATCGCCCGTTAGGATACCTGAACTGAAGCAGGGAACTAGGCAGGCCTGCTGCATCGAAGTCCTTTCAAGACCTGGAACTGTTCTACAGGACCTAGAAACAAGTGTGAGGAAATCAACTAGTTTACACTAGCTCGCAGGAAAAAAACATTGGATGTTGGATATTGTTTTAGCTAGTTATGTAAACAAGCAAGTATTTGATTCAGGTGCGTTACTTCAAATATCGTGTTTCCGTAGTCATATAGGAAATGAAAGGGATTTAATGGGATTCTCGATGGAAATGGTCCTTTTCATATAAAAGCTGCAACGTTGAAAACCGCCACGTATGAGTCACTTTTTCTTGTGTTCCCACCAAATGTTGTTGAGTGGCCCATTCTCATAATGTGATGCGATGACACATGCCTTCAATCTACTGTTAACGTAGATGACATTAAAGTTTAGTGGAACCTACAATGTAGAGGCTGCAGAGCAAGTGGATCGTTCGACGTACCAACATTCTATCACTTGCAACGTTTGGCTTCTCGATTCTACCGCTGTTGCATTCAGAGTAGACGTAAGCCTAACAATCCAAATGATCATTTTTCTTTCAGAAACGGTGTAGTGGCCAAGCTCTCTTAGATTTGACGTTTGACTATCTTGAGCTGCTGGAGAGGGATTTCTTTGGACTTGTGTACACGTTTTGTGAGCCAACTGGGGGAAATCTAATCGTAAGTTGCATGGTTTTGCTTGATATAGTTTCTCTCTTTATTCTACTGTATTACCTTCAGTGACCTGACAGGTATCACCTTTCCTGGAACTCCAGTAGTCGGTGTTTTTCTGTGTTAGAACGTTTAGTGAATTGATTCTTTGTAGGTTGAGCTGTTGTTTTTCCATGAGTGGGACTTCAAGTATTCCTCCATTTTCCAACCATTTATGTTGGACAACAATCGCTTGATCTGTTTTTAACTCCTTTACTTATTTTTTGGCAATCTCTGCCAGACAACGTAGTTTCTTTCAGTCTTTTCTTTATGATTTCGTCTTGTCAGATGAACTCATGTTCTATTCAAATCGAAAGGGTGTTCTGCTTACCTTGGCCACTTAAATTAGTATTCATTGAAAAACACTTGTTTCAATGTGCAAAGCACAGTTATCTAGCCACGATGTGTCTTGCTTAGCATGCCAAATGCAAAAGTAGCTCCATGTTTTTATTTGACCGTTGATGTGATGAAGGCAACTTTCACGTGGTTGTTTTGTGTTTGAGAGTAGTTAGTTGGTTCTGCTTGCGGAAAACTTTCGAGGACGCTCACTAAGAGGATGAGGGATGATCTACCGATTCTCGGAGTAAATGCTACTCTTAAGAGGGTGTTAAATGGAAATTTGTGTCACCCTACGTTGCCTTTACATCTTCCTGTGTATTTGTGTCATGTTCAAAGTGTGTGAAACACTTAAAGGAATACTGTGTACCGTCTTCTACTTGAATGCAGTTAATATACTGGCTACGTTCGCAAAACTTAGAAGAAAGTATCGTGTTATCAAAGTTATAAAATTTGGATGATAGGCCGTCACCAGTTAGAAAACTACATACATAACTTCTATAGTTGATCGAGTAGTTCATTTAAGGTCGGTTGCCGCAAGCAAACCATGGATATCTTACACTAAGGTGGCTTACCGGTCTCCAGTTAGTCTCCACTTGCAGTTCACTTCATTAAACGTCACCAAAAAAGGTTGTACTATGTAAATCATGCGGTTAAGTTTTATGAGTTTTGGATTACTGACGAGTTTGAAAAGATAAATCTCTTACCATTTTGGTTCACTTTTGCCTTCATCTTGCGTTTTTTTTACCTCCGATGCTAATTTCAGAAATGGTTGGATCCAACGAAAAGAATCAAAAAACAGTGCAAAGGTAATACGTTTGATTTTTACTCGTTGCACTTTTCTTTGTGTTTGAAAGGTTTTTAGCGATACATCCACAACACATAGATTAGCCTCATGAATATATATGTATATATACACATGGATATATGCTTGGAGAGTGAGTTAATCGAGGCAAGAATAAATACAAAGCTTAAAGGTTTGAACGTTTTTGATGAAAGAGGGCTTGCCAATTCTCCGACTTCCTTTGGCATTTCTGTCTGATTTTAACTATATTAGTGATGTTGCAGATAAATGAATATCTGCTCCAGAAAGACCTGAACAATGTTTCAGTAGAAATAGTTCCAAAGTAAAATATTATTTCAATGTCGTCGAAAGTCAGTTGTGATGTCTTTTTCCGTCAAGCAATCTGAACCTTTACGTTTTCACTGGAAAGATCTACGACTTAAGAAACAGATACTTATAGTTTTCCATTGATTCCCATTTTCTATATAATATCTATTATTCCAGATACATCTGTTGATATGCAACTGAGTGATTTCAGTTCACTCTGATACAAACTTCGTTTCGCAGTGTTGATGAATTTGTTCACTAACTACTTCAAACACGGGCCATGTTCCGTGTTAAAGTACTGACAATATTTTCCGCATTTTGTTGTGCAGAATTATGTTATACTGATATATGTGAGACAATATCACCAAGTATTACACCTGTGTAGTGTGGGCAAACAGTGAGTTTATTGCGATCCACTGTCTTAATCATACAACGAATAAAGGCCCTCAGCCTAACCTGAGTGTGCATCACAGACTGGCGTGCTCAAACACCTTAGAAAACACGACTATCTAATCTGGCCAATCTGCAATACGGGAAACGAAATGAATAAACATCTGATGTTTAGATAACTCTGACTCAACTTGTGAAACGTACTGTTAGGTCTTCAGATGTTTATCTGCTCATTTATCACAGCCGTGTACCTTAGTTATGTCCTTGCCCCGTTTACTATTCTTTTTCCGTAAACTTGGCATGATTCAGCAGAATGCCCTTTCCGCATAAACTTCAGCACCTTCCATACCACTTAAAGTATTTAATAAATAGCACTGTCATGGATAAAAGTACTTTTTGTGCGTGCAAATAGTTAACAGAACGTGTATACGATCCACTTCTATTGATTGAGGGTTTAGAGACTCAAAGTTTGTTCCTTTTATAACTGTTTAAAAACGAGACTATACTTAGGGAATCCGAAAAACAAGGCTTTAGTCACACATCTCTCGAGATGGTGCTTTTTGAAGGCCGTTAGTAGGCAGTTGACAAAGTCCAATGTCAGTCAAAAGGTAAAACTAACAAGAACATCATTACTAAACACAGTTAAAAGACAGGCTATATCGAGGCATCCGCATAGGAGCCCAGATGCCAACAGAGGCTGATCAATTTGGTCCTATCTACGACAGTGTAATACAAGCAATGACACTAAAACATGAAGAATAGTCTGAAATTAGGCCGAAGAAGAAAAACGTTGTTCCATGGTATCCAAAGAAAACAGTTCTTGGGGCATGGATGCATGACATTCTATATAAGTGCATGAAAGTGACCACGAAAGTCACTAAACCAATATTCTCAGTGTAAATGTCTCAGTAGCAAGTTTAAATTAGTCTTCTACACCTTCCTGACATTCTTGGAACAATTACAGGTGGTGGCAACTGAATTTCTCATGCAGTTGAAAACATTGATAACTACTGAAGATTGTATTGATGAAAACTTTCCGCTTAAATAAATATTGTTTTCCGATGGGGTCTCATGACGAGTATTTGGACTGTTTAGGTGTGGAAGGCCTGCTCAAAATAAGGGCCATTGATAAGTAATTTTAAACGAAATTATGCTGTAATACCAAGGCCTCTTTGATTTATTGAAACGACTTTCACGAACGAAGCTGTTCGTTGAAGCAGAGATTCATGTGCCACTGTTCAAAGAGTTGGCTTGTTGAAATGAAGGCTTGGATAGGTCTTATTGTGTTTGAACAACTGAATGATGTGACGTTGGTTTTCGGTCATCACCTAATTACTTTACCACATATACTTTCTATTTACACCACTGATTCCTAAATGAATAATACTTCATGATTTACTTTAATACATACCAAATAGTAAGTTTTATGATCAGGCAAAATACCACTAGGTGGTTTTTCCTAAAAAACTGTCTCATAGAGGGTACAAACGGTTATATCAAGACTGATGCTTGTTGTTAGTCTGACTTACTCCGCCCGTACTCGTCATTACGTATTTAAGAAGGGATTGTACAAAGTTACACTATTCCTGCTATGAAATGATCAATACTCAGATTGAAAATTTTGGGGAGAATGAATGATATCAGCCACTAAATATTATTCCAGTGAATTTCTTCTTCATGTTCACTCAAAAGTAGTGAACTGACAATTCGGTATTCAGATAAAATCTCGTTACGAAATCGATTATTATCGAAATGCCCCTCAACACAGAGTAAAGCCAGCTGAAAAAGTATTGGAAACTTAAACTCAACAAATGAGTAGTGCGTTCAAGTTTCCAGCTTCACAGCACTGCATGCCCTCAAACTGGCTTTTAGCTCAGCCCATGGATGGGTTAGAATCTGAATCACTGGAAAGTGGCGTTGAATTTTGGGGTTTGTGAAGATTTATTGATTTTCACATTGGTATTCACTGTGAGCTGATATCAGTTGGAGGAACATTGGGAATCTGGGAGCACTGGACAGCTGTTTCGTCCTGGTATAGGGATGAAAGCCAGCACCTTCAGGTTCCGTAGCCAAAACGTTACCACTGAGCCACCGGGTTGGAGTCAAATTGTCCATATTTCAAACTTCCGTTAGTTGACGATATAGCACTACCATCACTCAATGTCATCGTTGAGCACTTGGCCTCACAGCCACCACGTCTGCCCCACCGGCCACGAATCCCTATTGGGACTTCAGGAGTCATCTCTCTAAGTTGGCCACCAACGCGCAAACCTGGTGGCTATGAGGAAAAACTCTCAATGATGGCATTGCGTGATGGCTGCGCTATGTCGCGAACTGATAGAAATCGGAAATATGGACCACTGGATTCCAACCCAGTGGCTCAGTTCTAACACTTTGGACGCATAATCGGAAGGTGATGGGTTCGACCCCATGTGGGGCAAGGTCATGACTGAGCACTGTTGGGGATCCCCTACTGGGACGAAACAGCTGTCCGGTGCTCCAGGGTTTCCAGTACTCCTCCAACTGGTGTCGGTTCATAGTGGATACCAACTTGGAAAACAATCTGCATATCAGCTTGTGCAACGAGTTCGTATCCCTATTGACTTCACTTCATTTACTTGTGGGTATTGGTTAATGGTGCAACACTTATTATGGCCTTAAACAGGATCATTGGCCCACTGCTTTACTAACTAAGTTACGAAACCCATCCAGTTTGAGTACTGCTCCGTTAGCAGTAGAAATGTCATTGTGAAGGTTCTTGTAGTTTTACGAACACCACCACGTAAATAAAGTAATCTCATCAAGTCTGGCAACTTTATGTAAGATCCAACTGAAATCCCATAACCCATAAGCCTCCCTATAATCTTACTTACTCCTTCCCTTCCCTCTGAGTCTGTGACCTCATGTTGTGTTAGGTTGTTCAGAAAACTGAAATGCACACTCCTAAATTAGTGTCCGGTTACATGCTGTTGCTGTGCGTTTACGCGACTGAAGCATCGAAAAGGTTTTGTAATTTTGTAGGCTATGCACAGTGAGCAACGCAAAGTGAAGTTAATTCATTCCATTTTCAATTATGCACTGATTTCTAAAATCAAGTACACTTTATGATAGTTTACTCTGTTGTGGCTAAGAGAGTAACCTAAAATGAGCGTTTCGTCATATCTAGGACTTGCCATAATGAACATTTAGGCAATGTCGCGTCACTGCAATTGGAGCGCATATGCCAGTGGTACCCGAACAATTCGATCAGATAAAACAGCGAAGAATTACAAGCATATCAACAAATAGGAGTATACTTTGTTAGGAAGTAGTTCTGTTTAATTTGACAGTATAAATCATAGTTGCACCATGTTATGTATATGTTTAGTCTATATGAGAAGAGAATAAATGGTAAAATCCACTACATATTCGAACACTGGGGAAACGTAAAGGCCTGTTATCAACAGCAATACAATGTGTAGTTTATGGGGGGTTGAGTGATTTCAAGCAATTTTTCATCAATAACTGATAGATGTGGAACTGTCGCAAACGTGGGAGCACTAGACACCTGTTTATTCCTGGGATATGAATTTTCAGAAGTGCGCGCCGACGCCATGAGGGTTGGGACCCAGCGCTATCATGTCTCGTGCCAAGCACTTTGCTATTAGGCCACTAGGTTGGGATCGAACGTTCTACACTTTCCTACTTCTATAGCTGATTAGAAGGTAGTGTGGTCAGCCCCACTCTATAAGTTTGTCTCATCGCCTACTGCACGAACATGAACAAGGTTACTGGGTATGTTACTTTGCTACTTACCACTTCTGTCGACACACCGTATAGTGCAGCCATTATCCAATGCCATCAGCTGGTATTTGTCCTCATATCCGATGTGGCTGGGCTCACAGGTGGCGGCTTTCAGTAGAACTTCTAGGCATCCATCTCGAAGCAAGTGACCAGTGAGCACTGGATAGTAATTCAATTACTGGTTTGTGCAGACGTTTTGATTTCGTGTTGGAAAGTCTTCTCCTCCTTGCTATGCTGTTTTAGTTTATCAGGTTGTCTAATTTACTGTAAACTGCTCCTTGTTTATAAACTGGTCATGAGCCCGGAAAATGAGTAATAGTTTTGTGTCACGCTAGTAACCGATCGCTAAAAATCATCAAGGAGCAAAGAAGCGATGCCGGTTGGTGAAAGCCATCGCGTAGCCAATTCGCCAATGTATCTTCTCTTCTGTGGATGCAAGCAAAAGTAAGAATGTGGGCAGGGATTGTCTGCACGATGTTCAAGGTGGCTGGTGAAGCTGCGCAAATTGTTAAGGAGATGAGAAGATATGGTATGAAGGTGCTAGGAATCTGAGAAAGCGGATGGAATAGAAACGGACTCTGCAAACTGTTAACTGGAGAGTAGAAAGTCTTCTTCGACGTTGTCACCCAGACGAATGACCAGAGAACACTGTAGGAGTCGCTGTCATGATGTCCCCAAGAACATTGACGGCTCGCAGGCAGTGGTAACTAATCTCCTCCCGCAGGATCATGACAGCAAGATTCAACTCGAAAGGAAGGATAGTCACTATCGTACAGTGCTACGCTATCCACCCACAAATAATGCGGATCGAGAGAAGAAGGGGGAAATTCTATGGACAACTGCGTACAGTACGGGATAATGCCCCCACCCCAGGTGGCGTCACCAAAATTCCAGCGAATGACATGAATCCCAAATGCAGAGTGGACAACACAGAGAGGGAACTAATCATAGGCCGAGAAACACTCTGTGAAATGAACGACTTCTGCGCATTCACCGACTTCGTGATTGTAGGCAGTGTGTACAAACACAAGGATGTTCACAAAGTGACATGGATTTGGCTTCACCAGGTGGACATACTGAACTAAAATCAGATCGGCTTCGCCCCAATCTGAAGAAAGTGGAGAAGCAGCCTAATGGACACAAGATCAAGAAAGGGGAGCAGATGTAGCTTCACGCCACTCACTATCCAGCGCAAGGAAGCTACCTTCAAAACCAAGTTGAAAGTAGTCAAAGAAGCTGGTGATAGACCACAGTTCAAGTTCAACACCCAGAACACAAACTGAAGGATGAAACTACAAAGGACGTCTTCGTGTCAGCCATTAGAACAAAACGGGAGACGTTGAGCAACATCCCTGGGGAAACCTGAATGCGAGAACGCTGGGACTCTTCGAAAGAGACGTGGGAGGAAACCCGTTTAACTTTGTTAGGAAGGAAGATGAGGCAAGACAAGGAGTGAATCTCCTCGGACTCACGGGTGCTGGTGGAGGGCAGGAATATGGTGAAGTGGAAGATGAACCAGCGCAGTGCAGAGATGAACAAACTCTTGAACTGACCACCACTACCACCCGCAACTCGTCCAGAAGTACCATCAGCAGCCTAGCCACAGAACTATTGGTAAACACTGGCTCTGCGACAAAAGTGGAAGTCTTGAACGCCATAAAGTTGCCGAAATCCGGGAAAACAGCAGGACCAGTGCAAATTCCCCCAGAAGCACTAGAATCAGACGCCAAGGCAACAGCAGAAGTGCTCACACCGCTACTCCAGAAGGTTTGCAGGGAAGAAAAGGCTCCTCTTAAATGGAAGAAGGGCTGCCCTGTTGAACTCGCAAAGAAGGATGACCCAAGTCAATACAAGAACAAGAACCGTCGCTGAGTCCAGCTCCTGTCCACCCCAAGCAAAATATTAGGCTGCGTCATCCTAGAGAGACTAAAAACGCCTTGGATTCAGACTTACTATGGTAACAGGCTGGCTGGCTGCCTTCAGGAAGAACAAATCATGTGCGGATCAAATACCAACGCTAAACTACGCATCATCATAGAACAGATCATTGAATGGCGGTCAACTGTCTACCCCTACTTCGCAGACTTTGCGGAGGCCTTTGACAACGTCGACCGAGAAGTAATTTGGCAGCTGCTCCAATGATAGGGAGTAACACAAACCTTTATCAACCTCATTCGACAACTATATGCTATATGATGCTACATGCCAGGTGATTCACAACAGAAAGCTCAGTGATGCCTTTGAAGTGAACACAGGAGTAAGACAAGATGGCCCGCTCTCATCGATGATCTTCTTGATTGTGGTGGAATGGACTGAACTGGATCAGGCAGCAGACTGCGGGGGATGAGAATAGGATCATGTGCTGTTTGGCCGATGAAAAGAGACTAAATTTGGATTTCACCGAGGATGATTTATGTCTAATGTCACAAAGGCTCAAATATCTACAGGCAAAAAATAACAGGTTGGCGGAAAAGGCGAGACGGTGAAGATAAGGCTTTAGGTGAACGTAGAGAAAACAGAGGTGGCAAAGAACCCCAACCAACGTCAACAACATACACCTACTACCATCAACGGGGGAAGTCTGAACGGAATTGTCTCTTTCACCTACCTCGGCAGCACGGCTTCAACTAAAGGCGACACAGATGACAATGTCAAAGTCAGGATCGGAAAGACATCAGAGCAGGCCTTCGTCAACCTGAAATCAGTGTGGAGATCTGCTGGACTGCAGTGCTAGCAGGTTGCAACTGGAGATGTGGTATGGGCTACAGTCAGCCCCTGGTGTTCGTAGCGTAAAGTGGCGTTGTACTCCTTAAATTTTTCTTCTGTCGTCTGTACAAAGACCACTTAAGATAAACGGATGCTCACTTTGCGGAGTAGGACCCTTGATTCAGTGCTACAAAAGTTACGGACGGTGCATGCAAGGAGTTTACTTGACTTAGATGTGATATAAACCGATTGTTCGCAGAATATTAAGTCACTGGAATATCTAAGACCAAGACCTAACAATGAAAAACGTCTAGGTAGCTTTTTTCCGCATACTTTGAGAGACACTTTTGGTTTATTGCTGCATATACCAAGCAAACCACATTTATCGATGTTGAACTGGAGATGGGACTCAACACAACATTTGGTAACCCCACCTAATTCTTGTTGACCAGTAGATAGCGTATTGCTTAGTTAATGGGTGTGACATTAGTATACAACCTTAGGGTCATCAGCACATAGGAATGTTTCCCCTACAGTGAAGCACTTGCACACACTATTGATATAAGTTACGAACAACAAAGGTCTAAGAACACTACCCTGTTTTCTAAAAACGATCTGTTGAACATGTTTGCTGATGGATGACATAAAATATAAGGACACTTCTTGAATACGAAGCTTGATAGACCATCTAGACTTGAAATGTGAGAAGGGTTCAGGGATTTGATAGATTTGAAAACATCGTTCGCAGTGAACTCTGGACAGCGTTCTTCATTCGACATAGGTGGAGAGAGTGGGATGGGACAGATGGGTTGACGTATAAACGGTTCGTTCAAGGCATAGACACCGAAATGTGCTTCTTTACTGTAGTATTTACCACCGGTGAGGCATTTAAAAAGTTTCCACATGCCGAAGAGACCTTGTACAACAAACGTTTCTGGTTGTAGAGTAGACTCAGACGTTTAATTTCCAACCTAATTAAGACGTTCAATTGACGAGCACCAGCAATATCACTTACCTTATACAGTCTTTCTTTTTCTCTCCCTAGTCTCTTAAGCTGTGTAGAAGATGTACGATCGAAGCGTAGGAAAGCCTATTCACTACGTCAACATATTTCTAGGCAGAACCTGAAATAGCATGTTGCACCATCATTAGCATCATTCAAATCACCGCTGTCAAATATATTCCAGTCTGTACATTGAAGCATCTCTCTTAGGTTAAATATGTTACTAAGTGAATAGTTCCTATGTACAATCATTTCATATGTGAAGGCTGCTTTTGTAGTTTGTCATATATTTTGGGCAAAACGCGTATGATACAATGATCTGAGCTCAGCAGTGGGGACCTCTTTCGAGCTTCGTATGTATCAGTAACACTGACGAATACCAAGTCCAGTGTTGCATCCTGACGCGTTGTGAAGTTAACAATGTTTCGATGACCAAGAGTTTTGAGAAATCTTCGTTTATAGAAGTTGAAATCGCCAAATATTATCGACAGGGAACCACACATTATGAGGACTGCAAATTCTGTGTATATATCAGAGAATTTGGGTAGTCCGGAGAAACTGCAACCAAGCGTCACAAAAATATTTGTTGTGTAAATAAGGCGAAATATGTTCGAAAGTTTTGGGCGGCATTTCACAGTGATGCAACCCATGTAGTCGTTTGAGAATTTGAAACATATGTAACTTCGAAAGAACTAGTGGGTACTGATGAATGTAGCTACTCCACCTCCAATTTTTTCGTAAGGCTACATCTATCTTGACGGAATATTTTGGGGTCATTCAAACTGTCATCATACGGGTCATTCAACCAAGTTTGTTGCAGTGTGGTTACTCCAGTATTTCGATATACATCGGTGGATAAAAGGAGATTGTGGGTAATCTATTTCTCGCTGCAGTGACCTGTGGATCCTGCATACGATCATAGGCAGTTACTTCAGATAAAGGTCTTCCCTTCAAAGCTGTTTGCCGTCCGCCATGATGCTTTTTCTTCATTTTACTTCATACGGGTATCTAGGAAGCAATATTATCACTTGTCCATTGGATTCTTAGTGGAACAAAGAGTTTCAGCAGCACTCAGTTTAAGGACCAGTAACACAACACTTTTCCCGATTACCTTTCTAAATAGCTTGTGTACATACCTCATACAGACTTTTTTTCAGTCTCTTGAGATATCATTGCACTTAGTCTTATTACTCCTGAACTTTCTCCAAACTAACTTCAAGCAAAATCTATCATCGCAGAATATGTCGGCTCCACATACATAACATTCCCTAGTTATATTTGCTCTTTTTTGTTCGACACACCACATAGTGATACAGTTTCACTTACTCAATGAAGCTTCAGACATAAATTATTGCTCATAATCATATCACAACTTTCGGTATCTGGTTTTTATAGTTCCTTTTTGTCGTGTATTCAGAAAAGACAGATTTCTCAAGTTCTGTGAAAAGATTGTTGTCTACTATCTATTCAGGTTGCGACTGAAAATTGAGCAGCTGAAGCATGAGAGTAAATCTGTTTACCTATTACTCAAAGTTCTCAGCCAATTGATCTAACCGCTTGCTGTAACAATTTATCACAGGCTCATGTTTCTACGACAGTTTAAATAATTATTGTATTTTTCGCATTAACCTCTCGAAAAGACTGCTGACCGCTACTTAATATTGACACCTTTGCGACCTTTTTCACTTTTACACCGTCATTGGTAAAATTGACCATTTCACATTTAGGTTGTTTTAGATTCCCGTAATACTCAGGAAAGAATATGTCAGTATATCTGTTAGTTCAGGAGGCTGAGAATCACTAGGTTTCGCTGAGCTTTGGTTGTAGATCACAAGTGTGGAGACGGTTTAAAATAGTGTGTAAACCACTTCAACTATAAGCAATATTTCCTTTTCATCGTTTCTGTACATTCTTCCTAATACTTGTAAAAACAAATGTTGTTTATATATACACTTTTTTGGTTGTGGCGGTAATTGCATCTTTTGCTGCTGCTAATCGTGGAAATATAATGTGCTTCTAACTATTCTGACTTCTGCCTCCGTGACTATTTCCTGTCGTGCATAATAACTGATTGTCTTGGGAATTTACAGGACTTCTCATCCTACTTCCAAATATTACGACAATCAAGCCGACCGACGACCACTGCGAAGAGACAACAAATATCGCCTTCTGATCTATGGAGTATCCTAGAATCGTGGTGGACAATACCTAAGAGATAACCTCCAAGTAACTAGTGGTTATCTATAACATTGACAATACTATTTATGCTATAACGTATAACTTTTCATACATGTGTATCATAAAATCCATTTTTCTTGTAAGTTATACGTAGTTTGTCATTTTGGTTTACTTGACATTCTTTGGGTCCAGTACACAAGTACTAATCATCCTAGTTTCCACAGTAAACTGAGATTTAGCTGGATGAAGATAAGAATCTCAAGCATTTCTCGAAAAATACTGTGAAATTTCATGTCTTCATGCTATATTTCAACGGAGTTACTACAACTAACTGGAATTCAAATTTAAATACTCAGAATTCCATACACTGCATGAGGCAATCAACCACATAACAAACACAAGTTTCAGGTCAATTCAGTCCGTGATCAAAATTTGATTTATTACCAAAAGAAATGGCGTGAGTTAAGATAGCATAAACCGAGAAGACCTACCTCGTTTAGGAAAAGGTGGAACAGGTGGTTTGGCTTTTCCAGTACCATAAGGTTTCTTTGGTGCTCCCATCATTTGTGAAGCCGAAGTACAAGTAGGATGAGATTCGGAATAGGAAGGCTGTGTTTCATGGAGCTGGGCTTTTAATAACTCAGCACTAGAAAGCTGAAGTTGATTAAATAATATCTCAATACCGATTTAACCCCTCTTTAGCGAACTTATTTATCTGCTCAAGTAAAAAACTATCACTGATGTCTCGTTTCTATAAATGATCAACTCATTAATATGGGTTTTACTAAAGATAACAGCAACTCCACAGCCAAAGTATAAAGCTCGATTGCCTCAGAAACATTGCCTTTCTCATCTTCTGACACAGCATCGTTCAGTAGACAACGAGCTCTTGCTAAATCAACCTAAAACAAGAGTTGATGTAAAATATGATCAAACCTTGCTTTTGTTAATGTTGGTGTTTGGTACGGACACATTCTGCATGGCAATTCTCAATTTGAGCTCCTTCACTTTTTCGCTATACTTCTGAGCCAACTGAAGTAAGCCCTCAGTTGTGGAACCAGCCTCCAAAGAATTCAAAAGAGCTTGGGCGGCTTCCTAGAAATGATAACGAAATTATTGGGAAACTACAGTGTAATAAAAGGCAGCTGATCCATAATGTCCCTCAGATTCCTGTTCCACTGCAAGTCTCTTAAACAACTCCGCATCTTTCTCCAGCTCAACGGAGTTGGCCATTCATAAATAAGATGAACACCACGGAGATGTTTTCCAAAGGATGTTGATCGGTAACGAATAACGATAACTGCAGGTCAACAACTGGACATAACCATGAAGCAATGACCTAAAGACAAAACGATAAATGGAAAGCGCGGTTAGATAAATGAGAGACAAAAGCATGAAGAACAGTAATTGTAGTACTATTTGTCCACTGGGTTCTTAGTGGAACAAAGAGTTTCAGCAGCACGTCTCCAGTGAACTCTCTTCTCTGAAATCTTTTGAACCTGGCTCCATGACAGCCCACAAGCTCTTATTTCTTCCTCCAAAGATCTTCTCCATGTCACCCTCACCTCCGACGCCCAACTTGTCGTTTCCCATATTGGTTCCACTAGAGGAGCCTGACGCGTGACGTCCCCACTCGACATTCTCAGTGTATGCCCAATCCATCTCCACTTCCTTCTGCATATTTGTTACGTGATAGGTTCTTGGTTGGTTCGTTCCCAGAGCTCCTTGTTGCTTATTCTTTCTGGCCATCTGATCTACAGTAACGAGACAGCGTGGGCAGTTGTTGATGAATGTCTGTAGTTTGTTGGAAATCCCTTTCGTAATGCGCCAAGTCTCTGAACCATACAGAAGCACTGACTTGACTGGATTGGTGTTGAAAATCCGGATCTTGTTCCACATGCTGAGTGCAGTGCAGAAGATCTCCACACTGGTTTCAGGTTGATGAACGCCTGTCTTGCTGTCTTTGCGATCGTGGCTGACTTTGACATCCTCGTCTGTGCCACCTGCTTCCTAGATAGGTGAAGGAGGCTACTTCGTTTAAGTTTCTCGCGTTGATGGTGATTGGAGCTTGTTGATGTTGGTGGTGGTGTTGATTGAGTATCTCCATCACCTCTGTATTCTCTATATTCACGTGAAGTCCCGTCTTCGCTGCCCTGCCTCTTCTGTCAACTTGTTAGTTTTCGCCTGTAGATCTTCAAGTTTGTGTGACATCAGACACAAGTCGTAGGTGAAATCCAAGTACTCTAGGATCTTTTCCGCGGTCCAGCCAGCGCAACTCCCTCTTCTCGCTCCTAACAGTTTGCTGCATGATCCAGTCGACCACAATCAGGAATATCATGGGTGATAGTAGGTAGCAGCCTTGTTTTACTCCTGTCTTCACTTCAAAGGCATCACTGAGCTTCCCATTGTGAATCACTTGAAATTTAACATCATATAGCATTTAGTTGTTGAATGAGGTTCATAAAAGTTTTTGGCACTAAAACTGTAGTGTTGAGGCAGCTGCCTACCAAATTACTTCTCGATCGATGCTATCAAAGGCCTTTTCAAAGTCGATGAAGTTGAGGTAAAGGGTTGACTGCCATTCTATACTCCGTTCTATGATGATGCGTAGCCCTGTAATTTTATGTGCATATGATTTGTACCACCTTATTCAAGCTTATTCCGGTCGTAGTTTTGATCCAGTGCATCCTTTAGTCTCTCCAGGATGATTCGGTTTAATATTTTGCTGGCTTTGGGTGGACAGGAGCCTGATTCCGCGCTGGTTCTTGCAAAGACTTCGGTTGTCCTTCTTCAGGAGTTTGACAAGGTAGCCCTTCTTCCAATCGCCAGATACCTTCTCTTCCTTCCATACCTTCTGCAACAGTGGTGTGAGGATGTCGGCTGTTGTCCCTGCGTTTGCTCTCAGTGCTTCTGGCGGGATTCTATCTGGTCCTGCTGCCTTCCCGCATTTCAGTAGTCTTATGGCGTTCAGGACTTCAACTTTCGTTGGAGGGCTTGTGTTCACCTGTAGCTCTGTGGCTGCAGGTGGTATTTCTGGACGAAGTACAGGTAGTGGTCGATTCAAAAGCCTTTTGAAGTGGCCAGCACATCGTTTCGTTTGTTGCTCTTCTTTGGTAATTGGACTTCCTCCATCATCTTTTATTGCTTTTATCTGCGTTGATCTGTTCCCGTAGTAACCTGCCATTTGATACAGTGTTGTCAAGTCTCTCCTACCAGTAACCTGTTCTGCTTCACTTGCCAGTGTGCTGTGGAAGTGTCCTTCGTCTTTTCGGACACTCTTCTTCACTTATTTGTCCAATGTTTTATACATTGTACTCAGTTCCTCTCCTCGTCGTTCATCCTTGCACTAGTTTATCTTCTGCTTCACCATCCTCCTCTCCTCTATCAGCTTCCATGTGTCCATCGAGAATCATTCCTTATCTTCCTTCCTAATACGGTTATGAAGGTTTCTTTCCACATCTCTTTCAATGACTTCCAGTGTTCATCCACACAGGTTTCTTCAGGGATGTTCCTCGATATCTCCTAGTTTGTCTTGATGGCTGACATGAAGATTTCCTTTGTAGTTCCATCCTTCAGTTTGTGTTCTGGGTGTTGAACTTGAACTGTGGTCTATCACCAGCTTCCTTGAAGGCTTTCAACTTGATTTTGAGGGTAGGTTCCTCGCACTAGATAGTGAGTTGTCTGAATCTACATCTGCTCCTCTTCTTGACCTTGTGTCAAGTAGGCTGCGTCTCCATTTTCTCCAGATTGAGATCTGATTTTTGGTGTGTCCTGGTGTTTGGTGAAATGCATATCGCTTTGTGGATATCCTTGTGCTTGAACACAGTGCCTCCAATCACCAAATCGTTGGATGCGCAGAATTCTGTTCTCTTCCTGTGTTGTTTGCTCCCAGTTTGGCACTCATGTAACTCCACCCATTAGAATTTTCATGCCACTAACTGAGGTCTTGTCCAGTCCTGATTGCAGTTGTCTGTAGAATTCCTCCTCCTTCTCTTGCTCTGCATTATTTGTAGGTGCATAGCGTAGCTCTGTATGATTGTGACCTTCATTCCTTCCTTTTGAGTTGAACTTTGTTGTCATGATCCTGTATGAGGAGGTTGGTTCCCACTGCATGAGACCCTTCGACACTCTTCGGGACATCATGATAGCCACTCCAAAACTCAATGTGCACGTGGTTGTCGTCTGGGTGACAATATCGGAGTAGACTATTGACTCTCCAGTTGACAGTTTGGAGAGTCCACTCCCATTCCATCTACTTTCGCAAATTCCAAGCACTTCTATGCCATGCCTTCTCATCTCTTTTGCAATCTGGGCTGCCCTGCTGGGTTCAAACATCGTGCGGACATTCCATGTCCCCACGTTTACTTTCGCTTTCATCGAGAGAAGACATATCGGCCAATTGGCTTCCTGAATACTTTCATCAACCAACGTCATTTCGACTCCCCGATTCCGGCGAGGAATAAGTTTGTTTTTATGTTTTACATTTTCTTCATGCTTTAAAGTTTCTTTGGCGGTTGGATTGGTTTTGCGGGATAGGGTTGCTAGCCCTATGCCTAACCTTGCCTCTTTATCCGGGCTTAGGACCGACTAGTAACTAGTGAACTATTTAACCAGGCGGGATTGGTGTCCCAAAATGCTGCCAACTTTTTAAAACCGTGCGTGAATTTATGATGCGATCATAGGACGTAATAGAACGAGTTAAACGAGACAATCCGTTGATAATTTGTTGCAACACTTTTTAAGAACGCGGCTTGGATCCTAAACCTCAGAATTATTCCTTATGGTACTTAAGACCTGTGTCACACCACACCTTGAGATGTTCAGCACGATAGCCCCTACACCAGTAAAGACAGACGCAAATACCCTCGAGAAGGTACAGATAAGAACAGCAGGATCGGTTGTCGGACTAACATGCAAAACATACGCTCAATGCCTCAGGCAACCTGACTTGTTAACACCAAGCTATCGAGGAAACGAGGTGACCTGATAACGGCTTACAAGATCATTCACCAAGTGGATCACCCAAACCGGTCAACGTTATCGGTCCAAAATCAACAGTGCCTTGGAAACCCCACTTGCATGCCCCACCATATATCAAAGACAAGCGTGAGATCTTACTTCTTCTCTCACAGAGCATATGCCCTATGGAAAGCTTGGCCGAAGAAAGTATCCACAGTCACATCAGTAGACTCCTTCAAAAGACTAGTGGATAAGTGCTGGAAAGAAAATAGCCTACCACGGACATTTGTCAGTAGCGTCTGACAATATGCTCTTATATCCCGGCACTCCCGACCCCAGTATCTGCAATAAGACGAATCTCCCTCCTTATTATAACCACCTACACTTATCCTTTCATGAGTACTTTTCACTCCTCTTTTTCACATTCTTCACTCGCCCTGTTTCTCGCTCTTTTTGAGTAATGCTTATTACTTACTTCCAGGCACTTGCAGAAATGGGGAATGCAGACGGCAAACTGATCTTATCAGCAGCTCCGTTGAAGCTCGCAAAACATACCAGGCTGCAATTTGCAGGCAAAATACCTTCAAATAGACAATCACTACCTCCAAGGCTATGGGCAGGAAAAACACGAAGGCCCCTGTGAACATCAAGGGGGTACTACCAAACAAAATAACCGAGCTACAAGTACTGGAGCTCAGAAACTATAAGTTTCCTCTACTCGCACTATTGATATTGGGTGTTGGATGATGGAAGAGGAAATGAATATCTGGCCTACGGCAAAACTTGAACAGGCAACCTCAAAGTAATCGGCCTGCTGCTCCGCCAACAAGCTGCGAAACCCAGGCAGTTCGAACATTGTCCAGTCAGCAGTAGAAAGGACACTGCGAAAGTAATTGTTGCGTTGTGAATACTTCCACGGAAATAAAATAGTTCCATCAAACTTGGCCACTGTATATAAGAAGGAGCCGACATCTCGTAACCCACAACTCGTTCTATAGTCTTACATACTCCTTCCATTCCCCCTGAGTCTATAACCTCACACAGTCCGGTAAGTTTCGCCCCGTCACTTATCTCCCAGGACCCAACCTAAGTGTCTCCTTCCCTACCGTTCCGCCTCCCTCCACGTAGCCCTTTGCCTTTCCTTCTTCCCACTTCCTCTCCATGGATTTTGCTGGACGTCTTCTCTATATCCTTTCTACAACCAGCCTGGTCAGCCGTCTGGTGATATGACACTTGAGGAACCCCTGTGCACCACGCTTCTTGTAAAAATCATTCAACCTCTGAAAATTTAAACAACACCTGATTGCCCGTTAGGATAACCTTCTTATAACATTATTATAAACGCGCGCGCTCGTTGAATACAATCAATAATCAATTACTTGTGCCCCTTCTGGTTTCTCGTAGTCAGGGAGGCAACTGGGACCATCATAAACCAAAAATGTGTTCCAATAAGACGGACGTGAATCACATGGAAATACCATTTTACTAATTCTACGACAAACTGTTTGAAACTTGAAAGCAGGGTAACAGAAGGATTCTTACACACGACAGAAGTGAAAAAGAACGATAAGAACCAGATGGTGAAAGACCAAACCTTCAAGTTTCATCTATTCGCACCAATCGTGTTGGTGCGCTCTTCTAATACTGACGTGTTTTGCCTCGTCTGCATTCCACTCGGAAATAACCATATATAAGCCTCCCCAATCGGATACTTGCTCTACGAAAGTTACAGTGTCACTGGAAAAGCGTTTTGCTGCAGAACGTACAGCTCTCAGTCGTACCTTGTTCATATGCAGTTTAGAGGCAATGCGTCGTGCTTTGTTCGTATCCAATCTAGAGGCAACACCACGATATTTATCACCGAAAAACAGTTGGCAACCATATCGTAACAGTAAACGCGATTCAGTTAATCAACTGAACGCAAGAATTGCTACTTACAACGACACAACTACCTTCTCAACTGGGAAGTACTTCCTGCTGGTGATTCGTAGTCGTCTGGACCGCTCAAATGCTATAGCTTTTGGTTCCCTTCGGAGATCATTCACCAGGAAATATCTTTCTTGGTCTTTACATGCGCATTTAGAGTATTGGGTCAAAGTTGCTGATAGAGAGAAACCGAGTACAAGTTCCTCTTGGTAAGCTATCTATTTTACGAATCGTTCTCCTCCTAATTTACATTAATTGTATGGTTCAAAGTACCAGATTGCAGGCTTTTAACCGTATAACGAGGCCTGCAGGTGGACGGAATCCAATCTGTGCTAAAAAGATGGGCTCAGCAGCACAATCACCGTCTAAGATCCCCATGGCAGTGCCACGTCAGGAGCAGCATTTATTGAAGCCGGCAAACTCCTGTAGCAGCACATCTGCAGTCATACCGTTAGTGGAGAATAATGCATGGGTTAAACGCGCCACGATTGACATCACCATACAGAAAGTAAACCACTCCGTCATCAACAAAAAGCAAACCTGTGATGACCGTGGTGTTTGCAAACAATCGATGTTGTCAGAAAGCCTTTGCGTGCAACATCTGTCTCAGATGGCTACACTGTGGCTGTGATGATGGTTTACCAGGGCAGTCTCACAGCTTTATGAGGAAGTCCCCATGTAAATGGATGTGGTGTACATGCCCAGAATGCCGGAAATCACCGGCCATCACCACTGGCAAACTGGAAAAACCTGGTTCAGTCAAAACTTTATAAAGAACGAACTCCAACAATCCTCCCCCAGAACGCGTCTAGCTCCACATGTGTGCGAAAATGCCACAGCTGAAGGCAGAGAAAAATTGGCTCCCACCCCAGGTGAGAAACCAGAAAGGTGCTCGCTTTTATGACCGTCACCCAGACAATCCAAAGGGGCTGAAAAACCTGAGGAAACAGGTGGCTCTGAAAATGATTGGACGGAGGTGAATAGAGTGACAGGTTGATAGAAAGCAACTCCAGACAAGCCGCTGCCACTCAGGGTGTTTGCAATGGCGGCGAAACAGTCGGGGAACACACTGCTACTGTCGCACCGACCGGACATTGCGGGCTCCTGCCCCATACGGGTGAAGCTAGACAGGCCCTGGGTCACCCAAGAGGCAGAGGGGAATTCCCCACTTATTGACCTGCACAAAGCTGCAACCATGGTGGTGAACGAAATACCCGAACTGGCGGGTGGTTCTACGAAGCTTGATAATTACCTTTATGATGTCGAGCAGTGGAGGTGGTTAGCAGCAAAAATGGGACTCGGAAATTTACCTGCCAGCAGCGTAAGTAGGTTTCCAAGACCTATGCACTTGCAGAGCATCTCCTCACCAAGATTGCTAGTTTTACGCTTTGACTACAAAGCGTCACTAACAGAAGCTCTCACGGCACGGTACCGTGTGAAAAATCATATAGGAGGTGCTACACGGTGCTGTGGGAGTAAACCACGAGCTACCAGTCCAGTAGGGACTGGCAGGCAGAATCCGAGGCAACGGCACACTAGCCTCCAAACAAGTCCCCATATCGCATCAAGCCCAGAACGTAGCTCTTCAACATGCTTCTACAGCAATGTGAGAGGTCTTAGGAGAAAAGCATCGGAGCTAAAAGCGATGTGCCATAATCTGCGAGCAGGCATAATTCTCCCCACTAAGACATGGCTGTCAGAAGACATAGTGGATAAGGAAATGTGTTTGCCTAACATGACCCTGTTCCGAAAGGGCAGGCAGTTCAAAGAAGGCGGAGGAGTGGCCATATATACTAGCACTCATCTTAATGCCAAGGAAGTGACCGGTGGTGTGTTCAGCTTACTGCCAGACTCCCTATGGTGCTGTTTCACCACAAACCAGACCACGTAGCCGATAGGAGGAGTATATAGGCCTCCCCTTTGAACGACAGAGTATAAGGCACAATTGCTCAGTGCCATCACAAAAACTACCTTGGCAGCCTATGACCATGTAGTCCTCGCTGGAGACTTCAGCACACCAACACTCGACCCGGGGTGTGGAGTAAGACGTGGGCATAAATCTTTTGAACACAGACTTCAAAATACGTTCTTGGCGGCAGGACTAACAGAAAAGGTTGGGGAACCCACCAGGTGGGGACCAGACGGAAAAAGATCACCACTGGACTACTCTGTAGCAGACGATGGTCTTTTGGTGGACAATATCTGTGCTCAACCCCCCTTAGGTAAAAGCGACTACGCATTGGTGAGATTCTACCTGATAACCAAAGAGACAGCACCAGTAGTTGGGCCAGAAGCGTTCCGCTGCTACCGAAAAGCAGACTACCACCTCATGAACAGCGAATTCCTGGAGGCTGCATGGCCGCAAGAATGGGACTCATTATCGATAGACGAACACTGGATAAGGATTAAAGATATTATCTGGAGCGCTATCAAAAAGAGTGTTCCAAAATTAACCGCACGGCCACCTCTCAAACGGTCCTGGGTAACCTGCGCAACCCAAAGACAAACAGAGAGGAAAAAGAAGGCATGGCACCTGCGGCGTACATCACGCAAAGAGTCAGAACTTCATAGCCACAAGAACTTACGAAACTTGTGTAATATAAGGGTTCTTAGTGACAGGTATACACACCAAAGCAACCCAGCTGAACAGTTGAGCTGCAATCCGACAAGTCCGTATCGGCTTTTGGCACAACGTAAACCGACGAATAAGGGCTTGAACCTGATCACAGGGCCAGGACTCTTGAACAGCAGTGAGATGGCGCTATTGTTGAGCAGTCGATTTGACGAGCAACTCAACCCAGTTATCCATCCGCTACCAACATCTAGCAATGTAACGAAGTCTCAGGACTGCGATACAAAGCCGATAAACGTGAAGATTTCGTCAAGCAAAGTGTTCGCGAAACTTTCAACGCCGAGAACAGGGAAATCCCCGGGCTGTGACGACACAAAACAGGTTGTCCTACGCAACTGTGTCGAAGTACTAAGCATACCCATATGCAACCTGCTCACTCCCCAAAGAATGGGATCGCGCCATCCTCTCACCAATCTTCAGGGGGGAGGCCGAAATAACCCATGTAATTACAGACCAAAAGCTCTACTCCCTATACTCTCCAAGGTACTGGAAAGCCTGGTTGCAGATATTGTTTGGGACTGCCTTAACAGAAACAACATCGTCCATCCCACCCAGCATGGCTTCAGGGCCGGGAGATCATGTGCCACAAACTTGATGACTGCTCGTGATGACTGGGCCACTAGATGGGACAACAAATAACAAGTTTACGTTATCTTCTTGAACTTGGCCCAGGCTTTTGATAGCGTCCCACACCGCACTATGTTCGCCAAACTAGTAAAAGTGGGTAGCAATGAACCCCTCTTAGCATGGCTTACGGTGGACCTAGAGGATAGAGACTTTCGCACCAAAGTAAACAGAATTCGGTCAGCCTGGAGGAAAGCAAGAACAGGAGTTTCTCAAGGAGTGATCCTTGGACCACTCCTACTTTTACTATTTATAAACGAACTCCCCAATAAAATCAGCACATCTTTCCTCCCATTCGCCAACGACATCAAAATGCGGAGGACGATAGGCGATGAAG
The DNA here is from genome assembly GCA_944470555.2 of Heterobilharzia americana. Lineage (NCBI taxonomy): Eukaryota > Metazoa > Platyhelminthes > Trematoda > Strigeidida > Schistosomatidae > Heterobilharzia > Heterobilharzia americana. Next base: position 14,000,178 of record OX104129.1, read on the forward strand.
AGGATCCTATAATGCTCCAAAACGACCTGCAACAAGAGACCTGATTAGATGCAAACGGTTTAAGCTTTAAATTGGAGAAGTGCAATGTGATGTATCTTCGCGCACCAGAGGCGACGAAAATCAACTACACTATTAACGGGCGTGCAGTCACCAAGGCTCCACAGAAAACGACCTAGGACTAAACTTCTCCGACACACTGGGTACTGCTGATATTTATAAAGGGATGGCAGCAAATGTGAATGCCATTATGCACTTTCTAAGAAGGTAACTGGATTGTTAACCCCAGAGTTATTCCTCATGGTATTCAAAACCTACTTTAGAACACACCTAGAGGTGTTCAACACAGTAGCCCCTCCTCTACTAAAGAGAAATTTCAATTCTCTCGAGAAGATACGGAGAAGAGCAACAAAGTCGGTTGTTGGATTAACGGGCAAAACATATGCACAACGCCTCAGACAACTCAACCTGTTCGCACTAAGCTGTTGAAGAAAACGAGGTGATCTGATAACAGCCCACAGGATCATTCACCAAATAGGACAACATTATCGGTCCAAAACCGACATTCCTGTGGGAACCCTAGTCGCATACCCCACCATAAGGCAAAGACTAGAGTGAGATGTAACTTCTTCGCCCACAGAGTATGTGCCTGTGGAACGCGCTGCCGAAAGAAGTGGCCACAGCTACAACAGTCGACTCCTTCAAAAGACTACTGGATGAGTATGTGAACGCAAATGGCTTGCCACGAACATTTGTTAGTGGCAACTGATGATATGTACGTCCATCCCTCTATTCCCCTTGTATTCCGCAACCCGAGTATCTGCAATGAGACGCACCTCTCCTCTATATTATTATCAGTTACATGTATCTTTCCAAAAGTACTTTTCACTCGTCTTTTTCTCATTTCCCCCACACCTCGTCTCTATCACTATTTAAATAACGCCTAGCACTTGCTTCAGGTGCCTACAACAACAAGAATTGCAAACGGCTGATTGATCTTATCAGCAGCTCCGTTGCCCCTCCCCCCCCCCAAACAAACCAAGCAACAATTTGCAGATAAAACACCTTCAAATAGACCAACAATACCTCCAAAGCTGTAGACAGGAAAGCGCAGAGACCTCTGCGACCGTCGAAGGAGTACAACCAAACGGAAAGAACCAAGCCTCAAGATCTAGAAGCGAGAGCTCAAAAACTTCAAGTTTCCTCTACTCTCACTATTGATGCTGGATGTTGGAACCTGAACTGAAGCAGGTAGCTAAGCAGGCCTGCTGCATCGAAATCCTTTCCAGACCTGGAACTATTGCACAGGATCTGGAAACAAGCTCAAGGAAATCAACTAGTTTGTACTAGCTCGCAAAAAGGATATTGGGAATTGGATAGCGCATCTCTTGAATGAACCGGTACGTTTCTGCATTTCTGATATCCAATATCCATTTCATTGGAGCTCTCAGGTACTTTTATTTTCGTCTGAATACATTAAAACTTACAACTTAAAACGTCACTCAGAAAGTTTTCTTCGTAAATGACCTGCCGCAACCTATCAGCTCCCCGATTCTTCTATACTCTGATGCATCAGCGTATGTCAAGTTATGGAGGGCAATAACTTGAGAAGCGGAATCTGTGGCGTTATAGAACGGCCTCAAAACGCTAGAAGAATGGGGAACTAAAAACGAACTGGCATTTAACCTGGATAAGTGCCGGTCCATGTTTTTCAGCACTCATGGTCCCCAGAAAGTATCCTACCATCTCTGTGGTTCACGTCTATCTCATACCACAGTAGAAAAAGACCTGGGTTTAACGGTAACGGAGAAACTGGACACCAATTCCAATCACCCAGGTGGTGCCTCAAAAGCATATGGTGTGCTACACTTTGTGCGTAGACAACTGGGTGCCGTCACCGCAGAACTCTTTCTGAAGCTCTATAAGACTTACGTACGGCCCCACTTAGAGGTGCATAACGTCTTCACTCCACCACAGCTGAAAAAAAGGCACGAACTCACTGGAGAAAGTCCAGAGGCGAGCCACAAAATGGGCTGTTGGAATGCAACGAAAACCACATGATGAGAGACTGAAAGACCTAGGCCTATACTCTCTAAGCTACTGGTTACGAGACGACCTAATAATGGCCTACAAAATACTGAGTAACCCAAGTCACTCGGCCAGAGGAATTCTGCCGAGTGGCCACTACGGAGATCCTCGAGGAAACCCCAATAGAATAGCCTACCAAAGGTCAAAAACGCATGTGCGTTCACAGTTCTTCTCCCTCCGAGTCTGCGGGTACTGGAACGCATTACCAGCAGAGGTGGTCTCGGCCCCAACTATTAAAAGCTTCAAGAAGAGGCTAGACAGTCATGCAGACTCATGGTCTACCCACATATAACTGGAACACGGAGTGATGTCAAGCCACCCTAACCAGTTTTCTTTCTACTGTAACCATTTAAGCCCTTTTCACACCTTCTACTTGCCATAAATTAGCCTCACTTACCTAAGTTCTTCATACCTTTGCACCCCTACTCACCTTCTTTGGGTGCAAGTGGATTACTCCATTAGTTCAGTTTTCTTCTCCTCTTTTACACAAACATTTTCTAGGTTTTCTCACTGTCCCCAACCCTCTCTAGCAACCGGTCCGAACAACTGTCTGGCAACTCGACATCTGAAGAAGCCGACTGCACCACATTCCAAGGCAAACGAACCAACACTTAACTTCCTGTTCTGTAAATGACGAGTGGTTGGATCTACTGCATCGGAATCCGCCAAAGATCTGGAACCTTTCCACAAGACCAAGAAATGAGCAAGAAGAAATGCACTGGTTTACACAAGCTCGTTAAAAAGATATTGGATATTGGATACTTTCTACAGGACTTGTGTTATGTCTGCAGTGCGCCTAGTTAATAAGTCCAGGTATAAGTTGTATGTCTTGTTTATAAAGTGCAATTCTGGACGTTAGGTTTAATACGGGTGCTGTATCTTTTGTGAAATTCTTACCTTCCTAACAGTTGGTAAAACTCTTGAACGTTTATTTGGAAGCAGTCAACATACGTACGTTTAAGTGTGTAAAACGCCAAACCAGTTCTACGGTAAAGACATGAAGCAAACATGCAACAGGAGTGCACAGAACGCATTTTTCGATGTCATATATATCTGCCTTTGCATTCGCCTAACGCTTTACGCACGGTGCCGAACATTCCTCTCCTGTCTGTCCTTACTGAAGGTTTAACCTTGTGCATGCGGTACATACTTCACCTTTAGCTTTGCTGCTTGTATGTTTCTTGTGGATATTTATTTGTCCATACGTCAACCACGTACCACTAGAGGTTCTCAACTTGCTTGCAATCTACTGGCCTTAGTTGGCGGCTGTGTATATGCTCAGTGCAGTAGCTACTTTGACTAATTTTTTGCATATATGCTGTCCTATATATCTTGGTTATTTAATGACGTAAAGTTACTGAAAGGGTATCGGTATAAATAGCGTAACAATTTATGTGTAAGGGAGGTATTTGCCACTGTACACATGTCAGTGTAGTGAATGGCAGAGACTGTCCCACTGATTTCAGATGCGTTGTATAAATTCGGCACACGTGATTTCGTTCTGTTCGTGCTATCCATCTAGGTCCAGGCTAACAAAACAATGAAGAGCAATCACCTTCGTTGAAATTAGTCTAGTCTCGAGACCTTCAGAATGGTCGCATATATCGTGGAATCAAGATGACTGCCTTTGTATACATCAGGTTCCAATATCCAATATTGATAGTGCGAGCGTAGAAAACTGATAGTTTTTGATCACTCGCGCCTAGTTCTTAGGGGTTGGTTCGAGTTGTTAGGTTCACTCCTACAGTAGACGAGGAAATCCCCTCTGCTTCTTTGCTTTTAGCCTCAGTGAGGTAGATGCTTTGTGGGTTAGTAAGTTATATTTTGTAGAGTGATTGGGGAGCTACGGGTTGCTGGGATGGTTAGGGGACTGTTGTTACTCCTGTCTGTACAGGTACCTGAAAGAGAATAGTAAGGTACTGGTAAAAGAATGAAGAAAAGAGAAAATAAGCGAAAAGAAAGGGAGCGCTGAAAAAGAGAAATAAAAGGGAGAAAAAGTATATGGGAATTGCCTGGATGGTAGCGTGGGTTTAGTTCCTACAGAAGAATTAGTAGGTGATGTGGGTGTATTCAGGAGAGATAGTGAGTGGTAGGTAGGAGGGAGTTGGGGGCTCCTGAGGTTGGTGACTCATTGAATATATCCGTGATAGACCATGCGAGGTAACAACTGTCTAGCCGTCTCTTGAATGAGTCAACTGAGGGAGCTATAATGATATGTCGCGGTAAGCCATCCCATAAAGCACATATTCTCAGGGAGAAAAAATTGAACCTGAGTATGGTGTTGGCCCTCTAATGTGCTATCTTAATGGAGTTTCCTAGTGAAGATCGCTGTGTCGCAGGTAAACATTTATTTGCGTGGTTTTCCTGATGGGCGATCTTGTATGCCATAATAAGGTCACCCTTCTTCCTACGATAACTCAAGGTAAATAGGTTTAGGTGTTTAAGTTTTTCAGGATATGTGTTTCCCCTTAGCCCCAAAACTGATTTTGTTGCGGTTCTTTGTATTTTTTCAAGGAGATTAGAGTCTCTCTTGAGTGTTGGGGGGCCACCTTATTGAAGACCTCTAGGTGTGACCGCACGCAGGATTTGAAAACGGTGAGAAAGAGTTCGGTTTGAGGGCGCCAAGCTGTCTACGCAGAAAGTGCAGAATGGCGTTCGCTCTGGTTGTCATACCTTTGTAGTTGGAGCTGGTGTTCAAGGTGTCTGAGAAGTTGAGCCCCAAATCTTTCTTCGTGGACACTCTCGTGATAGCACGGTTGAAGTCATACTTAATAACTCTTCTACTCTCTATCCCTTCTGGCAGAGTGACGTGTAAAATAATATGATACCAACTTTTTATTGTCATCTCCACTCCTGTGTTCTTTATCCTTTTCTTTTCTCCCCTACCCACCTGAGACAATTTTTTCGTGCATTCCTGATTGAAAACACTTCACGCATCATTTTTTGCATCTCCGAACACATTCAGGCAATACTAAAATGCATTTATGCAACTCACCTTAAAAATAATTGTGACATCTGACTAACTTAAATTTCTATCTTCTTCGGTGATGAATTACTTATGAGGAAAAGGCATCATCATCCCTCCCCTTTGTCTGAATTATGCTTAGAATTTGTTTTAACATTGATATTAGTCCAAAAAGCATCTCAATACTTGACTCCTGTAACCTTGAATATGGAAAAGTATAATATAAGGTGATTTACTTTGTTGTGAGAACATCTTAAATCCCAGACGATGAGACCTTCCACTATCTGATACACATAGGTAATGGTTGAAGACCTGGAATGCATTAGTAAAATATACACGTTTTACGGTGTCGATGAACCGTTTACAATTTATGTGCTGCAACTGTTATGCCAGGCTTTAGAAATGGCTTCAGTGTAAGATACCCAGGTACACTTAGCACATCGCTATAATCTGAACACTTGAACTGAGTGTGAATTTTATGTCATGTCGAAGACTTAATCGTTCCCAATGAATTCCTTAGGTTTATAGGGATTATATGAATTCACCGTAAAACTCAGTAGTGACAGCTCCTTAGACAGGGTAACATCCCTTTGAACGTGAAACAGCCTGTGATTGTCAAAGAAGTTTTTTGCAACTTTTATAAAAAATTTCAGTGTTAACAAAGCATCTGCGTAGAAGTCTATGGAGATGTTTAGAACAGCTCAATTGCTTCCTATTCCTCGAACTTCCACCTTTGTGAGTTTCTAGTCGTTACATTCACAGTTTTCTGGATCTAGGGTTTCCGTTATATTCATTTTGTAGATGAATATTTTGTGGTACTGGTCGGAACTGGCAGTCTTGAACTATTGAGTACCAGTTAGACACACTATGTCTTTTTTTATCTTGTTTGAAAACTAATGCAATTAGTGACGGGCAAATGTATATTATGACTACGCAGTCCCAATAACAATAATACTTCGATGAGATACATTTATTTGGAGGAATATAAATCGATTCACAAAACAGACGTATATAACTGAAGCTATGATGATCTTGAAGTAGAATGTGTTAATGAATCAAGTTATTGATAAGAAAAGTTAAAAACTAGGTCTGAAGCAAATTTTCGTTAAAGGGCCAAAATGGGACTTAACATTTCGACAGCTTCTAAAAGATATACGTCCAATAAAATACTTGAAAGTTGACAGTGTCACTAAAAATAATAAAAAGTGCCAGTGTCAGTTATTCTGACATTTCGTTGCATGATTGAAACCTATCACCTTAGGTTTTCATACGCTGGTTATAGTTCTGTTACCGTTAACTCTCTGTCCTCATTGCTCCACCTCTTAGAGTTGTAAACTATCGCTAAACAAAGTGAAACGACGTACTTACCTACAGACAAATAGCACCGAAGGGTCTCTATTTGTCTGTCGATGACCACAAGTATGGTCTGCTGGAATTCGGAGGGAGAAAGGTTTTCGTTATTTGACTCTGACACTCCGAAATCAGAGACCACAAAATTTTCCAGCTGTTTTGATTTTTCTTAACAGAATTCAATGTCGAATAACATATTGGGATGCGTTCATCGTGTCACCATCAGTCTGTCAATTATTCGGAGCTGTACGCCCAGTTAAGGTCTAAGTGACAAGTGATCATTCAATCAGCACTGACGCTAAACCTGGTATTACTGCGTCACGGTACTGCACACTTCATATAAGCACAAGTTAGAAAGCATCAAGGTGAAAGACAGAGAAGTAAGACTTTAAAGTAGTTAGAAGTAGTTTTGAGTTGTAAAAAGAAAGCGAAAAGATATGAAATCTGACAAGACCATTAGTATAAAGGTGATGCTTGGATGTATCTACGCCGCTGGGATCGGTTCTGAGCCATGTCATTTAGTTTGGGACCACTGATTTCTGTTGTCAAGTGGACCCCAACTGAAAAGTCTACATTCTCCTGCATGACTCAGACCAACAGTCAAATACTTCAATGACTGATACCATGTTTTATTATGACCTCCTTCAACATTCTCCCAGCTTAAATTTACTCCAACCAGCATTATACAACTAAACAGACGGGGATTAGGCACTCCATATTAAATTTATTGATTTGATTTGCAACACACAGTATTGTTTACTTGTTATGAATCAAATAAACAAATCTAATATGGAATTACATTCTTCCATATACCCAAGTTTTACACTTATATTAATGATGATTAGGCATACATAACACATGCCCGAGGTTCACAGCCTCATCAATTGACTTTCCTTTCCTCCCTAAGATTCTGTACCCAACTTCTACACTAATGGCACGGTGACACCATGAGACACGATCTGTATTCCAAAGGCAACAACGATTAAGCCTGAAGCCTTCTCATGTCCTTTACCTTTAATGCCCGTTTCAGAACTATAAAGTGGAACAGGGTGGACTGCAGCGCAGTACACTCGACCCCTACTAGGCAGTCGGATATCATGACGGCGCCACAATGCTGTAAGTTGGCGAAAGCCAACCAAGCCCTTTTTATTTGTGTAGAGATTCCATTGACTACTGATACTCACTAGGGTTGATCTGACTTCCCAAGTAAGTGAGATGGTGAACAAACTGAAATGCCTGATTCTCTATTATTTGAAAAGGTGCCGTTGAAGACGAATCGTAGACTTACGATTTGCATTCGGGTGGCGACAAATACATCCCGAGCATTCTCAAGGTGTCCAGAAGATTACATATTACCAAGCTGATTCCCCTGTGGTCATCACTAGAAAATTTCTCGCCTTTCTTGAAGACTTGTACAATCAGCGATTGAGAGCAGAGGGGATCGTGTTTGATTTCTATGCGCTGTCTAAAATTTCAGTTAACCTGACCAGTAATCCTCAACCTTCATCCTTAAGCTCCTCTGGTACTACCTGTGTGATCCTACCGACAATCTCAACTTATTCAAGACTTGGAAGCCTTATTTCAGTGTTCCACTAAAGCGTTGCTTATGTTTAGTGGGGTCACTGTGTGAGTAATGTTGAGGTCAGGCGAAGAGTACCAGGCAAGAAAGGAAAGTCGATTGATGAGGTTGTGAACCTTAGTCGACTGAGATGGATTGGACATGTACTGCGCATGCTGAACCACTGCCTACCTCGGCGTGCCATGCTGGTAGGGGAAGTTGGAAGACGGTTCAGGGTGGCGAGACCAAGATTTGACATCGTTCAGTGAAGTGTCTTACTGTTACTCTGAGTCATATTGGAGGGGGGTGTATACTACCCATTTGGGGTCCCTGAGACGAAATGAATCAGTGGTTGGACTCTTGGTGACATGACTGAAAATCGGTCACAATGGCGCAGATGTATTCAGTCATTGAATATTCCCACCAACCTTTATCTTCAGAATGTTCATTCTCGCATACAACTTTATCTACTTTGAGACCACTCTTTCTATCTACTTGTTTTTGCACTACTGGGATATGTGGCAACTTGATAAGATGCACCTGTGTGCGAGGTTCGACGTTGATTTTGTCAGTTACTTCCATTCATGATGACTGTATAGTGAGCAACGGAATAACATCTCGTCGTCCCTGTCGTCTCCACTGCTAGTGAATCGTAGACCGATCCTTCTTCGCTATTGTAATGCTTACCATTAACTTTTTTGTTTCAACTTCCTTGATAAGTCTAAATAGGCGTTTGTTGTAACCTATCACCGCATTTCACATTACCTGGTCAATTTTCAAAGACGCTCCAGAAAGGGGAAATCTTCCACTGATCCTCTTCAACGATAAGTGATAGCAAAATGGTTTGTGTTCACCGTTGAATTGAGTTTGGTAGACTACATGTCAGGTAATGCTACTCTTTGTATTTGAGGTTATGTTAGTAACTGCACATAGATCTTATGTGCACATCTCACACCAGGGTTTTGGGCTAGTGAGGCTTGTTAACTGATTTGACGGAGACTGTGGACATTGAAAGCTCCGATATATACTTTGAACTGTTTTTTCACGAGCGCAGCTGTACTATTTTGTGAACTCAAAACGTTATCAGGACCTGTAAAGGTTGAAGAAATTGAAGATGACACAAGAATACTGTCTAAGAGATATGATTAAAGATTGAAAGATAAAAATGTAGAAGTTTGATGATCATCTGAGGTGGGCTGAGTGGTGATGGAGTCACAAGAGTGGTTGAAACTTTCCTGCTGCCCACGCCGTTGAAATTTCTTTCTTCTCAAGGATTATGAAGGACAAATTAAACCAGCAATAATAGCGCGTGACCGCAGAGATCAAGAGATATCTACCTAAAAACGGTCTAACTCAGAATTTTCGGGGATTTTTATTTGACATTTGGTTATGCTAACTCCAGACAACAAAAGCACATACCTTTGGTGCCGGAATAACACAGTGCGGGGAGGTGTGGTATCCTTTGACCCTTGTCATACCGAAGGTAATATCACCATGACGCTGCTGGTCATCCACGGGAAACAGCTAACTGCCGTTACGCCCTTATGCAACCAGCAATACGGTTTCTAGCTCGAGCCCCCACATTAGCGTAGCAATTTACATCACACATTTTATCTTGTCACTGTCCAATAGATCTTTTTGGCATGGTGGAGCCTCAAGGGACAAGTGTTTCAGTCAGCATAGCTCGTTGGGTCATTGTGATAACCAAGCCCGACAGCTAAGTTAGAGTAGTAGCATCGGTTGAATGGTCAGTTTAGAGATCATCACCATCATCAGTACCAACATAAGACCAGGCATTACTGCGTAACGGTCCGAGTTGCCACACCTCATATCAGTACATCAAGTAGAAAGGTAGTGAGGTGAAAGATGAAGATAAGAAAATTCAGTCAAAAGGAATATAAAGTACAAGGAGAAAGAAAGGAAGAATGAGAAAATGGTGAGAATCGGTATAGTGTTAAGATGAGGATAATGTATGTATACGTCTGCGCCACTGACATCGGTTCTGAGCCATATCCCCTAGAGTCTCCACAGTTTAGAGAAGCATATATCTCATACTCCTTCACTGTAGTTTTTTTTGTTGATATGAACGATTAAAAAGTGTGAAATACTAGTTGGTTCTTTTCTGCCTGACAAACTTGATACGACTTTTTCCCGAGCGTAGGTGTTGAACATCATAAAATGCATCCCGAACCTGGATTTTGGTATCAAAAAAATGAAAGTTGTATTAAGTCGATGCATACATTCACCAAATACAGTAAAACATCAAACTAGTGAATCTTCAGCAAACTTTGTGCAGTTTAATATCCTTTCAAAATTTTGTCTAGAATCCTAGTATCAATCAATGTGAGTTTCTTTGGCACTGAAACTTTCTTCAATGCATAATTGTTTTTCTGTCTAAAAACATAGTTCTTCAGTGGTTTAAGAATATCGGTAAGACAAGATTGCATTGATTATGTTTTAAAATTTCACACAAGTAGTTCAAGTGTTATTGTATAGAGTCTATATTTAAAGTCCCAGCTTGCTTATTTCATCTAATAAAACTACCGAAGTGTAGAAATATAACTTCGGCTGGGGTGTATTTTGGTTCATCGATATGCAACTACAGTATTCACTAGTGCTATATCTCAGATGCATACAGTCATGGAGCTATTCCTGAATAACTAAGGAGAGGTAGAAAGATGCGCTACGACAAAATGTTTCTTCTTAAAAGTTGTCTACCTCTCGCGCTTATATCCTTAGAATGCAGTGGGGCAGTGAAAAAATGATCTAGAGATAGAATAAACACGGAATATGAATTTCTTATCATTTCGAGCTTTACACACTATCACTATCTGTAAGCCTGCGAATAGAAATTGGTCTTGTAGTGTAGGCGTAATTCTGAAAGTTAACAGCCGAATGCGTTAATATGTAAAAACAGATGACTGATATATCCAGGCCTAGGCGAATCGATTTCCATTAAGTATTTCTTTGTTCGCTCTTCCAAACCTGATAAAATTGGGTAGTTGACCGGAGTACCTTGACCTAGTTTTGAATATATGACGTAAGACTACAGTCTGATTTAACTTAAGAATTTGGTACTATAGTTAACCGTTAATTGCATCGTGTGGCTTATGTCTTTTAAAAGCTGTATAGGTTTTAGGCTCACTTTATAATTTCGAGGAAGGTAGTGGATATCTCTAGGTGCAGGAAACGCCCTCATTCAACTTCTTCATACTAATTTTTATTATGAGTTCGAAGTTATTACTAACTGGGTTGGTTTTGTAACTGAAATACTAGTGTATTTCAAAAAGGTGGTCTTTAATTAAGTCATGTGCTCGCTTAGTACCGTCAGGGAATTTGAGTACCTTGAGTGCATGCTTGAATTACAAGCCAATTACCTGAATGACACTTACACTTTGTAAAGAAAGAGTTCGACGCAGAAATAATGCAATATTTCCATATACTCTAGATGGTTTGATTTCCCTGAACTTTGGTATTTTCTCGCTGATATTACACCACCAGGCTTAGTGACATCCTCAGCACTAAGTGCATAAGGAAGTGAAGCATATACAAGTGTTACACTAATGTTCACGCAGTATTTTTGTGATGTTGGGTGTTGTCCAACAGTAAGTTGGCGGATAGACTTTCACCACTTTTTGATCTTACATTTCATTTCGTAACGCTGATAGAAACTTTCCGTTGGAATGTACGTGGTCTGTTTGTTACTGTCGCACTGTTTTATTATTGATTTGTTCGGGCAGTTTTCACTTGGTTGACTAATAGCTATTTTCTTGTTAAGCAGATTGTTGATTCGGTCTGTATCCATGTGTCTGTTGGTTGACTTTTCATTGGAATACCATGCTTCTAGAAGTTCTCCTGCTGCTTTTGGACCTACTCTTTGGATAATTCCACATTCTTCTAGTTAAATTTATGATCATGATTGTCTCTGTTTACTGAAACCAAACAGACTGCATCATTTTGCTCTGCTTTTTTGGTGCTCATGAATTATTTCCATAATCCAACATATATAAAATATCAATCACGTTACAATTACTGTAACCTCGCCTGGTTAATTAGTTCACTAGTTACTAGTCGGTCCTAAGCCCGGATAAAGAGGCAAGGTTAGGCATAGGGCTAGCAACCCTATCCCGCAAAACCAATCCAACCGCCAAAGAAACTTTAAAGCATGAAGAAAATGTAAAACATAAAACAAACTTATTCCTCGCCGGAATCGGGGAGTCGAAATGACGTTGGTTGATGAAAGTATTCAGGAAGCCAATTGGCCGATATGTCTTCTCTCGATGAAAGCGAAAGTAAACGTGGGGACATGGAATGTCCGCACGATGTTTGAACCCAGCAGGGCAGCCCAGATTGCAAAAGAGATGAGAAGGCATGGCATAGAAGTGCTTGGAATTTGCGAAAGTAGATGGAATGGGAGTGGACTCTCCAAACTGTCAACTGGAGAGTCAATAGTCTACTCCGATATTGTCACCCAGACGACAACCACGTGCACATTGAGTTTTGGAGTGGCTATCATGATGTCCTTAAGAGCATAGTCCTGTTGGGTGAAGACGCTGACAAGATGCAGAGTCTTCTAAACACTTTGAGTGGGAATTTGAGAATGTTTGGGATGCGATTTTCACCACCCAAATGCAATTGTTTGCTCCAGGACTGGTCTTCAGCGGTACCGCGGCTAACAATAGAGAGTGAAGTGGTTGAGTGTGTTGACCACTTCACTTACCTGGGAAGTAGGATCAACCCTGGTGGGTTAGTTGCCGATCAGATTTCTGCACGGATACAAAAGGCTCGATTGGCTTTTGCCAACTTGCGCCACCTGCGGCGCCGTCGTGATATTCGTTTGCCTATTTAGGGTCGCGTGTACTGCACAGCAGTCCGGTCTGTTCTACTGTATGGCTGTGAAACATGGCCATTGAAAGTGGAGGATACAAAAAGGTTTCACGTGTTTAACCAACGTTGCCTTCGTAGTATAGGACGTATTCCGTGGTGTCACCATGTGAGTAATGCAGAAGTTAGGTGTAGTGTTTTGGGCAGAAGAGGTAAGTCAGTCGCCGATGTTGTGAACCTTCATCGACTGAGATGGTTGGGACACGTACTACGTATGCCTAGTCACCGATTACCTCGTCACACAATGTTGACTGAGGTGGGTCCAGGCTGGAAAAAAGCCCGAGGTAGCCAGACTAAAACATGGCACCAATTTACGAAGTCTCTGACTGTTGATTTAAGCCATGTAGGACGATGCAGACTAGGTGGTTGGGGTCCGTGGGACAAGAGGAACCAGTGGTTGGAGACCCTAGGCGATATGGCTGAGAACCGAAGTCAATGGCGCAGATGTATACACACATTATCCTCATCTTAATAACGCTATACCGAATCTCACCATTTTGTCACTCCTCTTTCCTTTATTCTCGTACTTTATATTTCATTTGATTCATTCACTTATCTTTATCCTTCGCCTCACTACCTTTTTACTTGATGTACTGATATGAGGTATGCCAACTCGGACACTTACAAAAAAATGCCTGGACCTATGTCGATGATGTTGATGTTGATGTTGATCATGACGATGATGATGATGGTGATGATGATGATGATGATGATGATGATGATGATGATGATGATGATGATGATGATGATGATGATGATGATGATGATGATGATGATGATGATGATGATGATGATGATGATGATGATGATGATGATGATGATGATGATGATGATGATGATGATGATGATGATGATGATGATGATGATGATGATGATGATGATGATGATGATGATGATGATGATGATGATGATGATGATGATGATGATGATGATGATGATGATGATGATGATGATGATGATGATGATGATGATGATGATGATGATGATGATGATGATGATGATGATGATGATGATGATGATGATGATGATGATGATGATGATGATGATGATGATGATGATGATGATGATGATGATGATGATGATGATGATGATGATGATGATGATGATGATGATGATGATGATGATGATGATGATGATGATGATGATGATGATGATGATGATGATGATGATGATGATGATGATGATGATGATGATGATGATGATGATGATGATGATGATGATGATGATGATGATGATGATGATGATGATGATGATGATGATGATGATGATGATGATGATGATGATGATGATGATGATGATGATGATGATGATGATGATGATGATGATGATGATGATGATGATGATGATGATGATGATGATGATGATGATGATGATGATGATGATGATGATGATGATGATGATGATGATGATGATGATGATGATGATGATGATGATGATGATGATGATGATGATGATGATGATGATGATGATGATGATGATGATGATGATGATGATGATGATGATGATGATGATGATGATGATGATGATGATGATGATGATGATGATGATGATGATGATGATGATGATGATGATGATGATGATGATGATGATGATGATGATGATGATGATGATGATGATGATGATGATGATGATGATGATGATGATGATGATGATGATGATGATGATGATGATGATGATGATGATGATGATGATGATGATGATGATGATGATGATGATGATGATGATGATGATGATGATGATGATGATGATGATGATGATGATGATGATGATGATGATGATGATGATGATGATGATGATGATGATGATGATGATGATGATGATGATGATGATGATGATGATGATGATGATGATGATGATGATGATGATGATGATGATGATGATGATGATGATGATGATGATGATGATGATGATGATGATGATGATGATGATGATGATGATGATGATGATGATGATGATGATGATGATGATGATGATGATGATGATGATGATGATGATGATGATGATGATGATGATGATGATGATGATGATGATGATGATGATGATGATGATGATGATGATGATGATGATGATGATGATGATGATGATGATGATGATGATGATGATGATGATGATGATGATGATGATGATGATGATGATGATGATGATGATGATGATGATGATGATGATGATGATGATGATGATGATGATGATGATGATGATGATGATGATGATGATGATGATGATGATGATGATGATGATGATGATGATGATGATGATGATGATGATGATGATGATGATGATGATGATGATGATGATGATGATGATGATGATGATGATGATGATGATGATGATGATGATGATGATGATGATGATGATGATGATGATGATGATGATGATGATGATGATGATGATGATGATGATGATGATGATGATGATGATGATGATGATGATGATGATGATGATGATGATGATGATGATGATGATGATGATGATGATGATGATGATGATGATGATGATGATGATGATGATGATGATGATGATGATGATGATGATGATGATGATGATGATGATGATGATGATGATGATGATGATGATGATGATGATGATGATGATGATGATGATGATGATGATGATGATGATGATGATGATGATGATGATGATGATGATGATGATGATGATGATGATGATGATGATGATGATGATGATGATGATGATGATGATGATGATGATGATGATGATGATGATGCCTGCAGGCCTTGTTTTGCGGTTAAAAGCCTGTAATCTAGTGCTTCGAACCATATAATTGGTGTAAATGAGGAGGAGAATGCTGCGTATGGGACAGGAGTCTGCAATGTCCGGTCGGTGCGACAGTAGCAGTGTGTTCCCCGACTGTTTCGCCGCCATTGCAAACACCCTGAGTGGCAGCGGCTTGTCTGGAGTTGCTTTCTATCAACCTGTCACTCTATTCACCTCCGTCCAATCATTTTCAGAGCCACCTGTTTCCTCAGGTTTTTCAGCCCCTTTGGATTGTCTGGGTGACGGTCATAAAAGCGAGCACCTTTCTGGTTTCTCACCTGGGGTGGGAGCCAATTTTTCTCTGCCTTCAGCTGTGGCATTTTCGCACACATGTGGAGCTAGACGCGTTCTGGGGGAGGATTGTTGGAGTTCGTTCTTTATAAAGTTTTTGACTGAACCAGGTTTTTCCAGTTTGCCAGTGGTGATGGCCGGTGATTTCCGGCATTCTGGGCGTGTACACCACATCCATTTACATGGGGACTTCCTCATAAAGCTGTGAGACTGCCCTGGTAAACCATCATCACAGCCACAGTGTAGCCATCTGAGACAGATGTTGCACGCAAAGGCTTTCTGACAACATCGATTGTTTGCAAACACCACGGTCATCACAGGTTTGCTTTTTGTTGATGACGGAGTGGTTTACTTTCTGTATGGTGATGTCAATCGTGGCGCGTTTAACCCATGCATTATTCTCCACTAACGGTATGACTGCAGATGTGCTGCTACAGGAGTTTGCCGGCTTCAATAAATGCTGCTCCTGACGTGGCACTGCCATGGGGATCTTAGACGGTGATTGTGCTGCTGAGCCCATCTTTTTAGCACAGATTGGATTCCGTCCACCTGCAGGCCTCGTTATACGGTTAAAAGCCTGCAATCTGGTACTTTGAACCATACAATTAATGTAAATTAGGAGGAGAACGATTCGTAAAATAGATAGCTTACCAAGAGGAACTTGTACTCGGTTTCTCTCTATCAGCAACTTTGACCCAATACTCTAAATGCGCATGTAAAGACCAAGAAAGATATTTCCTGGTGAATGATCTCCGAAGGGAACCAAAAGCTATAGCATTTGAGCGGTCCAGACGACTACGAATCACCAGCAGGAAGTACTTCCCAGTTGAGAAGGTAGTTGTGTCGTTGTAAGTAGCAATTCTTGCGTTCAGTTGATTAACTGAATCGCGTTTACTGTTACGATATGGTTGCCAACTGTTTTTCGGTGATAAATATCGTGGTGTTGCCTCTAGATTGGATACGAACAAAGCACGACGCATTGCCTCTAAACTGCATATGAACAAGGTACGACTGAGAGCTGTACGTTCTGCAGCAAAACGCTTTTCCAGTGACACTGTAACTTTCGTAGAGCAAGTATCCGATTGGGGAGGCTTATATATGGTTATTTCCGAGTGGAATGCAGACGAGGCAAAACACGTCAGTATTAGAAGAGCGCACCAACACGATTGGTGCGAATAGATGAAACTTGAAGGTTTGGTCTTTCACCATCTGGTTCTTATCGTTCTTTTTCACTTCTGTCGTGTGTAAGAATCCTTCTGTTACCCTGCTTTCAAGTTTCAAACAGTTTGTCGTAGAATTAGTAAAATGGTATTTCCATGTGATTCACGTCCGTCTTATTGGAACACATTTTTGGTTTATGATGGTCCCAGTTGCCTCCCTGACTACGAGAAACCAGAAGGGGCACAAGTAATTGATTATTGATTGTATTCAACGAGCGCGCGCGTTTATAATAATGTTATAAGAAGGTTATCCTAACGGGCAATCAGGTGTTGTTTAAATTTTCAGAGGTTGAATGATTTTTACAAGAAGCGTGGTGCACAGGGGTTCCTCAAGTGTCATATCACCAGACGGCTGACCAGGCTGGTTGTAGAAAGGATATAGAGAAGACGTCCAGCAAAATCCATGGAGAGGAAGTGGGAAGAAGGAAAGGCAAAGGGCTACGTGGAGGGAGGCGGAACGGTAGGGAAGGAGACACTTAGGTTGGGTCCTGGGAGATAAGTGACGGGGCGAAACTTACCGGACTGTGTGAGGTTATAGACTCAGGGGGAATGGAAGGAGTATGTAAGACTATAGAACGAGTTGTGGGTTACGAGATGTCGGCTCCTTCTTATATACAGTGGCCAAGTTTGATGGAACTATTTTATTTCCGTGGAAGTATTCACAACGCAACAATTACTTTCGCAGTGTCCTTTCTACTGCTGACTGGACAATGTTCGAACTGCCTGGGTTTCGCAGCTTGTTGGCGGAGCAGCAGGCCGATTACTTTGAGGTTGCCTGTTCAAGTTTTGCCGTAGGCCAGATATTCATTTCCTCTTCCATCATCCAACACCCAATATCAATAGTGCGAGTAGAGGAAACTTATAGTTTCTGAGCTCCAGTACTTGTAGCTCGGTTATTTTGTTTGGTAGTACCCCCTTGATGTTCACAGGGGCCTTCGTGTTTTTCCTGCCCATAGCCTTGGAGGTAGTGATTGTCTATTTGAAGGTATTTTGCCTGCAAATTGCAGCCTGGTATGTTTTGCGAGCTTCAACGGAGCTGCTGATAAGATCAGTTTGCCGTCTGCATTCCCCATTTCTGCAAGTGCCTGGAAGTAAGTAATAAGCATTACTCAAAAAGAGCGAGAAACAGGGCGAGTGAAGAATGTGAAAAAGAGGAGTGAAAAGTACTCATGAAAGGATAAGTGTAGGTGGTTATAATAAGGAGGGAGATTCGTCTTATTGCAGATACTGGGGTCGGGAGTGCCGGGATATAAGAGCATATTGTCAGACGCTACTGACAAATGTCCGTGGTAGGCTATTTTCTTTCCAGCACTTATCCACTAGTCTTTTGAAGGAGTCTACTGATGTGACTGTGGATACTTTCTTCGGCCAAGCTTTCCATAGGGCATATGCTCTGTGAGAGAAGAAGTAAGATCTCACGCTTGTCTTTGATATATGGTGGGGCATGCAAGTGGGGTTTCCAAGGCACTGTTGATTTTGGACCGATAACGTTGACCGGTTTGGGTGATCCACTTGGTGAATGATCTTGTAAGCCGTTATCAGGTCACCTCGTTTCCTCGATAGCTTGGTGTTAACAAGTCAGGTTGCCTGAGGCATTGAGCGTATGTTTTGCATGTTAGTCCGACAACCGATCCTGCTGTTCTTATCTGTACCTTCTCGAGGGTATTTGCGTCTGTCTTTACTGGTGTAGGGGCTATCGTGCTGAACATCTCAAGGTGTGGTGTGACACAGGTCTTAAGTACCATAAGGAATAATTCTGAGGTTTAGGATCCAAGCCGCGTTCTTAAAAAGTGTTGCAACAAATTATCAACGGATTGTCTCGTTTAACTCGTTCTATTACGTCCTATGATCGCATCATAAATTCACGCACGGTTTTAAAAAGTTGGCAGCATTTTGGGACACCAATCCCGCCTGGTTAAATAGTTCACTAGTTACTAGTCGGTCCTAAGCCCGGATAAAGAGGCAAGGTTAGGCATAGGGCTAGCAACCCTATCCCGCAAAACCAATCCAACCGCCAAAGAAACTTTAAAGCATGAAGAAAATGTAAAACATAAAAACAAACTTATTCCTCGCCGGAATCGGGGAGTCGAAATGACGTTGGTTGATGAAAGTATTCAGGAAGCCAATTGGCCGATATGTCTTCTCTCGATGAAAGCGAAAGTAAACGTGGGGACATGGAATGTCCGCACGATGTTTGAACCCAGCAGGGCAGCCCAGATTGCAAAAGAGATGAGAAGGCATGGCATAGAAGTGCTTGGAATTTGCGAAAGTAGATGGAATGGGAGTGGACTCTCCAAACTGTCAACTGGAGAGTCAATAGTCTACTCCGATATTGTCACCCAGACGACAACCACGTGCACATTGAGTTTTGGAGTGGCTATCATGATGTCCCGAAGAGTGTCGAAGGGTCTCATGCAGTGGGAACCAACCTCCTCATACAGGATCATGACAACAAAGTTCAACTCAAAAGGAAGGAATGAAGGTCACAATCATACAGAGCTACGCTATGCACCTACAAATAATGCAGAGCAAGAGAAGGAGGAGGAATTCTACAGACAACTGCAATCAGGACTGGACAAGACCTCAGTTAGTGGCATGAAAATTCTAATGGGTGGAGTTACATGAGTGCCAAACTGGGAGCAAACAACACAGGAAGAGAACAGAATTCTGCGCATCCAACGATTTGGTGATTGGAGGCACTGTGTTCAAGCACAAGGATATCCACAAAGCGATATGCATTTCACCAAACACCAGGACACACCAAAAATCAGATCTCAATCTGGAGAAAATGGAGACGCAGCCTACTTGACACAAGGTCAAGAAGAGGAGCAGATGTAGATTCAGACAACTCACTATCTAGTGCGAGGAACCTACCCTCAAAATCAAGTTGAAAGCCTTCAAGGAAGCTGGTGATAGACCACAGTTCAAGTTCAACACCCAGAACACAAACTGAAGGATGGAACTACAAAGGAAATCTTCATGTCAGCCATCAAGACAAACTAGGAGATATCGAGGAACATCCCTGAAGAAACCTGTGTGGATGAACACTGGAAGTCATTGAAAGAGATGTGGAAAGAAACCTTCATAACCGTATTAGGAAGGAAGATAAGGAATGATTCTCGATGGACACATGGAAGCTGATAGAGGAGAGGAGGATGGTGAAGCAGAAGATAAACTAGTGCAAGGATGAACGACGAGGAGAGGAACTGAGTACAATGTATAAAACATTGGACAAATAAGTGAAGAAGAGTGTCCGAAAAGACGAAGGACACTTCCACAGCACACTGGCAAGTGAAGCAGAACAGGTTACTGGTAGGAGAGACTTGACAACACTGTATCAAATGGCAGGTTACTACGGGAACAGATCAACGCAGATAAAAGCAATAAAAGATGATGGAGGAAGTCCAATTACCAAAGAAGAGCAACAAACGAAACGATGTGCTGGCCACTTCAAAAGGCTTTTGAATCGACCACTACCTGTACTTCGTCCAGAAATACCACCTGCAGCCACAGAGCTACAGGTGAACACAAGCCCTCCAACGAAAGTTGAAGTCCTGAACGCCATAAGACTACTGAAATGCGGGAAGGCAGCAGGACCAGATAGAATCCCGCCAGAAGCACTGAGAGCAAACGCAGGGACAACAGCCGACATCCTCACACCACTGTTGCAGAAGGTATGGAAGGAAGAGAAGGTATCTGGCGATTGGAAGAAGGGCTACCTTGTCAAACTCCTGAAGAAGGACAACCGAAGTCTTTGCAAGAACCAGCGCGGAATCAGGCTCCTGTCCACCCAAAGCCAGCAAAATATTAAACCGAATCATCCTGGAGAGACTAAAGGATGCACTGGATCAAAACTACGACCGGAATAAGCTTGAATAAGGTGGTACAAATCATATGCACATAAAATTACAGGGCTACGCATCATCATAGAACGGAGTATAGAATGGCAGTCAACCCTTTACCTCAACTTCATCGACTTTGAAAAGGCCTTTGATAGCATCGATCGAGAAGTAATTTGGTAGGCAGCTGCCTCAACACTACAGTTTTAGTGCCAAAAACTTTTATGAACCTCATTCAACAACTAAATGCTATATGATGTTAAATTTCAAGTGATTCACAATGGGAAGCTCAGTGATGCCTTTGAAGTGAAGACAGGAGTAAAACAAGGCTGCTACCTACTATCACCCATGATATTCCTGATTGTGGTCGACTGGATCATGCAGCAAACTGTTAGGAGCGAGAAGAGGGAG
Source organism: Heterobilharzia americana (assembly GCA_944470555.2). Taxonomy (NCBI): domain Eukaryota; kingdom Metazoa; phylum Platyhelminthes; class Trematoda; order Strigeidida; family Schistosomatidae; genus Heterobilharzia; species Heterobilharzia americana. The sequence goes on from OX104129.1 coordinate 14,021,556, forward strand.
TTGCGCTGGCTGGACCGCGGAAAAGATCCTAGAGTACTTGGATTTCACCTACGACTTGTGTCTGATGTCACACAAACTTGAAGATCTACAGGCGAAAACTAACAAGTTGACAGAAGAGGCAGGGCAGCGAAGACGGGACTTCACGTGAATATAGAGAATACAGAGGTGATGGAGATACTCAATCAACACCACCACCAACATCAACAAGCTCCAATCACCATCAACGCGAGAAACTTAAACGAAGTAGCCTCCTTCACCTATCTAGGAAGCAGGTGGCACAGACGAGGATGTCAAAGTCAGCCACGATCGCAAAGACAGCAAGACAGGCGTTCATCAACCTGAAACCAGTGTGGAGATCTTCTGCACTGCACTCAGCATGTGGAACAAGATCCGGATTTTCAACACCAATCCAGTCAAGTCAGTGCTTCTGTATGGTTCAGAGACTTGGCGCATTACGAAAGGGATTTCCAACAAACTACAGACATTCATCAACAACTGCCCACGCTGTCTCGTTACTGTAGATCAGATGGCCAGAAAGAATAAGCAACAAGGAGCTCTGGGAACGAACCAACCAAGAACCTATCACGTAACAAATATGCAGAAGGAAGTGGAGATGGATTGGGCATACACTGAGAATGTCGAGTGGGGACGTCACGCGTCAGGCTCCTCTAGTGGAACCAATATGGGAAACGACAAGTTGGGCGTCGGAGGTGAGGGTGACATGGAGAAGATCTTTGGAGGAAGAAATAAGAGCTTGTGGGCTGTCATGGAGCCAGGTTCAAAAGATTTCAGAGAAGAGAGTTCACTGGAGACGTGCTGCTGAAACTCTTTGTTCCACTAAGAACCCAGTGGACAAATAGTACTACAATTACTGTTCTTCATGCTTTTGTCTCTCATTTATCTAACCGCGCTTTCCATTTATCGTTTTGTCTTTAGGTCATTGCTTCATGGTTATGTCCAGTTGTTGACCTGCAGTTATCGTTATTCGTTACCGATCAACATCCTTTGGAAAACATCTCCGTGGTGTTCATCTTATTTATGAATGGCCAACTCCGTTGAGCTGGAGAAAGATGCGGAGTTGTTTAAGAGACTTGCAGTGGAACAGGAATCTGAGGGACATTATGGATCAGCTGCCTTTTATTACACTGTAGTTTCCCAATAATTTCGTTATCATTTCTAGGAAGCCGCCCAAGCTCTTTTGAATTCTTTGGAGGCTGGTTCCACAACTGAGGGCTTACTTCAGTTGGCTCAGAAGTATAGCGAAAAAGTGAAGGAGCTCAAATTGAGAATTGCCATGCAGAATGTGTCCGTACCAAACACCAACATTAACAAAAGCAAGGTTTGATCATATTTTACATCAACTCTTGTTTTAGGTTGATTTAGCAAGAGCTCGTTGTCTACTGAACGATGCTGTGTCAGAAGATGAGAAAGGCAATGTTTCTGAGGCAATCGAGCTTTATACTTTGGCTGTGGAGTTGCTGTTATCTTTAGTAAAACCCATATTAATGAGTTGATCATTTATAGAAACGAGACATCAGTGATAGTTTTTTACTTGAGCAGATAAATAAGTTCGCTAAAGAGGGGTTAAATCGGTATTGAGATATTATTTAATCAACTTCAGCTTTCTAGTGCTGAGTTATTAAAAGCCCAGCTCCATGAAACACAGCCTTCCTATTCCGAATCTCATCCTACTTGTACTTCGGCTTCACAAATGATGGGAGCACCAAAGAAACCTTATGGTACTGGAAAAGCCAAACCACCTGTTCCACCTTTTCCTAAACGAGGTAGGTCTTCTCGGTTTATGCTATCTTAACTCACGCCATTTCTTTTGGTAATAAATCAAATTTTGATCACGGACTGAATTGACCTGAAACTTGTGTTTGTTATGTGGTTGATTGCCTCATGCAGTGTATGGAATTCTGAGTATTTAAATTTGAATTCCAGTTAGTTGTAGTAACTCCGTTGAAATATAGCATGAAGACATGAAATTTCACAGTATTTTTCGAGAAATGCTTGAGATTCTTATCTTCATCCAGCTAAATCTCAGTTTACTGTGGAAACTAGGATGATTAGTACTTGTGTACTGGACCCAAAGAATGTCAAGTAAACCAAAATGACAAACTACGTATAACTTACAAGAAAAATGGATTTTATGATACACATGTATGAAAAGTTATACGTTATAGCATAAATAGTATTGTCAATGTTATAGATAACCACTAGTTACTTGGAGGTTATCTCTTAGGTATTGTCCACCACGATTCTAGGATACTCCATAGATCAGAAGGCGATATTTGTTGTCTCTTCGCAGTGGTCGTCGGTCGGCTTGATTGTCGTAATATTTGGAAGTAGGATGAGAAGTCCTGTAAATTCCCAAGACAATCAGTTATTATGCACGACAGGAAATAGTCACGGAGGCAGAAGTCAGAATAGTTAGAAGCACATTATATTTCCACGATTAGCAGCAGCAAAAGATGCAATTACCGCCACAACCAAAAAAGTGTATATATAAACAACATTTGTTTTTACAAGTATTAGGAAGAATGTACAGAAACGATGAAAAGGAAATATTGCTTATAGTTGAAGTGGTTTACACACTATTTTAAACCGTCTCCACACTTGTGATCTACAACCAAAGCTCAGCGAAACCTAGTGATTCTCAGCCTCCTGAACTAACAGATATACTGACATATTCTTTCCTGAGTATTACGGGAATCTAAAACAACCTAAATGTGAAATGGTCAATTTTACCAATGACGGTGTAAAAGTGAAAAAGGTCGCAAAGGTGTCAATATTAAGTAGCGGTCAGCAGTCTTTTCGAGAGGTTAATGCGAAAAATACAATAATTATTTAAACTGTCGTAGAAACATGAGCCTGTGATAAATTGTTACAGCAAGCGGTTAGATCAATTGGCTGAGAACTTTGAGTAATAGGTAAACAGATTTACTCTCATGCTTCAGCTGCTCAATTTTCAGTCGCAACCTGAATAGATAGTAGACAACAATCTTTTCACAGAACTTGAGAAATCTGTCTTTTCTGAATACACGACAAAAAGGAACTATAAAAACCAGATACCGAAAGTTGTGATATGATTATGAGCAATAATTTATGTCTGAAGCTTCATTGAGTAAGTGAAACTGTATCACTATGTGGTGTGTCGAACAAAAAAGAGCAAATATAACTAGGGAATGTTATGTATGTGGAGCCGACATATTCTGCGATGATAGATTTTGCTTGAAGTTAGTTTGGAGAAAGTTCAGGAGTAATAAGACTAAGTGCAATGATATCTCAAGAGACTGAAAAAAAGTCTGTATGAGGTATGTACACAAGCTATTTAGAAAGGTAATCGGGAAAAGTGTTGTGTTACTGGTCCTTAAACTGAGTTTCAAAAGGCTAGTGTAGACTGCGACGGAACAAACTATCTGTCTACAGCTATTTGTCAACAGTATGGGCACCAAGAAGTTACTTAAGCTGTTGGTGTTATGAATGGTTTCATGAAATTGCCACTGACTGAAAATCCTCGTTGAATAACATACTATTTATCTATTCTGTTTAATAATTAGTTCATATGGACACCGCGCGAATCTCCCAGTGGTAAGTGTCGGCGCAGATAAAAAAGACTGTGCACTGATCAAGTGTTACTACTTGTTCTCCTTTATTACAAAATAGATAAGTCAGATCCCACTTCCAAACATATTGAATATAAGTATAAATGCTCCACTAGTTTACAATATTCTTCACTAGTGTAGTTTATTCTGAAAAATGATTGAGTAATTATAAAATCTGATAAATATCCAGGTGAACTGAGCTGATATACTGAATTCATTTTAATCTTATAGGTGCTGGTGGTTTTTCCATTGAAGAGTTGAAAGTTCTAAAGGCCACATCGATAATTAATGGTCGTGAGTATCTACCGTTTCTTGATTCAATTGATCTACGAGAACGATTTTCATTCGCTAGTCCTTTTGTGTAAGCTAAATGTTTAGCTTTTATGATTATTACTTAAAGTGTTGCTAATTTTCTATACGGCTCAAGTGTATACTTGGTTTAAATATTTAACGAAAAATGTAGAATAGATAGCAACATAAAGTTTTGTACTGTACAATGACACACCATTATAAATTGTTAAAAATAACATCAGTCGTATAATTTTAAAAAATTCTTAGTAGCTTTAATAAAGCAAAATATCATGTGATGTGAACTCTCGACTCTTAAACGGTAATCCGTCAATATCTTCGGTACTTCATGGTTTCCAACATCCTATCAACCTCTTGCATCACTGTCTCTACGCGTTTGTGTAGAATTCCAACGGCATCCACCTGACAGGTTGCGTATTCTGTCATCACTAGCAGGTACTGGCTCCCAGTACATATCTGAGGAAGTGGCCCAATTACGCAAGAAACTGACTTCTGTTACTAGTTTTGTATCTGATATCACTTCTCAGTTCATTGGTTAGATTTACACTTAGCTTTGTGAGTTTATAATATACCCTGTAGATGTAATATCATTATCATCAGAGATATTGTTTACAGCAGTTCAAATTAATGATATCACTCACTAATCAGGATGTTCTTAGAAATGCTTTTACCTCTTGATTGTGCAGATTTTAGATATCATACCGTAGAGCTCTGGTTCACTGATTTAGGGAGATGACTTTCTACTAGTGGGTCACGGACTCGAGCCCCGCTCCACTTATCGAGGTTTGGGCAGCCAGGTAGTATCATTGACCCTCGCACATTAGGTGCGGCTCATTGCCTAGTGCACAGACGTGCACAAGGTTAATGAGTGCATAAATAAAAGATATCATGCCACAACGTACTAAGTAGTATGCAGAATATTTCAAAGAAAGCATTATTTACTACCTTTGGTTAGTACTTATCAACGAATATTGCATGAAAAATGGAACTAATAGCCCTATTAGACAAAGTCAAACTGAACTGATGTTGACTTCTGTCGTCTGTGGAACTGATAAGGGAGCGTTTAAATGATACATGGTGTATTGTCTTCGATAAAAGTCATAAGAACCTACGACAACCTAACGGCAAAATGTTCTGCTGGGAGGAACAGAGCTAATTAGTTAACAACAAGAAGATGAAATGGAAGGAGTCGATGGGGTACGTCGCTAGAAGAAGAACACGAATAACCTTTGCAGAAGGGATATTCATCATGAGATTGTAATATTTCATCAGTACTGCATGTAATTCGCCAAATAAACAATCCTTCATTGTGCCCACCGTTGTTGTTTTCCATCATTATTGGTTCCTGTTGTCCGGAAGACCGTAGCTAGGCAATCCACATCTCCCTTAACATGGCTTAGACCAAAAGTCTCAAGCCAAGTGTTGATCTGGCCACCTTAGTTTTCCTTTCTACTGAACCTTGCTTCGCCTAATGTCTCACATCTGGATATGTGGGAACTCGGCATGTTCAACATATATTCAAACCGTATCCGTCGATGGAGGTTCAAAATTTCATGGACTAACTTATGTTCCTTGCTTAGTACTCAACGCCTAACTTTGGCAGTGCTCACTCAGGTTGGTATGACTGTTCCGGCCATACAAGCCAACACATTGAACTACTGAACAGCAAACTTCATGTATGATTTTCAGTCGGATTATCCTGTTGGTGCTAAAAGTGGTGTGAGGTGGAAAATGTCAAGCCCACCTTCGCATACAAGTTAAAATTCTTCGTTGGCAAATCAATTAGTACTGACGTGATCTGTTAGTTAGATGAGGTGATCGACTAATAAGACTATATAACTCTCCACCCTTAATCTAGGAACTGCTTCAGACTAGTTCTGAAGCATCGTCTTACATTTGAGGGATTCAGAAGACATGCCAAGACGTAAGTAATAGAAGGTTTTACTTGAGATACTTAAAATTCTGCATTTTGTCAGCACCTCTGCCTAATAGAATTTTGTTGCTTGTGTATTCTAAGTCAAGTATGTGTCCTCTGGTTAGGGATACAGCCATTCAGAAGTCGGAGGTATGTATATTTATATCTACCTACTCATCTATGTCAAAGTTCGGTAAGAATGGTGATAGTAGGTATCCTTAACTGACACAACCAGCTGTCATCCTTTTTGATGACAACTTTCAATAACCTTTTACATGACTATAAGTGTTTGAGCTGAGAGCTTTGAGTAGCACAATGGGCTTACTTGGTACTTCCTTCACAATTCGATACTATCGCTACACCTCTGACTCAATGGAGTCAAATTTCACCTTCGGGTCAATAAATATGACAGGTATCAGGTGCCACACCTGCACTTTCAAATGGTAGCAACTCAATAGTTGCAATCTTATCTAGGTTTAAAACGTGTCTGGTTTTTCTAGTTTGGTGTTCTTAGGATCCAGTTAGATTTTAGGTGACTATGGGAATTAACGTCTTAGACACGATATTAGTCAAACTGCTTCACCTGTGCTCTCCATCCATCCAAATCGACATAAGACCAGGCATTACGTAACGCAACGTAGCATAATGGTCCAAGTTGCCACACTTCATATCAGTACATCAAGTAAAAAGTCAGTGAGGCGCAAGATAAAGATAAGACAATTCAGTCAAAAGAAAGATAAAGTACTAAAAGAGAGAAATGAAGAATGAGAAAATGGTGAGATTCAATGTAGCGTTAAAATGATAATAATGTATGTATACATCTGCGCCACTGACATCGGTTCTGAGCCATATCACCTAGAGTCTCCAGCCATTGGTTCCTCTTGTCCCACGGACCCCAACCACCTAATAGTCTGCATCGCCTCACATGGCTCAAACCGACAGTCAGAGACTTGATATATTGATGCCATGTTTTAGTCTGGCCGCCTCAGGCCTTTTTCCAGCCTGAACCTACTTCAGCCAACATTGTGTGACGAGGTAGTCGGTGACTAGGCATACGTAACACGTGTCGCAACTATCTCAGTGGATACATGTGCTCTAGCCAGTACCTTAGTTACTCTAATCAGTAATTTTCAACTTTAAAGGGTTGATGTGATTCCAGACGAGTACAAAAGTGTCCCATAGTAATTAACACTAAAGAAATGTACATGTTTTTGCATTCACATTTACAAGAAGTCGTTTATAACGGCTTTATATTTATTTACCTGCTTAATTTTTTCCCTTGTGTTTGTTTCATGAACCATAATTGTATACTGTTACTTTGACAAGTAGATTTTATTAACCATCAATAACTTTCCATTCAAACGAAGTCTTTGTTTTCCCTATTGATTTTAAACAACAAATTTGTCAAGTGATAAAGATGGACTGTTAGCATTATCTAGCAAGCAGACATCTTTGCTAAGCCGTTGGGTACGTCCTTCTGAATACATTGACCAACCAAAGATGATTTTGGCGATATCATGTTTTTCAATATGCCAAACTGTTGTTACTGACTGTTCATTTGTTGCATCGATAGCTATAGCTGCTCAATATGAAAGACGTTTCAAGAAAAAGCTTATCACAAAGTAAGATTTATATTTTGAGGTTAATGAGGGTTTTAGTTTTAATTTTAAGGTAGTATTAATCACGGTCTGACATCAGTTGGATGACCATTGAGAACTTGGAAGCACTGGGCAGGTGTTTTGTCCTAGTATGACACTCTTCAGTAGTACACACCAACTACCCCGCCCGGGATCGAACTCAGAGCCTTAAGGTTTCATGGTGGACGTATTCACCACTCAGCAACTGGGCCAGAGTTAATTGGTTCACAGTTTCCAACTTCTGCCAACTCGCGATATAACTCAACCATCATGCATGGTCTTAACTAGGCATCTGCTTCACTTCCGACTGGTTGACCCCAACGGGTGACGGCTTCTTATTAGAACTTCGTGATATCCACCTTGAAGCATATCATTAATGAGCACTATACAGTAATGTATTCTGATGTTAATGAGGATTTTAATTTCTGAAGTGGTATTCATCACTGACTGTCATCAGTTAGAGAACCGATGAAAATCTGGGAGCACTGGATAAGTGTTTCGTCCTAGTATAGGACTCAACGGTTCTCCAACTGATATCGGTCCATGATAAATGGTACCTTAAGATTTGTACGTTTTGTTTCGTAAATTTATCCGTTTTGGATAACACAACAAGCTCCAGCTTATTCTCTACTTTATTTTCCACGCTACTTTAGGTATCTTGAAATTCTTTCTATGGGTCAGTTTCATTATTGAGAAGAATTGGTCTGTTTCAAGAATTCTGACTCTTCACTTTTTGCTGTCACATAGATACAACTCATCGACTAAGTAGTGTTAATTAGCTATACCATCATCGTGATCATCATTATCACGATCACCTCTAGTTTTCTTTTAGTCTACAGTTTTGTGTGGATTTTGTTTACCACAAATACTGTGGTTCATATGATTAGGCATTCAAGTTTAGACTAGTAAGTCAGGGTTTCGAACCCCACCCCATCTGTGAAGATCTTGGCTGATCGCCCAGTACATGACCTTGTACATGATTGTCTAATTGTACTACTGGCATCCGGCGTGTTGCCATATAAACTTAATATGGCACTCTAGATTAAAAATATCATGATAAGTGAAGATATTGACAGAAATCAAGCTCAAAATTACTCATTTCACACAGTATTTGAACAGGATAATGACCGTTAACGTCTGTTACTCTACATAAAGCTTACATGGCAACATACTGCATACCATGGCATTGGTCAATGGCTCCTCATATTCAATCTATCTTTCCCTGCTATATTTTCAAGCCTCATTTGTCATCTTAGCCTGTGATATGTTTGTAAGTATCCATGAATGTATCATGGAATACATAAACAGATATGTGGAGTATTCAGTTGGGAAGTTCTACGAAACGGAACGCACTCAGCCACCTTGTGCACATCGTACAGTAGGCAATAAGCCACACGTATTATGTGAGGACTGCCTAAACTTCGGTAAGTGGAGCAGGGTTCGAACCCGCCACCCACTGGTTAGTAACTATCGCCCTAAACCACTAAGCTGCAGCTCCAGAAGTTCTAATGTGAGTTATGAGTTCACTGAACCTTGTTTTAAAAAAATTCTGATGCTGCTTTATCCCAGTATGCTACAATTCCTGTGTGGAAAGTGAACACTGACTGTAAATTTTCTTATAAAGTAGTAGTATATTGATGATGATTGATAGTCGACTGGTAGACTGAAAACTTATACAATATAGCGTGACCAAGTGGTATTTGCAGACAAAACATAAATTATGGATTATTAGCGCTTAGACTATGACTTATATTAAAACAACCCTGACGGAGTGATAGCCAGTCTAACCAGTGCCTGCTAATTATATGCAGTATTATTAAAGAAACCGAAATTAATGTCAGTAGATATAATCTGTGTAGTACAACTGAACAAGAAGAACAGTCGCCAAACAGTCAGTGAATTTAAGACTTCTTGTCTTCTGTGACGACTTTTTCCATTCTTTCACTACTAGATTGACTTTTCTTTACCCACAAAGGAAGGAAATTACATTTAAAAAATAAGTTTTTTTCGAATATAATATATACTGTTCTTTCATCATCGATCGACCCACCCTTTTTTGATCTCATATGACTTTATTTCTAGTTTGTATCCTCTTTTTGGTTAAAATGCATCATGAATAACTGTAATAAGATGTGGGGATAAGTGGTATTCTTGGAAATTTGATTACGCTGAATCTTACGTGGTATGTATTTGAAACTGGAGTGGGTAGTAAATTTTTTGTCGCTTGAAAGATTCATCATCAGGTAGTGCCGGGTTAAAGTACGTGTCGTTGAGAGATTTTCTGTCAGTTAGTCAGTACCGGATCTGGTAATACTGCAACACCTTACATAAGTACATCAAAGTACACAGGAACAAGATGAAAGATGAAAAAAATAGGGGTGGAAAAAATTTAATCAAAAGTGGCAGAAATCGGAATAAAGCAAGTAACCGAAGATTGGTCAGATGATCGAGTTGAAAAGGACTCTAAACGATAACACTAAGAATCTCCAACTATCGATTTTGGTTGTCGTACAAACTCCAACCTGGTAGTTTACATTTCCTTACACCGCTCAGACCGACAGTCAAACAGACTTCATGAAGTAATGTTTCCACAGACTAGTGAAACTCATAATTCTACTGTTCTTATTTTCATTAATGTTAACAAAGTCAGTAATCAAGATGAAATAAAAATGGTCATTCGGTCACATGTTCTTAGGTTTGTGTTATAGCCTACCAATCCTGAATTGCATTTAGTCTGTTAATTTTCTAAATGAAAATCCCCGATTTATCAGAATTGGAAGTTAAGTTTCCAAGTTTAGCGCACTGCATCATGCGAAAAAAAAGATAATTTATCATTTAGGTACACTACAGTCTATTCAGGTTGATCAACTCGTAAGTCTAAACAGCACAAAACAGATGTAATGTGATTTGAGTTTTGATTCCCATTTAATAACAAATGATTGAAAGGTCTTTGGTTTTGTTTCGAGCAAAAATAGCTTCATAATCATCCATTATACGGAAAAATTCATTGGTTTATGTAAGGTGGTTAGAGGCAATCGATAGAAAACCCTGAACAAGTTTCGTACTTGTTAGTACCCATCAGAAAAGTGTATCTTAAACTGATTTTCCCTCAGAAATTTGAACTCGCCTCACCCAATCCTTCAGTCAGAGATGCTGTCACTGAACTTTTCGAACTGCAACTTATCTCCTGTAAAACGAGATTAGAAATACCCAGGACTAGTGAGAATTTTTTTAAAACAATTAGATTTAAATGGGACTAGTTTCATCAAGAAAAGTAGGTAAAAAGCACAGTTAACTTTGCTCGAAGCGTGTGCTAATTTTACCTAGACATAGTTTTATTTCACCATCAGAGAAGATTTTTGGAAGGTAGGACGTTTATGCTAACATCTAGAAAACGACTCCAAATGGACAACATTCATCTGACCTGTTTTGAAACATATACTACCATTGAACAAATTGAGTAGTTAGAGGCCACTGAAGCTGATCTGTAGATTTCACCAGCCAGATAAGAGTGATCGAAACACTGGACGGTTGTTTCATTATTTTGGGACTGAGCTCATCAGCAGTGTACCTAAACATATCCAGCTCATAGAGCCCAAGTGGTTTCTGACTACTTAAGTTGTTCAGTAATAGTATATTTTGCTAGTTCATGACACTTGTGTCAGAGATCACATGTTTTAATCTTGGCTAAGTGGTCTCCAACGGGAACCCTATTGATACCACGATCGGGGGTTTAAAAACTACTCAACTGTGTAAATGTCAGTGTGGACCGTGCAATCTGTAAATCATCTTATATTTTAGAAAACATAACTTTTATGCTTGAAACATTTCCTTAACATTATATTATGCAATATTATACCAATAATAATTGGCTTTTTATTTTTGACTATCTTTTACAGTGTAATATATCCTCAAGGTAAAAATGGCGAAGCTGTTTATAATCCATGCGGAAAATATATGATTCGTTTGAATTTCAACGGTGTCTCTCGAAAAGTAAGTAGTTAATTTATCATTAAATAAGGCTGTATTGTTTTTACCTTAATTGTAACAACTGATATTCATTTTATCCCCGAGTTTTGTGTCATGGTTTTGAAAGCCTAGACAAATGGTGTTATTCTAGGAAACGAGAAGATTGAGACGAAAAAAGGATTGTTTGTTTTTGACATCTTGTACAGTAGTCATCAAATATTGTACACTTTTCAGTAAGACAGTCATTTGCACAATGTGCTTCATTTCCTCTTTTGCTCCTATCTTGATTTACTCTCTTGTCTCTTGCGTTTCTCTGAGCAGAATCTTCACCCATTGCTGGTGATTCCCTATGATTTCTGCCGCCCTCTCAACACATACTACTTATATCCATTCTGATCAGCAACGCCTACTACATTATGAATTATTGGACGGGAAGATTTTAGTATCAATATCCACATCTATTCTTTAGTTGATGTAATCAGGAGTTTGTTTAATTTCATCAGTCAAACAAGTTTTTTTGTACGGACCCATCTTTGCATCTGGATGTAATGTTATCTTTGTTGAACAGTAATTGATATTTTAAATTAGTTTTTCAGTGCTTTTTTCATTACTTCTTCATGATTAAGTATAGGAACGAGCAAACAGACTTATGAAATTATATCTGGAGACATTACTCTTTGATGTAAATCGTAATTCTTGGTTAAACGTATTTACATAGCAGTCGTATTAGTTTTCTTGTAGTTGTATCAATCACATTTTCGGAGTTTTCTTATCCCTTTTCAAATATTTGGGTAAGTAAACTGAGGTACAACCGTCATTGATGCTACACTCTACCATATTCATTATGTAACCTTCTTCCAAATGACTTCACACTCTATATGTGTCAGATGTTCGCTTTTGTAAAGTTGCCTTAACATCACTAGTATTACTGTATTAGAATTAATTGGATGAAGTCAGTAAATGTAGATGTTGTTTTTTAGTGAGATGCCAACAATCTAACTTCTCACAAAGAATGAACTATGCTCTATTGAATCACTGTTGCAATAAACTTGCCATCTGCCATATTATCCAATATGAAGACATTCATCCTCTTTGTTAGTCTGATACTTCAAGGCTATTCTGTGACGCATCCATTATCAAAATAAAGCGAAATATTATCGATAATCAACATTATGTTCTCAAAAGAAAATCCAGTTATAATCTTCCCTAAAGACTATCTTTTTTTTACAAAACAAAACAATGGCACTTGCATTATTCTACTAAATGTACCATTCATATGGGCGTGTATTGTTTGCGAAAGTTGAACACCTTTTTGCACTTTACATACTAGTTCATTATCAACAGATAACACACATCTATACAGTGGTTGGTCACTGGCTAGTAACCAATCTCATGTCGTCTAGTCCTGATTGAATTCTATCGACTATTTTATAGTGTAGCCACCAAGTACCCAGAATAGCTCAGTGGTAACGTCTCTGACTTCAGCACTGGGTGACGCAGGTTTTAATCTCTGACTGGGACATCAGTACCGTAGAGATTGCAGATACATCTTGTTGGTGAGTGCCAAGTAGTACGAAATCCAGGGTCCACAGCCCCTGCCGTTTACCTCCACCCAACTAACAACACATCTGTCTCAAATCTGTAGGTTAAATTCGCGTGCTGTTTACTCATTTCCTAAGTTTGGGATAGTGTTTGAGTCCATCCTCAACTTCATTTTATAATTAGTTAAATAATGCGTATATAATTATGCATAACTTGTTATGTTCACCTACTTGGTGGACAGGGAATTTTTTCAGTGTGGTGTTTTACGGTATAAAGTGATTTGTTCACATATTTGTGATGCTAATAATAATGATAATAATAATAATAATCGCTTTATTCCAAACAATGTGTATGATACAGTATGGAATTCTCAGCACGTAATTTTTCAAAAAAGTCGCCCCCAGAATAATACTTCCAGACGAAAGGTTACTGCATCTGAATGATGTTAATGATAACAGTATTCAGGGCGATAATATGAAACAGCCTTCTGGTTTTATATTAGCGCTCACTCCCTAACGAAGAATCAACAGGAATGCAGGTGTGAGTTTGCCGGTGTGGTGGTTCATTCACCCAGTGCAAGAATCTACAACTCAAGTATAGTATCTGAGCGATAGAAAAGCCCACATAGACATAACGTGATATTTTTTTCTCTTTTCTAATTAACTAGATAACCGGTGAGTTAGAAGGATCCTTAAAACGTGCAGCATTCCCTCATAAATTCAGCGGATATATTTAAACAGTTCCTTTCTCCTCTAAGACGGTCGTCCTCAAAGAGAATGGTCTTATGCATAATTCTTCAAAATGTCAGACCATGAACTTTAGTTTTAGACATGAACATGACTTGTTTAAACTGCTTAGTTCTCATGATTCCTGTTCTATTGATAGTTGCGCATTAGGAAATGTTACAAATGTGATTTATCTTCACGTGTGTTTTTCTTCTATAACCGAAGATTTCTCAAAACTCTTGGTCATCGAAACATTGTTAACTTCACAACGCGTCAGGATGCAACACTGGACTTGGTATTCGTCAGTGTTACTGATACATACGAAGCTCGAAAGAGGTCCCCACTGCTGAGCTCAGATCATTGTATCATACGCGTTTTGCCCAAAATATATGACAAACTACAAAAGCAGCCTTCACATATGAGATGATTGTACATAGGAACTATTCACTTAGTAACATATTTAACCTAAGAGAGATGCTTCAATGTACAGACTGGAATATATTTGACAGCGGTGATTTGAATGATGCTAATGATGGTGCAACATGCTATTTCAGGTTCTGCCTAGAAATATGTTGACGTAGTGAATAGGCTTTCCTACGCTTCGATCGTACATCTTCTACACAGCTTAAGAGACTAGGGAGAGAAAAAGAAAGACTGTATAAGGTAAGTGATATTGCTGGTGCTCGTCAATTGAACGTCTTAATTAGGTTGGAAATTAAACGTCTGAGTCTACTCTACAACCAGAAACGTTTGTTGTACAAGGTCTCTTCGGCATGTGGAAACTTTTTAAATGCCTCACCGGTGGTAAATACTACAGTAAAGAAGCACATTTCGGTGTCTATGCCTTGAACGAACCGTTTATACGTCAACCCATCTGTCCCATCCCACTCTCTCCACCTATGTCGAATGAAGAACGCTGTCCAGAGTTCACTGCGAACGATGTTTTCAAATCTATCAAATCCCTGAACCCTTCTCACATTTCAAGTCTAGATGGTCTATCAAGCTTCGTATTCAAGAAGTGTCCTTATATTTTATGTCATCCATCAGCAAACATGTTCAACAGATCGTTTTTAGAAAACACCATGCCGGCTGCCTGGAAAGAAATTAAGATAGTCCCCGTACTTAAGTCCAGGATTCCAGGTGCATATACAAAATATCGTCCGATTGCAGTTACATCTGCGTTCTCCAAAATAATCGAGAAGCTTATAACACCTGCACTCAAGCCCTCACTGGAGGCTTCTGGAGACCCCAATCAATCTGCATAAAAAAGCGGAAGAAGTACTTTGGATGCTACCACTCTCTTATATCACGATATTACTTATAGTCTTGATAAAAATGCCAAGTATGTCATGTGTGCCTTTTTAGACTATACTTCGGCATTTGACTCTGTCCTAAGATCTCTTTTGCTGGACAAGCCAACCAGGACAAATACTGAGTCCTTGGTAGTTAACTGGCTGCATTTCTGTTTCTCTGGTAGGAACCAACATACTGTTCACAGAGGGAAGGGCTACACCTCATTGCTAACTGTGAATGGAGTTCCCCAAGGAGCTATCCTTTCCCCAAGTCTTTTCGCACTCTTTCTGCATGACCTACCATCTTCAGCTGGTATCAATTTCGTTAAATACGCTGATGACCTAACAGTTTCCATACGTATATCCTCTACAGCAGATCGCACCCAACTGAATAACTTCTTATCCACTGTCAGACGACAGTCCTCCAAGAATGGTCTTATGCTTAATTCTTCAAAATGTCAGACCATGAACTTTAGTTTTAGACATGAACATGACTTGTTTAAACTGCTTAGTTCTCATGATTCCTGTTCTATTGATAGTTGCGCATTAGGAAATGTTACAAATGTGATTTATCTTCACGTGTGTTTTTCTTCTATAACCGAAGATTTCTCAAAACTCTTGGTCATCGAAACATTGTTAACTTCACAACGCGTCAGGATGCAACACTGGACTTGGTATTCGTCAGTGTTACTGATACATACGAAGCTCGAAAGAGGTCCCCACTGCTGAGCTCAGATCATTGTATCATACGCGTTTTGCCCAAAATATATGACAAACTACAAAAGCAGCCTTCACATATGAGATGATTGTACATAGGAACTATTCACTTAGTAACATATTTAACCTAAGAGAGATGCTTCAATGTACAGACTGGAATATATTTGACAGCGGTGATTTGAATGATGCTAATGATGGTGCAACATGCTATTTCAGGTTCTGCCTAGAAATATGTTGACGTAGTGAATAGGCTTTCCTACGCTTCGATCGTACATCTTCTACACAGCTTAAGAGACTAGGGAGAGAAAAAGAAAGACTGTATAAGGTAAGTGATATTGCTGGTGCTCGTCAATTGAACGTCTTAATTAGGTTGGAAATTAAACGTCTGAGTCTACTCTACAACCAGAAACGTTTGTTGTACAAGGTCTCTTCGGCATGTGGAAACTTTTTAAATGCCTCACCGGTGGTAAATACTACAGTAAAGAAGCACATTTCGGTGTCTATGCCTTGAACGAACCGTTTATACGTCAACCCATCTGTCCCATCCCACTCTCTCCACCTATGTCGAATGAAGAACGCTGTCCAGAGTTCACTGCGAACGATGTTTTCAAATCTATCAAATCCCTGAACCCTTCTCACATTTCAAGTCTAGATGGTCTATCAAGCTTCGTATTCAAGAAGTGTCCTGATATTTTATGTCATCCATCAGCAAACATGTTCAACAGATCGTTTTTAGAAAACACCATGCCGGCTGCCTGGAAAGAAATTAAGATAGTCCCCGTACTTAAGTCCAGGATTCCAGGTGCATATACAAAATATCGTCCGATTGCAGTTACATCTGCGTTCTCCAAAATAATCGAGAAGCTTATAACACCTGCACTCAAGCCCTCACTGGAGGCTTCTGGAGACCCCAATCAATCTGCATAAAAAAGCGGAAGAAGTACTTTGGATGCTACCACTCTCTTATATCACGATATTACTTATAGTCTTGATAAAAATGCCAAGTATGTCATGTGTGCCTTTTTAGACTATACTTCGGCATTTGACTCTGTCCTAAGATCTCTTTTGCTGGACAAGCCAACCAGGACAAATACTGAGTCCTTGGTAGTTAACTGGCTGCATTTCTGTTTCTCTGGTAGGAACCAACATACTGTTCACAGAGGGAAGGGCTACACCTCATTGCTAACTGTGAATGGAGTTCCCCAAGGAGCTATCCTTTCCCCAAGTCTTTTCGCACTCTTTCTGCATGACCTACCATCTTCAGCTGGTATCAATTTCGTTAAATACGCTGATGACCTAACAGTTTCCATACGTATATCCTCTACAGCAGATCGCACCCAACTGAATAACTTCTTATCCACTGTCAGACGACAGTCCTCCAAGAATGGTCTTATGCTTAATTCTTCAAAATGTCAGACCATGAACTTTAGTTTTAGACATGAACATGACTTGTTTAAACTGCTTAGTTCTCATGATTCCTGTTCTATTGATAGTTGCGCATTAGGAAATGTTACAAATGTGATTTATCTTCACGTGTGTTTTTCTTCTATAACCGAAGATTTCTCAAAACTCTTGGTCATCGAAACATTGTTAACTTCACAACGCGTCAGGATGCAACACTGGACTTGGTATTCGTCAGTGTTACTGATACATACGAAGCTCGAAAGAGGTCCCCACTGCTGAGCTCAGATCATTGTATCATACGCGTTTTGCCCAAAATATATGACAAACTACAAAAGCAGCCTTCACATATGAGATGATTGTACATAGGAACTATTCACTTAGTAACATATTTAACCTAAGAGAGATGCTTCAATGTACAGACTGGAATATATTTGACAGCGGTGATTTGAATGATGCTAATGATGGTGCAACATGCTATTTCAGGTTCTGCCTAGAAATATGTTGACGTAGTGAATAGGCTTTCCTACGCTTCGATCGTACATCTTCTACACAGCTTAAGAGACTAGGGAGAGAAAAAGAAAGACTGTATAAGGTAAGTGATATTGCTGGTGCTCGTCAATTGAACGTCTTAATTAGGTTGGAAATTAAACGTCTGAGTCTACTCTACAACCAGAAACGTTTGTTGTACAAGGTCTCTTCGGCATGTGGAAACTTTTTAAATGCCTCACCGGTGGTAAATACTACAGTAAAGAAGCACATTTCGGTGTCTATGCCTTGAACGAACCGTTTATACGTCAACCCATCTGTCCCATCCCACTCTCTCCACCTATGTCGAATGAAGAACGCTGTCCAGAGTTCACTGCGAACGATGTTTTCAAATCTATCAAATCCCTGAACCCTTCTCACATTTCAAGTCTAGATGGTCTATCAAGCTTCGTATTCAAGAAGTGTCCTTATATTTTATGTCATCCATCAGCAAACATGTTCAACAGATCGTTTTTAGAAAACACCATGCCGGCTGCCTGGAAAGAAATTAAGATAGTCCCCGTACTTAAGTCCAGGATTCCAGGTGCATATACAAAATATCGTCCGATTGCAGTTACATCTGCGTTCTCCAAAATAATCGAGAAGCTTATAACACCTGCACTCAAGCCCTCACTGGAGGCTTCTGGAGACCCCAATCAATCTGCATAAAAAAGCGGAAGAAGTACTTTGGATGCTACCACTCTCTTATATCACGATATTACTTATAGTCTTGATAAAAATGCCAAGTATGTCATGTGTGCCTTTTTAGACTATACTTCGGCATTTGACTCTGTCCTAAGATCTCTTTTGCTGGACAAGCCAACCAGGACAAATACTGAGTCCTTGGTAGTTAACTGGCTGCATTTCTGTTTCTCTGGTAGGAACCAACATACTGTTCACAGAGGGAAGGGCTACACCTCATTGCTAACTGTGAATGGAGTTCCCCAAGGAGCTATCCTTTCCCCAAGTCTTTTCGCACTCTTTCTGCATGACCTACCATCTTCAGCTGGTATCAATTTCGTTAAATACGCTGATGACCTAACAGTTTCCATACGTATATCCTCTACAGCAGATCGCACCCAACTGAATAACTTCTTATCCACTGTCAGACGACAGTCCTCCAAGAATGGTCTTATGCTTAATTCTTCAAAATGTCAGACCATGAACTTTAGTTTTAGACATGAACATGACTTGTTTAAACTGCTTAGTTCTCATGATTCCTGTTCTATTGATAGTTGCGCATTAGGAAATGTTACAAATGTGATTTATCTTCACGTGTGTTTTTCTTCTATAACCGAAGATTTCTCAAAACTCTTGGTCATCGAAACATTGTTAACTTCACAACGCGTCAGGATGCAACACTGGACTTGGTATTCGTCAGTGTTACTGATACATACGAAGCTCGAAAGAGGTCCCCACTGCTGAGCTCAGATCATTGTATCATACGCGTTTTGCCCAAAATATATGACAAACTACAAAAGCAGCCTTCACATATGAGATGATTGTACATAGGAACTATTCACTTAGTAACATATTTAACCTAAGAGAGATGCTTCAATGTACAGACTGGAATATATTTGACAGCGGTGATTTGAATGATGCTAATGATGGTGCAACATGCTATTTCAGGTTCTGCCTAGAAATATGTTGACGTAGTGAATAGGCTTTCCTACGCTTCGATCGTACATCTTCTACACAGCTTAAGAGACTAGGGAGAGAAAAAGAAAGACTGTATAAGGTAAGTGATATTGCTGGTGCTCGTCAATTGAACGTCTTAATTAGGTTGGAAATTAAACGTCTGAGTCTACTCTACAACCAGAAACGTTTGTTGTACAAGGTCTCTTCGGCATGTGGAAACTTTTTAAATGCCTCACCGGTGGTAAATACTACAGTAAAGAAGCACATTTCGGTGTCTATGCCTTGAACGAACCGTTTATACGTCAACCCATCTGTCCCATCCCACTCTCTCCACCTATGTCGAATGAAGAACGCTGTCCAGAGTTCACTGCGAACGATGTTTTCAAATCTATCAAATCCCTGAACCCTTCTCACATTTCAAGTCTAGATGGTCTATCAAGCTTCGTATTCAAGAAGTGTCCTGATATTTTATGTCATCCATCAGCAAACATGTTCAACAGATCGTTTTTAGAAAACACCATGCCGGCTGCCTGGAAAGAAATTAAGATAGTCCCCGTACTTAAGTCCAGGATTCCAGGTGCATATACAAAATATCGTCCGATTGCAGTTACATCTGCGTTCTCCAAAATAATCGAGAAGCTTATAACACCTGCACTCAAGCCCTCACTGGAGGCTTCTGGAGACCCCAATCAATCTGCATAAAAAAGCGGAAGAAGTACTTTGGATGCTACCACTCTCTTATATCACGATATTACTTATAGTCTTGATAAAAATGCCAAGTATGTCATGTGTGCCTTTTTAGACTATACTTCGGCATTTGACTCTGTCCTAAGATCTCTTTTGCTGGACAAGCCAACCAGGACAAATACTGAGTCCTTGGTAGTTAACTGGCTGCATTTCTGTTTCTCTGGTAGGAACCAACATACTGTTCACAGAGGGAAGGGCTACACCTCATTGCTAACTGTGAATGGAGTTCCCCAAGGAGCTATCCTTTCCCCAAGTCTTTTCGCACTCTTTCTGCATGACCTACCATCTTCAGCTGGTATCAATTTCGTTAAATACGCTGATGACCTAACAGTTTCCATACGTATATCCTCTACAGCAGATCGCACCCAACTGAATAACTTCTTATCCACTGTCAGACGACAGTCCTCCAAGAATGGTCTTATGCTTAATTCTTCAAAATGTCAGACCATGAACTTTAGTTTTAGACATGAACATGACTTGTTTAAACTGCTTAGTTCTCATGATTCCTGTTCTATTGATAGTTGCGCATTAGGAAATGTTACAAATGTGATTTATCTTCACGTGTGTTTTTCTTCTATAACCGAAGATTTCTCAAAACTCTTGGTCATCGAAACATTGTTAACTTCACAACGCGTCAGGATGCAACACTGGACTTGGTATTCGTCAGTGTTACTGATACATACGAAGCTCGAAAGAGGTCCCCACTGCTGA
This sequence comes from Heterobilharzia americana, assembly GCA_944470555.2. Lineage (NCBI taxonomy): Eukaryota > Metazoa > Platyhelminthes > Trematoda > Strigeidida > Schistosomatidae > Heterobilharzia > Heterobilharzia americana. The sequence goes on from OX104129.1 coordinate 14,042,295, forward strand.
GCTCAGATCATTGTATCATACGCGTTTTGCCCAAAATATATGACAAACTACAAAAGCAGCCTTCACATATGAGATGATTGTACATAGGAACTATTCACTTAGTAACATATTTAACCTAAGAGAGATGCTTCAATGTACAGACTGGAATATATTTGACAGCGGTGATTTGAATGATGCTAATGATGGTGCAACATGCTATTTCAGGTTCTGCCTAGAAATATGTTGACGTAGTGAATAGGCTTTCCTACGCTTCGATCGTACATCTTCTACACAGCTTAAGAGACTAGGGAGAGAAAAAGAAAGACTGTATAAGGTAAGTGATATTGCTGGTGCTCGTCAATTGAACGTCTTAATTAGGTTGGAAATTAAACGTCTGAGTCTACTCTACAACCAGAAACGTTTGTTGTACAAGGTCTCTTCGGCATGTGGAAACTTTTTAAATGCCTCACCGGTGGTAAATACTACAGTAAAGAAGCACATTTCGGTGTCTATGCCTTGAACGAACCGTTTATACGTCAACCCATCTGTCCCATCCCACTCTCTCCACCTATGTCGAATGAAGAACGCTGTCCAGAGTTCACTGCGAACGATGTTTTCAAATCTATCAAATCCCTGAACCCTTCTCACATTTCAAGTCTAGATGGTCTATCAAGCTTCGTATTCAAGAAGTGTCCTGATATTTTATGTCATCCATCAGCAAACATGTTCAACAGATCGTTTTTAGAAAACACCATGCCGGCTGCCTGGAAAGAAATTAAGATAGTCCCCGTACTTAAGTCCAGGATTCCAGGTGCATATACAAAATATCGTCCGATTGCAGTTACATCTGCGTTCTCCAAAATAATCGAGAAGCTTATAACACCTGCACTCAAGCCCTCACTGGAGGCTTCTGGAGACCCTAATCAATCTGCATAAAAAAGCGGAAGAAGTACTTTGGATGCTACCACTCTCTTATATCACGATATTACTTATAGTCTTGATAAAAATGCCAAGTATGTCATGTGTGCCTTTTTAGACTATACTTCGGCATTTGACTCTGTCCTAAGATCTCTTTTGCTGGACAAGCCAACCAGGACAAATACTGAGTCCTTGGTAGTTAACTGGCTGCATTTCTGTTTCTCTGGTAGGAACCAACATACTGTTCACAGAGGGAAGGGCTACACCTCATTGCTAACTGTGAATGGAGTTCCCCAAGGAGCTATCCTTTCCCCAAGTCTTTTCGCACTCTTTCTGCATGACCTACCATCTTCAGCTGGTATCAATTTCGTTAAATACGCTGATGACCTAACAGTTTCCATACGTATATCCTCTACAGCAGATCGCACCCAACTGAATAACTTCTTATCCACTGTCAGACGACAGTCCTCCAAGAATGGTCTTATGCTTAATTCTTCAAAATGTCAGACCATGAACTTTAGTTTTAGACATGAACATGACTTGTTTAAACTGCTTAGTTCTCATGATTCCTGTTCTATTGATAGTTGCGCATTAGGAAATGTTACAAATGTGATTTATCTTCACGTGTGTTTTTCTTCTATAACCGAAGATTTCTCAAAACTCTTGGTCATCGAAACATTGTTAACTTCACAACGCGTCAGGATGCAACACTGGACTTGGTATTCGTCAGTGTTACTGATACATACGAAGCTCGAAAGAGGTCCCCACTGCTGAGCTCAGATCATTGTATCATACGCGTTTTGCCCAAAATATATGACAAACTACAAAAGCAGCCTTCACATATGAGATGATTGTACATAGGAACTATTCACTTAGTAACATATTTAACCTAAGAGAGATGCTTCAATGTACAGACTGGAATATATTTGACAGCGGTGATTTGAATGATGCTAATGATGGTGCAACATGCTATTTCAGGTTCTGCCTAGAAATATGTTGACGTAGTGAATAGGCTTTCCTACGCTTCGATCGTACATCTTCTACACAGCTTAAGAGACTAGGGAGAGAAAAAGAAAGACTGTATAAGGTAAGTGATATTGCTGGTGCTCGTCAATTGAACGTCTTAATTAGGTTGGAAATTAAACGTCTGAGTCTACTCTACAACCAGAAACGTTTGTTGTACAAGGTCTCTTCGGCATGTGGAAACTTTTTAAATGCCTCACCGGTGGTAAATACTACAGTAAAGAAGCACATTTCGGTGTCTATGCCTTGAACGAACCGTTTATACGTCAACCCATCTGTCCCATCCCACTCTCTCCACCTATGTCGAATGAAGAACGCTGTCCAGAGTTCACTGCGAACGATGTTTTCAAATCTATCAAATCCCTGAACCCTTCTCACATTTCAAGTCTAGATGGTCTATCAAGCTTCGTATTCAAGAAGTGTCCTGATATTTTATGTCATCCATCAGCAAACATGTTCAACAGATCGTTTTTAGAAAACACCATGCCGGCTGCCTGGAAAGAAATTAAGATAGTCCCCGTACTTAAGTCCAGGATTCCAGGTGCATATACAAAATATCGTCCGATTGCAGTTACATCTGCGTTCTCCAAAATAATCGAGAAGCTTATAACACCTGCACTCAAGCCCTCACTGGAGGCTTCTGGAGACCCTAATCAATCTGCATAAAAAAGCGGAAGAAGTACTTTGGATGCTACCACTCTCTTATATCACGATATTACTTATAGTCTTGATAAAAATGCCAAGTATGTCATGTGTGCCTTTTTAGACTATACTTCGGCATTTGACTCTGTCCTAAGATCTCTTTTGCTGGACAAGCCAACCAGGACAAATACTGAGTCCTTGGTAGTTAACTGGCTGCATTTCTGTTTCTCTGGTAGGAACCAACATACTGTTCACAGAGGGAAGGGCTACACCTCATTGCTAACTGTGAATGGAGTTCCCCAAGGAGCTATCCTTTCCCCAAGTCTTTTCGCACTCTTTCTGCATGACCTACCATCTTCAGCTGGTATCAATTTCGTTAAATACGCTGATGACCTAACAGTTTCCATACGTATATCCTCTACAGCAGATCGCACCCAACTGAATAACTTCTTATCCACTGTCAGACGACAGTCCTCCAAGAATGGTCTTATGCTTAATTCTTCAAAATGTCAGACCATGAACTTTAGTTTTAGACATGAACATGACTTGTTTAAACTGCTTAGTTCTCATGATTCCTGTTCTATTGATAGTTGCGCATTAGGAAATGTTACAAATGTGATTTATCTTCACGTGTGTTTTTCTTCTATAACCGAAGATTTCTCAAAACTCTTGGTCATCGAAACATTGTTAACTTCACAACGCGTCAGGATGCAACACTGGACTTGGTATTCGTCAGTGTTACTGATACATACGAAGCTCGAAAGAGGTCCCCACTGCTGAGCTCAGATCATTGTATCATACGCGTTTTGCCCAAAATATATGACAAACTACAAAAGCAGCCTTCACATATGAGATGATTGTACATAGGAACTATTCACTTAGTAACATATTTAACCTAAGAGAGATGCTTCAATGTACAGACTGGAATATATTTGACAGCGGTGATTTGAATGATGCTAATGATGGTGCAACATGCTATTTCAGGTTCTGCCTAGAAATATGTTGACGTAGTGAATAGGCTTTCCTACGCTTCGATCGTACATCTTCTACACAGCTTAAGAGACTAGGGAGAGAAAAAGAAAGACTGTATAAGGTAAGTGATATTGCTGGTGCTCGTCAATTGAACGTCTTAATTAGGTTGGAAATTAAACGTCTGAGTCTACTCTACAACCAGAAACGTTTGTTGTACAAGGTCTCTTCGGCATGTGGAAACTTTTTAAATGCCTCACCGGTGGTAAATACTACAGTAAAGAAGCACATTTCGGTGTCTATGCCTTGAACGAACCGTTTATACGTCAACCCATCTGTCCCATCCCACTCTCTCCACCTATGTCGAATGAAGAACGCTGTCCAGAGTTCACTGCGAACGATGTTTTCAAATCTATCAAATCCCTGAACCCTTCTCACATTTCAAGTCTAGATGGTCTATCAAGCTTCGTATTCAAGAAGTGTCCTGATATTTTATGTCATCCATCAGCAAACATGTTCAACAGATCGTTTTTAGAAAACACCATGCCGGCTGCCTGGAAAGAAATTAAGATAGTCCCCGTACTTAAGTCCAGGATTCCAGGTGCATATACAAAATATCGTCCGATTGCAGTTACATCTGCGTTCTCCAAAATAATCGAGAAGCTTATAACACCTGCACTCAAGCCCTCACTGGAGGCTTCTGGAGACCCCAATCAATCTGCATAAAAAAGCGGAAGAAGTACTTTGGATGCTACCACTCTCTTATATCACGATATTACTTATAGTCTTGATAAAAATGCCAAGTATGTCATGTGTGCCTTTTTAGACTATACTTCGGCATTTGACTCTGTCCTAAGATCTCTTTTGCCGGACAAGCCAACCAGGACAAATACTGAGTCCTTGGTAGTTAACTGGCTGCATTTCTGTTTCTCTGGTAGGAACCAACATACTGTTCACAGAGGGAAGGGCTACACCTCATTGCTAACTGTGAATGGAGTTCCCCAAGGAGCTATCCTTTCCCCAAGTCTTTTCGCACTCTTTCTGCATGACCTACCATCTTCAGCTGGTATCAATTTCGTTAAATACGCTGATGACCTAACAGTTTCCATACGTATATCCTCTACAGCAGATCGCACCCAACTGAATAACTTCTTATCCACTGTCAGACGACAGTCCTCCAAGAATGGTCTTATGCTTAATTCTTCAAAATGTCAGACCATGAACTTTAGTTTTAGACATGAACATGACTTGTTTAAACTGCTTAGTTCTCATGATTCCTGTTCTATTGATAGTTGCGCATTAGGAAATGTTACAAATGTGATTTATCTTCACGTGTGTTTTTCTTCTATAACCGAAGATTTCTCAAAACTCTTGGTCATCGAAACATTGTTAACTTCACAACGCGTCAGGATGCAACACTGGACTTGGTATTCGTCAGTGTTACTGATACATACGAAGCTCGAAAGAGGTCCCCACTGCTGAGCTCAGATCATTGTATCATACGCGTTTTGCCCAAAATATATGACAAACTACAAAAGCAGCCTTCACATATGAGATGATTGTACATAGGAACTATTCACTTAGTAACATATTTAACCTAAGAGAGATGCTTCAATGTACAGACTGGAATATATTTGACAGCGGTGATTTGAATGATGCTAATGATGGTGCAACATGCTATTTCAGGTTCTGCCTAGAAATATGTTGACGTAGTGAATAGGCTTTCCTACGCTTCGATCGTACATCTTCTACACAGCTTAAGAGACTAGGGAGAGAAAAAGAAAGACTGTATAAGGTAAGTGATATTGCTGGTGCTCGTCAATTGAACGTCTTAATTAGGTTGGAAATTAAACGTCTGAGTCTACTCTACAACCAGAAACGTTTGTTGTACAAGGTCTCTTCGGCATGTGGAAACTTTTTAAATGCCTCACCGGTGGTAAATACTACAGTAAAGAAGCACATTTCGGTGTCTATGCCTTGAACGAACCGTTTATACGTCAACCCATCTGTCCCATCCCACTCTCTCCACCTATGTCGAATGAAGAACGCTGTCCAGAGTTCACTGCGAACGATGTTTTCAAATCTATCAAATCCCTGAACCCTTCTCACATTTCAAGTCTAGATGGTCTATCAAGCTTCGTATTCAAGAAGTGTCCTGATATTTTATGTCATCCATCAGCAAACATGTTCAACAGATCGTTTTTAGAAAACACCATGCCGGCTGCCTGGAAAGAAATTAAGATAGTCCCCGTACTTAAGTCCAGGATTCCAGGTGCATATACAAAATATCGTCCGATTGCAGTTACATCTGCGTTCTCCAAAATAATCGAGAAGCTTATAACACCTGCACTCAAGCCCTCACTGGAGGCTTCTGGAGACCCCAATCAATCTGCATAAAAAAGCGGAAGAAGTACTTTGGATGCTACCACTCTCTTATATCACGATATTACTTATAGTCTTGATAAAAATGCCAAGTATGTCATGTGTGCCTTTTTAGACTATACTTCGGCATTTGACTCTGTCCTAAGATCTCTTTTGCTGGACAAGCCAACCAGGACAAATACTGAGTCCTTGGTAGTTAACTGGCTGCATTTCTGTTTCTCTGGTAGGAACCAACATACTGTTCACAGAGGGAAGGGCTACACCTCATTGCTAACTGTGAATGGAGTTCCCCAAGGAGCTATCCTTTCCCCAAGTCTTTTCGCACTCTTTCTGCATGACCTACCATCTTCAGCTGGTATCAATTTCGTTAAATACGCTGATGACCTAACAGTTTCCATACGTATATCCTCTACAGCAGATCGCACCCAACTGAATAACTTCTTATCCACTGTCAGACGACAGTCCTCCAAGAATGGTCTTATGCTTAATTCTTCAAAATGTCAGACCATGAACTTTATTTAGTTTTAGACATGAACATGACTTGTTTAAACTGCTTAGTTCTCATGATTCCTGTTCTATTGATAGTTGCGCATTAGGAAATGTTACAAATGTGATTTATCTTCACGTGTGTTTTTCTTTGGACCTTTTTCGGCCTTCCCATATCTCATTAGTTTTCAAGGGAATCTTTGACTTTGCTTTCTTTATCAGGAGGCTGCGTGTGTCGGGTATTACTTAGCCTCTCCTCTTCTTTTTTTTAATTTCCTGCATCTTGCCTGTCTCTTCGTCTATTGCATCTTTTTTTTTCTCCGGGTTGCTGAAAAGGTTGTGCTATATTGCGTAGACCTTTGAAGATTGCCGGCAGAACTGGTTGTGCACCCCTCAACTTTTTGTTTAAAACTGTTGTGGAGAAACATATTAACTCATGTGAACTTTTGAGGGGGTTATTTTTTCAGCTGATCAACATCGCCTTCACTCAAGGCTCTCTGCATGTTGGTTATCTGGAAAGATGAATAGCAAGTCCATAAAACTGTATGCACGTACTACAACATATAAAACCTCGCCGATACCGTATTTTGTTCGTCTGCTGTGTGATGAAGAAAGTATTGTAAATGAAGTAACTGATCAACCTCTGTTTTTGAAAGCAAACTGACTGGAGATGAGCGTGTTACTTTTCACGTATTATGAATCTAATTGCTAATGTGATTGTATACTCAAACTGATTGTGCATTTTGAAGAAAGTTGTAGACGGGGCGAATGTTTTTATTGTTTCTTCATGTAATTTCTGCTTATTTCATTTTTCTATGTATACATATACACTGTCTCTACCCAACCGATGCTATACGACGTGCTGAAAATTCTGCAGATTATTCCTGAAGTAGCTTTCAAAATAAAGCCATTGTTATTATTATTACTATCATTATTACTAAATGATTAAAGGAAATTGAAAGGAAAACACCTGATATATTTATGTTCGTTGAAAACGTTTGGTAGTCGTAGGTTCAAACAGGTCGCTGTATTGAAGAAAAGTTCAAACCTCGTTCCATCTCTGAACGTATGCACAGTTCAGTAGTATTTATTAGACGTGTAACGATGTTCTGTCTGTTCTATCGTTGTCTTTCAATAGTTAGCTCACTGCAGAAATTTTCGGTTGTTTGCATTTCACCGACAGTTCGTTTTACTCTTGTCTCAGTAACTGATACTTACCTCCATACTCATTCACTTCTCTTCACTGTTAAACTTCATTTGCCTTTTAGTAGAGGATGATAGTTTTAGCTAAAAATGTGAATGCTTTTTTTATAAATGTTTTTTTGTGAGTTACTATTGATTTAGACAGCTTTGAATGCTTGGATGTAGTACAAATCTCATTGAAGATGAAATCTAGAGTTTTATTGAAAGCATTGTTTTTCAAAGAACGTAAAGTTAAGAGACATATCTACTAGAAATTTGTTTCTCTTCAACTGATTCTTATTTATGATAAATATTTTATTAATATAGGTAATTGTGGACGATTTACTGCCAATGGGAAAGGATGGAAAACTATTGTGCTGTTTTTCTAATAACCACAACGAATTATGGGTATCCTTATTGGAGAAAGCTTATATGAAAGTGATGGGTGGATACGACTTTCCTGGATCAAATTCGGTAAAATGGATTTAAATATTTCGCATTATATATTACCCTTCATCATTCACCATTACTCTGATTATTACTACAGCACACATATCTTTACGGTTGGTTGCTAAGACTTATTAAGGCTTTATTTATTATTATTATTCCTAGGATATGCTTTTAATTGATAGTGAAAACTGTTCACTATCAGCTTTAAATCCATGATATGGATCTTTGTCCTCATCTGTGTTAGTGGTCGTTGACTTTCGGTCAGTGGGTCACAATTTTGAGTCGAATCTCATCAATCAAGATTTAGCCAGTAGTTAGTAATTGTAGACCCTCAGGCAGTGGGTGTGAATCGTTGTCTGGCGCGTCCACATGCATATGGTTGTTGAGTTACCTTCCATCTTTTCCAATTCGTTTAAACTCGTAGCTGTTATCCATTATTTACTGTGTACATGTAACAAACGTTTTAGCCAAACATCTAATCAGTTTTAACTAATCGTGAAGAAGAAGAAGAAGAAAGTAAATAGAAGTTTCAAAAATAAATAATTTCGTAATTAATCATGGATAGTGGCTAGCATTGGATTTAAGGACGCACGTTTCGTCGTATTTAGAACTCGCCAATCAGTAGTAACTGATTATTGATTTTGCTCTTATTTTTCTTGGTGGTATCAATAAAGTGTCAGTGAATGATAACTGATGCCTGTTGGATAAGAGGTGGCTCTCATGCCCCAGTAGGTTAGTATATAACGTACTGGTGTTTAAAGTCATAGGTGCTTTGTTCGAGTGTCAGTGGGAACATTGCCCCTCTCTGAGGTGCAGGTACATCTGGTGAGCGAGTCCCAAACACTATGATGAGGTCGTCCAGTATTCTCCTGCTAGACAGTACCCATCATTATTGTTATCAGATTTGAAAGTAGTGTCACTATCGAGGTATCTGCACAAAAACTCATATGCCAATAGTGGTCGACCGATTCGGTCTAATCAGCGATGCAGATTTACAAGCCATAACATCAAAGACAATAATTTCCTAATGTTATTCCATAACAGCGATCACTTAAACAGCTATTTTTGTTTGTGAGGTAAATCTGTATTTTTATTAGCATGCCGTATACTGATATGCCTAAGTTATACACTATATTTGAATATAAATCTGAACTCATTAGGATCATTTACCAACAGATGCCTTTCCTACGAATAACTTTGAGACACACCTTTCGAAATGCTTTGTCGCTTTGGTTGGCTTCATCAACCATCTCAACTATTAATATCTTGTATTTTCACGCTTTCTTAATACCGATCCGCATAAAAACTGAGGTATCTAGGAAGCTTCAGCCGACAGAAATTATGCATCATATGTGACAATTGAAATTTCTCAGCAAGATTGTGGGAGATACACGACATTTGATATACACTGAAATTTAGTTTGAGGTTTAAGGTGATTTTTTAAGGTTATATTCATCAGGGACTGATATCAGATAGAGAACCATTAAAAACTTAGAAACAATGGACAACTGCTTTGTCCCAGTATGCTACTTTTCAGTGGTACGCCCTGATAATCTTGGAGGATAGTCACGCTATATTGCGAATAACAGAAGTAGGGAACAGGGAATACTGAACTCCGACCAAGTGGCTCACTGATTAGCCCCGTTCACCGTGAAACCTGAAGGTATTGAGTTTAACTCCTGGCGAGGTCGTTGATGTGTATTTCTGAGGAGTCCCGTACTACAACGAAAAAGCAATCCAGTGCTCCCAGGTTTTCAACAGTTCTCCAGCTGATATTACCCCGTGATCAATACAACCCTAAAAACATGCCTAAATGATTTTCTAAAACTGACTAAAATATTGACAGGTTTTAATGACTTCCTCCTTTATTTATCTCTTGGATTTGAATTATATTATTGTTAGAAACCAGTATTAACACGGTGTATAGAGGAAGACCAACTCGCATTCAATCATTGAATGATAACTCATGTTACTGTCAAAATCTTTAATGCTTATTATAACCTGTCGAACAAACTTAAAATGTATCCATCAAACTAAGTTGTACGATACCATGGTATGCTATATTTGATCTTAGTAGAGTCCATTGCTGTTTGTTTATTGGCAAGACACAACACCATGGTCAAGTTATATTAGCTGGCGGCCTGCTTAAACCTTGGGCTACTATATCTTTCCATCCTATATATTACATCAAGTTTACTCTGTTCTTGTTTTAATCTGTTCAAATATGATCTTGAATCGGATCAAGTATTTACATGAACTTTTAAAAGGTTATCAACCTACCGCTATGAATTTAACAAATGTAACTTAGAAAAGACATCATGGTGCATAGTAGCGCGCTTTAAAGCAAACCAAACCACATCAAATAACACTCCCTGAAATACTCAACTCGAACTGCTGATCCTTACTAGGTAAGGTAGACTATTTGCAGTGCCTTCTATGTTCTGATGTTTATCGTAATGCTTGTTTAATAACATTACAAGAAACTTTGTTACATAACTTATATGATGACAGTCTAGTTTCTTTAAATGTCTTCTAGTTGTTTCGCCAGGATCGGTGTAGTTGAACGAAAAAGTGTGGCGGAGGTGTAGCTACCTTTATTAATATTGTATGTATGTTTCTCCTATTCTAACAACTATACAGACTATATGACTGTTAAAGTGTCGTCCGAAACACTTAGATAAATATGAATTCATTTACATCACAAGTGTTTACGTCACCCCCCGTTGCAGCTATTCTGAATTATCCAGATTCGCTGACGAATTCACGGAGTTTTCTGCTCCGATAATATTCTGGTTCATTGTCTATTATCTATGTGGATTTTCACTCTTGTAATTACGGCCTCCTGTATTCTCTTGGTCACAGTAACCTAGTCAATTTTCCAACTCGTTTTAATCCCTCATTAGACTTGGTCTTCGTGAATGAACCTGGAATATATGAAACGCGGAAGCGTGCACCACTGCCCAAAATGTATGGCAAAATGGATAGAAATACTTTTAAATATCAATCTAAAAAGACTATACATAGGAGTTTTACATATGACAATATCCATGAACTCAGGTGCCTGTTACAGAACACATTGGGAAATATTTGAAAATGATGCTCTGGATGATACAATCGGTGCTGTTCCATGCTATATTACATTTCGCTTTGGTATTTGCTACCCAGCTGAAATAATTTACCTAAGGTTTAATAGACTTTCTTCTCCGCATTTAAAAAAGCTGCAAAGAGAAAAAGAAAAACTGTACAAATCGAAGGAAAATGCTAGTGTTAAATGACCTAACTGCCTAATTAAATCTGAAATAAATTGCTTGAACTTGATGTATAACCAGAAGATTACATCATGTAAAAACCCTTCTAGTATATGGAGACTTTCTAATGATCTTACTAGAAAGAGAACACTCAGAAATGAAACCTGCGACAACGTGTGTACATTAAACGGGTCATTCATACATAAACCCGCGAATGCTATCTTATCTAGTTCTTCACGTATAACAGAATGCAATTTTACGAAATTCAATGAAACGGAGGTGTTCAAATGCCTGAAATCATTAAAATCTTCGCAACGCCGCGGATCAGATAGCATGCCAGGTATTCTTTTCACGAAATGTGCTGATATTCTATACCATCCACTCACAAACTTTTTTAATGAGTCTTTTTCTAGAAACGACGCACCAACCGCCTGGAAAGAAATTAAAATAGTTCCGGTACCTAAGTCCACATCTGCTGGAGCTAAAGTGAAATTCCGACCGGTCGTAATTACCTCACCATTCCTAGAAATAATGGAAAAACTGTTGCTTCGTGCGCTTGAACCTCCTTTGCAGGCTTTCAGGGATCCAAATCAATTTTCCTACAAAGCCAGAAGAAGTACCTTACACGCTGCAGTTGTTTTACATCATATTATTGCCAGTCTGGAAAAATATGTTAGATCTGCCTTTTTGGGTTATACTTCTGCCTTTGACTCTATCCCTAGACCCCATCTTATTAAACAAGCTTGCCAGTACTTACATTGAGTCCTGGACTGTAAATTGGCTTGATTCATATTTTTCTGAGAGAAGACAGTACACTCTACATAGAGGGAAACGCTCTACTTCAGGGCTTAGTAAAGCCAGTGTGCCTCAAGGTGCTGTTCTTTTTCCTTTCCTTTTACATGACTTACCAACCTCAACTAAAGCTTTGTCACGTATGTTGATAACCTGACAGTATCCATGCCAATCATCTTTTCTTCTGATTGTTGTCAGTTTAACAACTTCTTAAAGGAAATTGGTTACTGGTCTTCCTTAAGTGGCCTCACACTCAATCTTTCCAAATGTCAGATGGTTAGTTTTAGCTTAAGACATGAAAAAGATCTTTGCACACTACTTCAATCCCATATCTCTTATCTTATAGATGGCTCTATTATAGAGAATGTAGTAAGGGTGGTCCATCTTGGCTTATGCCTTTCTTCTGATCTTTCTTGGTCCGCTCATATCTTACTGATTTCTAAGAAAATCCTTCGCTTGACCTTTTATATTAAGAAACTCAGACTGTCTAGTATAACTCAGCTTCTACTCCTCGTTTTACCTATACTTGCTTATTATTCCCCCTTATTTTTTTCTGTACTCTGGAGAAAGGACTACGTTGTATTGCGTAGGATTTTGAAGGCTGTTAGTAGAGCAAGTAGCATACTCCTAACCGAGCTGGTAAATGCAGTCCTGGATAGGCATCTGAACTCTTGTAGACCACTGGCTAGAAATATATTATCTGATGACAAGCAATCTCTGCATGTCTGTCGTATGAGAAGACAAGAAGCAAATATATTAGACTCTGTGCACGCACAACTACATACAAAAATTCAACCATACCTTATTTAGCTTGTGTATATTGTGTAAAGAAAATCTTGTTAGACATAGTCTTATCAATCAACTGTGTAATAGCGAATGGTTATCGTGTTCCTGAAGTCATTAATTATTTCAATAATCCTATCATTCCTTACTCTTTATTATATATTGTTAAACAGCTCTATTACTGTTTTAAAAATGTAAAATGGGTAAATTGATGTGATATCACATGCTGAAAATTCTGTACTGCAGACATAATTATGGTGCGGAACGAAGCAAATGTTTTATTATTATTATTATTATTATTATTATTATTATTATTATTATTATTATTATTACTAGATACCTAAATCATTTGGAAGTGAGTAATAGTATATTCAGGCTAACATTTTATTGACTGCTTATATTTACATAGAAGTTTAATTGTTTGCCTTTTATTATATAGAATATTGATTTACATGCTCTGACTGGTTGGATCCCTGAACGTATTTCTATTCGATCTAGTTCATCTTATTTTGATAAAAACAAAGAATTTCGCCGTCTTCTGAGTCGTTTCCATCAAGGTCATTGTCTAGTTACTGTTGCCACTGGTCAGTTATCTGATGATGATAGTGAACGTTCTGGTTTGGTTCCAACTCATGCCTATGCGATGCTGGATATACGTGAAGTAGATGTAGGTTTGTCTAATTTTTTTCTGTTTTGCATTTCTATCCTTTAGAAATTAAAGTTTAGGCCCCTTAAGTTAGAAATTAAGATTGGTTGGTTTTAAAGAGACTGGATGCGTGTTTAATTATCCACCTAGGCTATCATTATGCTGAACTGTTTCAGTGCTTTCACTGAAGAGAAAATAACGTTAAAATCACTTTCAGAAGTGGTTTAAAAGCTCCAAATCTCCGACCACATTGTTTTAGTTTATTATTTTAAGCAATCATACGTATGAAGCAGACAGAACCTAGTAACAGTGGTGTAGATTTTTGTCTGTACGGTTGTATTTAGAGAAACTGTTCAACTTGAGAGGCTAGTGGTATTGTGTTCGTTGAAGAACTATAAGACGAATCCTTATACTGAGGAAATCAGTATTAGTTATTCATGGTTTTCTTTACACTTTGTTTTCGGATATTTTGCTACTGCTCAGTTATTAAATGTCTTCGATGCCTCTGCATCGAAATGCACTCAGCTACCACACGCACGTTCTTATATTAGAAAATGATCCAGATTTATTGTGTGATGGCTAACTGTCTAACTGCTTAGACCAGTAAGCCACACCTCTTCATACATATTCAGTAAAATATTATCATTGTATAAAGACAGTAGTGCTAGTCCTTTTGATTCTGCCCTCTCAGGAAATCACTTACCACTTGTTTGTTAATTTCAACTACGTGGAGTCAATTCAAGAAGAGTTGATGTATCTCTTGATGATTCACAGGTAATACAGCATCCAAACATATGTTTTTCAAAAACCTATCATTAATCAAAATCTCATATTTATGTAATCGTCATTTTCTAATAATAATTTACTATATTAGGGAACTATCTAAATCAAGAAGAGTGAAAAATGAAAGTCTATTAATAATACTTAAGCTTTTAAAACTATAAACTAGGATCGTAGGTTATTGAACATGTGATTTTTTCTCAAGCATATGTTTTGAATACCTTTTTCTCCTCAAAAATCATGTGGTCGGTTAGTTGAAGTGGCAAGTTTCCATCTGTATATGTACATATGTATATTTTTATTGTTGTTCTCTTCTCTTTAAAAAAAAATTTAACTTTATTTAGGGTTATCGTTTATTTTTATTAAAAAATCCGTGGAGTCATATGCGTTGGAAGGGTAACTTTTCAGAACGTGATTCACAACACTGGACTCCAAGTATGGAAGTTAAGCTGAATTTTGATAGATCATCTGCCCAGTTAATTGATAATGGCGTATTTTGGATAGACTATGATTCATTATGTCATTTCTTCGATGTCTTTTATATTAATTGGGATCCAGAATTGTTCCAGCACACTACATGTGTTAATGAGTAAGTTGTGTGTGTGTGTGTGTGTGTGTGTGTGTGTGTGTGTGTGTGTGTGTGTGTGTGTTGGAACTTTGTTACGATTTATCTCATCGGTAGTAACGTTGTGGTCAAAAGAGTAAATCAGTTATAAACTTCCCTTGACTGAAGTAACTGAGACATCAGTTGCACACACCGATTCAACCTTCTAGTCTGACACTATTTCACCTGAAATGGAATTGGGTTACAAAAATAGTTAATGTCGGCTGGATGGAGATGCTATCAATCCATGAAATCTTTGACTGTTACTCTGACAAAGGCTGAGCTATGCTCATCGAGTGGTGTCCGTCAAGGCTGCCCACTCTCTCCATTCTTATTCACTTTTATCATAGATATTCTCATAGAGGTCTCCCTCTCATCACCTGATTACACAGACGTTGACCTAATAGCAAGAGAATTTTCATTAGACCTAGAATAAACAGATGACATAGTCCTGTTAGGTGAAGACGCTGACAAGATGCAGAGTCTTCTGAACACTTTGAATGGCAATTTGAGAATGTTTGGATTGCGTTTCTTACCATCCAAATGCAAATTGTTGCTCCAGGATTATTCTTCAACGGTGCCCCACCGGGGCTAACAATAGAGAGCGTAGTCATTGAGTGTGTCGACTACTTCAGTTACCTGGGAAGTAGGATCAACCCCGGTGGGTTAGTTGCCGATGAAATCTCTGCGCGGATACAAAATACTCTGCTGGCTTTTGCCAACTTAAGCCACCTATGGCGCCGCCGTGATATCGGATTGTCTATTAAGGGTCACGTGTACTGCACAGCAGTCAGGTCCGTTCTACTATATGGCTGTGAAACATGGCCATTGAAGGTGGAAGACATGAGAAGGTTGGCTTCAGATGTTTCACCACCGTATTCCGTGGTGCCATCACGTGAGCATCGCAGACGTCAGGTGTAGAGTTTTAGGGAGTAAAGGTAAATCAGTTGACGAGGTTATGAACCTCCATCGACTAAGATGGTTGGGACACGTGTTACGTATGCCTAGTCACCGATTGCCTCGTCACACAATGTTGACCGAAGTAGGTCCAGGCTGGAAAAAGGCCTAAGGCGGCCAGACTAAAACATGGCATCAATGTATGAAGTCTCTGACTGTTGGTTTGAGCGATGTGAGGTGATGCAGACTACTAAGACAAGAGGAACCAATGGCTGGAGACTCTAAGTGATATGGCTCAGAACCGATGTCAGTGGCGCAGATGTATACATACATTATTATCATTTTAACGCTACATTGAATCTCACCATTTTCTCATTCTTCATTTCTCTCTTTTAGTACTTTATCTTTCTTTTGACTGAATTGTCTTATCTTTATCTTGCGCCTCACTGACTTTTTGCTTGATGCACTGATATGAAGTGTGGCAACTTGGACCATTATGCTACGTTGCGTTACATAATACCTGGTCCTTGTTGATGACGACGCATTTAAAAACAAGTAAAAAATGTAGAAAAAGAAGGATTTGTTGGATTCTGCTCTACGCACTTGATTATGTATACCGTTAAACAATGCGGATAATATATACATACATACATACATACATACATACATACATACATACATACATACATACATACATACATACATACATACATACATACATACATACATACATACATACATACATACATACATACATACATACATACATACATACATACATACATACATACATACATACATACATACATACATACATACATACATACATACATACATACATACATACATACATACATACATACATACATACATACATACATACATACATACATACATACATACATACATACATACTGGAGTGTGAGACTTGGATTAAGGTGTGATAACATAGAAATGAACAGCTTTTGCAGGTCAAATGATAACGCAAACGGTAAAAATGGGTGCTCAAAATTGAATCGGTTGGATTACGCAGGCTTCTACAATTCCAAGCAATTTCTTATTCTCTGTCTACTGATCGCCGTAAAGGACTTACAGACATCAATATCCTGCCTATAATCCATTGAGTGTTTTGTTATCGAGGTCTCCGGAGTCTTCTTTTCGGCATGCTTCAACCATTTTTGTAGGTGTTCAACCATTCGGATAGACTTGTGCCTCTCCATACGACCAATGTATTTGCTTCCACAAGTAAATTCGAATTGATGTATGCATTCAGATATATCAAGGATCGGAGCCCTGGTTTTCCCTGATTTTTGCAGTACTTTTTTGGTCATTCTGAGGAGAACGAGTTTAACAGCGTAATAAGTCCTTTTGATAGATTTCTTCAGTATTCATCTAGCTACTTTTAGCATGTCATCTTTGAATGGCCAGGTGATATGGACTGG
Source organism: Heterobilharzia americana (assembly GCA_944470555.2). Classification (NCBI taxonomy): domain Eukaryota; kingdom Metazoa; phylum Platyhelminthes; class Trematoda; order Strigeidida; family Schistosomatidae; genus Heterobilharzia; species Heterobilharzia americana. The sequence goes on from OX104129.1 coordinate 14,059,518, forward strand.
TTTCTTGTGCACTGTTGGGGACGTTGCTCTGCTTCCTTACTCACTTTGTGTGTTTGTTGATAAGGCTTTCTGGGTACCCATTCTTGACTAGCACATTTTTCAAAGTCCTCATTTCGTCATCTAGTGTACTGTAGGAGCAAATTTTCCTGGTTCTATTGAACAGCATTCTGACTCCATTCACTTTGTATTGGATCGGTGTCTATATACAATCAAGTATGCAGAGTATCCAGCTGATGAATAATACTGAAGTTTATGAATATATATACATATACTATTTTTGACTATTTGAGATGTGGGTCAGAATTGATCACACTTGCACTATCATCTTCATATCTTATCTTCCTTTACTTAAACTTTGAACTTATTATTAATACATATGTGCTTTCTGTTTGATCTTTGCCTTATGGAATACTTTACAACTCCTAATATTATTTCTCATTTCCTCAGCTGTCTTTTTGTTGACTTAATTATGGATCTCCTTATGTGAAGAATGGCCACAGGGCCAGAAATATGGTTACACTGGAATTTTTATTAAAATGTAGAGGGGATCGAATGGTATGATTTTAAAGTGAAGACGTCATTCAGTTATGATATGAAAATATTGAGCAGTCAACTTTACGATAATTGAAAAAACAATACCGTGACCCTAACCCTAGTCTTCCAACAGTTACCAAGTTAAGGGTATATAGAAGAACAAGTTTCGTGACTGGCCCTCTGTATTACAATCAAAAACAGACAAGTACCCATTCAATTTCACCGTCAACCATATTTATGAATTCATATATGGTTTTGAAAGCAAAATATCAAGGACACAAAATAATTGATTTTTGTTTCTTTCTTTGAACTCATTCCACAGAGTCTAAGATTGCATTGCACTCATTTGCTCACAAATTCAATCACACATCTTTTAGTTGATTTTAGAACATAGTGTAGATATGTCTACAGTCCAAATAGTAATAAATCAACAAAAATCTTACTTGTTACTACCCTTACCACAATCGATGGCAACTATTACTTTAAACCTGACCTTTGTGTTTAGAAAGAGATAGCAATTAGTACAGTATTATCTAGATAACTACATGCTTGTCTGAACTACTACATCTCTTGTTTCATGTTACCTTATCTGTTCTGTGTATCATATGTAATATTACATTTGTTTGTTTGCGTATATGACAAATCTGTTGCTACTAAAGTAATTCTTTCTTTGTACCATTATTTCTTCCACCCTCTGATAACACTGCAGAATCTTCTTTCCAGCTATTTATGAATAAGTAAACAGACTTTATCATTCTTATGTCTAACATTCTTCAGTCGAATTGGATAATCGATTTACAAATGATTTACAGATTGTACGGTTCACGTTGACATTCTTACAGCTGAGTAATTTTTCAGCTGCCCAACTTTGATGTCAACAGGGTTTCCGTTGGAAACCATTCAGCTGAGATCACAGTGTGATCTTCGACACATAAGTGTCATGAACTAGTGAAATATACTGCTACTGAATAACTTTAGACACCGATTGGGCTCTGTGAGCTGAATTTGTCTGGGTACACCGCTAAACAATTCCGGCCAAACGAGCGAAATAGCCCTCTGGTGTTTAGATCACTCTGATCTGGCTGACGAAATCTACAGACCAGCCTAAGTGGTCCCTAGCATTCTTCAATAGTTTTTTTTATGTTCTTTCTATCTTCCCCATTGTACACAGTCACTTTATTCTTACACAAAATTATGTTTCTGATTTTGTTCCTTATGAATTCTGCATCTCTTTTAGATCGTTTGCAGGAATCGCCGAATCAATATAAGCTCACTTGTTTCCACATTTATTTAGACCAGTCTACAAGGGTTTTCAGGATCTTATACCTAAGTTTATCGAATTCTCAGTTATAAAATAGTTATAAAAAAACAGTTTGTGCTTACCTTAGGTCTTCTGTGGTAATCGTTATTTCATCTGATTGCCACGTTTTTTGCGTGACTGAATACATTCTACATTCACTGTTGACACAAAATGGTCTGATAGATAATTGTATGAGCGTATTCAATTTCAAGGCTTGTAAGGATTTATTTATTGATTTTAAGTTGATATTCATCATGGACTGATATCAGTCGAAGAACTATTGAATACGTGGGAGCATTGGACAGCAGTTTTGTCCTGCTGTGGGACTCTTCAGTAGTCCGACTCTATAACCTTTCTTTGGGTCGAACGGAAGACATTCAGGTTCCGTGGCCAGTATATTATCATTGAGTCACTAGGTCGAAATCCATTGGTCCATATTTCCAACTTCTTTCAGTTCACGATATAGCGCGACTCCCATCCAATACGGTCGTTGAGTATCTGTTCTCATATCGATTAGTTGGCTCCGCCGGTCACGACTTATCATCGAAAATTCAGGAATCACACTTGAAACAAGTCACCAGTGAGCACTAGAATTATTCAATTTGAAGGTTTGTAGGGATTTATTTATTTATTTTACGTCGGTAATCGTTTGTTGTCCCAGTTTGAAATGCACATGTATACTTATCCATACATTACATCATAATATACATAATCAAGTTTGTAAAGTATATTTAGCTGAGGAGTCCTACCGAAATCTTATGAATTTTTTCAGTCCTACTCTGTATACTTTCGTTATGTGTTTTAAGTTTGTATCGGAAAATAAAATTCTTCAAGTTTAGATTTGTAGCGGGTTGACTATATGCCCTATTGTGCTAGATTATTCATAATATACACTCAACCATATGTAGTTTGATTAGGTTTAAAATATGTAACACTCATGAACTGTGTTTGTTTGTTGCTCAGTTGAAAATAAGCTCTTTATCTTTTTGTGTTACCTCTAAGAATTATGACAGGATGTTTCCCATTCATCAACACTATATCTAATTTCTTTGTGTGTATGACCTTCCTCTTGATAAAAATGGGGGATTTCGCAACCAGGACTGGGAATGTTGATTTTATTTGGGATTTCCCTCTTACTTCATCTTGATTTTGCTAATCCCGATTCATGTTGTTATAAAAAGTTATCAAATCGAATCGTCAAGAAGTGACAAGTGTTTTCCATGCATTCCACTATGCAGATAGGGCACATGAAAGCTGTAGTTTCATTGAAAGACTGAAATCTTCATTGATTACTATGTGTAATGGCTTGTTTTTATGCAGAATTTAAATCTCAGTAGTCGTCAACTTAAAACCAGAATAGGGAAAAAAATACTATTGGGGGAGAGAAGCATAAATCCATTTTGTTTCCTTAGTTTTTTATCAGCCGTTTAAAACATGATACATATATCATATAACAAAAGAATCTGAACATACTTTATGCAAGTCAGTGAAGTTATTCAGCAGGAGGTGACATAGTGTATTCAAAAATATAAGCATCTGGATAAGGTTAACAAGTCATGTTGAGAAGTTTCAGTCATATATCTTGTTCAACCTTCATCGATTGAGGTGATCTGGGCATGTCCTGCGCATGCCGACCCACTGAAGAACAGAAGACAACTCGACGAGAGAATGTTTATTACAAACGATTGGAATGGTAGTGGTTACATATGGTACTCCTTGCACTAACGCAGCCATTTGCAAATGTCTTCGTTTCCTCCTCCGTTCCTGTCTTGGTTTGCTCTTGACCTGCTATTCATACACTCTTATCAACAGCATCCCCCGTAATACGCCTGTGTTGTCCCCTGCGTTTCTTTTGGCAGAAACCTTACCCATTGCCGGTAATTCCCTATGATTCCTGCCACCGTCTCGATATATACTGCTTATATACGTTGTTATCAGCAACGCCCACTACATCACTACCTACCTCGACATTCACTGGTATTAGAAGTTGGATCAGGTCAGAAGAAGGTTCACAATACCCATATTAGGACGTGGCACTAGTCCATAGAGCCTCTGATTTTAGATCTGGACTGTGTGTGGAGGTGTAGACTGCTTGGCTGGAGTCCCAGAGACAATAGAAGTCAGTGGTTAAGGGTTTTGGGTGACATGGCTGAAAGTTGATCACAATGGCACAGATTTATTGAACATTTTCACTAACCTTAATTTTCAAATTCTTTCTTCCCCGTAAACCAATGATATCAATATTTTCTAACCACATTTTCTTTGTAGACTACTGTGAAGTGTGGCAACTTATACTGGCGCACTTGTGTGCGAAGATTTTCTGTTTTTCAACAGACAGTTCAAGAAAACGTGTGTAGATGGTAAAAAATGCTTTGTTATTCAGAATTAAAGATTATGTAATGAGATTCATCGACAGATTAGTTGATGACGAGTAAAACAAAAAACAAGTTATGTAGTAATATAGTGAGTTAAACTTGGTAAAAACGACCACTAAAATTCTATGCGAATAGAAAAAGCCTCAGTTAAAAGGAAAGTGATGGCTACTTGTTTTTGAATGCCTGATTCTGGCTTCAAATGTTAATGTCTATAGCCTCGGGAAACTTCAAAAGACTCAAATTACTGTGTTTTATTTATTACTTTAAAGGATTTCAACGTATCTGCCTCATGTTCTACTTCGGTAAGATACTGGGTGACTGCACTGATCAAAGTTTTGTTTATAATGCGTACCAGTTTTCGTGAACGCTTATAAATAGAGTTTACGACTGATCCTTTTAGCATACCGTTGTTACCTTATCCGGATGCCTATACTCCTTAAAACATAATGTCACTTCCTTTCGATTACCTTAAATTATCCGCAGAAGGCATGTTCCAATTACTATTTCACGTAGTATTTATGTATTTCATGTTGTAAGCGGCCGATGAGACAGCAACGAAACAAAATGGAATAATGTTATTCCATTGCTATCGTTGTCCATTCTCCATTCAATTTGGAGCTAGTTAATTACTGTATAGCTTAGGGTATTCTTTTCAATTTGAGTGCATATACATGACTCATTGGCTAAATAAACCCTGTGTTACTTGATGTGTGTTTGCTTTGTTTTTTTAATTAATTTATGACTATTGCTAAATGTTACATTATTAAGGTATTACAATCTTTGCTTTTTATATTCGTTTAACTTAGTTGTTGGCTTGCTGGATCTGGACCCAAAAAGGATTCTTATGCGAGTGCCGACAATCCACAGTACAATCTTGAAGTATCTGCTCATGTTGAATCGCCTATTTGGATACTTCTGACGAGGCATATTGTAGATAAAGTAAGTTCAGTTTTAAGGCAGGAAAAAACCTTTTTCTCCTATAATAAATAATTCAGTCTCGTTTCTACAATTATTATTTATTGGTACTTGTAATCTCCCGTTGTTATTCTGGATCCAATCGATCGACATCCTATGTGAATGCCTCGATATTGCTTGATTATCCTTTATGTTTTAATTTACTTGGTGGTATCAATAAAATAACAGTGAATAATAATAATAACTGATACTTGTTGGATAAGAGGTGGCTCTCATACCTCAGTGGCCTTGTGGGTAACGCCTTGATGTCTGAAGCGATGGATTCTGGGTTCGTGTCTTAGTGGGAACATTGCCACTCACCTGAAGAGTCCAGTTACATCCGGCTGACGATTACTAAATAGGATGAAATGCACGTCTTGAGTTTTCTACAGTTGTTGTTTGAAAGCGTTGATTTTTGATGCAAAGAACAAAAATTGCTGTGCAATCGTTTCCTTAGCGCATTGAAAAGATGTTACAAATCATATTTAGTGGTGTTTCGTTACTAAGGCAGTTATCTACACCAATAATGTCTTCACGCATTGTAATAGAGATTTAGCGTCTCAAGTTCGAGTCCTAGTGGAAATAACATCGCTCACTGGGAGGCAGGCACATCCACCTGACGAGTCCCAAATAGGACGAAACGCGCGTCTTGGATTCCACTGCTAGTCATTATCCATCATTAATATGTAATAGAGGTTTGTTTCATTAGTCTGTATTGTTAACTTTCAACTTATCCCAGTGATGAGATGTGAGACGATTGAGTTAACTTTGAATTTTCGTAATAACTAGAGATAAATCCCCTAGAGTTAACGAATAATATGACTATGAACCAGGCTATCAGTGCCATAATTGTATCGATTATTGCATTCAGTTTTGCTACAGTTCAGTTGTTTGTTTATCAGTCCGTTTTTCACTTGTTCTTTTTGCATTTTCATTTACGAAAACCATGTCTACTGAAAGTAATAGACACTTGAGGCATTCGATTGGTCGGAGAATTTTTTTTATCCTAGTTTTACAGGTTATGAACTTATTTATTATGGGATCAATCTCAGACATTGAGTGGTTCTAAAAAGCCGATCATCAGTAAAGATACTTGAGAAGGGATCATAATTTTCAGCCTATGGTTTTTTTCTTCAAATGATGAGTGTATTTTTGACAAAGTTTCTTGCTTAGACCATGGGTGCCTATATGCACATATTTTGAAGCTGGTAAAGATAGATTAATGGTCTAATGGTTGCATTGTGTCGATATTGTTTGTTTTCTAACTTTTTTTCCAAACAAACGTACATTAGATGGTTGCTGAGCTTACTATTTTTTATTATCTAGACTGATATGGTTAAGATTATGAAACTCCCATCTAACCTTTCTATATCTTCCTCATATTCAATATTGAAACTTTTTCTTGAAAACCATTTCAATATCGCTGTATCTCCTTTTTATTCATCATCTGTGACTTTAATCAGACCTTAAGTGTTTACCACTATAGTAGTTTGACACAAACCACATGGAGTTATTTTTTTGGGTGCTATCATTCTGTTCAGCTGCGATTTCATTGAATCTTCCTGCAACATTTAGTTTTGACTAATTTACTGAAAATTATTGACTGCGAAAAGCGAACCGGTGATAATAATATCTTCATATTCTTTCAACGGTAGTAAGAATCAGATAGTTTGAGACCATTATCAGTATTAGCCAAACTATTGTCCTGCTAGGTGAAGACGCTGACAAAATCCACTGTCTTCTGAGCACCTTGAAAAGAAATCGGAGTATGTTTTACGTATGTTTCACATCTGTCAAATGTAAGATGATGCTCCAGGACTGATCTCCAGCTACTCCCAGTCTAATGATAGGAAGTTAAGTGGTCAAATGCGTCAACCACTTCACTTACTTAGGGATTTACCTCAGTCCGAACGGGTTGGTTGCTGACGAAATCCCAGCTCGAATACAGAAGGCCCGTTTGACATTTACCAATCTGTATCATCTGCCTCACCGACTGGTCAGATATCCTACTACACATCTAAGGACGAGTATACCGCGTTACAATTCGTTCTCTCCTGTTATACGGCTGTTAAACATGGTAGTTGAAAGTAGAAGACATGACGCTGTTGCAGGGTTCTGATCATAGATGAACCTTATTCGACTAGTATGGCTTGGACATGTGTTGCACATGCCGAATCACCGCGTACCTCGACGTGCTGTATTGTATCAGGGTAAGTTAGATTAGGTTGTACAAAGCTAAGGGTCACCAGACTAAAACATGTCATCAATGCCCGATTGTTGATCTGAGCTATATAGCGAGGTGTAGACTACGTGACTGGGGTCACTGAGATCACAAGGACCAGTGATTGAAGACTTGCTGACATGACTGAAAATCGGTCACAATCGCGCAAGTATATTCTGTTATATCCTTGTAGTCACCTAATGCGACCTGAATAATGTATATTAGTGCGGACACTTGAACAATAACCTTCAGATTCTGAGCTTTAATGGTGGTTCAGATCCTCGACAAATGGAAATGGTGGTGAGATAATAAAAGGTATGTTGCAACGTCAATAATATACAACATGCAGCAATTTACATATGTTTACGATAGCCTTGACTATTTTTAGGCGTTTTTATAATCGCATGTCCTATTGATTTTCGCCTCTTCAACCAATATGTTCTTTACGCGTTGGTTCACGTGCTTTCTCTCAAAACTTCGATGAAAACGATTGGTTGTAAAAGGGTTTCGGAAAATAGGGCTTCGTAGAAAGATCCTAGCAATCTTATTGCACACACTAACTGATTCACTTTTTGATTTCTTCTAAAGTTTCAATATTCTGACTAACCTTGATTTTGAATTTCGCCTGCCCTATTCACCTTTATGTGTACTTTGATATCAGTCTTGTTCTGTTCACTTCTTCTTCATATACTTACTGTGTGCTGTGACAACTTGAACCGATCCACTTGTGTGCGACGTTCTACGTTGATTATGTCTGCTTGTTTGTCTTAAGCCTGAATTTCATCATTCTTGTTAACAAGTATGTTTTATTATTATTATTATTAGTCCCTTGGATTCATAGTGGAACATAGGGCTTCAGTAGCACGTCTCCAGTGAACTCTCTTCTCTGAAAACTTTTGGACGTGGCTCCACGATAGCCCACAAGCTCTTATTTCTTCCTCTAAACATCTCCTCCATGTCACCCTCACCTCCGACGCCCAACTTGTCGTTTCCCATATGGGTTCCACTAGAGGGGCCTGACGCGTGACGTCCCCACTCGGCATTCTCAGTGTATGCTCAATCCATCTCCACTTCCTTCTGCATATTTGTTGAGCGATAGGTTCTTGGTTGGTTCGTTCCCAGAGCTCCTTGTTGCTTATTCCTTCTGACCATCGGATCTTCAGTAACGAGACAGCGTGGGCAGTTGTTGATGAATGTCTGTAGTTTGTTGGAAATCCCTTTCGTAATGCGCCAAGTCTCTGAACCATACAGAAGCACTGACTTGACTGGATTGGTGTTGAAAATCCGGATCTTGTTCCACATGCTGAGTGCAGTGCAGAAGATCTCCACACTGGTTTCAGGTTGATGAATGCCTGTCTTGCTGTCTTTGCGATCGTGGCTGACTTTGACATCCTCGTCTGTGCCACCTGCTTCCTAGATAGGTGAAGGAGGCTACTTCGTTTAAGTTTCTCGCGTTGATGGTGATTGGAGCGTGTTGATGTTGGTGGTGGTGTTGATTGAGTATCTCCATCACCTCTGTATTCTCTATATTCACGTGAAGTTTCGTCTTCGCTGCCCTGCCTCTTCTGTCAACTTGTTAGTTTTCGCCTGTAGATCTTCAAGTTTGTGTGACATCAGACACAAGTCGTCGGTGAAATCCAAGTGTTCTAGGGTCTTTTCCGCGGTCCAGCCAACGCAACCCCCTCTTCTCGCTCCTCACAGTTTGCTGCATGATCCAGTCGACCACAATCAGGAATATCATGGGTGATAGTAGGTAGCAGCCTTGTTTTACTCCTGTCTTCACTTCAAAGGCATCACTGAGCTTCCCATTGTGAATCACTTGAAATTTAACATCATATAGCATTTAGTTGTTGAATGAGGTTCATAAAAGTTTTTGGCACTAAAACTGTAGTGTTGAGGCAGCTGCCTACCAAATTACTTCTCGATCGATGCTATCAAAGGCCTTTTCAAAGTCGATGAAGTTGAGGTAAAGGGTTGACTGCCATTCTATACTCCGTTCTATGATGATGCGTAGCCCTGTAATTTTATGTGCATATGATTTGTACCACCTAATTCCAGCTTATTCCGGTCGTAGTTTTGATCCAGTGCATCCTTTAGTCTCTCCAGGATGATTCGGTTTAATATTTTGCTGGCTTTGGGTGGACAGGAGCCTGATTCCGCGCTGGTTCTTGCAAAGACTTCGGTTGTCCTTCTTCAGGAGTTTGACAAGGTAGCCCTTCTTCCAATCGCCAGATACCTTCTCTTCCTTCCATACCTTCTGCAACAGTGGTGTGAGGATGTCGGCTGTTGTCCCTGCGTTTGCTCTCAGTGCTTCTGGCGGGATTCTATCTGGTCCTGCTGCCTCCCCGCATTTCAGTAGTCTTATGGCGTTCAGGACTTCAACTTTCGTTGGAGGGCTTGTGTTCACCTGTAGCTCTGTGGCTGCAGGTGGTTCGACTGCTGATTAGATTTTTATTTGACTCCAATCACCATGGGTTTTGCCCGACTGGCATGTGAATTCGTGACATGTTGCTGTCATCGCTTGGTCGTATTCACACTGGCTGCCTAGTCAAGAGTTCTCATCCCAATCCAAATTTAACTGAATTAGAGAGGAGGAGCATCATATTGATTATCATTTTGACTATCTGAGTGAGATTTGCTTGGTTTGGTATACTAGTATTTATGCTGGTGACTGAGGATGAGATGTAAATTTGACCACGACCAGGTTGTAACCAGCATTACGAATATTCAAATGGTAGTTGGGCAAAACGCATGGAGTTTGAAGTGAAATAAAAATTTGGTCAGCAGTCGGACCTCGTAGCTCAGTTGGTAGGGTATCAGGCCAGAAACCCGGTGGTCGCCGATTTCAATCCAACCGTGGTCTAAATTTTCACCTCACCTTAAGTTTTCACCCAGTATAAATACTAGTCTGCCAAACCACGGCTATCTCAGATAGTCAAAATGATAATAGTGAATAATTTTGTTTATTTTTGTTCTCTTTTTTCTGTTTTTAAAGGCGGATTTTGCTGAAAATAAGGAATTTATTGCAGTTGTTGTGTACAAAGATGTTAAATCCCGTAAAATATATTATCCATATGATCCTGAACCTTATCGTGATTCTGTACGCATCAATAGTCCACACTGTTTAGTGAAAATGCTTCAAGATCCCGGCACATGTAATTACATTTTGCTTATTTCACAATATGAAAAATCAAATACAATTTATTATACTCTACGTGTATATTCAACAGCACCGTTTACATTGTCAAAAATTAAAGATCCTTATACAATATCGAAACAAGTAAGTTTCATCAATACTTTCTTCTTATTTTCTCCCTCACAGAAGCATTTTCAGATTTCATTGAACGAAGTCATAGACCTGAATTTAGTGTTCTGAAATGAAACTTAGTTGTTCCAAGTTAATACTCAGCTTATTTTCGTGTTGTCCCGTATATGCCAATAAGTCACTACTAAGTACTGATTCTATTTTCAGGGCTAATTTCATTCCATTGACTATAAAACTCAAAGTAGCCATGAAGCTGAGTAAATTATGACTATTGTCTATATCCAAATCAAGTTGGGATTTGATGGTTTGAATAAGTTTGGGCATTGGATAAGTGTTTCTGTTGTCTCTAGTCTTTTAAGGAGAGCACACAATCTAATAATAGATAAAAATAAAAGAGTTAAGCAATTAATATATATGAACAAGATACTTAAAATGAATAATTATATGATGGAATTCACTCATAGAGTAGAAAATAGCATTAAATTAGATCGTTAAACTACCCCTAGAGCATAGGTCTTAACAATAGTTATCCCATACAGATCACTCATCAGATGAAGCTGACATTGCTCTCACCTTTCCAATCTTTCTCCAGTTCATGTCAGTCCATGATGAATACCTACTTGAAACCACCAAATCCTCACAAACCCCCGAAATCCGATTGATTTAGTGCTTATTAGTGACTAGCTTCAAAAGTTGATTCTTGAAGTTCCAATAAGAAGTCGTGACGAGTGGGGAAAACCTGATGGCTGTGAGAACAAATATTCAACGATGCCACTGGTGACGGTCACGAACAATTGGGTTCTGACCAAGTGGCCCAATGCTAACGTGCTGGTCACGAAACCTGAAGGTCCTAAGTTCGATCCCTGGAGAATGGGGTGATGAGTGCGCACTGCTGAGGAGTCATATACTAGGACGAAACAGCTGTCCAGTGCTCCCAGGTTTCCAGTGTTTCTTCAACTGATGTCAGTCCACGATGAATAACAACTTGACAAATAAATGCACTCATCATTGAGCTAGTGCTACTTCTGTGTCACCAGAAAACTAGTAGACTTTTCAGCTACTTGTCACTATTAGTCGGTCAAAGTAAATAGTCCCTTTGATAAATTTAAACAGCGTACTGAGAAAACAAAGGTTATTTGAAACATGTGTGATGTATTAGCGCTATGCATTTCGAACAATCTGATCATATATGGACTTATCGAACTATTTATATGAAAACTTATGAAAAAGGTCGGTTAAGTCGATAGGAAACATATGAATAAGAATTTTATGATTATTTTTCCCTTGAATTCCTAGTGGAACATAGGGCTTCAGAAGTACATCGCCATTTCACTCTGTTCTCTTCAGTCTTTTCAACCTGGCTCCACGACTGCCCACAAGCTTTCATTTCTTCTCCACACGATCTCTATGTCATCCTCGGGCGTCCAACCCGTCGTTTCCCATTTGGGTTCCACCGGACGCGTGATGTCTCCAAATGGTCTTCTCAGTGTATGTCTAATCCAATCCATCTCCACTTTCTTCTGCATATTTTTTGGGTGATGGGTCCTTGGTTGGTTCGTTGCCAGCTAGCCAGCGTTCCTTGTTGCTTATTTCTTTCTTTCAGTATCCAGTGAGCGTAGGCGGCGGCTGTTGATGTATGTCTGAAGTTTGTTGGAAATCCCTTTCGTAATGCGCCAAGTCTCTGAACCATACAGAAGCACTGACTTGACTGGATTGGTGTTGAAAATCCGGATCTTGTTCCATATGCTGAGTGCAGTGCAGAAGATCTCCACACTGGTTTCAGGTTGATGAATGCCTGTCTTGCTGTCTTTGCGATCGTGGCTGACTTTGACATCCTCGTCTGTGCCACCTGCTTCCTAGATAGGTGAAGGAGGCTACTTCGTTTAAGTTTCTCGCGTTGATGGTGATTGGAGCGTGTTGATGTTGGTGGTGGTGTTGATTGAGTATCTCCATCACCTCTGTATTCTCTATATTCACGTGAAGTTTCGTCTTCGCTGCCCTGCCTCTTCTGTCAACTTGTTAGTTTTCGCCTGTAGATCTTCAAGTTTGTGTGACATCAGACACAAGTCGTCGGTGAAATCCAAGTGTTCTAGGGTCTTTTCCGCGGTCCAGCCAACGCAACCCCCTCTTCTCGCTCCTCACAGTTTGCTGCATGATCCAGTCGACCACAATCAGGAATATCATGGGTGATAGTAGGTAGCAGCCTTGTTTTACTCCTGTCTTCATTTAAAAATAAGAAGGCTTGAACAAAACAAAGTCTAGATTATATCCCTATTGATAAGAGTGGTAGGTTCAACCTGAGTACAAATTGTTTTTGTTTACATAAGAGGTGTTTGAATGGCAAGAGTTTTAAGTAGTATTTCAAAAGCTGTTTTCATGTCTACCCTGTGGTTTGTTTCTTGTATGTGTTTGGCGATAGATGAAGATGGACGTTTGTCACCTGCAGTGATCGGATCTGTTGAGGCCATTTGTTTTTGAAGGTACTTATGCACATTTTCAACCATTCTTAACTACATATCACGATTACTCCTCCCTATTTGTGTCCATCCAAACGAATAAACTGATAAACAAAGTAGGGTATGATACAGTCGTTTATGTGTTGTTTTGGTTTATATTGTAAAATAGACTTTTTCTTTGCTATAATGATGACCTTGGTTGCATAATCTTTTTTACAGATGGCTGATCTAACCTTTTTTTAACAATAAAGCTGTGTAAATCACCTTTAAATGCTAATGAGATGTTGATATTTTCCTTAGGAAAGAGTAAACCGCATACTTTTCAATGCTACATAACTCTTGCACCTGTTGATAAATTTCAACGGGTAGCCATTGTGTGTCAGTATTTTTGTCAGCAACTCGGTTTCATCTTCCTTCGTGTCGTTGATGCAGATGTCATCTATCTTCTTGAATAAGCATCTAACTAAAGCGCGTTTATTTTGGAATGGGGAGTAGCTAAGGAAACTAAGATATTGCCCTGTCCATATAGACTTCTTATAAATCTACCTTCTGATCAAGCCATCCTCCTGTCGACCGAGTAATATGCTGGTTTTCCTCCTTTTCTTCATAAGTAAGGCTAGTTTGATTTTCACTGGTATTCATCTCCAACAAGCACATCCCATCGTCAAGCTTTCCACATATTCTGACTATCACCGAAATATCGTTTAGTAAGTGAAACTCTCCCGATGAGATTATCAGCCAAGTTTTCAATATATGGCATAAATGCATAGGTTAGCAACGGTTCTAATGGGCTACCCATCTATGTGTCTTCAATCTGTCGAAAATATTCATCGTTGAATGTAAATCAAACTTTGCCAGTAGATAATAATAATGTCGTTCAAAAAGTTAGGAGGGATAGGAAATATAAGACTGAAGAAATAGTCATAAAATATCAATCGTCTTTACCAGTGGCACATTAGTAAATAAAGAATTTACAACGAAAGAGTACGCAGTCTTATCTTTGATATTAATATCACTTAAGTAGTCAATAAGGTTATATGTATCTTTTAGTGAGAACTTTTCATCGGACTCAAGAGTTTTGCCAACCACTATGTGTGAATGATTGACAGATAAACAATATTGGATATAGAGAATTGTCAGCCTTATGTTTTTTACGTAAGCCATATCGATGTGAATGTTCAGATCCCATATGTTTTTAACAAATAAATTTGTCTTTACTGAACATTTTCACCAGGTTGGAGTTCGCTCTTCCTTGCAATTTACGTATTCCTTCAGAAGGGACATCTGACATATATTCGTTTTCATCACTAAGAATGCATAACCATTCTAGTTTTGTAATCAAACCTGTTCATAAAAACCACATCTGATTCCTTATTAAGTTTAAGTATAACAACGTCAGAGTTATTTTATAATCCTTTGAGCACTTTTAAATGCTTATGCTTTGAGATGCTTTTCTGTCTTGGACTCGGATTTAAAAAATCCATGAATAGTATCTAATAATTTAGCTCTCATCCAATTCTGATTGTCTCAAGGAGTTGGGACAAGTGAGCTTGGTTGACCATGTAGATTTTCGAATTGGGGATTAGTCGTTAAACCAGAATTTTGTGTTTGAAAGATATAAAGGTTTAACCTAAGAGTGCTTCTTTATTAAGAACAGATAACTGAACGGATGATAAATTCGTTACATAATTTTCTGGATTAACTGGGTATTAATTTACCTGGTTGTTGGCGATCTGAGATTTCTTTAACTATATTGTCATATTTTCGTCTACTTTTAATATAACCGAACTGTCAGGTGAAAGACATCAGGCAAGTCGATTGAAGAGGTTTTCACCCTAGTCGACTGAGATGACTTGGACATGTACTGTGCACGTCGAGCCACCACCTACAGCGATGTGCCATGCTGGTGCGAGAAGTTGGATTAGGCTAGAAAAGGGTCAAGGGTGACCAGGACAAGACCTGACACCAATCGATGAAGTCCTCGACTGTTGGCTTGAGCCCTGTGGGGAGATGTAGACTGCGTGATTAGAGTTACCGAGACGAAAGGAATCAGTGGTTGAGGACACTTGGTGACATGGTTGAAAACCGGTCACCATGGCGCAGATGTATTCGCTTCTTGATACCTTCTAAGGATTGAATATTCACATTGACCTTTATCTTCAGACTGTTTATTCTCTCACACTACTTTATCTACTTTGATGTCACTCCTTTTCTATCCACCTGCTGTCTACGTACTACCATGAGCTGTGGCAACTTAAAACGATGCACTCCTGTGCGAGGTGAGGTTTTTCATTGATTCTGTCAGTCAGAACCCAAATTCAAAAGCAGTTTGTGTACACATTGAAACTACCTCTCTAGTATTGATTGTAATTTTCATACTAATACCGATGTAATTAAGGTTTTAGTATACCCTTTCTATTTTTATGTTACCTACTGACTTAATTGACGTTTTCGTAAATTTTCTTATAAATAGTTCAACAAGTCAATGTATGATCGTATTATTCGAAACATTAGTGTAATTTGCTTAGTGACCCCTGGTTAGTAAATCCTCTCCCTATTTGCAATCAGTTTCTGATTTTATGACCCACTGTAAATGCTGTGAAAACTTTTAGTACTGATCTGATCTTTTCACCTGTAGGTTCCGATGTGTAGTACCTCTTTCAAATGTCACATCTTACATAGTTTCTTTGTATTAGTGTTCATAACTAAGATTTTTCAGAATCTATATTGTTTACAGAAGGAAACAATAGCAATTAAATAGGTTTTGTTATTTAGGAATAGTATATCGAATACTTGAATCAAGTGACAGTTCATCGATCCATAAAGATAATAAAGCCGAATGAGGTAGCTAGTCAGAAGATAAGTTCACAATCTAATTCAGAATATTTAAACTGTATGTTACAACAACTTATTGTTTTAATTACAACACTGTTATGTGAAGCATTACAAGTGAACAAGTTATTCGAAAACAAATATCTATGATTAGTAGTTTTCTTGTGAAAGTACAACATATGTTTATACTAGCCTAAGTGAAACAGTCCTACTCTGCGACCCTATCTATCCCACTATTTAGGCATAAAAAAGGTGCGAGATATGAAGTGATGTAGGTGCATGTCCTCCCACTGTCAGCTGCACGGCTCCATTACCCCTCCCTACGTATATGCGACCACACACACATGTGAGGGTGGGAGACGACCTTAATTTCCGCTAAATATGAAGTGAGGAAAAATGTGGAAGCCTATTCATGTACAGATTTAGCTCCTGAAAAAACGTTTTTCTAAAAATGAGATGATTTGTGTGAGTTATTTAACTTTCATCTTGAACTGATGTACATTTTCTCGAGTTCCAGTGATAAGTTGAGTTATGGGATCAACTAAGTTGGAGGTGCAGGCAAATAGATATCGTAGATGTTATAACACTTGTAATTTCCCGTTGTTATAGATGGCCGAATTGCTGGGACTCTGTTGGCAGATGGGCTCCTAAGTGGATACTCCTTGATATTAATGGTGTTTATTGATGTTGATGATCAGCAGAGGAATCCAGGACGCGCGTTTCGTCCTGTTTAGGACTCTTCAGCTGGATGTACCTGCATCCTAGTGAGTGATATTGTTTCCGCTGAGACTGGAATCCAAGCACATCCAGCCGACAAGTCCTAAACAGGACGAAACGTGCGTCCTGGATTCCTCTGTTAGTTACTAATATCAATATAAGAGATTGTGGTTATTGTAAAGTATAGTCTTACTACTGCTTATGTATTGACTACAGCTCAAAAATTTCAAGCCAATTTTTCCGTACCTTCGCTCAGCTGTAAAGTACTTACCAAGCCAATTGAGTATTCTTAATTCGATTGCGTTTGTAGTCACACGTTCACACACTTTTGTGAACATGGACTAAATATCGCTTAATCGTAGATCAGACTGTCCTGCACTTTGATATCGTATCTAGTGGGATTCGAGAAGTTTCAAACAGTCAAAGTTGAACAGGATAATAGTGGAGGTAGGTAGTTGCTTACTGAGATCAAAAACAAAGCAAAAGTAAAATCGCTTTGTATTTTTTACGATACGAAAAAGCATACCAGGCGTTTTGATCCATAATCAGCCGTTCACATACTTTTTCTGTAGTAGGACATAGAATTGCGACCTATGCGAAGTGTGCAGGTAAACTTGCTGGCCACTTCAGAATTTTATCTATCGATAGAGTGTTGTTCGAAAATCAGCTGTAGATGATCGATTATCTCAGTCACAAACTGAGAATGATGCAGAAGTTGACCAATTTGCAACTATTTCTGGATCAAAATTTCCCAAGCCATTACAGCTTGATATTCAGTGGCTAGTAACACAAAATACTTCAGTCTTTAAGTTACGTTTCGGCTTAAATATGCGTCAGTGACAAGACATTTAGCCACCTCAAGATTCATGGTTGCTCTCGCGATAGCAGGAGACTTTATGTAAATTGGTCTAAATGCTTTCAACTTTGTTTGTTTGAGAAACTAAGTAGTGATTTACAGTTTTCTTTGTACATCTGAAATACGGGTAAATTGGAATTGATAGATTACTGTGTCAGTTTGATAGATTAATCGAAGAGTACTGCAGTGTTTTCAGATTTTCATACTGTTTTTTGATGGCAGATATTGAGTAATGTTCGACTTTTATTGATCTCGCAGTTACTAATTTCATCTGAATTCATGCAACAAAGAGTTGCTTTAATTGAAAACGTCTAGTGTTCTTTTAATTATAATAGGCAATCATATGATTTTTACTCTCATATCCGACCTTATGTAACATCGAAAAGTTATATGAACTATTGTCAGCAAGAAGTGAAATTGCCAAGTTCTATGTCTCTCGGTTAACTCAATGCATTGACCAATCAGACAACAGTATATAGTCAGATAGGAACAAGTAGCCAATGAGCGAAAGGGCTGGTAAAATGTGTTCAAAAATATGATTTACTTGTGAATTGTTTACTCAATAATCTTGAATAAATATTACAGCAATATTCCCCTGCTTAGATAAGAAGTCATCAAATAGACAATATTGTTGTACTCATGTTGACGACTAGCAGTGGAGCCCAGAACTTCCTGTTTGGGATTCGTCAATTGGATTCACCTGCACCCCAGTGAGTGGCGGTGTTCCCATTGATACTGGAACCCAATATAGACAATACTGTATTCACAACAGGGCAGTACATCAGCCATTGAAGCTTTAGATGTCCACTTGTTACAGATACACAATCTGTTTAACCCAATAAACCGTCTTTAGACCGTGAGATAGCAGTGTATGAAGGAATGACCTTAAAGTATGAGGCTTTCTGTATCAACAGGAGTGTCCTACTTCAGGTTCAATGCCAATAGCAAGTCAACTGCAGGTAAATTACTCGAATTAAACCCTTCTGTCCTTCAGCCTTTAAATACATACAAATTTCAGCACAAACTTGGTTGTATATAAACGCTTTTCATATATTTCCTGTATCAATCATCTTTCAGATTACTGGTGAATGGAAAGGTTCAAATGCTGGTGGTTCGATAAATGACAAGGAAAAGTACAGAAGTAATCCACGATATCAACTTGAGTTACCTAATAATGATGGTGATAATCAGATACTCGCTGAATTACGTGGGCCCAGGTAATTTATTTTTGCCTTACTGCATATTGTGTACACATCACTCCTAGTGAAATAAGTAAGGGAATGTAATGGCAATCATGTACAAAGGTGGATGCACTTGACTGTGAGCTAAATCTGTTGTATACGGTGGTGACAGAATATAAGGAATGTATTCAACTTCCTTTCTTTCATACTTGGAATCTATATCGTATTTACAGGCTTCTTCGTGTTGTTCATTTTTAATAAACAATAAATCCAACTTACTAAGCATATAATTGCCTCAATAGAGATCTAGATAACCTGTGGTCATTTGAAGTATGCATCTGTACACTTATCTATGTCTCATGGGACTAGAATGATTCAAGTGCAAAACGAAATATAAATGGGTTTATCAGGCGTACAGCTTTGCACTGAAATTAACATTTCTCCTCTCCTATAACGTGGATGTATTTTGATAAACTATATCATGTTATTTCATCACTTCCAGATACTTTTGACCGCCCCAGTTAAGTCAGTTGGAGAAATTCGTAAAATTAACAAAGACTAGGATTGAAATTCATCTCTTTGTTGAATTTAGTGCGTCCGTGTCATTTTCATAACTCGCAGCAATGCTTGAACTGTTCGGTATGATCATTAACTTCATTTTCAAGTGTGCGTGTGTGTGTGAGTTGCCGGATACACACTGATTGTTCTCAAGATGCAATTTGCTTTAAATAGATAAATAGGCCGACAATGTTCAGGTTCATTCATTGGCTTACGATAGCTTGGAAAGTGCTGAACGCTTACACTATGCTCAACACGTAAATACTGTAGAATTTATTCAGACTTAGGGTGTTTCTTGTGCAGAAAAGAAATAGCTTTGGAATCAGGATTATGGAAATTCTCTCTAGATATTATGAAATCAGAATTAGGTGTTAGTATTTAGAAGTTGGATTTTAAGAGTTAAGCTACTGCTTTCAGTGTTTCCAATTTGAATATTTCTTAACCAACAAAAAGAAAATCTCTGGGTAGGTACATTTTTTCAGCGCCGGCTATAATATAATCTAGACTGAGTTCTTCATATTTTTCTAAACACGGGACCTAACAGCTACTTGCTGTTTACTCAGGATGATACACCTTGATAGACTTTAGAAATATGTATATCCCATATCAAAGAAATATATTATATCTAGATAACAAACATTTCTTCACTACTCATAATAATGTTCTGCATGATTACTCAATTTAGTATTGGCTTTTAGGAGTTGTCACACAGGATCCGAACAGACACAGAGGCCAATCATTAGTTCTTTGTACTTGTCGAATACCCACAAGTGTGAGACTGACAGAGAACATCACCGAGCGCTACTTGGGAGATACTGAAGGAGCAAAATAACGTGATACGACAACATGCCCAATAGTTTCAATGCTTGACTGTATACCTTCAGTCTAACAATTTAATTAAAACTATGAGGGTCAACATCAATGTTAAATGTCAATGAAGCTTGAGCTGTTGATTCTGCGGAATTATTTGCCGCGGCCGCATTCGAACCAGCGAACACTGGGTTACCGGCCCGGTGCTCTACCAACTGAGCTACGAGGTCCAGGACCGCCTCTGTTGATTGAGGCTTTTTTGCGTATTCGTTTATTTTTGTAATTTTTTGAATATTTTGTGTATAGCATCTCTGAATTATTAAACAATATTGATAATCCGCTACTATAGAGATTATGCACTGGGTTTGGAACTGATTCGTATATCCATTACAAATGATCAAGCACCTAATCAACAGGATCGATTAACTACTGGGGATTACAGGTAAATTATACTGATCACAATTAGTAACTGTAAATGATAATTTATTCGCCCAGTAGGTTACGAAGTAAAAATATTGTCTACTCAATAATACTTGAGATGTATAACCTTCATATTATTATCTATAGATAACTGTTGACAGTGTCTAAAAGTATTTGAGTTTCTGATTATCAGACATCTTAGTTTGTCGATTGAATTTTACCTTGACTGTCTTGCCCCAATTGCTTTTGGTCTTCTCTGGACCGAAGACTTCGACATCTGTTACCTCATTTACAATTTGTTGAACGTCTTCGAAAAAGCCTTACATGACGGTGTCATCCATGAAGTTTCTACATATTGTATGACTTTTGTTTTTTACTTTCACTAGGATAAGTAACGCAGAAGTCAGGCGTAGAGTTTTGAACAGAAGCAAGTGAACCGATAAGCTTAACTTTCATCTACTCAGATGGCTGAGATATATGCTACGCATGACTAGTCAACATCTGTCCCGTTGAACACTGTTAACTGAAGTAGGTGCCCGACCTATAGCTGCTAGTTTGATATGATCGTGGGGCTTGCATATCACGATAAGCTACACTGGCTGGACCGCTTGTTCCCTCGAGGTCCTACCCAATCAGAAAGGTCTGTTGGATATTGATAAGATACAGATCAGCTACCGATATGGTGTAAATTGCTGCGTTTTAATGGATGTCCAAGGGTGAAGTCATGCTGCTAGTTGGGCTGGGATGTGACAGCAGTAAGGTGTTTCCTTTGGATGACCAGCAGTGCCACGCTGATGACGTTTTCCCTAAGAGAAAGGGAAGGGGTTAGAAAAGGTTGACCCCAAGAATACCTTCTGAGACCCTACTATCGGTTTCACACTTAATCCCTAAACGCCTGATGCCTATGCCAAATCGAACAGCAGACATCGCTCGCCAAGACTCTGAAATCTCTAGCTATGGGTGTATGTTGTGTCTCGGAGCCACGTAAACAGGACCCCCGACTGTGGTTATTAACTTAACCTCATACGACTGATTCTTCATAATTCCTTTTAGGAGTATCTGAAGACTCAGTGGCTAGCTCTCGTGAACTCGCTGGTGTAGGCATGGCATTGGGCTTTCGAGCAGGAAGTACACTTCTCGACTGGTGACCAGTCAACAACCGTCTGTGTGCTATCCGACTGTATGGATCTTTCAGAACTAAGAAGGATCAGGAGACTGGGCGATGCCTATTTATAATCTCCACCAACAGACCCCATTCGGATAATGCAGAGGGTGAACTCTAGGAAAAGCTGTCAATTTTGCTACAGAAAGAAAAACATTCAGACGCAGTCATAGGTAGCATGCGAATTCAAAGATCAATCGAAAAATCCGACCCAGTCGGAAAGGTATCTACGGAGTCGCATGGCAAGGAAACGTCAACGGCGTGAGTGAAACCATCATCGATAAGGATAGGACGCTGATAATCCCCCAGGACATACGGCTAGAACTTTGAGCAGAACATTTGAAGCAAAGTTCGGTTGGCTGTCAGCAACGCTTCAGTTGCCCAACATCCATTCTGAACCTGAATAAGACGTAGATGTCGGTCCTCCAAATCTTCTTGAAGTTGAGAAGGCCGTATCGAACCTGAAACGATGGAAAGCAGCAGGACCTGATAGGTTTACCACCCGACATTTCCAAGGATGGAGGCAAGTAATTGATGATTAGAGTAACAGAAGTACTAGGTGGTGTAAGGAAATCAGAGGTAGTACCATTAGACTTGTGTGTTTCATTGGTCATCCCAGTCTATAAAAAGGGGGGGAAATTCTCGTCTGACAGCCATAAAGCAATTCGTTTGACTAGTACTGTGTCCAAGATCCTAGGCTCCATAGTTATTCACTGCCTAGCGAGAGCACGAGAACGGCAAACTCGAGAGAACTAACCAGGTTTCAGTTTAAACTGAAGCTCTATCGACCATATTTTCACACTCCAACAGGTCGCGGAGATAGACATACCGGCTCCCGACACTTGCCACATTTCTTGACCTGAAGGCGGCATTCGGCTCTGTCGAATGAAGTGGTGAAATGTGTCGTCCACTTCACTTACTTAGGGGTTTTTATCAGCTTGAACGGGTTGGCGAAATTTCATCTCGGACAAGGAGGACCTGTTTGGCATTTGCCAACTAGTGACTGCCGAGATATCTGGCTACCTATCAAAGTTCGAGCATACTGCGCTACAGTTTGTCCTGTTATGTGGCTGAGACATGGCCGTTGGGAGTAGAAGATATGCAGTGGTTACAATTTTTTTGTCACGTGTCTTCGTATGGTGAGATCACATGTGGGCAATGTAGAGAAAAGCGGAAAACTACTAGGGAGGGAAGGCAGTTCAGTTGATGAGATTGTGAACTTTAGTCGACTGAGAGGGCTTGTACACGATAAGCCATCACCTGCGATGAGGCACAATTTTAGCTAAAGTAGGATTGGGTCGGAAGAAAGCTGATGATAGTCATGCCACGACATGATACCAGTCCATGAACTCTCTGACTGTTAATGTGAGCTTCATAGGGAGGTGTAGACTATCTGGTTGGGATATTCGAGACGATATGAATCAATGGTTTAAGACTATTGATAATTGGCTGAAAAGAGGTCACAATGGTGTCCAGATGTATTCATAATTTGACGCCTTGCAAAGCTTGGATATTTTCAATAATGTTTATTTCCAAATTATCTCTCCTCTTATAAATTTTTGTCTTCTTCGATATGCCTTTTTCTGTCCACTTATTGTTTTTATGCTATTGTGAAATTTGGCGACTTGAACCGATGTACTTTTGTTCGAAGTTGTACGTTGGATCTTTGTCTGATGTTCAGGCTGGAAAGAGGTTGGAGGCTGCTAGACTAAAACATGAAATTATTGCATGGAGTCTTTATTGAATATCAGTCTGAGCTATGTCGTGGATCGTAAACTTCCCGGCGTAGATCCGTGTGATAACAGATTCTAGTGATTGGAGACTCTTGATGTTATGGCTCCAAATCGGTCTCAGTGGCTCAAATTCATGTACACATTATCATCGTCCTAATATTCATACTAAGTTTGCTTCCTTCTTATCTTTTATGACGATCAACAAATTTTGACAACTTATCCCGTATTTCTCTGTCTTTCCTTTTGGTATCTTCTACCTTCATGTGGCGAATTGGACCGCTATACCGTAAAGCTAGATGTCACATCGATACTAACTGATTGACTGATTCAGACCGGCTATTCTTAAAATTAGTTTCGCTTGGAGATGATGAATCAATACTGTTGTTTAATAGAAGAGTTTTCAATCCTCTACTGTTTTCCATCGCTATGAATTCCGAAGTATATGAACCCTATTATGTATGGTCTTTGGACAGAAAGAAATGCTTGAATTTCACTAAATCAGATCGTTTATCGATCCGCTTAATGTAACATTCCTGTCAATAGATAAGATTTAAAGTTGTAAGAGAAGGTTCCTTAACAAACGCTGATGCATATCCCTAGCATCCAGTTAGTACAGTGAGGAACGCAATAGCCACAAACGTAATGTATTGACACAAATACGCAAGCATTTTGAAGAGCGTAAGCATACACGGAAGAAGCAGGTGTTATTTGAAGGTGGAGTACTTAAGCAGGTGACAAGTATCTGATCGTGAATTCTTTCGGAAAACTTAGTGTGGCGGGACTGTTAGGTGTGCTTTATTGATAAACATCAGCCACAGACTTCCAGGCAACGATTGTAAGTTAGTCAATTGGCACTGACTTGAGATTTTACGTATACTGAGATATTATCTTGACTAGAGTTCAATCTTCTCTAAGGAAGAGTAAGCGAGAACAAGTCTCAACATGGTTAGATTAATACTAGACCCGAGTTTCAGAATGCATCGACTTTCGGTGTAAGTTGTATATTCTTCTTCCCTGATGTTCTAAAAGGATTGTTAATTAGTAGCTGGTGATTTCCACTGACATCCATATACTATCACAATAGTGCAGATGTATCGACTTATTGTTTATTAGTGTCTTCTACCCTATAGCTTCATCGTTTTATACCCTCACTCGCACTCATCTTTTTATCTCTTTGAATATATCACTACTTTTATTCATGCGGTTTCTGTGTGTATTGCTAAGAAACGTGAGTCTATCCACGGCAACATCTAATCGTGTTACTTCTGTTACCTTTTTCCTAAGGACGAACCATTTCAACCTTTCAAGTTAAACTGACCTGGTTTAGAGTAATGATCTCTGATGTCCTATTCAAAGTGGGAAATGAATGACCAGTTCCGAAATACATCTTCAGTATAGTGTATTTCAGTTAACTATAAATTCCCGTGTATGCTGTTCTTCTCAAGTGTAAGAACATAAAGATACTCGAAGCTGTTCAACTGGATTAATGTACCACGGCTTTGAATGTTCAGAATACGAACTATGAGATTTATTAGAAAGACATGTAAATAAGTTGTCTACGGAATGTTTGCAGCAACAGTGTTTTAGTTAACTCCCCATTGTAGTTTAGTCTTGACTTCCACACTATGATAGTTCAAAATTAATCATACAACACAGTTTAATTAGTCAATAGGAATGATTTTTAGTCCATTTAGATGATGATTTTTAACCGAAAATTTTCAATGTACTTCCTACCTCTATTTTCTATTCTTTCTAATATCACCTTAGAAAAATAGATGGTGAGGAAGTATACAACAGTTGAAGCTTAATTTGCCACCTGAGTTTTTTTAAAATGACAACTCCACTTTGTGATATACCTTGGGTGGGCTAACTTCTAACCTATTTGTAAGAAACGGTGAGATGTAGCTATGTAAAGTCAAACTAAAGACAGTTTCTAAGTACTGTGCAACTTCATGTTTTGCTAATGGGATTTTTCGTAAAACTCTATTCATTTACATAAACGCTCAAGAGTGCATCAACTATACCTATTTATCTAGTGTAAACGAGCTAGTAAAGATTGCTGTTATATGGTACATGATATGCTTATCGCTGAAGATATGTGTTCAAAAGACTCAGTTTGTGCAACAAACAAAAGCCAACCAACTTTTCTGCCTAAATGACTTACAGGATAGTTTTGAATATCGAATAATCGTAACTTTACACCATGATTAATTGCCAACAATAGAGAGAACATCATTTGTAAAATCAATTATTTGACAATGCTTTTATTGATTTACTCTGGCTTACAACACAATAACGTAAAACCTTAATCTATCGTTTACTGATTTAATATGCGATAATAAATTTACACATATCGTTGTATTTCTTTTGTATCCCATCTTCAGGAGAGGTTACGTTGTTCTAGAGCAAGCTGGTTTATCTGGAGGTGTATACAATATAGTCGTTTCTACTTATCGACCTCATCAAGAAGGACCATTTATTTTGTCTGTAAAGTCTGTACGTGACTTTATAATAACTGCTGCATGAAAACGTTTCCTCATTATTTCGAGACTTGTTTTATATGACTTTCAGAAGTATTTGTGTTAGATAACTTCTTTTCTCTTATAGCATAGAATAATGCATATTCAGATAACAAAAACTATACCCTTCTGTTCTGCATTTAAATTGAAACAATTTAATTCTGTGCCACTATAAGCTGTATTTTATTATGAAGATTACAAGTGTAGTGTTCACGGTGGATTATGGTAGACTATCACCCATGATATTCCTGATTGTGGTCGACTGGATCATGCAGCAAACTGTGAGGAGCGTGAAGAGGGGGATGCGCTGGCTGGACTGCGGAAAAGACCCTAGAAGACTTGGATTTCACCGACGACTTGTGTCTGATGTCACACAAACTTGAAGATCTACAGGCGAAAACTAACAAGTTGACAGAAGAGGCAGGGCAGCGAAGACGAAACTTCAAGTGAATATAGAGAAGACAGAGGTGATGGAGATAACCAATCAACACCACCACCAACATCAACAAGCTCCAATCACCATCAGCGCGAGAAACTCAAACGAAGTAGCCTACTTCACCTATCTAGGAAGCAGGTGGCACAGACGAGGATGTCAAAGTCAGCCACGATCGCAAAGACAGCAAGACAGGCGTTCATCAACCTGAAACCAGTGTGGAGATCTTCTGCACTGCACTCAGCATATGGAACAAGATCCGGATTTTCAACACCAATCCAGTCAAGTCAGTGCTTCTGTATGGTTCAGAGACTTGGCGCATTACGAAAGGGATTTCCAACAAACTACAGACATTCATCAACAACTGCCCACGCTGTCTCGTTACTGAAGATCAGATGGCCAGAAAGAATAAGCAACATGGAGCTCTGGGAACGAACCAACCAAGAACCTATCACGTAACAAATATGCAGAAGGAAGTGGAGATGGATTGGGCATACACTGAGAATGCCGAGTGGAGATATCACGCGCCAGGCTCCTCGAGTGGGATCCAAAGGGGAAGCGACGAGTTGGACGTCCGAGGGTGACATGGAGGAGATCGTGCGAGGAGGAAATGAGAGCTTCTGAGCTGTCGTGGAGCCAGGTTCAAAAGATTTCAGAGGATAGAGCGCATTGGAGACGTGCTACTGAAGCTGTTTGTCCCATTAGGAACCCAGGAGACAAATAATAATGATAATCTATCGCTTCTTATGTATCTCAATGATCACAGTGTTGTCTTACAGCATCATTTAATTATTCATTGGATAACTAAGAATAGTCAGTAGGATAAAGTGAATGATGTTCCGTTTACTAGAACAGTATTAAATCCCACTTTCCATGTAGTTGATAAACTTGATCACGATTGCAACGAAACATTTCAGCAACCGACACTCAAAATAGAAGCGATCTGAGGACTAAGTGGATTCTCAATTCCACTACACCTGGTGTAACCTCCTGACTGAGGTGGCTTGGGTATGTTGCACATGCTGAGCCACCACCCATCTTAGCGTGCAATGCTAGCGAAAGTTGAAGTAGGTTGGAAGAGGGTTCAGGGTGGTCAGAATAAGACATGTCACCAGTCAATGAAGTCTCTGGAGCGTGTACACAGAAGTGTAGACTACCTGGCTGGGGTCCTCGTGACCATAGGAATCACTGGTTGAGAATTTTTGGTGAAATGTCTGAAAATCAGTCAGAGTGACAGATGTATTCACTCCTTGATATCTTCTATAGCTTGACTTATTTTTAAATTTCCTCTCCCCTCATACATGTTTATCTAATTTGATGTCTTTCCTATCCATTTGTTCTTTGTATATTACTGTGAAGTGTGGTAACTGGGAGTGACCCACCTGTTCTACCTAGGTTCTATCATACAGTAAAACAGTGGGGTTATTCCTCATACGATAGTACTATATATTTGAGTTCCCGATGATACGTTAGGCTAATATCCGAGTTTAAAAATACAAACATTGCGATATCGACACAGTCTTGCTACAGTAGTGTAGGTAATATCCTGTATGCAAGGTTTCGAACCCGCTATTACTCATGAGAACTGATTTATACTGTACCAACATTTGCTGAGGAGTTCAGTAGCTCTTAAGAAGTGAATAGAGTCCGTTCTTCCCCTGAAATTCTCTCGTGGCATCGCACATAATTTATTATTATTATTATTATTATTAGTCCCTTGGGTTCCTAATGGAACAAACAGCTTCAGTAGCACGTCTCCAGTGAACTCTCTTCTCTGAGATCTTTCGAACTTGATTCCACGACAGCTCAGAAGCTCTCATTTCCTCCTCGCACGATCTCCTCCATGTCACCCTCGGACGTCCAACTCGTCGCTTCCCCTTTGGATTCCATTTGAGGGCCTGACGCGTGGTGTCCCCAGTCGGCCTTCTCAGTGTATGCCCAATCCATCTCCACTTCCTTCTGCATATTTGTTGAGCGATAGGTTCTTGGTTGGTTCGTTCCCAGAGCTCCTTGTTGCTTATTCTTTCTGACCATCTGATCTTCAGTAACGAGACAGCGTGGGCAGTTGTTGATGAATGTCTGTAGTTTGTTGGAAATCCCTTTCGTAATGCGCCAAGTCTCTGAACCATACAGAAGCACTGACTTGACTGGATTGGTGTTGAAAATCCGGATCTTGTTCCACATGCTGAGTGCAGTGCAGAAGATCTCCACACTGGTTTCAGGTTGATGAACGCCTGTCTTGCTGTCTTTGCGATCGTGGCTGACTTTGACATCCTCGTCTGTGCTACCTGTAGCTAAAACAGTGCTTCCTAGATAGGTGAAGGAAGTAACTTCCTTTGAGCTTCTCCCATTGATGGTGTCTGGAGTCTGTTGTTGTTGGTGGTGCGGTATCTTCATCACCTCTGTCTTCTCTTCCCGTCTTCGCTGCCCTGCCTCTTCTGTCAACTTGTTAGTTTTCGCCCGTAGATCTTCAAGTTTGTGTGACATCAGACACAAGTCGTCGGTGAAATCCAAGTCTTCTAGGGTCTTTTCCTCAGTCCAGCCAGCGCATCCCCCTCTTCTCGCTTCTCACTGTTTGTTGCATGATCCAGTCGACCACAATCAGGAATATCATGCGGGATAGTAGGCAACCTTGTTTCACTCCTGTCTTCACTTCAAAAGCATCACTGTGAATTCCTTGGCATGTGGCATCTTCATATAGTTGTTGAATGAGGCTGGTAAAGGTTTGCGGTACTCCGTAGTAATGAAGCAGTTTCCAAATTACCTCTCGGTCGACGTTGTCAAAGGCCTTCTCAAAGTCGATAAAGTTGAAGTAGAGAGTTGATTGCCATTATATACTCTGTTCTATGATGATGCATAGTGTAGCGTTGCAATTTGGTCCGCACATGATTTGTACTTCCTGAAGCCTGCCTGTTCCGGTCGTAGTTTTGAATCAAGCGCATCCTTTAGCCCCTCCAGGATGATGCGGCTTAATATTTTGCTTGCTCTGGGTGGACAGGAGAGTGGTTCCTCGCCAGTTCTTGCAAACACTGAGGTCTCCCTTCTTCGGGAGTTTGACGAAGTAACCCTTCTTCCAATCGCCAGGTAGCTTCTCTTCCTTCCACACCTTCTGCAATAGTGATGTGAGCATGTCCGCTGTTGTCTCTGCGTCTGTTCTCAGTGCTTCTGGCGGGACCCCATCTGGGCCTGCTGCTTTCCCTCATTTCAGTAGCTTTATGGCGTTCAGGACAAACATTTTTGTTGGAGGATTTATGTTCACTTGTAGTTCGGCGGCTGCAGGTGGTATTTCTGGACGAAGTGCAGATGGTGGTCGATTCAAGAGCTTCTTGAAGTGGTCGGCCCATTGTTTCCTTTGTTTCTCTTCCTTCGTAATTAAATTTCCGTCATCATCTTTCATTGGTTTCGTCTGTGTTGATCTCTTCCCAGATAGCAACCTGGTTATTTGATACATTGTCGTCAGGTCTCTCTTATCTGCAGCCTATTCTGCTTCACTTGCCAGTGTTTCGTAGAAGTGTCTTTTGTCTTTGCGTGCACTCTTCTTCACTTCTTTGTCCAGTGTAGTGTTTTATACATTGTGCTCAGTTCCTCTTGTCGTTGAGCATCCATGCACTGGTTTATCTTCTGCTTCACCATCCTCCTCTCTTCTATCAGCTTCCAGGTATCCGTCGAGATCCATTCCTTGTCTTTTTCCTTCTTCCTTCCTAATACGGCTGTGCAGGTTTCTTTCCACATAGCTTTCAAAGACTTCCAGTGTTCTTCCACACAGGTTTCTTCACGGATGTTCCTCGATATCTCCCATTTTGTCTTGATGGCTGCCGTGAAGATTCCCTTTGTAGTTTCATCCTTCAGTTTCCGAGTGTTGTACTTGAACTGCGGTCTATCACCAGCTTCCTTGAAGGCTTTTAACTTGATTTGGAAGGTTCCTTGCACTAGATGGTGAGTGGTCTGAACCTACATCTGCTCCTCTTCTTGACCTTGTGTCAAGTAGACTGCGTCTCCATTTTCTTGAGATTGAGATAAAGTCGATTTGGCTTTCAGTGTGTCCTTGTATCTGGTGAAATCCATGTCGCTTTGTGGATATCCTTGTGCTTGAACACACTGCCTCCAATCACCAAATCGTTGAATGCGCAGAATTCTGCAAACAATTCTCCATTCTTGTTCATCACCTCACCGAGCGCTTCTCGACCCATGGTTAGTTCTCTTCCTGTGTTGTCCCCTCCCAGTTCGGCATTCATGTCGCCCATTAGAATTTTGATATCGCCAACTGACGTCTTGTCCAGTGTTGATTGCAGTTGTCTGTAGAATTCCTCCTTTTTCTCTTGCTCTGCATTATTTGTAGGTGCATAGCGTAGCTCTGTATGATTGTGACCTTCCTTCCTTCCTTTTGAGTTGAACTTTGCTGTCATGATCCTGTATGAGGAGGTTGGTTCCCACTGCATGAGAGCCTTCGACACTCTTGGGGACATCATGATAACCACTCCCTCAGTGTGCTCGTGGTTGTCGTCTGGGTGACAATATCGGAGTAGATTACTGATTCTCCAGTTGACAGTTTGGAGAGTCCACTCCCATTCCATCTACTTTCGCAAATTCCAAGCACTTCTATGCCATGCCTTCTCATCTCTTTTGCAATCTGGGCTGCCTTGCTGGGTTCAAACATCGTGCGGACATTCCATGTCCCCACGTTTACTTTCGCTTTCATCGAGAGAAGACACATCGGCGAATTGGCTTCCCGAAGGCTCTCATCAACCAGCGTCATTTCGCCTCTCCGATTCCAGCGAGGAATAAGTTTGTTTTCATTTTTTATATTTTGTTTGTGCTTTGAAGTTTCTTTAGCGGTTAGATTTGTTTTACGGGGTAGGTTTGCTAGGCCTATGCTCAACCTTCCCTCTTTACCCGGGCTTAGGACCGGCTAGTAACTAGTGAACTAGTTAACCGGGCGAGGTTACAGAAATGAGAGAAAATAACCCTGCTCTTTGCGTGCAGAAAAAGTTTCGACAACCCTTATGTCTGCCTTGGCCAGCGAAAACTTAATAGATGACTTCAAAGATAAATTTAATCTTGTCAAACCCCTTTCACATACATGTCTTATTTGCTTGCACTTTAATTTTCTACTTCATTATTTAGTATTACAGGACTTTTACTCTTCTCAGTTTTGACCTACCATTCACCGTTCAGATGTCAGCAGTACCATGCTGTCCTCATTATTCTTACCATCACTACAAAAAAATACTATAATTACTACTATCGTGATTATTATCTCAAAATTTACTATTTGCATACTTCATAGCCCAAAGAATTCATCAAAAGTGGTTTGATGAAACGCTGTTCCTAAAAATGTGTAAGGTGAAGAGCCAGTTTCCTACTTACTTCTTTGATTTGCCTATTTTTAACAAACTGAGGACGACAACGGCACCAAAGACGTAATATGACGAGACCGTAAAGTAGAGCCAAAAGATGAGAAAAATGGGTGACACACGCGTTTAAGAAATCTTTAGCTGGATTTGAGTTACTTTTGAATAAGAAACAACACATGAAAACCATATTGGCTGTCGCTGGTTTTGATTCTTAGCCGCATATGATATCATGTAAAACCAATGAGTTGCGTGATTCCTCGTACCCCATCCAGTCAGTCATGAGGTACCTACAGTCGGTAATTCAACATAATTATCCTTCATCCAACGTCATATACTGATCACCTCTCCGCTTCCTCCAACTATGTCCAGGCCTGGCAAATAGTGAGCGATATGACAGACACATGTTCAACCCGCCGAAGCCAGTGTTCCAAGTTAACTTCGCTTAATGATTGTCTATATATTTGAAACCTAAACACGTGTCACCGCACCTCACAATCACTTACATAGTGTTTGCATTGGATACCAGCGGGCTCATCGGACACGCTCATCTTAGTGGCTAGTTTTCACTGGCATCGATCCGCTGTACATTTGGGATTTTACGGCTGGATCTTGGGGGCTAAGGCTAACTCAGATCGAAATATGCCGCTCTAGCTTTCTATATGCGGTTAGAAATCTTATCAGTCACACTTTTATGCATAGTTGTAGCGTCATACACTTCCCCAAAATCAGTAGCCTAGGGTTTGACGACTTTCGACATCGATGCTGACCTTGATAGTTTAACTGGACTCGCTAAGCTGAAGGCACCCGGTCAAGCATCCTGGCCATTTGGCACGCTGTCGTGTTACGTTGCATTGCTCGTATTCGACTCTCTAGCCAGTTAGTTGGAACGCATCGGTATTTTGGCATAACCATCCAAATATACTATTCCATCCGACTACGCTATCGTGTTCTACCTTGGTCTCGTATTCGTGGGTATATAACAAGTTCGAATAATTAGTGATTGGTCTTTGCGTCTGTCAAGTTCGCACCAGGAAAAATCATAAATAGTATTTCATCAGACAGTGAACCCGTCATGCTCCTTACCATACCAATCAGCTCACGCATCTTACTAAAAATGACAGCAGCTAGTATTTTTGACTCAACTGGTAACAAATTGATACTCATGATCGTCACACATTATTTGAACTCTTTTTAAGGATGGAAATAGCGACTGCATCATCCTGAAGTGGAGTCACTATTAGTCTGTCTTTCCTTCAAAAACAATCTAATGGGCCCCTTCAAGAGATCTGTGGGTGCATTTTAGAGCCCTAAAATCTATGATTTTCCTCGAATCTTTACTCCGGTAACTGGGTCGGTGTCAAATGGTTATGGAACACAAGGCACAAAGGTTTATGTCACTTTCAAAGTCTTCAATCCAGTGTTCTTTAAAGTTGTCGGCAGACATACTAACTACTTTATAGACCGTCTGATTGACACAAGAATTCTCTCTACAGGTAGCTCAGATGATCTGGGACGGCTTTTAAAGTGCTACCAGATGCATCTACAATTCCCATCTAACTAGGATATTCTGATCACTGAGCCTCACAGTTCGCATAGGAGAGTTACGTATACCACCACACCTGCCGTTCACTGAAGTAAGGTGATGAGCATCAAGATGGCAGCCAACACAAAGCAATAAAGTTATTGTCAGCAGAACCCATAGGCTATTTCACTTGCCATTTTTATAGCATCTTGTGGGTTCAATAAATGCTCACCGATACTTTCTGGAACTTCGACGTTGGTCTTGGATTTGGTACTTATTTGTAGTGCTGGGTACGACCAACTCGATTACGTCAACCTGTTTTGGACTACGGTTACGATAACCACAAAAACGCAAGATGAATTTGACACAATAAAACATGATTACAGTTCGAAGAGGTCCAAAAATAGAACGGAAGTTCCAAGTGAACCACGCAATCGACAGCCAATTGTAATTTAAACACATGAGAAGTAGAATACACCAGCCAGTACGACAGCAACGACTGTGTCAACAGCTGGTAGCTGGGTGGTGGTGGTCTGCACACAGCTGCAGAAGACAGGCCCCGTTAACAGAATTGTGACCAACGATTCTTAAATGGTCACCTACAATGGTTCACCTCTAAGTGGAGACACATGACCTGTGCATTTACGTCCCAAGTAAGCAATACGACATATATCCAACGCATTTAGATGAGGTCACTAAGCAGACATTAGAACTTAAAAAGCATCAGCGTTGCAGTTCATCTGACCATAAGTAAAAATGACGAAGAAACATCGTCTCTTTTGCCACTTACCAATTACTCTAAGTGAACCTGATAGTCCACCAGCTTCACAAACGACTGTATTTGGAGGGGGATACAGTGGACAGTGTCAGCTTTAGCACCTAACCTCACCTGGTTAACTAGTTACTAGCCGGTCCGCAGCCCGGATAAAGAGGCAGGGTTGGGCATAGGGCTAGCAGCCCTATCCCGTAAAACCAATCCAATCGCTAAAGAAACTTCAAAGCACTATATATATAATAAAACTAAACTTATTACTCGCTGGAATCGGGGAGAGGAAATGATGCCACTCGATGAAAGACCTTGCGAAGCCAACTGACCGATGTCTCTCCTCTCTATTGA
Organism: Heterobilharzia americana; assembly: GCA_944470555.2. Lineage (NCBI taxonomy): Eukaryota > Metazoa > Platyhelminthes > Trematoda > Strigeidida > Schistosomatidae > Heterobilharzia > Heterobilharzia americana. The sequence goes on from OX104129.1 coordinate 14,093,837, forward strand.
TGAAAACAAAAGTATTGGGACACGAATGTCCGAACAATGTTTGAACCTAGCAAGCCTGCCCAGATTGCAAAAGAGATGAGAAGATATAGCATAAAAGTGCTAGGAATCTGCGAAAGCAGATAGAATGGAAGTGGACTCTCCAAACTGTCAACTAGAGAGTCAATAATCTACTCCGATATTGTCACCCAGACGACAATCACGAGCACAATGAGGGGGTGGCTATCATGATTATGTCCCCAAGAGTGTCGAAGGCTCTCATGCAGTGGGAACCAATCTCCTCCTGCAGGATCATGACAGCAAGATTCAAATCAAAAAGAAGGAAAGTTACAGTCACAATGCTATGCTCCTACAAATAATGCAGATTAGAAGAAGAAATGCTACAGAAAACTGCAATCAGTACAGGACACGACTCCAGTTGGTGACATCAAAATTCTAATGGGTGGGGTGACATGAATGCCAAACTGGGAGCGGACAACACAGGAAGAGGACCAATCATGGTTCGAGAGGCATTTAGTGCAACAATTGAAAATGGGGAACTGTTCGCAGACTTCTGTGCATTTAATGACTTGATGATTGCAGGCAGTGTACACAAACACAAGGATATTCACAAAACGACATGCATTTCACCGCTGGACACACTACACTAAAAATCAGATCGACTTCATTTCAACCTCAAGAAAATGGAGATGAGGCCTACTGGACACAAGATCAAGAAGGTGAGCAGATGTAGCTTCACACCACTCACTATCTAGTGCAAGGAACCTTAAAAACCAAGTTGAAAGCCTTCAAAGATACGGGTGATAGACGACCACAGTTCAAGGGGCCAGTATACTGCGTTGCAGTTCATTCTATCCTGTTATACGCCTGTGAGACATGGACATTTAAAGTAGGAGACATGAAACAGTTACAGGGTTTCAATCATAGGTGTCTTTGCAGCATTGCTCGCATTTAGTAGAATTACCGTGTGGGCAATGTGGGGTCAGTCAGGCGAAGGGTACTAAGCACGACAGGTAAGTCGATTGGTGAGGTTGTGAACCTTAGTCAATTGAGATGGCTTGAACATGTACTTTGCACGCCGAGCAAACGCCCGCAACGACGTGAGATGTAAACTGCCTGTTTGGAGTCCTTGAGACGAAAGGAATCAGTAGTTGAGGTGTCTCGGTGACATGGCTGAAAATGAGTCACAACGCCGCAGATGTATTTACTCTTTGACGTCCACTAAAGGAAGCACTAAACATTATCTTAAGATTGTTTGTCTCACACAACTTTGCCTACGTTTATATTGCTCTTATTCCATTCAAGTGTCTTTTTTGTGTGGTGCTGCGATGTGGAGCAACTAGAACCGGTGCACTAGTGTGCGAGGTTCTACGTTGATTTTCTAGTCAGTCGTTTCACTACCTAACTGCCATTTATGGAAGTCACCGTTTTTCGAATATGACGTTATGAATAATACACGTCATATAAACTCTAAATTTATTACCAATAGATCATAACTAATGTCTTATTCCGTTAATAAATGATGAACAAACGACAATACACATGGTCACAACATTTAAGTGTATCAGGATTACAGATGACATGAGGGCTTGGCTTGATGCGTGAAGTCCCCAAATGGTCTTTTTTAAAATATGCCCAATTCAATCCATCTCCACTTTCTTCTGCACATTTGCTGGGTGATGGGTTCTTGGTTGGTTCGTTGCCAGCTAGCCAGAGTTCCTTGTTGCTTATTCTTATTATTCCGGTCAGTTTATGGAGTTGACTTAAAAAACTACGGGTGAAATGAGATACTTTTACATTAAAAATGGCTGAAAATGGATAATTGTCATTTATAATACTGTACATTACATTACTGCTGATTGTTTGTACAGATTTCTTAAGTTTAGTCGCCTGCTACATTGCCTAAGCAAACACACTTACTTCCGTTCCCTGTGAATACTTCCAAATTATAAAAATAATACAAAGTGTTTTCTTACGAGTGTTAAGTAAGTAAAAGATTAGGCAACTCATATAAACTGTAACCGAAGTATGTGAAAGCTCGCCCCAAATTAAAGTTAATAGGATTTTTTTCTAATTCAACATCTAATAACTGTATATTATGAAATTAAACACATTCATAGGGATGATAACATTAGTGTACTACAATTTAAGGGGAGGAAACTTTTACGGAACTGCATTCTGTAGTATTTATACATAAGTAACAATATCTCGTTATTTTGGGTCTAGGAATTTTTGGTTGTAAAATGGGATACGAGAGCAGATCACTTTCCAGTCGATGATATAAACTGCTGTGATACCGGCACCGATACTCCAAAAAATAGCTGGTCGACGCCTGACAATGTTATTAAGCACTTTATTTAACTTACCAAGTCTTTACAGAGGTAACCAAAGACATCATAACTTCTCGAGTGTACTTCATGTTTTTTGAAAATGAATCCATTTTCGATAGCTTGTCAGAAATATTATAAAGTCTAAAGATAAAGAATATTATTCATTATTATTAATAACTTAAAAATCGGGAAAAACACTAAACACCAATTGCAAAATCAGGAATATGTTCTGAAACCGTAGTCTGTAGGCGTATTTTGGAACATTGTCTGGCTTGTTAATTAATAGGAGAGAGAAGGATTATCAACAGTTCCTGCGAACATCTGACCCCTCCCAGTAGTCCCTACAAAGTAATTTAAAGAGTACGTCTGTGAAATTCTGGAGGAATCCGACCACGTCATATGTATAGTCGAATCATTTGTAATTCACAACACAACAGCCCGATCTGTTCTACTGCATGGCTGTGAAATATGACCATTGAAGGTGGGAGACATAAGGTTTCAGCTGTTTGACCACCGTTGCTTCCGTAGTATAGGCCGTATTCCGTTGTGTCGCCACGTAAGTAACACAGAAGTCAGGCGTAGAGTTCTAGGGAGAAGAGGTAAATCAGTTGACAGGATTGTGAACTTTCATCGACGGAGATGGTTGGGACATATGTTACGTATGCCCAATCGCCGTCTGCCTCGTCACACAATATTGGGCGAAGTAGACTCAGGCTGGAAAAAGGCCTGAGGCGGCCAGATTAAAGCATGACATCAATGTATGAAGTCTCTGACTGTTGGTTTGAGTCATGTAAGGCGATGCAGACTAGCCGATTGGGGTCCGCGGGACAAGAGCAACAAGAGGTTGGAGACTCTAGGTGATATGGCTCAGAACCGAAGTCAGTGGTGCAGATGTATACACACATTATCCCGTCTTAACGCTATACCAAATACCACCACTTTCTCATTCTTCCTTTCTCTCTTTTAGTACTTCATATTTCTTTTGACTGAATTTTCTGTTTTTCATCTTTCACTTCATTGCCTTTTTACATGATATGAGGTGTGGCAACTCGGACCATTACGTAGTAATGCCTGATCCTATGTTGATTCGGATGGATGGTGGATGGAGAACTTTATCTTTGTGTTCAAAAACATTACATATATTCATTAGCCTTACCATAGTTAGATTAGTTACATCTTTTTCTTTAGAAACAACCTCTTATTCTATACATAAAATTTACGGTAATTACATGAAGCTACCGATTTATATTGATTACTACTTGTTTCCAATAATTACAAGTACAATCCTATAGCTTTAGCATAAGAAATCACCGAGAAGAAAACTTGCTTTGCTATTAAGTCTTGGTTCTGGAACGGTATTTCGAGAAGTAAAAACTCGACACTGATAAATTCCATCCTGACCAAACCAGTGAAGCACATCCGTTAATGAACAAGCTGGTCCATGATACGCCTAGCTACGTTTCACAAGTACCTAAAACTAGTATTGGATACGGTTTGTGCTATAGTACACTGGTGACTGTTAGTGCATGTTCACAGTCATAAACTGGTTTGTTCAAGAGGTCCATCATTTTTCAAACTGGTTGCCCCGAAGTAACATCTGTATGGTTTACGCAAAGCGCTGGTGCTAACAGTAGTGTTCCAGACCTGTGAAAACTGTTCGATGACCCTGCCACCATACAATGCTAACAACATATCAGTGGTTCTGAGGCACAGCGATACGTAACTAGATTTGACAAGGGTATTAATTTATTAAGCGAAGTTAACCTGGCTTCGGCGGACTGGACATGTGTTAGGTGTGTTGTCCTGGTGGCTGTCGTATCACCTTTTATTAGACCTGGAAGAAGCGCAGAAGTAGACAGTGTACGACGCTGGGCGAAAGATAATTGTGTTGGATTACCGACTGTTACTGTCTCACAACTGACTGGATGGAGTAAGAGAGCATACAACTTCGGTAGCTTCAAGCGATAATATACGAGGCTGTGTCGAAAATACTGACAACCACACTGCAGCTTTCTTGCTTCTCCTACTATCAAAAAGCTGAACCTTCTTAGTTTTCAGTATTGAAGAAAAGTATTAGGTTTTGAGTCTGAATACAACACACACACCGATGCTACAAATCAACTGTGAAAATTACGGTTGAACGTCTACACTATCTTCCTTATCCCACTCTTCTTTGTGTTGTCGCCATCAATTCTTTCCAGCCACTAAAGCCCAGACATACGTGCTTCAGCTGACCCATGGTTGGAGTCTAAGCAGGTATTCTAAAAAGAGCAGCGAGCCTCCACCCCCCTCGATCCCGTTCATGATAAGATCTATTTGTGCCAACCATTGGTTCTTCTGCTGAAACACAATGACAAAACTCCTTCGTTCAAAGTCCGTCTAGGCTCAAAACAGGAAAATCATATCAACATTTCAACAGGTGATCATCATCATTGTTCGTCGACGTAAGGTATTGTAGATACCCCCAAGCTACATTTTAGCTGGGTCTAACAACCGGACTGACAACTAACCAAGCAGATTTCTCTTTCGTGCAGATGCTTATTATATCCGATTCTATCTGCTAAGTCACTTTTCTTTTAGGCAGAGTTAAGTATGACTTCTACCACAAATTGTCTCCCAAAATTACTACTGTTTGACGTAATTCATTTGATCCAAATGTCTGTTAGTTCCTATCTGTCTGCTGTATTGAAAGCGTTAGTTTTATATCGCAGAGTTGTGACTCGTTGGTTTAGGGAGTTGACTTTGAACCAGCGGGTCACAGGTTCAAACACCGCTCCACCTACCGAGGTTTGGGCAACCAAATAGTATCATTAGCGTTTACACAACAAGTGTGGCTCAATGTTTACTGCACGGATGTGCACAGGTTTTCTGAGTGGGCTTCGACCATGTTCTACTTTTATATTCTGAAAAGAGACTAGGTTTCCAATCATTTAATTCTTATTTTGATGACAATCTAACAGTAGTCTCTCAACTGAAACGAGTGCCGGGTAAGTACACTACTCAACATGCACTTTATTCGTACACCCTTCGGCGTGTTAAGGTTTATCGTCGAGTCAGAAGAGTTATCTGCATCGAGTGGTGTCCGGCAGCGATACACATTTTGTCATGGACACACTCATAAGTCTACCCCCATCTGAGTCCATCGAGACTTTTTCACACGAGACTCCTTAATCGACGGAGAGAAGGCAGATGACATATTCCTGGTAGACGAGGACGCTTACGATATGCAGAGTCATATGGATACGTCGAGTGGCGATCTGAGAATGCATGCTTTCCTGACCACTCAAATGCTTCAGGAGTGGTCTGCATTGGTGATCCGTCCAACAATAAGGAGTGAAGTAGCTATGCATGCTGACCATATCGCTTAGTCTAGAAGTTGAATCAACCCTAGCGGGCCAGTAATTGATCAAACCTCAACATGGATACAAAAGGCTCGATTGGATCTCGTGAACTTACGCCATCTATAATGCCAGCACCATAACTGATTGCCAACTAAGAGTCGATTGCACTACACAACACTTTGGTCATTTTACATAATGGATATGAAAAAGTGTCATTAGAAGTGGAAGAAATAAAGAGGCTAAAGTTGTTTGATTACTGTTTCTCATGTCATCAAACTACCACGTTAGTAGAGCAGAGGGTTGATACAGTTTCAGATGAGAAGTAACTCAGTTGATTAAGTTATAAACCCTCATTACCCTAGGCATGTTTAGTATACGCCTACGTCGTCACGTAAATTTATATGAAGTGGGTCTAGGTTCGGATGACGTCAAATGCAACCAAACTGAAAACTAGCATCAGTTCATGAAGTCTGACTGTTGGTGTGAGCCGTGTAGGGAAATGTAGACCTTTACGTTAAGGCTCGCATGACAACCAGTCATTGACTAGAGAGTGTAGGTAATATGGCTTAGAATCCATGTTTCAGATTCATCCGCACATTATCTTCATCCTAATTATCATGTGACATCTCGTTATTGTTTTACTCTCGTTTCCTTTCTTACTATGATGTTTTACTGCTTTTGATTACTTTTCCCTTATTTTTCTACCTTTCATGGTGATGTATTCCATCCACTACGGTGTAATATGAAGTAATATGAAGCAAGTTGAACAGTGAAGTTGTGACTCAGTGGTATATGAAGACATCTGTCAACCAGCGGGTCACGAGTTCAAACTCAGCTCTATCTACCAAGGCTTAGGCAGCCAGGAAGTATCACTAGCCCTCATACAATAGGTTTAGTCCATCGCCTACTGCACGCATGTGCACAAGGTGACTAAGTGTGTTTCTTTTCTTCCTAAACTTGGACAGTTATATCATGATGCCAGTCCACACGTTGACAATGACTGACTGAAAGAGTGTTAATTTCTGGGATTAAGATATTTGTAGGCGTAAATATTTCACACACTGCCCTTTCGATTGGTTCAGCTCCTCTACATAGGCATTAAGTCACCCGCTAGTACAACCAAATCTGAAGGCTATTTTCAGCAGTAAAACTTATATTTTATGTCATCCAACTGCAATCTGCAATAATTTGCATAGATTTTCCAGTCCTAACAAACCATTAGGCCAGTTTGAGTGGAGCAGTAGGGGGTTCTCTCTTAGAACTTAATACTATTTCTACATCAGGCAGACTAGAAACTAGCCGTTGAATATGCATACGATCGTGCGGTGAGTTGCAGATTTATCACACTGACCTGGCGAGACCATGTAAGTTATCTCAACTAGTCCCTAAATTAATCTTAGAAATACCACACATTCGTAACCTGAGAGTAATTTTAGGCCATTGAGGGAACCTGAATGTTGATGAAGATAAATGAGGCTGACATATCCTAGCTGCCCACGCCGTGGATGATTGCTTCTTGAAGCACCGACGGAAGAAGTCGTGTCAGGAATAGTAACGAGTGATCGTAGAGTCCAAAGAACATTCATTCCCCTGAAGCCCACCAAACACGGCCTTTATGGATAGTTGAGATTTAACTCCGTATTGAATTCAGCTACAAAATCCATTCCCAACACAGCGAAACACTATCAGACAAAGTGAGCACGGACTGTTGGTCATCCGCAGGAGACATCTTACAGCTGACACCCCATCTGAAAAGCCGTACACAATCATTCTCCAAGCTGTCATAGCGTGCTTATGGTATGAAGTTGAGGAAACTGTAAGAGGCATAATAATGATGAATGGATCAGATAGTGCTACTGGAAAGGAATAACATTGTAGCCAGTGGCAGTCATATTTTAGATGAGTATCGCATGCTTTTAAAAGCGTGTGACGTTGATGCTTACCAACTCATCACTCCGTGTAGGTGGATGTGACGCAAAGAAGAAATGGATTAGTTTCACATGACAGCGAATCCCAATGAACATATACCCGAAACTGGTTAGACAATCTTTTCAGGACGACATCTGTCGAGTTGCATGTATCTTGTGTTTCGTATAAACAAATATAGAAGTCGTGCGATTTTTGCAGTCGTATTATTTTAAACTCTCCTTTTCATACAAAAAACGCAGGGTGACTAATCTATTTGGAGGGAACAAATTAATACTTTCATACACTTGTCCACTAAGCGGTACAACGTCTAGAGAACCTCACTAGATTGTAGGCAATTCACATGAACAGGGCGAAATGATACTTCCTCCAATACTAACACTTTCTGGTGTGACAGGGCTCTGTAAAGTAATCACATTACCCAGCACGTTTTCTTAGACCATTCACATGTATGTTAATCTAACAACTAACATTTATCACTCAAGGAACCAGAGGTACTATGAACAAGATTCATGAAGGCAAGGTATAGAAACCCTAAAAACAACAAAATAAACTGACTGGTTTATAGCAAGCGATCTTCATCTGAAGGTGATCGGAAAACCATGGTTTAACTAGTGGCAAATTCACCAAAACACTTTAGGTATGAGATGGGGTGTCACTACCTGATCCTGAAAAACTTAAAGGACTGATAGTTACCCACAACTTGAAGACGTCTGCAAAACACATTGTAATAGAGTGGGAAGGTCCCAGTTACTGTGACCATCTCGTAAAACATTCGAATGCTCCGGAGACGACATGTTTCGGACGTGGTACCATACGTCTGTGCAACCTCGTCTTGAATACTGCAGACAAGCCAACAATCCTTACTTAACAAACAAGCTAAAGCACTGGAGAACATTCAAAGACTTGGCACTAACTTCAAATATCCAATATCTTTTAACGAGCTAGTGTAAACCAATTAATTTCTTCGCGCTCACTTCTAGGTCTTGCGGAACGGTCCCAGGCCTGGTGGATTCCGATGCGGTAGGTCCACCCATTCGACTGCTGTAGCTCTGGTTAGCCCAACTGGCGGTTGGGTGTTGTTTAGATTTGTAGGGAGTGTTTGTTTGTTTGGTTTTTCTTCCGAGGACTGTGGTGCAGATGGGTCCCACAAATGTCATGCCAGCAGATAATTGGTCGGACTGGTTGTAAAAAGGAGATGGAGAATATGTGCGGAGAAATCAAGGGAGAGAAAGTGCAGAGAGAAAAGAATAGAAAAGGAAGAGGAAAGAGGAAGAAGAATAATGTGTTAAAAAGGATTAGGGAAAAGGAAACGGCACGGAAGAATAAAACATTGGTAGGTTATGGGGAATAGGTGATAGGCAGGGCTTTTGTTGAAGTTTGAGAGCGTAAAGTCAGAAGGAAGAATAATAGATAACATGATAGGACGACTGGGAATATAGTAATTCTTTTAGTAGGAGACGGTAACTGGAGGGGACGTCTACAGGAAGGTATAATGCTGAGCCAAGATCTCAGTGATAGTGGTTTTACGAAGTGTTCAGTAACGGTTGGCCGTACCGAGTTAGTAGGTCGTGTCAACCTAGTCTACATACCAGTTGAATGAGCGCAAACCCTGCGTCGCTGCGTAACTGTCCAACCTCTCTTCCTGAAGCTGTCAATAGACGGAGCAGTGGCAATCTTGGCAGGCAATGCGTTCCAGTGGCCGCAAACTCGCAGAGAGAAGAGGTGTGATCGCACACGGGTTTTCGCTCTTTGGTGAGCGATCCTCCTTGGGTTGCCACGAGGATCGCCATAGTGGCCGTTCGGTAGGATTCCACTGTTCGGATGACTTGGGTTACTGAGCATTTTGTAAGCCGTTTTCAAGTCACCACGTAATCTGTGGTAGCTTAGGGAGAAGAGCCCTAGATCTTTCAGCCTGTCCTGATATGGTTTTCGCCTCATTCCCACAACATACTTTGTAGCTGGCCTTTGGGCTTTCTCTACGGGGTTCACGTCTCTTTTCAGATATCGTGTCGCAGTGACACTGTAGACCTCTAGGTGGGGTCTTATGCAGGTCTTATACAGCTTCGAAAAGAGTTCTGGGGTTATGACACCCAGCTGTCGGGGCATGGAGTGCAGTGCTGCGTAGGCTGTGGAGGCATCTCCTGGATAATTGGAGCTAGTATCTAGTTTTTTGGTCAGTATTAGTCCTAGATCTTTCTCCCTGGTGTTGAGGGAAAGTTGTGTTCCACAGAGAGAATAGGGTACCTTTTGAAAGTCTGGAGTGCAGAGAAACATGGCTGGGCACTTATCCAGGTTAACTGCCAGTCCATTAATATCCAACCACTCTGCAAGTAATCCGAGGTCACTTTGCAGTCCACTTGATCCTGTTTCCGACGTCATAGCTCTCCATAACTTAACATCATCAGCTTAGAGTAGAATTGGGGAGCTGAGATTCAATGGGAGGTCGTTCACAGAAAGAAGAAATAGCAGTGGACCCAGAATCGCCCCTTGTGATACACCAGATGACGATGTCCTCCAAGTCGAGCAAACTCTGTTGGCTTTTGTGCGGAATTGTCTACCGTCTAGATAGTCCTGCAACCATGAAAGCACTTCCCCCTTGATGCCCAACCTTTCTATTTTGTGAATAAGAACGGTGTGTGGAACTGTGTCGAAGGCCTTAGCAAAATCCAAGAAAATAACATGGACAGGAATTTGGAGGTCCCAACATGCCATCCACTGATCACCTGACACCAGAATGTCTGTGGTACAAGACCTACCCTTTCTGAAACCATGTTGACAGTCACTAAGTGCTCCCCAGACATGGTCGTCTACCAGACTCTTCATTACTTTTGAGACTACTGGTAGAAGAACTACGGATCAGTAGCATTTTCGGTTCTGCCTGTCTCCAACTTTGAAGATGGGGGACAGAATAGCACTTTTCGACTGTCGTCGAAGCATGTGATTGTCTAAGAAGTGTTGGAACAAGTTACACAGCGGACAGCAAAAGGCACCCACGCATTGTTTCAGCACAGCCGGTCGGATGTCATCACACCATGGTGATTTCCCTACCCGGATCTTTGATAGTTTCTCGAGGACCATAGCAGGAGTTACCTTTATTCCAGATAACTCTACTGCATTTGGCGGTGCTGAAGGTTGGTCGGACAGTTGGTAATTTTGGTTCGTAAGAGAAGTATTGAGTTGCGTATCGAAGGTGGTACTAAAGGCTTCGGCGACCTCTAGTCCGGAGAGGTTATCTCCGTCTAGGCCTTTGAGGACGCAAACCCCCTGGCTAGTGGATTTCCTGCCTGCTTTAAACCAATATAGGTTTCCAGGGTTCGCCTCGAGATTCTGGGCAAGGTTCGTCATGGAATGACCTCCTGTCTCCCCCCCCACTCTAATATTATTATTATTTTATTATTAGTCCCTTGGGTTCCTAGTGGAACATATGGCATCAGTAGCACGTCTCCAGTGAACTCTCTTCTCTGAGATCTTTTGAACCTGGTTCCACGACAGCCCACAAGCTCTCATTTCCTCCTCGCACGACCTTCTCCATGTCACCCTCGGACGTCCAACTCGTCACTTCCCATGGGGAATTCCACTCGAGCAACTGGCCTGACGCGTGATGTCCTCCGACGGCCTTCTCAGTGCATGGCCAATCCATCTCCACTTCCTCCTGCATATTTGTTGCGTGATAGGTTCTTGGTTGGTTCGTTCCCAGAGTTCCTTGTTGCTTATTTTTTCTTGCCGTCTGATCTTCAGTAGCGAGCGTAAGCAGTTGTTGATGAATGTCTGTAGTTTATTGGAAATACCTTTCGTGACGCGCCAAGTCTCTGAACCATACAAGAGCACTGACTTGACGTTGGTGTTGAAAATCCGTATCTTGTTCCACATGCTGAGTGCAGAAGATCTCCACACTGGTTTCAGGCTAATGAACGCCTGTCTTGCTTTTCCGATTCTGACTTTGACGTCCTCTTCCGTCCCGCCTGTAGTTGAAACAGTGCTTCCTAGATAAGTGAAGGAGGTTACTTCCTTCAAGTTTCTCCCGTTGACGGTGATTGGAGTTTGTTGTTGGTGGTGGTGGTGGTGGTGCTGCGGTATCTTCATCACTTCTGTCTTCTCTATACTCACCTGAAGTCCCGTCTTCGCTGCCTCTTCTGTCAACTTGTTAGTTTTTGCCTGTAGATCTTCAAGTTTATGTGACATCAGGCACAAGTCATCGGCGAAATCCAAGTCTTCTAGGTTCTTTTCCGTCGTCCAGTGTATCCCCCTCTTCTCGCTCCCCACTGTTTGCTGCATGATCCAGTCCACTACAATAAGGAATATCATGGGGGATAGTAGGCAACCTTGTTTCACTCCTGTCTTCACTTCAAAAGCATCACTGAGCTTCCCATTGTGAATTACCTGGCATGTGGCGTCTTCATATAGTTGTTGAATGAGGCGGATAAAGGTTTGCGGTACTCCGCAGTAGTGAAGCAGTTTCCAAATTACTTCTCGGTCGACGCTGTCAAAGGCCTTCTCAAAGTCGATGAAGTTGAGGTAGAGAGCTGATTGCCATTCTATGCTTTGTTCTATGATGATGCGAAGCGTTGCAATTTGGTCTGCACATGATTTGTACTTCCTGAAGCCTGCCTGTTCCGGTCGTAGTTTTGAATCCAGTGCATCTTTAAGCCCCTCCAGGATGATGCGGCTTAATATTTTACTTGGGGTGGACAGGAGAGTGATTCCGCGCCAGTTCTTGCAAACACTGAGGTCTCCCTTCTTCGGCAGTTTGACGAAGTAACCCTTCTTCCAATCGCCAGGTACCTTCTCTTCCTTCCACACCTTCTGCAATAGTGATGTGAGCATGTCCGCTGTTGTCTCTGCGTCTGTTCTCAGTGCTTCTGGCGGTATCCCATCTGGGCCTGCTGCTTTCCCGCATTTCAGTAGCTTTATGGCGTTCAGGACTCCCATTTCTGTTGGAGGATTTATGTTCACTTGTAGTTCGGCGGCTGCAGGTGGTATTTCTGGACGAAGTGCAGGTGGTGGTAGTGGTCGATTCAAGAGCTTCTTGAAGTGGTCGGCCCATTGTTTCCTTTGTTTCTCTTCCTTCGTAATTAAATTTCCGTCATCATCTTTCATTGGTTTCGTCTGTGTTGATCTCTTCCCAGATAGCAACCTGGTTATTTGATACATTGTCGTCAGGTCTCTCTTATCTGCAGCCTATTCTGCTTCACTTGCCAGTGTTTCGTAGAAGTGTCTTTTGTCTTTGCGTGCACTCTTCTTCACTTCTTTGTCCAGTGTAGTGTTTTATACATTGTGCTCAGTTCCTCTTGTCGTTGAGCATCCATGCACTGGTTTATCTTCTGCTTCACCATCCTCCTCTCCTCTATCAGCTTCCAGGTATCCGTCGAGATCCATTCCTTGTCTTTTTCCTTCTTCCTTCCTAATACGGCTGTGCAGGTTTCTTTCCACATAGCTTTCAAAGACTTCCAGTGTTCTTCCACACAGGTTTCTTCACGGATGTTCCTCGATATCTCCCATTTTGTCTTGATGGCTGCCTTGAAGATCTCCTTTGTAGTTTCATCCCTCAGTAACTAGTGAACTAGTTAACCAGGCGAGGTTAAAGTGCGACCGTGGCAGGAAGTAGGAGGGAGAGGGTGGTTGTGTGAGTGGTAAAGAGCAAGGGGCACCCGGGTCTGAACCGGGGACCTCTCGATCTGCAGCCGAATGTTCTACCACTGAGCTATACCCCCACTCTAATATAACATCGATTTCTTGGGGCCATATATGCTATGTGGTGAGATTCTTTTCTGGAAGTCCACCACTTGCGCCATACTTCCCTCTTGGCTTTCAAAAGGCGTTCAGTGCCTCACTTCAGCCACGAGGTTCGCCTCCGCGGTATTCCTGTGATTACTGGGACGTTTTCAGAGAAGCCCTCTTCATGATATCTCTGACTAGTTCCCAATGTTGATCAATCAACAGGTCGCTCCACTCCTGAGACCATGGTGTTGTCGACAGGTATTGGTTTATCGCCACGTAGTTCACCTTGCTGTAGCAAAGACAAGGGCGGGATCCCTCCCGTGAGTTGTTCGGAGAGTACCAGGTCGAACACTGCCACGCCGTGATCGCTGCTGCCGAGGGGGGGTTGAATCTGTATCTTTTCTACCAGCATATGGTCACTGGTAAAAAGGTAGTCCGATTTGGACGGCTTTCCGCCCGACCCCCAGCCAGTGTCATCACCAACATTCTCGTGCAGCCCAACCTTTTGGATAGTGTTGAGTAGGTTTCGGTAGAACCTTCGGCTTGAGGTTCCTTTGTCCTGCCCAAGATTGAGAGTCGAAGCATTAAAGTCGCCGGCTATAATGGCCTGGTCATATCCGATGGACGTCACTCCGGACATTACTTGCAGCGGTTGTCGGTTATCTTCCACGCTGCTAGTAGGTGTTCTGTAGATGCCTTCCACCAGGTATTTGGTGTGTCCAACCTTAAATTGACACCAGATGGAGTCTGGGAGCCGTGAAAGTAGAGTTTCAGTTGCTCGTTCACTTTTAAGGTTATCACTCATAAGCATCGCTACTCCGTCTCCTTCCTTAAATTCCCTGTCCCTACTGAACAGACGCATACCGTCCATACCAGTTTCGATGTCACCAATATCCCGTGACAACCAAGTTTCTGTTAGGATTAGATAGTTGGAGCAAGGTAGGAACAGAGCAATTTTAATTCCCTTATCTTATCTCTGAGTCTCCTCACGCTACTGTAAAGACACTTGGCTGTTTCCAATTACATGGGATATCTTGGTGCTGGGAGACTGGAGGGAGTCGTGCGTAGTGGCGAAACTTGCTGTAGGACGGCCACCTCCAGTGGAACCGGCCCAATCACGTTCATCCCCACAATGGTTTCTGGGGGCTTCATAGAGTCTAGGCTTGTTTGTACGTCTTGTCTGTTGACAGTGATGGTGACTTAAGCACTGGGCGGAGCTGTCATTTGCTGTTGTCAAAGTGTCCTGGGCCTGTTTTCACAGCATCGAACGTCCCCGCTGATGTCATCTTTTACTGTGTACCAAGTTTGCAGTACCCTGGTTAAACGTTCTTGACAGCCGAAGTTAACAGCCATCAACCGGGATGCTGTTATTGTCGTCAAATGTGAGGGACATGGCAATCTGCAGACCGCCGCCGCTGCTATCCCATTTAACCCCATCCTCGCTGACGACCGCTGCCATTGCCGGAGGTCGTGAGCATACTGTTCTACGACTGCGCCGGTTGTCAGTTCTGGTATGCCGTGGACAACCATAGTTGTTGGTCTCAGCGTTTGGAGGCGCCTCGCGAGATACTTTCCTTGCCGACCAAGGGCGGTCTGGTCTGACTGTAATGCTGGATGACCTGTTGATGACTAATGCGTGTGACATCAGCAAGAATCTTTCCGCTTCTTTAGCCGAGCTTAGGGTAACTCCCATCGGTGGAGGCTTTCCCTGAGGTGAGTAGTTGCCTTTGTAGAGCCTGCACACTTTTGCTTCTAGGCTACCCAGTCCTAGTGTGGTGCATACGGTTTCCCATTGCTGCTTGTCAAATGGTTCTCGGTTCTCAAGAAGACTATCATGGCACACACGGACGCTAAATAAGATGATGGAATTCGACCTGTCATCAGCTTCTTTATTTTCGTGTGCTGTGAGTGGTTTTTTTGTGGGAAGGGTGCACCTTCTTTTCCACTGTCACCCATTTATCCCGATGTACAGTGGTTTTAGCCGTTAAAGTGACTTCAGGGTTAGGGACTAATGTAGTTGGTCGCGTACCTGGTCGTCGTTTGGGTCTTTTCGGACCATTCACAGGTGCGACTGGCCGGGTAACAGTGTTGACATTATGGCTGTTTGGGCCTGAGGTAGTGGTCTGTGTAGGTGCCGGCATCACAGTAGTCACTGAGATGTCTTTTACGACCCCCATCAGCTAGCCTGTAGAAGAGAGTGGCCTTATACGGCACTGTGGGCAGATGTACCAGAACCACGTGCATGGGTAGCGCGCCATGAAGGTGTAGTAGTGGTCTGGTATGCCCTCATCACATTGACTGTACACCCACTTATTGCAGATGTTACACTCAAAGGTAGCATCCCTCTTGGCCACGGTGAGACCACATGTATGACAGTCGTCAGCCTGACTAGAAGGTTTAGTTAACGACTTTCTTTTCCTTCTCTTCCGTCTCTCAGTGGTAGCCTTCACAAGTAGACTAGGGTTTGGGCTGGTGGTACCAGAAAGATATGCTCGTTGGTGAACCACAGCACAGGGGTTCACAGGGACAGGAATTCGACTTTTCGCAGGAAGTGTTTGTTGCGACTATCCTCTTAGGGTCGACCCGTGATCTTCTGCGGCGGCACTAAGCCTCTTGCCTCCGGCCCTCGTTACTACCACTGATGGGAAGGTTTGTGGCTGGGGTCAGGCTTTGCCTGGGATGTTCCTGATACCAGATTTGGTTAGAACTCGATTAATACTCATTTCTACAGCTGATTAGGAGGGGATACGAAAGAGATACACACAGATGGCTGTATCAAGTGAAACGTAGAAAAACAATGATAGATAAAGTAAGTTGTCAACCTTACCTACAATTGCACAGTTGTGCGACAGGGAAGAATGCCCAAAGTTTCTAAAAGGTCCAAGGTGTATGGTTGAATGAGAAAAGTGGTGTTGCAGTTGCAGCAACCTGAGCCATAGGAGTTGATCGAGACAGACCTACCACGCAGTTGTTTGTTTGGAGAGTGATATTACTGACCAACTGAGGACTGTACGTTCTATAGAAAAACGTTCTTCCAGTAAAACTGTAACTTTTGCAGAGGAAATATCCGATTGGGAAGGCTTATATATGGTTATTTCATAGTAGAATGCAGACAAGACGAAATACGTCAGTATTCAAAGAGCGCGCTCAAGGTTGGTGGCCTATCATTCTAATTGCTTCTATTCCACTATCATGTCCCAGGTGAAAGAAGGCATATTATTAGCAATGAACTTCGGATTATCATGCTATATTACCTTTCTCCCCCGAAGGATCTATATAGATCATTTTTAAAGCCAGCGCGAGAAAATTAAAAAACGATGACCAAATAAATTTAGTGGTCAACAACTAAAGGTTGTCACTCGAAACTCTAATAACAGACTCTTTGGAGGGACTGAATATTCACAGAGAAAGCTACTGCTAGGATTAACACAGGTCAGATTAAACTGCAAGTTAATCTTATTACTGAAGACTGAGATAATGCATGATTATGTGATATATCTGAGCTGCCTACATATTTACGACGTATTTAAAATGGAACATGAACTAGATGCTTCTGTTACACTGAGACATCAAATTTCAAACAGCTACCTCACAAATGATGCCTAGAGTAACGTACCAATTGAAGAGTGCGCTCGTTTTAAAAACATTTTCAGTAACATGGATAGTAGACCAAGTAGTCTGTGTTAATCCTTGCAGAAGATATCTCTAGGACGGTCTAAATTCTCCTTGAACGCATCGACACAAGGTGTGATACTACTTTTGGAGGTGAAGATTTCCAGTTGTTGACCTCACGATGGGGGAGACACAGATTCACGCTAAGCTGGCTTGCTTGTGGTTTCTGGATTTCATTGTGATGCCCTCAGAGATATTCTGTCATAGAAGGAGGAAGAGGTAGGACGTATGTCTGCTGAAGTCACTATTATGGATACTACATGTCAGCATAAGACCACTCCGTTTCCTACGATAAGACAGTGGGAATAAGTTTAGCTGATCTATTCGCTCCTCATGCGGCAGATTCAAAAGGCCTGTCACAAGCTTGGTACCTACTCTTTGAACACGTCCTGGTGCGTCAGCATCTATTTTAAGGCACAGGCTGGTCGTCTGAATGCAGTATGCCAAGTGAGGTCCAAAGTAAATAGAAAAGAGTATTCTTAACATATCCTGATCGAAATCTTCGAAAGTTCTGAGGGTGGAGCATGATCGACTACAGCTGCATCACACTACCCTGAGATTTTCAAAATCATGGCTTATGACGACGCCTAAGTCTCTCAACTCAGAGACTCAGAGCAGCGGTATGCCGTGAACGGAATACTAGAGACAGTTGATATGACCAAAGTGCATCACTACACTCTTACTAGAGTTAATTTCCAGGTACCAACCAGCCCATCCAGATCTGTTCGAAGTGTATATCAATCAGCATCACTGCACATGACTGTTAAGACTTTTTATTGTCGGCTAATAGCAGCATCGAAGAGTCAGTCATTTGTGGTGATTCGCTGACACGGGATTGTTCCCTGAGGAACTCCACCAATTAGGTTCAGGTACAGATTGCTTGTTTGAGGACAGGAGGCTGGGAGCCTATACTGATTCTTTTTCAGTAGATTTCTGTACTTGTCCGATTTTCTCTTGAACGATGATGCGGACACCACTTCTTCTAAAAGTCGGTCCCAGGCTCTGATTACTGAAAGCGAGAACTAGCACGCTGTGGAAACTACTTTCATTCTTTGCTTTTGTAGTCTTCTACCATGTCCTTTGAGGTGTCCTGACCAAGCGGGAAGGAAAAGGGGAAGATTGATCAGGTCCGAAGCCATCTCTCAGAATCCTGTATAGCATGAACAGGTCTTCCCTCCGTTTGCGACGAGACAAAGTGAAGGGGTTCAGCTCCTTAAGTCGGTCCTCATAGGTGAGGCTAGCCGTCACAGGGATCATACGAGTGGCTGCCCTCTGAACTCTTTCTAGAAGATCTGTGTCACCTTTCAGAGAAGGGTTAGCCACCCGTGTACAGTTTTCTAATTAAGACCTAACTAAGGATGTGTATAAGAGGGTGAACATGTCATAACTAGCCTTTGCAAACGTTCTACGTAATACCCAGAAGATCCTATCAATCGGCACTGAGCAGTGGTCTTCAAGTCCTAACTAACTGTGACCCCTAGGCCGTTGTGGGCCAGTACTGACGGTAAACGAGCGCCATCAGTATCGTTGCTGTGTGTGCCCGAAGTGCACGCTCACACTTTTGCCTGCATTGACAGGCATCAGCCACTTCTCTGACCAGGTAAACAAGCTGTTTAGGTCTGCCCGAAGTACATGCATATCCTCTTCGGTCCTAATTTCCAGCTAGATTTCTACATCACCAGCGTAGAGAAACATAGGGGGTCTCGTGATATTTGGCGGCTCATTTATGCATAGGAGAGATAGTAGGGGTCTCAAAACTGTGCCTTGCTGTACTGCACTTTCCACCGTCTTCCAAGTGGAGAGTTGAGAGTTGACCGTGACTCTTTGCCTCCTACCAGCAAAAAAGTCTCTCATCCATGCAAGCAGACTGCCAGTGATTCCAAAACTTTCCAGTTTCCCAAGCAACTTAGAATGAGGTGCTCTGTCGAATGCCCTACTAAAGCCAATGAGAATGACATCTGCAGATATCATATCATCTTTTGATTTCTCTGGCTGTAAGAAGGTTCGTCAAGCAAGAGAAATTCCTACGAAAGCCGTGCTGTGAGCGAGACGGTAAAGTGTTGCTCTCTGAGTGGACTATGATGGCTTTCTTGATTACTCTTTCTAGGATTTCCACCACAGTACTAGTTAAGCTTATCGGTCCGTAACTTCTTGGGAGCCACCTAGAACCTGCCCTGCGGATAGGTGTTACTATGGCACCCCTCCAGTTATAGGGGGGGTGCCTCCACTGACAATCTGAATATGGTGGTCAGTAGGCCGGGTACATAGAGTGCAAGCTCTCTAATCAGCCTTGGGTGCAGCTTATCCGGTTCCGTTGATTTTTCTACGTCGATAGTATATAATGTCCAAAATACATCATTACGATCGACATTCACAGAGTTTATTCTGTTGGATATCAATGCTTCTACCGTTGAATAAGTGTTTGCAGAAGATTCCCACGGGAAGACCTCAGCAAAATATTAAGCCGTGGCTTCTGCTTTTTCCCTATCATCCCCAGTCAAACAGTCATTTTCTATCCCATTGATTAGGGCGAGTATACCGCGACACGCCTTATTTCTACAGTTCATATTGGAAAACAACCTCTTCGGATGTTGCAATGCAGCCTGGGCAAGACGTTTCTTAAAGCATATACGAGACCGGCGGATGGCAGCAATGCATTTATTGCGAGCTTCTTTATAATGCTTCACCACTTTGGGTGTGCCGAGGTAGGTAGCAAGACTCCGACACTTCTTGCGTCGTAGCAGGATTCGGACTTCGTGGTTTATCGACGGAGGACGGTGTTTCGGTCCCCTCCAGACAGTCCACGGTATGAACGGTTGGGTCACTCGTGCATATAACCGTTTGAAGGAGCATCACGCATCTTGAACTGAGGCTTCTGAAAGGATTGTCCAGTCCTCCAAAGAGGCTGCCAGGTTAATAGCTTCCATATTTGCTTTGGGTGTAGCTGGGGCATCGGCCCGGTACAAGACGTCTGCTGTGAATCTGAAGACGATCACAGCGTGATCACTTTTGCCGAGGGGCGCTAGGTGCCCGAAGAAGCATACATCATCTGTACGTGAGAATACTGAGTCTAAAACCGATGGATTATGCTGATGATCATATCTAATTGGTGTCCTAATGTGCCATATGAGGGCTAATGAAAGTGACGTTCCCACTAACCGGTGGTCAAACGAATTACGTGGTGCTTTTGTTGTTAGTCTATCCCAGTCAGCCGACGGTGCGTTGAAGTCTCCTACAACTGGATACAGTCCAGAGGGTCAGCTTACTCGGGAAAGTCTGCTGCCTCGCAACCAGGGCTTCGGCATGTTACGGCTACGTTGATATCTTGCCCCTTGCATTTTGGTCAGTAGCGCAGCATTTCACATGTCCCACTTTCATGTGCAACTGTTTCCACGGCATATACAGTTAAACTACTCTTTACGTAAAGAATGACACCACCACCTTTGCGTGCTGGCTTGTCACTTCTAAAAGAGGTGAATCCTCGTAAGCGTGTTTCACAATCACTGATTCAAGAAGAGAACCAAGTTTCTGAGATAGCAATAATGTCAGGGCTTTCGTTTCTTATCACATTACTAAGCTCAGCCCACTTGTACAGTATCCCATCCACCCTCACTTTTTGACTTCTATGGAGGAGAAAGTCCTTAATCAGGGCTTGCAGTGCAGCACCAAATCCAAAATAGGAGAACTTTACCAGTGGCTTCACGTATGACACCTTATCGAATGCCTTACTGAAGTCCGTAAACACGGTATCTATTGGCAGCTTGTAGTCACGGGCTGCAATCCATTCCGCTGCCGCAAGGAGGTTTGCTAAACAGGAGTGTGCAGCACGAAAACCGCGTCACTTTAACATCAAAAGATTATTTGATTTCACATGTTCGCGTACATTATCACGAATTATTATTCCCTAAGCCTTAATAACTATGCCGATTAGTTAGCCACCAGTGGGCGACCAAAGGCCTTTGAAACTGGGCCGATTATGATATCTGCCCAGTCTTTAACGGGGTGCGTCTGAGACAGTAATATACTGGAAAGATCAGTGGCTTGCTTAGCAACAGTAAACGCTAGTAAAGGTTGAAACCTGGAGTGTGACTCACTGGGACCTGGGAACTTACTAGGTTTAAGACTAATGAGCACCTGAAAGACAGTTTTCTTCCTTGTGAACACCATCCACTGATGGGGCAGTGCTGACATCAACAGTGAGTGCCTCATAATCGTGATCCGCAGGGGAAACTTCACTCAGGTAATCTGATGGGTAGTCGGCTCTTGGCAGGTCAGACTCCACCCGCCCATCAGGCTTTTCACCGGCCGCCAGAGAAGAAATTCCACATTTTGTTTTGGCACAGGTTGGATATCCATTACAGGCTGTTTCTCGCTGTTGGTGTGCAATGTGATGTATGTGGATAGTGGTCCCTCAAAATCTGCACTGAACGGAAACTAACCGTGCACAAGCGTTGTAGTAAATCAGCTTCTCCTTGGCTGCGTGAGTCCTACCATATGCCTTTGTCACTCGTAGTTCGGGAGGCCGCCAAAGTGTTTTTAGCCGAAAATACTCCCACGCGGACGATGGCCGTCGCTTCCGTACGGCGCGTATCGACGAGGCTGACATGAGGCCTAAAAGGGGAACGCTGCATACTAGAGACTTGATCGGTGGATCTACACCAGTTCCGGTGAGCAATCAGTGTGAAGGGAAACTGAGGGCATTTGGTGCCCTGACTGTGCTGCTCAAACGACTTCACCTCTGTTAACAGGGTTGACCCGGCCAAAGCGATCGACGACTTCGACTGGATTTTTCTAAGAAATAATTCGGAGATCTTCAAAGGTTATCGCTGAGACTACTGAGTACAGAAGCCTATTGAGAAAGTTTCAAAGGTTTAAAGGTTCTTTACCGATATCCAGTGTGATCTTCCGGGACGCTGAGGAGTTGGCAGACAAAGATCCTTCAGTCCATCACACGCATGACCTGAACTGGTTGATTCGGTCACCAAATACATCCCACCTGAGACGTCCAAAGCAGCACACCCCAAGGTAGCTAGGCCAGTGAAAAATAGATGACAGAACAGATGACTGACGGAATTTACAGACTGCTCAAGGCAACAACGAATAAATGGATGCGCTCATGGATAGAGCATTCAAACTACAAAATTCGGACGTCCATAACCGATTAGGTTGGACCATCTAGAGCCAAAGTGAAAGAGGAGGAGCGATCGTTTAACTTAAGGCCGGATAACTCAATGGGTCATACAATCCCAAAATTTTGGGTCCTTGGGTGGTGAGATCTTGTAAACGAATGCTTCTGAGGCCTGTGTGGGTGGGTCATGAAACTGTTAAAATGCTGTCGGTATAATCTTCACTAATATTCGCAATGTCAGAAGTAAAATGATAGACTTCATGACTTTAGTCTATGAGCTAGGTCCTGATCCAATGGCCGCTACCGGAACCTGGCTAGTAAAGGATTTGGATGTCACGCCACTTCTAACGAGGTCTCATGATGTAAACACGGATAAAGGAGCGGGTCTAAAAAATGGCTGCGACACACAACTGTCTGTTTGTGGCGACGTCCACATACGACAAGTCACTTCAGAAGCATATGAATGCGGCATCTGTGCAGTGGCCAGTTGTTACACGAAGTGAAAGAAGGGTTTCTGCACCACTGGAACAATTTGGCGCAGGTTGTCAAGCTCCTCATCACCCACTCCAGCAAAAATCCAAGAAAACTCAGTTTTGTGCATAAACAACCACGGAAAACTAGTTGTGAACTTACCGAGTCACTTAGAGAAAGTTTGCTTTTGGGTTTAGTCTCTGTACGCATAAAATACGGTAATAAGGAGGCTGCTAGATAAGCCTTTTGGACACTACGACTCCTGTGATTATCATCCGGCGGCAAAAAGACCACCACCAAGACCGTCAGCGGATGCAAGGTGACGAGCTCAGCCTGCAAGCCCCTTGAAGTTCGTAAACTAGATGGAAACGCTTGCATACACACAAATCGAGCAATTGCCGTGAAAGATCTTCC
The DNA here is from genome assembly GCA_944470555.2 of Heterobilharzia americana. NCBI lineage: Eukaryota > Metazoa > Platyhelminthes > Trematoda > Strigeidida > Schistosomatidae > Heterobilharzia > Heterobilharzia americana. The sequence goes on from OX104129.1 coordinate 14,116,837, forward strand.
TGCGGAATGGAGATGAGAGTACGAAGGATCAACTTAAGTGTGTCGAAGTCGTGATGTCCGTTGTACCTCGTTAGCAGTTTGCGTAACTTTGCATGCATTACTATGATTTTCGTTTGAAGAATGGAGACGGTTGTTCACTAGCTAGCCCGTCTAGAGCGACGTTGGTGCCACTAATGGTGAAAAAAGAAAGTATGACCGAAAACGGTCCTAACTTTAACACCCTGTATACGCTGAAAAGTGGTGTTTTCTTGTTCATTTCATGACTTGTGTAATCTTCTGATGTTTTTAATCAAATGTAATGACCTCCATTCCGTACAATTCAGATCCCGTAAAGTCTTGTACCTTTTCCGACATGTGTCAATGTGATGATGCCTGTAAACTGGCTTCTCTCATGTTAAATTATTAATATGAGAATAAAATTTATTTATCTATTATTTATATGTTGTATCAGCACTGCTTAAGAAGTGATCACACTGTACAAGACATAAAATTCCTTTTCATATTCATGATACCAAAGCTTGCGATAATCCGGTGGATATGTATGAAATATTCAGCCACGTATTAGCAGTTAGTGATCTGGAACCCACATATTTTTCGTGCAGTACTAATAAGGTCTGCACTAATAAAAGGCTATTCTTCTCCTCCACTAGCGCCAGTAGATATAGTTGAATTCACATATTCTAATATTCACCAAGCCATTAGCGTCGAATGTCTTTTGATCTGTTCTTGTAATGTATTCAAAAACATTGGCCACTGATTTTGTTTAACTTCATTCAATTTGCTTGTACAACCATATTTAACCACTTGTTTTGATTAGTGTCACAATTGTATTTCGTTTTGGATAGAAACCGCAAGAGTAGTTCGAATTGAAGGTTTGTGATTAAGTTTTGTACATATATTTTGTTGTGAAGAACAATTTTTTCTGAGTTCACTTACTGTTAGAATATATATTCGTTTCTGGCAACCAATTGTTTTGGATTTGGTCGGTTTCACTTTGAGTTTTGGGAACTCTGAAAATTCGTATCTTCTTCACGTGCTACTCAGCGGATTTGACGTAACAATTAGGCCGCTAAAATGGTCCGGCAGCGCTGGCACACATGAAGTATCACATTTCTCTATATTTGGTGGCCCTGGTATTTCATTATTATTACCTAAAATATTTTCTCTGTCTTTGGAATCTTCCTCACACCCTGATGTGTTGAAAACACCGTTTATCCTACCTAGATACAAATCCGGTTCTAAAGAGCTAGCTAGTAACCACAGATCAATAAATGCTACGGCGGTAGTTTTCAGAATTGTGGGAAAAGTTATCGAGGAAAGCGTTCTTCGCCACATGCTCAATAGCGACATCGTCACACTGAGTCAATACGAGTCAACACCGAGTTCCTGTGCAACTTGCCATCTTTAGCTTCATAGCCACCAAGCTGATCGACATCATTTAGTCCCTCCATTTTATCCGGACATTTCAAGGGCATTTGACGCAGTTGATCACTTACTGTTGACAAGTAAGTCAAAGTCTCTGGAAGCTCACTATCCGTTATTTCGACGGATACAGTCTTTCCTCAGCAATCACATCCAAGTGGTGAAGGCAGACTCACACGTTTCAAAACCTAGGCCAATCACCCCTGATGTGGTGTGAGGTAGTGTATTGGGTCTCCTACACTCTGCTTCATACGTCGATAGCGGTTGCAGGTGCTTAAAACGCTCCAAACCACTCTTGCTCGCTGATGACCTGTGGCTGATGATGCGTAGCGTAGCGTTGCAATTTGATCCACATACTATTTATTCTTCCTGAAGGCAGCCAGCCTGTTCCGGTCGTAATTTTGAATGATGCGGCTTGATATTTTGCTCGGTGTGGACGGGAGCGTGATTCCGTGCCAGTTTCTGCAAAGACTTAGGTTGCCTTCCTTCAGAAGTTTGAAAAGGTAGCACCCGTTCCAATCGGCAAGTGCCTTTCAACTTCGTTTACCTGCAGGAGAAGAAAATAAGTGGACATGTTAGGTGGTGCATGAAAAGAATTCTTGAAATCCAATTTCATTAAGGAACACAGACTTACACCACTTTACTTTTTATCGCCCATTGCTTATGCAGTAAAGTTTACATGTACAATCAATATTGCCATCTAAGTGCAAGGACTTGGTGGAAGTTAATTGGATTTACCTGTCTGTTAGGGCTGTCGTCCATAATTAACCATCCAAGAAGAAAACCCAGTTGGAAAACTTGTTTTCGATGTATACTGCTGCTGGCCGTTTAAAGTCCATTACAGCCTTTCTTGCTGCATAAGAACGCAGTTTGTCAAGGACCAATTGGAGCCTTCTAGGTCCAGGACACCCTTGTTTTCCGGCATCCGGCAATTTCATTTCCAACCCTTTCCTTTCGCTTCTTCTGCTGTCCCACTGATATGCTTTCCAAGTCGATGTGCGCAACTTATCACACCCTCTTAGCCTCTTTTTTGCCTGCTTATGTGGTCTTTCGACTGTCGTTAGTATTATTACTCAATGTCAGGACCTCATTGTGGAATGCGGGAGACCAAAGTCGCCTACAGTTCATCCACATGCGACTTAAATACCTCCCTATATCTTGACTGGTAGCGCTGGTGATACGGTTATACTCATGAAACGCGTATTGGATGTCAGTACACCATTAGCGTCTTGCCTGCTGGTAGATTGTTTTCGAACTAATCTACACAGATATTGTCTGAGCATTGGATCCTTCGTCTGCAAGTTGAGCGCATATAATTACTTATTTGAATGCTTACCTCTTTGCACATCGCTCAACAAACGTGGAATGCACAGAGGACTACATCTCTGTTCGTGAAGACAGTCTCAACAGCCGTGTTCGATGCCCTTACACAGTTGATGACAAACGTTTGTGTGGCCGGCGTTTCACATATCGGCTTAAGGGCGTCTAACATCCATATGACATCTGCCCTTTGTTCTTGCCTAGTTCAACCAAGCATAACTGGGCGACTGCTACCGAAACTGTCCGTTACAACGGATTGATACAACTGATAGCCACATCGGCTTTCAATGCTATAACAATAGACTTACTTCCCTTTGTTTGTAGTATAGGTTGGGTCAAAGCATACAACCTCGGGAAACTGGAGGTAGGTGGCTATTTGATCGGTGCTGCTGAAGCATACTCAGTCCACCTGCTGATGCTCACCATCACTCCACGCTAGCAGCCAACCAATACTCCTCAATTTATCAGACACTTCTTTGAGATTCACAACCTTCGAAGTTACTTAGCATAATTTTCCTCCGGATATTCTTCAGATAGTCATAAGTTACGCCTTTCGACATAACTTCTTCCATGTACTGAGTAACGCGGTCTGGTTCGGACCCTATAGTCAGCATTGGCTTGACAACCTCCAATTCGTCCTCAGTTAGGCGTCTACACCAAGGGTCTTTCGCAATATAGCTCATATCTCATGGATGGTTACGCACCATCTTGACACCTGGAAAAATGAAACGATTTAACTCAAAACGTATCCGAATTCTAGACCGGCAACCAGTATATTTTGATCTAAAACCCTACTCCTAACAAATTCTTAGATTACCCCTTAATTCGCTGTTTGGTACCTTCTGACTTCTTATTGCCGAAAGTGCATTCAAATACAACACAGTGATACTTTAACTTGGCATCTCCCTTATAACGATTGCATTCTTTGACGACGTAATGTGTACTCGTCATCTGAACATCGAGTTAAGTGACTTCTTAGCATACTTTCTGAAAAGTATTTATCGCTTCTTCGACTTGACTTCAGACAGTAAAATTTCTGGGTCGTATAACCCGCTGAAACACAGCAGAAATATCCACACATGCTGTGCTAGCAAGGCTAGCACTGCTCGTAGAGGCTTACTGCGACTCCACGAGGCTATGAAAATGAATAGGTAAAGGGCTCTTCTTAGCAGACTTTTAGCTGAAGAATAATAAACAGCAATGGAACGTGCTAGCATGTGCACCAACTTTTTAAGCGACCAGATAAAGGCTGTATATGTTGGAGTAATTCAGGGATCGGGGGCAGCACCAAGGCTTTTCTAACAGTTTACCAACTTTTAACACAAGAACAATATAATGCAAATGAATTTACATTAACCCACTAACATAACACGAAGAAATACATTTCAACAAATAAATGTGCAGGAAAAACGCTTTTTGTAACTGATCCGTGTCCCCAAACATCGTAAACAATAAAAGCAGTTGACGAAACAGGCAACCAACTGTGACAGCATCATACACGGGGCATAACTGAATGAAATTCATAAGATCAGAGCGTCAACTACGTCCGAAACGTTTATAAATCAATATAAACTCGCTATCACGAAACCAATCGCTTAACATGTCCTACTAAGATGGCGGGAGATGACCACACAATGGTCATTCTGACTAGTTCCCAGGTGGTAAGGCGCTTGTTCACTTTGACATATAGGACAGCGGAAGTGTCCTACCTGATTTTGTGTAGTTCTTTCACTGTCATCAGTCTACAGAACCCCCACAAAAATTAGAAAAAATGTATCGAGCTTCAGTAGCATCTAGTCAGCGAAAGATATGTCTTCGGTTTTCTATTCATTAACAGAAAGTTTGTTAATTCACAAAACTGTGGCTAAATATGGCGGGTAGTGCAGAAATTGTACTTGAATTACAAACTGAACAAATAGAAATCCGCCTGAAAGCTGCAATTTTGTATTACTGTTTGACTGGTTAGAAATTTCAAACCAATCAGTGTTTCTTTTTCGTTGGGGCAAATAGGGCAATGCTTAGCCACTCACTATAGAAAACGTCAGGGAAAATGTAGGACGTGATGTCCAGTTTTGCAACGTTTTCCGGCCCTACATTTAAAAATATTGGTTCTACGCGTTTAAAAATGGCTCGGCATCTTGCCCCAGTAGCCCGACTTTTGGCCCCACGTTGGATTCATGACCCGACGTTGCCAACCTTCGGAGCAACAAAATTGTTGACTGGGCCCAACGATGAGCCTAGTACACATTGCAAGAGGCAGTCCTTTTGCTGTTAAGCCACCTTATTTCTCAAAATTTTCTTAGTCCTCGAAACTGGTACCCAAGGCCGACATTATTGGCGGCATGTGCTGAACTACTCAACACTTCCCCATATCAGACTCAGGGTCTGAGAGACTGGGAAGTTGCTAAAATCAACCCGGTAGTCAAGGCATGTATTTGGCAGTTGGTATCAAATAGTCGAAATAACTAGTATACCCACTGAGGTGTTTTAGTAGATTGTCAGGAACAAAGTACCCAGTCATCTCGAAAACCATCGCCACAACATGGCTCGCGCTATTTGCTCCTGTTTAGCTAACTTCCTCATAATAAGAGAGGAACGAGCAGCAGCTCGTGCTCGTGGAAGTTGCCCTTCATGACTTCGTTGAGGCTTCCGATAAAGTTTTGCACGGTGGACTAATGAAATATCTTAAGTTTTGGGTCTGACACTATGATAGACGCCTGGACCAGAGGATTTGTATGCGATAGTCAGACAGCCAATGACACAACAATCAAAGGAAACAACCAATCACAGACCACTCCGTCAGAGCAAGCTACTAAATCACTCGCGGAGAGATATTGACAGCTCACTTCACTCTGAAATTAGTGCTGATCACGTCGTCTTTAAAGACGTTGAGAGTTCCACGATTAAACAACCCAGCTCAGAGAACTCATTACAACGATGTGTCACCAGTCGATGGAGTCTTTAACTGTTGGCCTGAGCCGTGTTGGGAAATGTAGACTACTTGGCTGGGGTCTACGAAACGATAGAAATCAGTGATTGAGAACTCTTGGTGACATGACTTAAAATCAGTTACAGTTTTGCTGGCGTATTCACCCTTTGATATCTTCTAAAGCTTGAATATTCGCACTAACTTTTATCTTCAAATTGTTTATTCTCTCATACAACTTTGTTTACTTTGATATCACTCCTTTTCTACCCACTTGTTCTTTGAATACTACTGTGAATTGTGGCAACTTGAAACGACGCATCTTGTGAGAGAATCTACGTTGATTCCTTCTCATTGAGTAGACTACTACCACCAAACTTATCATACGAGACCCTGACATATCGACTGAATAAGAATCTATTGATAGCTGATTGTTACAAGAAGAAATATCCCTAAAGTGTATTAAAAGTACCTAAAGATGACGCTGTCATTATTTTACGCATGTCTGATTACATCACGAACTTACTAACTACTTCCATCTATCCAAGTCAACATAGGATCAGGCATTACTACGTAATGGTCCGAGTTGCCACACCTCATATCATGTAAAAAGGCAATGAAGTGAAAGATGAAAAACAGAAAATTCAGTCAAAAGAAATATGAAGTACTAAAAGAGAGAAAGGAAGAATGAGAAAGTGGTGGTATTTGGTATAGCGTTAAGACGGGGATAATGTGTGTATACATCTGCACCACTGACTTCGGTTCTGAGCCATATCACCTAGAGTCTCCAACCTCTTGTTGCTCTTGTCCCGCGGACCCCAATCGGCTAGTCTGCATCGCCTTACATGACTCAAACCAACAGTCAGAGACTTCATACATTGATGTCATGCTTTAATCTGGCCGCCTCAGGCCTTTTTCCAGCCTGAGTCTACTTCGCCCAATATTGTGTGACGAGGCAGACGGCGATTGGGCATACGTAACATATGTCCCAACCATCTCCGTCGATGAAAGTTCACAATCCTGTCAACTGATTTACCTCTTCTCCCTAGAACTCTACGCCTGACTTCTGTGTTACTTACGTGGCGACACAACGGAATACGGCCTATACTACGGAAGCAACGGTGGTCAAACAGCTGAAACCTTATGTCTCCCACCTTCAATGGCCATATTTCACAGCCATGCAGTAGAACAGAGCGGACCGCTGTGCAGGTGCAGTACGCGTGACACTTAATAAACAATCAAATATCATGGCGGTGCCACAGGTGGTGTAAGTTGGCAAAAGTTGACCAAGTTGACGGGGGGTACAGACATTGAAAGCCCCGATATGTAATTTGGAGTGTAGTTTAAGGAGACCAGGGGTGCTGTTATGTGGATTCAGATAGTTGTCGAAGGTTAGAGAGCTAGGAGAAATTGAAAATGATGTAGTGTTGTTAATTGAGAGACGTGAAGGTAGGTTAGAAGTTAATGATGGAGGAAATGGGTAGCAGTCTGGACAGACTTGAGTGCTGACAAAGTTGTGATAGCAGTTGACACTTCCCGGCTGCCCACACCGTGGGAAGCTATTTCTTTTTAAGGTACCTGAAAGAGATTTGTGTGACCGCAGAGCCCGTTGGACATCTGCTTGAGGCCTGTCACACAGTCTTTTGCGTATGGTTGTTTTGAACTTTTGTTATTTTGGCGCCGGATGATCTAAAAGAAATGACAAATGAACCAACGCCGCCGGGCTGGCAGGCCGTGTGGCATAGTGGAGTGTCTTAATTTTGGGGCCGACATTTACTAGCATCCCCTTCCACTGAGAAGGCAGCTTGGCACTGCTGATCGTCCAAGGGAAACGCCTTACTGCTGTCATATCCCATCCAGCTAGCAGCAGTACAACTTCACCCTGAAACCCTCATCATAGTATAGTAAGTTACACCACAATGATAACTGCTTTTCGTTTTATCACTGTCCAACAAACGTTTCTAGTATGGTAGGACCTCGAGGAAACGAGTGTCCCACCAGTATAGCTCGTTGGGTCATTGTGATATGCAAGCCCGACCACCACGTCAAAGTAGCAGCTATCGATCGGGTACGGACTACTTAGGATGAATCTCTTCCTATACGTATTTTTTGCATATGTTCCTAAGTATTCATAGTTATGGTATGTTGTGGACTGTCCAGGTTTCAGTTTTTTTCATACGATTAGTGAAGCCATGTATCCGCACTAATGCGTTAGAAACAAGTCAGTTTTCGGATTAGTTGCATTTATGGTTATAGAGACACAACCAGTTTATGGAAACGATTAAGAGATACATTTATCTAGATTTCATTTGTTAAATGTCGGTTGTACAAAGATATACTGTATAGTTGTGTGTTAGTTGGTTCGCCTTCAACTAGAGATAATCGATGGTTGTTTCTGGTCACTAATCTATCCATAACCTCGCCTGGTTAACTAGTTTACTAGTTACTAGCCGGTCCTAAGCCCGGGTAAAGAGGGAAGGTTGGGCATAGGGCTAGCAACCCTACCCCGTAAAACAAATCTAACCGCTAAAGAAACTTCAAAGCACAAACAAAATATAAAAAATGAAAACAAACTTATTCCCCGCTGGAATCGGAGAGGCGAAATGACGCTGGTTGATGAGAGCCTTCGGGAAGCCAATTCGCCGATGTGTCTTCTCTCGATGAAAGCGAAAGTAAACGTGGGGACATGGAATGTCCGCACGATGTTTGAACCCAGCAAGGCAGCCCAGATTGCAAAGGAGATGAGAAGGTATAACATCGAAGTGCTTGGGATTTGCGAAAGCAGATGGAATGGGAGTGGACTCTCCAAACTGTCAACTGGAGAATCAGTAATCTACTCCGATATTGTCACCCAGACGACAACCACGAGCACACTGAGGGAGTGGCTATCATGATGTCCCCAAGAGTGTCGAAGGCTCTCATGCAGTGGGAACCAATCTCCTTCTGCAGGATCATGACAGCAAAGTTCAACTCAAAAGGAAGGAAGGAAGGTCACAATCATACAATGTTATGCACCTACAAATAATGCAGAGCAAGAGAAAAAGGAGGAATTCTACAGACAACTTCAATCAACACTGGACAAGACGCCAGTTGGCGATATCAAAATTCTAATGGGCGACATGAATGCCAAACTGGGAGGGGACAACACGGGAAGAGAACTAACCATGGGTCAAGAGGCGCTAGGTGAAATGGATGAGAATGGAGAACTGTTTGCAGAATTCTGCGCATTCAACGATTCGGTGATTGGAGGCAGTGTGTTCAGGCACAAAGATATCCACAAAGCGACATGGATTTCACCAGATACAAGGACACACTGAAAGCCAAATCGACTTTATCTCAATCTCAAGAAAATGGAGATGCAGTTTACTTGACACAAGGTCAAGAAGAGGAGCAGATGTAGGTTCAGACCACTCACCATCTAGTGCAAGGAACCTTCCAAATCAAGTTAAAAGCCTTCAAGGAAGCTGGTGATAGACCGCAGTTCAAGTACAACACTCGGAAACTGAAGGATGAAACTACAAAGGAGATCTTCAAGGCAGCCATCAAGACAAAATGGGAGATATCGAGGAACATCCGGGAAGAAACCTGTGTGGAAGAACACTGGAAGTCTTTGAAAGCTATGTGGAAAGAAACCTGCACAGCCGTATTAGGAAGGAAGAAGGAAAAAGACAAGGAATGGATCTCGACGGATACCTGGAAGCTGATAGAGGAGAGGAGGATGGTGAAGCAGAAGATAAACCAGTGCAAGGATGCGCAACGACAAGAGGAACTGAGCACAATGTATAAAACACTACACTGGACAAAGAAGTGAAGAAGAGTGCACGCAAAGACAAAAGACACTTCTACGAAACACTGGCAAGTGAAGCAGAATAGGCTGCAGATAAGAGAGACCTGACGACAATGTATCAAATAACCAGGTTGCTATCTGGGAAGAGACCAACACAGACGAAACCAATGAAAGATGATGACGGAAATTTAATTACGAAGGAAGAGAAACAAAGGAAACAATGGGCCGACCACTTCAAGAAGCTCTTGAATCGACCACTACCACCACTTGCACTTCGTCCAGAAATACCACCTGCAGCCGCTGAATTACAAGTGAACATTAAACCCCCAACGAAAATGGAAGTCCTGAACGCCATAAAGCTACTGAAATGTGGGAAAGCAGCAGGACCAGATGGGATACCGCCAGAAGCACTGAGAACAGATGCAGAGACAACAGCGGACATGCTCACATCACTATTGCAGAAGGTGTGGAAGGAAGAGAAGGTACCTGGCGATTGGAAGAAGGGTTACTTCGTCAAACTGCCGAAGAAGGGAGACCTCAGTGTTTGCAAGAACTGGCGCGGAATCACTCTCCTGTCCACCCCAAGTAAAATATTAAGCCGCATCATCCTGGAGGGGCTTAAAGATGCACTGGATTCAAAACTACGACCGGAACAGGCAGGCTTCAGGAAGTACAAATCATGTGCCGACCAAATTGCAACGCTTCGCATCATCATAGAACAGAGCATAGAATGGCAATCAGCTCTCTACCTCAACTTCATCGACTTTGAGAAGGCCTTTGACAGCGTCGACCGAGAAGTAATTTGGAAACTGCTTCACTACTGCGGAGTACCGCAAACCTTTATCCGCCTCATTCAACAACTATATGAAGACGCCACATGCCAAGTAATCCACAATGGGAAGCTCAGTGATGCCTTTGAAGTGAAGACAGGAGTGAAACAAGGTTGCCTACTATCCCCCATGATATTCCTTATTGTAGTGGACTGGATCATGCAGCAAACAGTGGGGAGCGAGAAGAGGGGGATACACTGGACTACGGAAAAGAACCTAGAAGACTTGGATTTCGCCGATGACTTGTGCCTGATGTCACATAAACTTGAAGATCTACAGGCAAAAACTAACAAGTTGACAGAAGAGGCAGCGAAGACGGGACTTCAGGTGAGTATAGAGAAGACAGAAGTGATGAAGATACCGCAGCACCACCACCACCACCACCAACAACAAACTCCAATCACCGTCAACGGGAGAAACTTGAAGGAAGTAACCTCCTTCACTTATCTAGGAAGCACTGTTTCAACTACAGGCGGGACGGAAGAGGACGTCAAAGTCAGAATCGGAAAAGCAAGACAGGCGTTCATTAGCCTGAAACCAGTGTGGAGATCTTCTGCACTCAGCATGTGGAACAAGATACGGATTTTCAACACCAACGTCAAGTCAGTGCTCTTGTATGGTTCAGAGACTTGGCGCGTCACGAAAGGTATTTCCAATAAACTACAGACATTCATCAACAACTGCTTACGCTCGCTACTGAAGATCAGACGGCAAGAAAAAATAAGCAACAAGGAACTCTGGGAACGAACCAACCAAGAACCTATCACGCAACAAATATGCAGGAGGAAGTGGAGATGGATTGGCCATGCACTGAGAAGGCCGACGGAGGACATCACGCGTCAGGCCAGTTGCTCGAGTGGAATTCCCCATGGGAAGTGACGAGTTGGACGTCCGAGGGTAACATGGAGAAGGTCGTGCGAAGAGGAAATGAGAGCTTGTGGGCTGTCGTGGGACCAGGTTCAAAAGATCTCAGAGAAGAGAGTTCACTGGAGACGTGCTACTGAAGCCCTATGTTCCACTAGGAACCAAAGGGACTAATAATAATAATAATAATAATAATCTATCGATAGTATTGTTAATTTACCATGACAAATATGGGTAAGCAGTTCTGATATCCCTTGGGATATGAATCGGCATACTAACAGGTATCATTCACTACGTAAAGTAGTCTTGCAAGACGGGTATTGCTCACTCAAGCACATTTCGTATCCGCTATTTTGCGGGCCTCATCAACGAGTGTTATTTCTTGGCAAAATGAAAGAAGTATAGAAGTGTTTATTTATCAACTTCAAATAATGTTCTCTGATTAACTTTTGACACACTGCAAGACTCTTTAATGCTTAGCCAGCAATCGAGGATATTTGCTGTTGTAATATGGTCCCGTCTACTACGTGAACTATTATCTAAACGAAGATAAGCAAGATATTGAATATATATAATGTGCGCATAATGCTTTTTAGAAATACGTTTTTATGTATATCTGATGTTAATTTGTGACCATAAAATTCAATCGAATCCTTGGGTTAGAGTACAGTGACCACCACAAGTTGTTTTACACAAAAAAGTGATTACTACCTGCTTTTTTCAGAAGTTGAAAACAGTACATAAGGTATTTGTATTGAAAAAGCTATATCTCATAACTTTTTACTGAAGTAATGTACTTAGATGTTTGTTGACGTATTTTGACGAGGCAGTAATTGATACTCATGATCGTCACACATTATTTGAACTCTTTTTAAGGATGGAAATAGCGACTGCATCATCCTGAAGTGGAGTCACTATTAGTCTGTCTTTCCTTCAAAAACAATCTAATGGGCCCCTTCAAGAGATCTGTGGGTGCATTTTAGAGCCCTAAAATCTATGATTTTCCTCGAATCTTTACTCCGGTAACTGGGTCGGTGTCAAATGGTTATGGAACACAAGGCACAAAGGTTTATGTCACTTTCAAAGTCTTCAATCCAGTGTTCTTTAAAGTTGTCGGCAGACATACTAACTACTTTATAGACCGTCTGATTGACACAAGAATTCTCTCTACAGGTAGCTCAGATGATCTGGGACGGCTTTTAAAGTGCTACCAGATGCATCTACAATTCCCATCTAACTAGGATATTCTGATCACTGAGCCTCACAGTTCGCATAGGAGAGTTACGTATACCACCACACCTGCCGTTCACTGAAGTAAGGTGATGAGCATCAAGATGGCAGCCAACACAAAGCAATAAAGTTATTGTCAGCAGAACCCATAGGCTATTTCACTTGCCATTTTTATAGCATCTTGTGGGTTCAATAAATGCTCACCGATACTTTCTGGAACTTCGACGTTGGTCTTGGATTTGGTACTTATTTGTAGTGCTGGGTACGACCAACTCGATTACGTCAACCTGTTTTGGACTACGGTTACGATAACCACAAAAACGCAAGATGAATTTGACACAATAAAACATGATTACAGTTCGAAGAGGTCCAAAAATAGAACGGAAGTTCCAAGTGAACCACGCAATCGACAGCCAATTGTAATTTAAACACATGAGAAGTAGAATACACCAGCCAGTACGACAGCAACGACTGTGTCAACAGCTGGTAGCTGGAAAGTGGTGGTCTGCGCACAGCTGCAGAAGACAGGCCCCGTTAACAGAATTGTGACCAACGATTCTTAAATGGTCACCTACAATGGTTCACCTCTAAGTGGAGACACATGACCTGTGCATTTACGTCCCAAGTAAGCAATACGACATATATCCAACGCATTTAGATGAGGTCACTAAGCAGACATTAGAACTTAAAAAGCATCAGCGTTGCAGTTCATCTGACCATAAGTAAAAATGACGAAGAAACATCGTCTCTTTTGCCACTTACCAATTACTCTAAGTGAACCTGATAGTCCACCAGCTTCACAAACGACTGTATTTGGAGGGGGATACAGTGGACAGTGTCAGCTTTAGCACCTAACCTCACCTGGTTAACTAGTTACTAGCCGGTCCGCAGCCCGGATAAAGAGGCAGGGTTGGGCATAGGGCTAGCAGCCCTATCCCGTAAAACCAATCCAATCGCTAAAGAAACTTCAAAGCACTATATATATATATAATAAAACTAAACTTATTACTCGCTGGAATCGGGGAGAGGAAATGATGCCACTCGATGAAAGACCTTGCGAAGCCAACTGACCGATGTCTCTCCTCTCTATTGATGAAAACAAAAGTATTGGGACACGAATGTCCGAACAATGTTTGAACCTAGCAAGCCTGCCCAGATTGCAAAAGAGATGAGAAGATATAGCATAAAAGTGCTAGGAATCTGCGAAAGCAGATAGAATGGAAGTGGACTCTCCAAACTGTCAACTAGAGAGTCAATAATCCACTCCGATATTGTCACCCAGACGACAATCACGAGCACAATGAGGGGGTGGCTATCATGATTATGTCCCCAAGAGTGTCGAAGGCTCTCATGCAGTGGGAACCAATCTCCTCCTGCAGGATCATGACAGCAAGATTCAAATCAAAAAGAAGGAAAGTTACAGTCACAATGCTATGCTCCTACAAATAATGCAGATTAGAAGAAGAAATGCTACAGAAAACTGCAATCAGTACAGGACACGACTCCAGTTGGTGACATCAAAATTCTAATGGGTGGGGTGACATGAATGCCAAACTGGGAGCGGACAACACAGGAAGAGGACCAATCATGGTTCGAGAGGCATTTAGTGCAACAATTGAAAATGGGGAACTGTTCGCAGACTTCTGTGCATTTAATGACTTGATGATTGCAGGCAGTGTACACAAACACAAGGATATTCACAAAACGACATGCATTTCACCGCTGGACACACTACACTAAAAATCAGATCGACTTCATTTCAACCTCAAGAAAATGGAGATGAGGCCTACTGGACACAAGATCAAGAAGGTGAGCAGATGTAGCTTCACACCACTCACTATCTAGTGCAAGGAACCTTAAAAACCAAGTTGAAAGCCTTCAAAGATACGGGTGATAGACGACCACAGTTCAAGGGGCCAGTATACTGCGTTGCAGTTCATTCTATCCTGTTATACGCCTGTGAGACGTGGACATTTAAAGTAGGAGACATGAAACAGTTACAGGGTTTCAATCATAGGTGTCTTTGCAGCATTGCTCGCATTTAGTAGAATTACCGTGTGGGCAATGTGGGGTCAGTCAGGCGAAGGGTACTAAGCACGACAGGTAAGTCGATTGGTGAGGTTGTGAACCTTAGTCAATTGAGATGGCTTGAACATGTACTTTGCACGCCGAGCAAACGCCCGCAACGACATGAGATGTAAACTGCCTGTTTGGAATCCTTACCTACAGTAGTGTAGGTAATATCCTGTATGCAAGGTTTCGAACCCGCTATTACTCATGAGAACTGATTTATACTGTACCAACATTTGCTGAGGAGTTCAGTAGCTCTTAAGAAGTGAATAGAGTCCGTTCTTCCCCTGAAATTCTCTCGTGGCATCGCACATAATTTATTATTATTATTATTATTATTAGATCAGTCCCTTGGGTTCCTAATGGAACAAACAGCTTCAGTAGCACGTCTCCAGTGAACTCTCTTCTCTGAGATCTTTCGAACTTGATTCCACGACAGCTCAGAAGCTCTCATTTCCTCCTCGCACGATCTCCTCCATGTCACCCTCGGACGTCCAACTCGTCGCTTCCCCTTTGGATCCCACTCGAGGAGCCTGGCGCGTGATATCTCCACTCGGCATTCTCAGTGTATGCCCAATCCATCTCCACTTCCTTCTGCATATTTGTTGAGCGATAGGTTCTTGGTTGGTTCGTTCCCAGAGCTCCTTGTTGCTTATTATTTCTGACCATCTGATCTTCAGTAACGAGACAGCGTGGGCAGTTGTTGATGAATGTCTGTAGTTTGTTGGAAATCCCTTTCGTAATGCGCCAAGTCTCTGAACCATACAGAAGCACTGACTTGACTGGATTGGTGTTGAAAATCCGGATCTTGTTCCATATGCTGAGTGCAGTGCAGTAGATCTCCACACTGGTTTCAGGCTAATGAACGCTTGTCTTGCTGTCTTTCCGATCGTGGCTGACTTTGACATCCTCATTTGTGCCACCTGCTTCCTAGATAGGTGAAGGAAGTTAGTTACTTTAGGTTTCACCCGTTGATGGTGGTGTTGTTGGTGGTGCGGTATCTTCATCACCTCTGTCTTCCCTATATTCGCTTGAGGTCCCGTCTTCGCTGCCATGCCTCTTCTGTCGACTTGTTGGTTTTCGCCTGTTTGTGTGACATCAGACACAAGTTATCGGCGAAATCCAAGTCTTCTAGGTTCTTTTCCTCAGTCCAGCGTATCCCCCTCTTCTCGCTCCCCACTGTTTGCTGCATGATCCAGTCGACCACAATCAGGAATATCATGCGGGATAGTAGGCAACCTTGTTTCACTCCTGTCTTCACTTCAAAAGCATCACTGTGAATTCCTTGGCATGTGGCATCTTCATATAGTTGTTGAATGAGGCTGGTAAAGGTTTGCGGTACTCCGTAGTAATGAAGCAGTTTCCAAATTACCTCTCGGTCGACGTTGTCAAAGGCCTTCTCAAAGTCGATAAAGTTGAAGTAGAGAGTTGATTGCCATTCTATACTCTGTTCTATGATGATGCATAGTGTAGCGTTGCAATTTGGTCCGCACATGATTTGTACTTCCTGAAGCCTGCCTGTTCCGGTCGTAGTTTTGAATCAAGCGCATCCTTTAGCCCCTCCAGGATGATGCGGCTTACTATTTTGCTTGCTCTGGGTGGACAGGAGAGTGGTTCCTCGCCAGTTCTTGCAAACACTGAGGTCTCCCTTCTTCGGGAGTTTGACGAAGTAACCCTTCTTCCAATCGCCAGGTAGCTTCTCTTCCTTCCACACCTTCTGCAATAGTGATGTGAGCATGTCCGCTGTTGTCTCTGCGTCTGTTCTCTGTGCTTCTGGCGGGACCCCATCTGGGCCTGCTGCTTTCCCGCATTTCAGTAGCTTTATGGCGTTCAGGACAACCATTTTTGTTGGAGGATTTATGTTCACTTGTAGTTCGGCGGCTGCAGGTGGTATTTCTGGACGAAGTGCAGATGGTGGTCGATTCAAGAGCTTCTTGAAGTGGTCGGCCCATTGTTTCCTTTGTTTCTCTTCCTTCGTAATTAAATTTCCGTCATCATCTTTCATTGGTTTCGTCTGTGTTGATCTCTTCCCAGATAGCAACCTGGTTATTTGATACATTGTCGTCAGGTCTCTCTTATCTGCAGCCTATTCTGCTTCACTTGCCAGTGTTTCGTAGAAGTGTCTTTTGTCTTTGCGTGCACTCTTCTTCACTTCTTTGTCCAGTGTAGTGTTTTATACATTGTGCTCAGTTCCTCTTGTCGTTGAGCATCCATGCACTGGTTTATCTTCTGCTTCACCATCCTCCTCTCTTCTATCAGCTTCCAGGTATCCGTCGAGATCCATTCCTTGTCTTTTTCCTTCTTCCTTCCTAATACGGCTGTGCAGGTTTCTTTCCACATAGCTTTCAAAGACTTCCAGTGTTCTTCCACACAGGTTTCTTCACGGATGTTCCTCGATATCTCCCATTTTGTCTTGATGGCTGCCGTGAAGATTCCCTTTGTAGTTTCATCCTTCAGTTTCCGAGTGTTGTACTTGAACTGCGGTCTATCACCAGCTTCCTTGAAGGCTTTTAACTTGATTTGGAAGGTTCCTTGCACTAGATGGTGAGTGGTCTGAACCTACATCTGCTCCTCTTCTTGACCTTGTGTCAAGTAGACTGCGTCTCCATTTTCTTGAGATTGAGATAAAGTCGATTTGGCTTTCAGTGTGTCCTTGTATCTGGTGAAATCCATGTCGCTTTGTGGATATCCTTGTGCTTGAACACACTGCCTCCAATCACCAAATCGTTGAATGCGCAGAATTCTGCAAACAATTCTCCATTCTTGTTCATCACCTCACCGAGCGCTTCTCGACCCATGGTTAGTTCTCTTCCTGTGTTGTCCCCTCCCAGTTCGGCATTCATGTCGCCCATTAGAATTTTGATATCGCCAACTGACGTCTTGTCCAGTGTTGATTGCAGTTGTCTGTAGAATTCCTCCTTTTTCTCTTGCTCTGCATTATTTGTAGGTGCATAGCGTAGCTCTGTATGATTGTGACCTTCCTTCCTTCCTTTTGAGTTGAACTTTGCTGTCATGATCCTGTATGAGGAGGTTGGTTCCCACTGCATGAGAGCCTTCGACACTCTTGGGGACATCATGATAACCACTCCCTCAGTGTGCTCGTGGTTGTCGTCTGGGTGACAATATCGGAGTAGATTACTGATTCTCCAGTTGACAGTTTGGAGAGTCCACTCCCATTCCATCTACTTTCGCAAATTCCAAGCACTTGCATGCCATGCCTTCTCATCTCTTTTGCAATCTGGGCTGCCTTGCTGGGTTCAAACATCGTGCGGACATTCCATGTCCCCACGTTTACTTTCGCTTTCATCGAGAGAAGACACATCGGCGAATTGGCTTCCCGAAGGCTCTCATCAACCAGCGTCATTTCGCCTCTCCGATTCCAGCGAGGAATAAGTTTGTTTTCATTTTTTATATTTTGTTTGTGCTTTGAAGTTTCTTTAGCGGTTAGATTTGTTTTACGGGGTAGGTTTGCTAGGCCTATGCTCAACCTTCCCTCTTTACCCGGGCTTAGGACCGGCTAGTAACTAGTGAACTAGTTAACCGGGCGAGGTTACAGAAATGAGAGAAAATAACCCTGCTCTTTGCGTGCAGAAAAAGTTTCGACAACCCTTATGTCTGCCTTGGCCAGCGAAAACTTAATAGATGACTTCAAAGATAAATTTAATCTTGTCAAACCCCTTTCACATACATGTCTTATTTGCTTGCACTTTAATTTTCTACTTCATTATTTAGTATTACAGGACTTTTACTCTTCTCAGTTTTGACCTACCATTCACCGTTCAGATGTCAGCAGTACCATGCTGTCCTCATTATTCTTACCATCACTACAAAAAAATACTATAATTACTACTATCGTGATTATTATCTCAAAATTTACTATTTGCATACTTCATAGCCCAAAGAATTCATCAAAAGTGGTTTGATGAAACGCTGTTCCTAAAAATGTGTAAGGTGAAGAGCCAGTTTCCTACTTACTTCTTTGATTTGCCTATTTTTAACAAACTGAGGACGACAACGGCACCAAAGACGTAATATGACGAGACCGTAAAGTAGAGCCAAAAGATGAGAAAAATGGGTGACACACGCGTTTAAGAAATCTTTAGCTGGATTTGAGTTACTTTTGAATAAGAAACAACACATGAAAACCATATTGGCTGTCGCTGGTTTTGATTCTTAGCCGCATATGATATCATGTAAAACCAATGAGTTGCGTGATTCCTCGTACCCCATCCAGTCAGTCATGAGGTACCTACAGTCGGTAATTCAACATAATTATCCTTCATCCAACGTCATATACTGATCACCTCTCCGCTTCCTCCAACTATGTCCAGGCCTGGCAAATAGTGAGCGATATGACAGACACATGTTCAACCCGCCGAAGCCAGTGTTCCAAGTTAACTTCGCTTAATGATTGTCTATATATTTGAAACCTAAACACGTGTCACCGCACCTCACAATCACTTACATAGTGTTTGCATTGGATACCAGCGGGCTCATCGGACACGCTCATCTTAGTGGCTAGTTTTCACTGGCATCGATCCGCTGTACATTTGGGATTTTACGGCTGGATCTTGGGGGCTAAGGCTAACTCAGATCGAAATATGCCGCTCTAGCTTTCTATATGCGGTTAGAAATCTTATCAGTCACACTTTTATGCATAGTTGTAGCGTCATACACTTCCCCAAAATCAGTAGCCTAGGGTTTGACGACTTTCGACATCGATGCTGACCTTGATAGTTTAACTGGACTCGCTAAGCTGAAGGCACCCGGTCAAGCATCCTGGCCATTTGGCACGCTGTCGTGTTACGTTGCATTGCTCGTATTCGACTCTCTAGCCAGTTAGTTGGAACGCATCGGTATTTTGGCATAACCATCCAAATATACTATTCCATCCGACTACGCTATCGTGTTCTACCTTGGTCTCGTATTCGTGGGTATATAACAAGTTCGAATAATTAGTGATTGGTCTTTGCGTCTGTCAAGTTCGCACCAGGACAAATCCTAAATTAGTGAGCCCGACGTGATCACATATCCCGACCAATAACAAGTATTGAATTGGTGAGCCCGCTCCATTTTATATTTGTTTATTGTTTTCATTTCGATAACATTTATTATATATCCATTTACTACACTTTCTCATGTCCGACCATACTCCCAAGCTTATTCGTATTAAGTCGACTACGAACACGATCCAACTCGTGCCATATTGGCCAGACAATGCAGAAACATGGTTTCTGTATGCCGAGGCAGATTTTCGAGGACAGGGTGTCTCAGATCCTCATTCTCGATTTCTTGCTGTCATCCGGTCATTACCGCGAGAATTAAACAGGTATGTTACAGCAAACATGTTTAATCCTGAAGTAAGTGACCCTTATGCACTTCTAAAGGCCGCACTCTTGAAGAAAAGCGATCTCACAGATCGCCAACGTCTAGACGAATTGTTTCGTAACATCGAGCTAGGCAGCCACTCAGCTACTGAAGTCCTCGCACGCATGCGAGAAGTAATCGGTGCACGAACATTTGACGATGGTTTCTTCCGAGAACTATTTCTCTCGAAACTACCACAACCGGTGCAAACCGTGTTGGTGACACTCCAGTTAGTCCCACTCGACGACCTGGCAGCCTCAGCAGATAAAATACTGGAGATATCCAGCAGACCAGTCTCCAACGTATATTCTATCTGCGACAAAACAGAGCGCCAGGATTCAGAGGTGACCAAGTTGTGCAACTCTGTGAGACGGTTGCTACGATCTCGAAGTCCTAGATCACGTAGCACTTCACGGAAACGCACCTTGGCGCATCGCAGCAAGTCGTGTGGTAGCCCTAAAAGGAAACCCAACAGGGTGGAAAACCCTGAATGGTGCTGGTTTCATAACACTTACGGGGATGAAGCCAGAAAATGTCGTAAACCATGCCGTTTTAAGAAGGACCCGAACTCGGGAAACGGTCACGCCGGCACGTGCTCACGGCAACCGTAGCCGGCCGAAAAAGCCGTTTGCTCTACGTCACGGATATTAAAACGAAAGTCCGCTACCTCGTCGACACCGGCGCAGAAGTTAGCATTCTTCCAGCAACGACAAAGGAGCGTCATCTTGACCCATCCTTCAATCTTCAAGCAGCCAACGGCAAGGCAATCGCGACATTCGGGAGACGGTATGCCTACCTCAACTTAGGTTTACGCAAACCTATCCACTGGATTTTCCTCCTGGCAGACGTCTCTATGCCCATCATTGGCATAGATTTGCTAAACCATTACGATCTACTCGTAGATGCTCGCCGTCGACGACTGATAGATAACAGCACAAAGTTATCCATTGGCGGCACCACCTATGTAGGTCCGAGTTTAGCCATCGTTAGGACTAAACAATCAGACGACGCGTCCTACCAGGCAGTTCTGGAGAAATATCCAGAGTTACAGCAACCGAAGCACACTCTTCCGTGCATAACCAGCAATGTTATGCATCACGTCACAACCACAGGTCCACCTGTGGCATCCAAAGCGCGCCGTCTAGCCCCCGATAAGCTCCAAACGGCGAAAAATGAATTCGACCACATGCTCGACCTGGGCATTATCAGACCGTCGAACAATCCTTGGGCATCGCCATTGCACATGGTTCCCAAGAAGGATAGCAGTGACTGGCGTCCAACCGGTGATTACCGAAGGCTCAACGCCAAAACAACTCCGGACTCCTACCCGATACATCAATACAAACCCTCGTATACTTTGCCTTTTTATATCAATTTTTATTTACCATGTAATGAAATTTTAAAAAAAAACGGTAAAGATAAGCGTAAATTTTTATTTTTCGATATGTTGATATATAAATAATTCCCATTTTTAGGCAACGTTTTCGTGGTATTAAAGACTTTTATTTATATTCCAGGTGCAACGAGCACTGGACGGAACGTCGAAAGGAACAGATGACCGCGACCGACGTACAATTCCATTTATTGTATTTTATTTATTTAATCGCCACGACACCCTAGAATAAGGTTCAGACAACCAGGGGCCACCTCACGCAGTCAGCCCATCGGAAGAGTTTTACCAGTGGAGAAACCACTGGGTTTTTACTTCCGGCTGGTATCGTCTTAGGGTCCTCACGAACCCACTAGGGGGGGGAGTGATCTGTAGCGTCATACACTTCCCCAAAATCAGTAGCCTAGGGTTTGACGACTTTCGACATCGATGCTGACCTTGATAGTTTAACTGGACTCGCTAAGCTGAAGGCACCCGGTCAAGCATCCTGGCCATTTGGCACGCTGTCGTGTTACGTTGCATTGCTCGTATTCGACTCTCTAGCCAGTTAGTTGGAACGCATCGGTATTTTGGCATAACCATCCAAATATACTATTCCATCCGACTACGCTATCGTGTTCTACCTTGGTCTCGTATTCGTGGGTATATAACAAGTTCGAATAATTAGTGATTGGTCTTTGCGTCTGTCAAGTTCGCACCAGGAAAAATCATAAATAGTATTTCATCAGACAGTGAACCCGTCATGCTCCTTACCATACCAATCAGCTCACGCATCTTACTAAAAATGACAGCAGCTTTTCTTCACAACCTAACCGATCTCACGACTTAACACCTATTTCCAAAAATTCCCCCCTTAAAGTAAACTCTCCACTCCGAAAAGATAAAAGAACTGTCTGTCGGTGCATTTTCATAGCATGCAACTCTTTATTATTTGCCCTTACATCTAAGTACTCTGCACCAACATAGTTTCGGTAGATTCGATATGGTAATGCTCAACAGGCAACACCATGATCATTCCCCTCGTGACCAGATAAAGGGTGGTGGTTCTAAGAAGAAAAAAAAAAACCACGAATTTCACCTAAATGTTTATAACTTCATCATACGCTTGTACATAGGTATATAACAAGTTAATACCTGGTCAAATATCCTCTAATCTTTCTATTTCGTAGTGATATCTTCAGCTTCAGGCTGACTTTCATTACTGTCGTGCGCACCTTCATCTTCTTCCACCTAAGCTTACCTCTAAACAGTTAGTTCTGGACACTTCCTCAAGTAAGTTTAATAGTCAGTACAAACTCACCCAGATGTATCATGGTCGATCTACTCCTGCGTATTTTTGTGCCCCTGTTACAAATTTCGCCTGCTGCTCGCTTTTGTTATTCACTTTTCAGATTTACTTTACCAGTCCTGCATTCAAATGGAATCCTACAAATCGCATTCGTCAGTGGGAAATATTGGCACCGAAACCTGATGACGAACGCGCACACCCCAAGGTCATGAATGTGATGCGGCCTCACCTTCAAGAATATTGGATGATTCAAACGACGACCGGATAATCTTTAAATTCGAACTGAGCCTGCTTCAACATGCCTCCTATATGCCATAAATCACAGCATCTAATGTATAGCATAACACTGTACATAATAGTCATCTCTCATTACCAAAGTGATCAAACCTGTAAACTGGCTTGTATTCATGTAAACTTTGTTGCATGAAATATATTATTATTATTATTATTTTTGACTCAACTGGTAACAAATTGATACTCATGATCGTCACACATTATTTGAACTCTTTTTAAGGATGGAAATAGCGACTGCATCATCCTGAAGTGGAGTCACTATTAGTCTGTCTTTCCTTCAAAAACAATCTAATGGGCCCCTTCAAGAGATCTGTGGGTGCATTTTAGAGCCCTAAAATCTATGATTTTCCTCGAATCTTTACTCCGGTAACTGGGTCGGTGTCAAATGGTTATGGAACACAAGGCACAAAGGTTTATGTCACTTTCAAAGTCTTCAATCCAGTGTTCTTTAAAGTTGTCGGCAGACATACTAACTACTTTATAGACCGTCTGATTGACACAAGAATTCTCTCTACAGGTAGCTCAGATGATCTGGGACGGCTTTTAAAGTGCTACCAGATGCATCTACAATTCCCATCTAACTAGGATATTCTGATCACTGAGCCTCACAGTTCGCATAGGAGAGTTACGTATACCACCACACCTGCCGTTCACTGAAGTAAGGTGATGAGCATCAAGATGGCAGCCAACACAAAGCAATAAAGTTATTGTCAGCAGAACCCATAGGCTATTTCACTTGCCATTTTTATAGCATCTTGTGGGTTCAATAAATGCTCACCGATACTTTCTGGAACTTCGACGTTGGTCTTGGATTTGGTACTTATTTGTAGTGCTGGGTACGACCAACTCGATTACGTCAACCTGTTTTGGACTACGGTTACGATAACCACAAAAACGCAAGATGAATTTGACACAATAAAACATGATTACAGTTCGAAGAGGTCCAAAAATAGAACGGAAGTTCCAAGTGAACCACGCAATCGACAGCCAATTGTAATTTAAACACATGAGAAGTAGAATACACCAGCCAGTACGACAGCAACGACTGTGTCAACAGCTGGTAGCTGGGTGGTGGTGGTCTGCGCACAGCTGCAGAAGACAGGCCCCGTTAACAGAATTGTGACCAACGATTCTTAAATGGTCACCTACAATGGCTCACCTCTAAGTGGAGACACATGACCTGTGCATTTACGTCCCAAGTAAGCAATACGACATATATCCAACGCATTTAGATGAGGTCACTAAGCAGACATTAGAACTTAAAAAGCATCAGCGTTGCAGTTCATCTGACCATAAGTAAAAATGACGAAGAAACATCGTCTCTTTTGCCACTTACCAATTACTCTAAGTGAACCTGATAGTCCACCAGCTTCACAAACGACTGTATTTGGAGGGGGATACAGTGGACAGTGTCAGCTTTAGCACCTAACCTCACCTGGTTAACTAGTTACTAGCCGGTCCGCAGCCCGGATAAAGAGGCAGGGTTGGGCATAGGGCTAGCAGCCCTATCCCGTAAAACCAATCCAATCGCTAAAGAAACTTCAAAGCACTATATATATATATAATAAAACTAAACTTATTACTCGCTGGAATCGGGGAGAGGAAATGATGCCACTCGATGAAAGACCTTGCGAAGCCAACTGACCGATGTCTCTCCTCTCTATTGATGAAAACAAAAGTATTGGGACACGAATGTCCGAACAATGTTTGAACCTAGCAAGCCTGCCCAGATTGCAAAAGAGATGAGAAGATATAGCATAAAAGTGCTAGGAATCTGCGAAAGCAGATAGAATGGAAGTGGACTCTCCAAACTGTCAACTAGAGAGTCAATAATCTACTCCGATATTGTCACCCAGACGACAATCACGAGCACAATGAGGGGGTGGCTATCATGATTATGTCCCCAAGAGTGTCGAAGGCTCTCATGCAGTGGGAACCAATCTCCTCCTGCAGGATCATGACAGCAAGATTCAAATCAAAAAGAAGGAAAGTTACAGTCACAATGCTATGCTCCTACAAATAATGCAGATTAGAAGAAGAAATGCTACAGAAAACTGCAATCAGTACAGGACACGACTCCAGTTGGTGACATCAAAATTCTAATGGGTGGGGTGACATGAATGCCAAACTGGGAGCGGACAACACAGGAAGAGGACCAATCATGGTTCGAGAGGCATTTAGTGCAACAATTGAAAATGGGGAACTGTTCGCAGACTTCTGTGCATTTAATGACTTGATGATTGCAGGCAGTGTACACAAACACAAGGATATTCACAAAACGACATGCATTTCACCGCTGGACACACTACACTAAAAATCAGATCGACTTCATTTCAACCTCAAGAAAATGGAGATGAGGCCTACTGGACACAAGATCAAGAAGGTGAGCAGATGTAGCTTCACACCACTCACTATCTAGTGCAAGGAACCTTAAAAACCAAGTTGAAAGCCTTCAAAGATACGGGTGATAGACGACCACAGTTCAAGGGGCCAGTATACTGCGTTGCAGTTCATTCTATCCTGTTATACGCCTGTGAGACATGGACATTTAAAGTAGGAGACATGAAACAGTTACAGGGTTTCAATCATAGGTGTCTTTGCAGCATTGCTCGCATTTAGTAGAATTACCGTGTGGGCAATGTGGGGTCAGTCAGGCGAAGGGTACTAAGCACGACAGGTAAGTCGATTGGTGAGGTTGTGAACCTTAGTCAATTGAGATGGCTTGAACATGTACTTTGCACGCCGAGCAAACGCCCGCAACGACATGAGATGTAAACTGCCTGTTTGGAATCCTTACCTACAGTAGTGTAGGTAATATCCTGTATGCAAGGTTTCGAACCCGCTATTACTCATGAGAACTGATTTATACTGTACCAACATTTGCTGAGGAGTTCAGTAGCTCTTAAGAAGTGAATAGAGTCCGTTCTTCCCCTGAAATTCTCTCGTGGCATCGCACATAATTTATTATTATTATTATTATTATTAGATCAGTCCCTTGGGTTCCTAATGGAACAAACAGCTTCAGTAGCACGTCTCCAGTGAACTCTCTTCTCTGAGATCTTTCGAACTTGATTCCACGACAGCTCAGAAGCTCTCATTTCCTCCTCGCACGATCTCCTCCATGTCACCCTCGGACGTCCAACTCGTCGCTTCCCCTTTGGATCCCACTCGAGGAGCCTGGCGCGTGATATCTCCACTCGGCCTTCTCAGTGTATGCCCAATCCATCTCCACTTCCTTCTGCATATTTGTTGAGCGATAGGTTCTTGGTTGGTTCGTTCCCAGAGCTCCTTGTTGCTTATTCTTTCTGACCATCTGATCTTCAGTAACGAGACAGCGTGGGCAGTTGTTGATGAATGTCTGTAGTTTGTTGGAAATCCCTTTCGTAATGCGCCAAGTCTCTGAACCATACAGAAGCACTGACTTGACTGGATTGGTGTTGAAAATCCGGATCTTGTTCCATATGCTGAGTGCAGTGCAGTAGATCTCCACACTGGTTTCAGGCTAATGAACGCTTGTCTTGCTGTCTTTCCGATCGTGGCTGACTTTGACATCCTCATTTGTGCCACCTGCTTCCTAGATAGGTGAAGGAAGTTAGTTACTTTAGGTTTCACCCGTTGATGGTGGTGTTGTTGGTGGTGCGGTATCTTCATCACCTCTGTCTTCCCTATATTCGCTTGAGGTCCCGTCTTCGCTGCCATGCCTCTTCTGTCGACTTGTTGGTTTTCGCCTGTTTGTGTGACATCAGACACAAGTTATCGGCGAAATCCAAGTCTTCTAGGTTCTTTTCCTCAGTCCAGCGTATCCCCCTCTTCTCGCTCCCCACTGTTTGCTGCATGATCCAGTCGACCACAATCAGGAATATCATGCGGGATAGTAGGCAACCTTGTTTCACTCCTGTCTTCACTTCAAAAGCATCACTGTGAATTCCTTGGCATGTGGCATCTTCATATAGTTGTTGAATGAGGCTGGTAAAGGTTTGCGGTACTCCGTAGTAATGAAGCAGTTTCCAAATTACCTCTCGGTCGACGTTGTCAAAGGCCTTCTCAAAGTCGATAAAGTTGAAGTAGAGAGTTGATTGCCATTATATACTCTGTTCTATGATGATGCATAGTGTAGCGTTGCAATTTGGTCCGCACATGATTTGTACTTCCTGAAGCCTGCCTGTTCCGGTCGTAGTTTTGAATCAAGCGCATCCTTTAGCCCCTCCAGGATGATGCGGCTTACTATTTTGCTTGCTCTGGGTGGACAGGAGAGTGGTTCCTCGCCAGTTCTTGCAAACACTGAGGTCTCCCTTCTTCGGGAGTTTGACGAAGTAACCCTTCTTCCAATCGCCAGGTAGCTTCTCTTCCTTCCACACCTTCTGCAATAGTGATGTGAGCATGTCCGCTGTTGTCTCTGCGTCTGTTCTCTGTGCTTCTGGCGGGACCCCATCTGGGCCTGCTGCTTTCCCGCATTTCAGTAGCTTTATGGCGTTCAGGACAACCATTTTTGTTGGAGGATTTATGTTCACTTGTAGTTCGGCGGCTGCAGGTGGTATTTCTGGACGAAGTGCAGATGGTGGTCGATTCAAGAGCTTCTTGAAGTGGTCGGCCCATTGTTTCCTTTGTTTCTCTTCCTTCGTAATTAAATTTCCGTCATCATCTTTCATTGGTTTCGTCTGTGTTGATCTCTTCCCAGATAGCAACCTGGTTATTTGATACATTGTCGTCAGGTCTCTCTTATCTGCAGCCTATTCTGCTTCACTTGCCAGTGTTTCGTAGAAGTGTCTTTTGTCTTTGCGTGCACTCTTCTTCACTTCTTTGTCCAGTGTAGTGTTTTATACATTGTGCTCAGTTCCTCTTGTCGTTGAGCATCCATGCACTGGTTTATCTTCTGCTTCACCATCCTCCTCTCTTCTATCAGCTTCCAGGTATCCGTCGAGATCCATTCCTTGTCTTTTTCCTTCTTCCTTCCTAATACGGCTGTGCAGGTTTCTTTCCACATAGCTTTCAAAGACTTCCAGTGTTCTTCCACACAGGTTTCTTCACGGATGTTCCTCGATATCTCCCATTTTGTCTTGATGGCTGCCGTGAAGATTCCCTTTGTAGTTTCATCCTTCAGTTTCCGAGTGTTGTACTTGAACTGCGGTCTATCACCAGCTTCCTTGAAGGCTTTTAACTTGATTTGGAAGGTTCCTTGCACTAGATGGTGAGTGGTCTGAACCTACATCTGCTCCTCTTCTTGACCTTGTGTCAAGTAGACTGCGTCTCCATTTTCTTGAGATTGAGATAAAGTCGATTTGGCTTTCAGTGTGTCCTTGTATCTGGTGAAATCCATGTCGCTTTGTGGATATCCTTGTGCTTGAACACACTGCCTCCAATCACCAAATCGTTGAATGCGCAGAATTCTGCAAACAATTCTCCATTCTTGTTCATCACCTCACCGAGCGCTTCTCGACCCATGGTTAGTTCTCTTCCTGTGTTGTCCCCTCCCAGTTCGGCATTCATGTCGCCCATTAGAATTTTGATATCGCCAACTGACGTCTTGTCCAGTGTTGATTGCAGTTGTCTGTAGAATTCCTCCTTTTTCTCTTGCTCTGCATTATTTGTAGGTGCATAGCGTAGCTCTGTATGATTGTGACCTTCCTTCCTTCCTTTTGAGTTGAACTTTGCTGTCATGATCCTGTATGAGGAGGTTGGTTCCCACTGCATGAGAGCCTTCGACACTCTTGGGGACATCATGATAACCACTCCCTCAGTGTGCTCGTGGTTGTCGTCTGGGTGACAATATCGGAGTAGATTACTGATTCTCCAGTTGACAGTTTGGAGAGTCCACTCCCATTCCATCTACTTTCGCAAATTCCAAGCACTTCTATGCCATGCCTTCTCATCTCTTTTGCAATCTGGGCTGCCTTGCTGGGTTCAAACATCGTGCGGACATTCCATGTCCCCACGTTTACTTTCGCTTTCATCGAGAGAAGACACATCGGCGAATTGGCTTCCCGAAGGCTCTCATCAACCAGCGTCATTTCGCCTCTCCGATTCCAGCGAGGAATAAGTTTGTTTTCATTTTTTATATTTTGTTTGTGCTTTGAAGTTTCTTTAGCGGTTAGATTTGTTTTACGGGGTAGGTTTGCTAGGCCTATGCTCAACCTTCCCTCTTTACCCGGGCTTAGGACCGGCTAGTAACTAGTGAACTAGTTAACCGGGCGAGGTTACAGAAATGAGAGAAAATAACCCTGCTCTTTGCGTGCAGAAAAAGTTTCGACAACCCTTATGTCTGCCTTGGCCAGCGAAAACTTAATAGATGACTTCAAAGATAAATTTAATCTTGTCAAACCCCTTTCACATACATGTCTTATTTGCTTGCACTTTAATTTTCTACTTCATTATTTAGTATTACAGGACTTTTACTCTTCTCAGTTTTGACCTACCATTCACCGTTCAGATGTCAGCAGTACCATGCTGTCCTCATTATTCTTACCATCACTACAAAAAAATACTATAATTACTACTATCGTGATTATTATCTCAAAATTTACTATTTGCATACTTCATAGCCCAAAGAATTCATCAAAAGTGGTTTGATGAAACGCTGTTCCTAAAAATGTGTAAGGTGAAGAGCCAGTTTCCTACTTACTTCTTTGATTTGCCTATTTTTAACAAACTGAGGACGACAACGGCACCAAAGACGTAATATGACGAGACCGTAAAGTAGAGCCAAAAGATGAGAAAAATGGGTGACACACGCGTTTAAGAAATCTTTAGCTGGATTTGAGTTACTTTTGAATAAGAAACAACACATGAAAACCATATTGGCTGTCGCTGGTTTTGATTCTTAGCCGCATATGATATCATGTAAAACCAATGAGTTGCGTGATTCCTCGTACCCCATCCAGTCAGTCATGAGGTACCTACAGTCGGTAATTCAACATAATTATCCTTCATCCAACGTCATATACTGATCACCTCTCCGCTTCCTCCAACTATGTCCAGGCCTGGCAAATAGTGAGCGATATGACAGACACATGTTCAACCCGCCGAAGCCAGTGTTCCAAGTTAACTTCGCTTAATGATTGTCTATATATTTGAAACCTAAACACGTGTCACCGCACCTCACAATCACTTACATAGTGTTTGCATTGGATACCAGCGGGCTCATCGGACACGCTCATCTTAGTGGCTAGTTTTCACTGGCATCGATCCGCTGTACATTTGGGATTTTACGGCTGGATCTTGGGGGCTAAGGCTAACTCAGATCGAAATATGCCGCTCTAGCTTTCTATATGCGGTTAGAAATCTTATCAGTCACACTTTTATGCATAGTTGTAGCGTCATACACTTCCCCAAAATCAGTAGCCTAGGGTTTGACGACTTTCGACATCGATGCTGACCTTGATAGTTTAACTGGACTCGCTAAGCTGAAGGCACCCGGTCAAGCATCCTGGCCATTTGGCACGCTGTCGTGTTACGTTGCATTGCTCGTATTCGACTCTCTAGCCAGTTAGTTGGAACGCATCGGTATTTTGGCATAACCATCCAAATATACTATTCCATCCGACTACGCTATCGTGTTCTACCTTGGTCTCGTATTCGTGGGTATATAACAAGTTCGAATAATTAGTGATTGGTCTTTGCGTCTGTCAAGTTCGCACCAGGACAAATCCTAAATTAGTGAGCCCGACGTGATCACATATCCCGACCAATAACAAGTATTGAATTGGTGAGCCCGCTCCATTTTATATTTGTTTATTGTTTTCATTTCGATAACATTTATTATATATCCATTTACTACACTTTCTCATGTCCGACCATACTCCCAAGCTTATTCGTATTAAGTCGACTACGAACACGATCCAACTCGTGCCATATTGGCCAGACAATGCAGAAACATGGTTTCTGTATGCCGAGGCAGATTTTCGAGGACAGGGTGTCTCAGATCCTCATTCTCGATTTCTTGCTGTCATCCGGTCATTACCGCGAGAATTAAACAGGTATGTTACAGCAAACATGTTTAATCCTGAAGTAAGTGACCCTTATGCACTTCTAAAGGCCGCACTCTTGAAGAAAAGCGATCTCACAGATCGCCAACGTCTAGACGAATTGTTTCGTAACATCGAGCTAGGCAGCCACTCAGCTACTGAAGTCCTCGCACGCATGCGAGAAGTAATCGGTGCACGAACATTTGACGATGGTTTCTTCCGAGAACTATTTCTCTCGAAACTACCACAACCGGTGCAAACCGTGTTGGTGACACTCCAGTTAGTCCCACTCGACGACCTGGCAGCCTCAGCAGATAAAATACTGGAGATATCCAGCAGACCAGTCTCCAACGTATATTCTATCTGCGACAAAACAGAGCGCCAGGATTCAGAGGTGACCAAGTTGTGCAACTCTGTGAGACGGTTGCTACGATCTCGAAGTCCTAGATCACGTAGCACTTCACGGAAACGCACCTTGGCGCATCGCAGCAAGTCGTGTGGTAGCCCTAAAAGGAAACCCAACAGGGTGGAAAACCCTGAATGGTGCCGGTTTCATAACACTTACGGGGATGAAGCCAGAAAATGTCGTAAACCATGCCGTTTTAAGAAGGACCCGAACTCGGGAAACGGTCACGCCGGCACGTGCTCACGGCAACCGTAGCCGGCCGAAAAAGCCGTTTGCTCTACGTCACGGATATTAAAACGAAAGTCCGCTACCTCGTCGACACCGGCGCAGAAGTTAGCATTCTTCCAGCAACGACAAAGGAGCGTCATCTTGACCCATCCTTCAATCTTCAAGCAGCCAACGGCAAGGCAATCGCGACATTCGGGAGACGGTATGCCTACCTCAACTTAGGTTTACGCAAACCTATCCACTGGATTTTCCTCCTGGCAGACGTCTCTATGCCCATCATTGGCATAGATTTGCTAAACCATTACGATCTACTCGTAGATGCTCGCCGTCGACGACTGATAGATAACAGCACAAAGTTATCCATTGGCGGCACCACCTATGTAGGTCCGAGTTTAGCCATCGTTAGGACTAAACAATCAGACGACGCGTCCTACCAGGCAGTTCTGGAGAAATATCCAGAGTTACAGCAACCGAAGCACACTCTTCCGTGCATAACCAGCAATGTTATGCATCACGTCACAACCACAGGTCCACCTGTGGCATCCAAAGCGCGCCGTCTAGCCCCCGATAAGCTCCAAACGGCGAAAAATGAATTCGACCACATGCTCGACCTGGGCATTATCAGACCGTCGAACAATCCTTGGGCATCGCCATTGCACATGGTTCCCAAGAAGGATAGCAGTGACTGGCGTCCAACCGGTGATTACCGAAGGCTCAACGCCAAAACAACTCCGGACTCCTACCCGATACATCAATACAAACCCTCGTATACTTTGCCTTTTTATATCAATTTTTATTTACCATGTAATGAAATTTTAAAAAAAAACGGTAAAGATAAGCGTAAATTTTTATTTTTCGATATGTTGATATATAAATAATTCCCATTTTTAGGCAACGTTTTCGTGGTATTAAAGACTTTTATTTATATTCCAGGTGCAACGAGCACTGGACGGAACGTCGAAAGGAACAGATGACCGCGACCGACGTACAATTCCATTTATTGTATTTTATTTATTTAATCGCCACGACACCCTAGTAGAATAAGGTTCAGACAACCAGGGGCCACCTCACGCAGTCAGCCCATCGGAAGAGTTTTACCAGTGGAGAAACCACTGGGTTTTTACTTCCGGCTGGTATCGTCTTAGGGTCCTCACGAACCCACTAGGGGGGGGGAGTGATCTGTAGCGTCATACACTTCCCCAAAATCAGTAGCCTAGGGTTTGACGACTTTCGACATCGATGCTGACTTTGATAGTTTAACTGGACTCGCTAAGCTGAAGGCACCCGGTCAAGCATCCTGGCCATTTGGCACGCTGTCGTGTTACGTTGCATTGCTCGTATTCGACTCTCTAGCCAGTTAGTTGGAACGCATCGGTATTTTGGCATAACCATCCAAATATACTATTCCATCCGACTACGCTATCGTGTTCTACCTTGGTCTCGTATTCGTGGGTATATAACAAGTTCGAATAATTAGTGATTGGTCTTTGCGTCTGTCAAGTTCGCACCAGGAAAAATCATAAATAGTATTTCATCAGACAGTGAACCCGTCATGCTCCTTACCATACCAATCAGCTCACGCTTCTTACTAAAAATGACAGCAGCTAGTATTTTTGACTCAACTGGTAACAAATTGATACTCATGATCGTCACACATTATTTGAACTCTTTTTAAGGATGGAAATAGCGACTGCATCATCCTGAAGTGGAGTCACTATTAGTCTGTCTTTCCTTCAAAAACAATCTAATGGGCCGCTTCAAGAGATCTGTGGGTGCATTTTAGAGCCCTAAAATCTATGATTTTCCTCGAATCTTTACTCCGGTAACTGGGTCGGTGTCAAATAGTTATGGAACACAAGGCACAAAGGTTTATGTCACTTTCAAAGTCTTCAATCCAGTGTTCTTTAAAGTTGTCGGCAGACATACTAACTACTTTATAGACCGTCTGATTGACACAAGAATTCTCTCTACAGGTAGCTCAGATGATCTGGGACGGCTTTTAAAGTGCTACCAGATGCATCTACAATTCCCATCTAACTAGGATATTCTGATCACTGAGCCTCACAGTTCGCATAGGAGAGTTACGTATACCACCACACCTGCCGTTCACTGAAGTAAGGTGATGAGCATCAAGATGGCAGCCAACACAAAGCAATAAAGTTATTGTCAGCAGAACCCATAGGCTATTTCACTTGCCATTTTTATAGCATCTTGTGGGTTCAATAAATGCTCACCGATACTTTCTGGAACTTCGACGTTGGTCTTGGATTTGGTACTTATTTGTAGTGCTGGGTACGACCAACTCGATTACGTCAACCTGTTTTGGACTACGGTTACGATAACCACAAAAACGCAAGATGAATTTGACACAATAAAACATGATTACAGTTCGAAGAGGTCGAAAAATAGAACGGAAGTTCCAAGTGAACCACGCAATCGACAGCCAATTGTAATTTAAACACATGAGAAGTAGAATACACCAGCCAGTACGACAGCAACGACTGTGTCAACAGCTGGTAGCTGGGTGGTGGTGGTCTGCACACAGCTGCAGAAGACAGGCCCCGTTAACAGAATTGTGACCAACGATTCTTAAATGGTCACCTACAATGGTTCACCTCTAAGTGGAGACACATGACCTGTGCATTTACGTCCCAAGTAAGCAATACGACATATATCCAACGCATTTAGATGAGGTCACTAAGCAGACATTAGAACTTAAAAAGCATCAGCGTTGCAGTTCATCTGACCATAAGTAAAAATGACGAAGAAACATCGTCTCTTTTGCCACTTACCAATTACTCTAAGTGAACCTGATAGTCCACCAGCTTCACAAACGACTGTATTTGGAGGGGGATACAGTGGACAGTGTCAGCTTTAGCACCTAACCTCACCTGGTTAACTAGTTACTAGCCGGTCCGCAGCCCGGATAAAGAGGCAGGGTTGGGCATAGGGCTAGCAGCCCTATCCCGTAAAACCAATCCAATCGCTAAAGAAACTTCAAAGCACTATATATATATATAATAAAACTAAACTTATTACTCGCTGGAATCGGGGAGAGGAAATGATGCCACTCGATGAAAGACCTTGCGAAGCCAACTGACCGATGTCTCTCCTCTCTATTGATGAAAACAAAAGTATTGGGACACGAATGTCCGAACAATGTTTGAACCTAGCAAGCCTGCCCAGATTGCAAAAGAGATGAGAAGATATAGCATAAAAGTGCTAGGAATCTGCGAAAGCAGATAGAATGGAAGTGGACTCTCCAAACTGTCAACTAGAGAGTCAATAATCCACTCCGATATTGTCACCCAGACGACAATCACGAGCACAATGAGGGGGTGGCTATCATGATTATGTCCCCAAGAGTGTCGAAGGCTCTCATGCAGTGGGAACCAATCTCCTCCTGCAGGATCATGACAGCAAGATTCAAATCAAAAAGAAGGAAAGTTACAGTCACAATGCTATGCTCCTACAAATAATGCAGATTAGAAGAAGAAATGCTACAGAAAACTGCAATCAGTACAGGACACGACTCCAGTTGGTGACATCAAAATTCTAATGGGTGGGGTGACATGAATGCCAAACTGGGAGCGGACAACACAGGAAGAGGACCAATCATGGTTCGAGAGGCATTTAGTGCAACAATTGAAAATGGGGAACTGTTCGCAGACTTCTGTGCATTTAATGACTTGATGATTGCAGGCAGTGTACACAAACACAAGGATATTCACAAAACGACATGCATTTCACCGCTGGACACACTACACTAAAAATCAGATCGACTTCATTTCAACCTCAAGAAAATGGAGATGAGGCCTACTGGACACAAGATCAAGAAGGTGAGCAGATGTAGCTTCACACCACTCACTATCTAGTGCAAGGAACCTTAAAAACCAAGTTGAAAGCCTTCAAAGATACGGGTGACAGACGACCACAGTTCAAGGGGCCAGTATACTGCGTTGCAGTTCATTCTATCCTGTTATACGCCTGTGAGACATGGACATTTAAAGTAGGAGACATGAAACAGTTACAGGGTTTCAATCATAGGTGTCTTTGCAGCATTGCTCGCATTTAGTAGAATTACCGTGTGGGCAATGTGGGGTCAGTCAGGCGAAGGGTACTAAGCACGACAGGTAAGTCGATTGGTGAGGTTGTGAACCTTAGTCAATTGAGATGGCTTGAACATGTACTTTGCACGCCGAGCAAACGCCCGCAACGACATGAGATGTAAACTGCCTGTTTGGAGTCCTTACCTACAGTAGTGTAGGTAATATCCTGTATGCAAGGTTTCGAACCCGCTATTACTCATGAGAACTGATTTATACTGTACCAACATTTGCTGAGGAGTTCAGTAGCTCTTAAGAAGTGAATAGAGTCCGTTCTTCCCCTGAAATTCTCTCGTGGCATCGCACATAATTTATTATTATTATTATTATTATTATAAGTCCCTTGGGTTCCTAATGGAACAAACAGCTTCAGTAGCACGTCTCCAGTGAACTCTCTTCTCTGAGATCTTTCGAACTTGATTCCACGACAGCTCAGAAGCTCTCATTTCCTCCTCGCACGATCTCCTCCATGTCACCCTCGGACGTCCAACTCGTCGCTTCCCCTTTGGATCCCACTCGAGGAGCCTGGCGCGTGATATCTCCACTCGGCATTCTCAGTGTATGCCCAATCCATCTCCACTTCCTTCTGCATATTTGTTGAGCGATAGGTTCTTGGTTGGTTCGTTCCCAGAGCTCCTTGTTGCTTATTCTTTCTGACCATCTGATCTTCAGTAACGAGACAGCGTGGGCAGTTGTTGATGAATGTCTGTAGTTTGTTGGAAATCCCTTTCGTAATGCGCCAAGTCTCTGAACCATACAGAAGCACTGACTTGACTGGATTGGTGTTGAAAATCCGGATCTTGTTCCATATGCTGAGTGCAGTGCAGTAGATCTCCACACTGGTTTCAGGCTAATGAACGCTTGTCTTGCTGTCTTTCCGATCGTGGCTGACTTTGACATCCTCATTTGTGCCACCTGCTTCCTAGATAGGTGAAGGAAGTTAGTTACTTTAGGTTTCACCCGTTGATGGTGGTGTTGTTGGTGGTGCGGTATCTTCATCACCTCTGTCTTCCCCATATTCGCTTGAGGTCCCGTCTTCGCTGCCATGCCTCTTCTGTCGACTTGTTGGTTTTCGCCTGTTTGTGTGACATCAGACACAAGTTATCGGCGAAATCCAAGTCTTCTAGGTTCTTTTCCTCAGTCCAGCGTATCCCCCTCTTCTCGCTCCCCACTGTTTGCTGCATGATCCAGTCGACCACAATCAGGAATATCATGCGGGATAGTAGGCAACCTTGTTTCACTCCTGTCTTCACTTCAAAAGCATCACTGTGAATTCCTTGGCATGTGGCATCTTCATATAGTTGTTGAATGAGGCTGGTAAAGGTTTGCGGTACTCCGTAGTAATGAAGCAGTTTCCAAATTACCTCTCGGTCGACGTTCCCACTGCATGAGAGCCTTCGACACTCTTGGGGACATCATGATAGCCACTCCCTCAGTGTGCTCGTGGTTGTCGTCTGGGTGACAATATCGGAGTAGATTACTGATTCTCCAGTTGACAGTTTGGAGAGTCCACTCCCATTCCATCTACTTTCGCAAATTCCAAGCACTTGCATGCCATGCCTTCTCATCTCTTTTGCAATCTGGGCTGCCTTGCTGGGTTCAAACATCGTGCGGACATTCCATGTCCCCACGTTTACTTTCGCTTTCATCGAGAGAAGACACATCGGCGAATTGGCTTCCCGAAGGCTCTCATCAACCAGCGTCATTTCGCCTCTCCGATTCCAGCGAGGAATAAGTTTGTTTTCATTTTTTATATTTTGTTTGTGCTTTGAAGTTTCTTTAGCGGTTAGATTTGTTTTACGGGGTAGGTTTGCTAGGCCTATGCTCAACCTTCCCTCTTTACCCGGGCTTAGGACCGGCTAGTAACTAGTGAACTAGTTAACCGGGCGAGGTTACAGAAATGAGAGAAAATAACCCTGCTCTTTGCGTGCAGAAAAAGTTTCGACAACCCTTATGTCTGCCTTGGCCAGCGAAAACTTAATAGATGACTTCAAAGATAAATTTAATCTTGTCAAACCCCTTTCACATACATGTCTTATTTGCTTGCACTTTAATTTTCTACTTCATTATTTAGTATTACAGGACTTTTACTCTTCTCAGTTTTGACCTACCATTCACCGTTCAGATGTCAGCAGTACCATGCTGTCCTCATTATTCTTACCATCACTACAAAAAAATACTATAATTACTACTATCGTGATTATTATCTCAAAATTTACTATTTGCATACTTCATAGCCCAAAGAATTCATCAAAAGTGGTTTGATGAAACGCTGTTCCTAAAAATGTGTAAGGTGAAGAGCCAGTTTCCTACTTACTTCTTTGATTTGCCTACTTTTAACAAACTGAGGACGACAACGGCACCAAAGACGTAATATGACGAGACCGTAAAGTAGAGCCAAAAGATGAGAAAAATGGGTGACACACGCGTTTAAGAAATCTTTAGCTGGATTTGAGTTACTTTTGAATAAGAAACAACACATGAAAACCATATTGGCTGTCGCTGGTTTTGATTCTTAGCCGCATATGATATCATGTAAAACCAATGAGTTGCGTGATTCCTCGTACCCCATCCAGTCAGTCATGAGGTACCTACAGTCGGTAATTCAACATAATTATCCTTCATCCAACGTCATATACTGATCACCTCTCCGCTTCCTCCAACTATGTCCAGGCCTGGCAAATAGTGAGCGATATGACAGACACATGTTCAACCCGCCGAAGCCAGTGTTCCAAGTTAACTTCGCTTAATGATTGTCTATATATTTGAAACCTAAACACGTGTCACCGCACCTCACAATCACTTACATAGTGTTTGCATTGGATACCAGCGGGCTCATCGGACACGCTCATCTTAGTGGCTAGTTTTCACTGGCATCGATCCGCTGTACATTTGGGATTTTACGGCTGGATCTTGGGGGCTAAGGCTAACTCAGATCGAAATATGCCGCTCTAGCTTTCTATATGCGGTTAGAAATCTTATCAGTCACACTTTTATGCATAGTTGTAGCGTCATACACTTCCCCAAAATCAGTAGCCTAGGGTTTGACGACTTTCGACATCGATGCTGACCTTGATAGTTTAACTGGACTCGCTAAGCTGAAGGCACCCGGTCAAGCATCCTGGCCATTTGGCACGCTGTCGTGTAACAAATTGATACTCATGATCGTCACACATTATTTGAACTCTTTTTAAGGATGGAAATAGCGACTGCATCATCCTGAAGTGGAGTCACTATTAGTCTGTCTTTCCTTCAAAAACAATCTAATGGGCCCCTTCAAGAGATCTGTGGGTGCATTTTAGAGCCCTAAAATCTATGATTTTCCTCGAATCTTTACTCCGGTAACTGGGTCGGTGTCAAATAGTTATGGAACACAAGGCACAAAGGTTTATGTCACTTTCAAAGTCTTCAATCCAGTGTTCTTTAAAGTTGTCGGCAGACATACTAACTACTTTATAGACCGTCTGATTGACACAAGAATTCTCTCTACAGGTAGCTCAGATGATCTGGGACGGCTTTTAAAGTGCTACCAGATGCATCTACAATTCCCATCTAACTAGGATATTCTGATCACTGAGCCTCACAGTTCGCATAGGAGAGTTACGTATACCACCACACCTGCCGTTCACTGAAGTAAGGTGATGAGCATCAAGATGGCAGCCAACACAAAGCAATAAAGTTATTGTCAGCAGAACCCATAGGCTATTTCACTTGCCATTTTTATAGCATCTTGTGGGTTCAATAAATGCTCACCGATACTTTCTGGAACTTCGACGTTGGTCTTGGATTTGGTACTTATTTGTAGTGCTGGGTACGACCAACTCGATTACGTCAACCTGTTTTGGACTACGGTTACGATAACCACAAAAACGCAAGATGAATTTGACACAATAAAACATGATTACAGTTCGAAGAGGTCCAAAAATAGAACGGAAGTTCCAAGTGAACCACGCAATCGACAGCCAATTGTAATTTAAACACATGAGAAGTAGAATACACCAGCCAGTACGACAGCAACGACTGTGTCAACAGCTGGTAGCTGGGTGGTGGTGGTCTGCACACAGCTGCAGAAGACAGGCCCCGTTAACAGAATTGTGACCAACGATTCTTAAATGGTCACCTACAATGGTTCACCTCTAAGTGGAGACACATGACCTGTGCATTTACGTCCCAAGTAAGCAATACGACATATATCCAACGCATTTAGATGAGGTCACTAAGCAGACATTAGAACTTAAAAAGCATCAGCGTTGCAGTTCATCTGACCATAAGTAAAAATGACGAAGAAACATCGTCTCTTTTGCCACTTACCAATTACTCTAAGTGAACCTGATAGTCCACCAGCTTCACAAACGACTGTATTTGGAGGGGGATACAGTGGACAGTGTCAGCTTTAGCACCTAACCTCACCTGGTTAACTAGTTACTAGCCGGTCCGCAGCCCGGATAAAGAGGCAGGGTTGGGCATAGGGCTAGCAGCCCTATCCCGTAAAACCAATCCAATCGCTAAAGAAACTTCAAAGCACTATATATATAAATAAAACTAAACTTATTACTCGCTGGAATCGGGGAGAGGAAATGATGCCACTCGATGAAAGACCTTGCGAAGCCAACTGACCGATGTCTCTCCTCTCTATTGATGAAAACAAAAGTATTGGGACACGAATGTCCGAACAATGTTTGAACCTAGCAAGCCTGCCCAGATTGCAAAAGAGATGAGAAGATATAGCATAAAAGTGCTAGGAATCTGCGAAAGCAGATAGAATGGAAGTGGACTCTCCAAACTGTCAACTAGAGAGTCAATAATCCACTCCGATATTGTCACCCAGACGACAATCACGAGCACAATGAGGGGGTGGCTATCATGATTATGTCCCCAAGAGTGTCGAAGGCTCTCATGCAGTGGGAACCAATCTCCTCCTGCAGGATCATGACAGCAAGATTCAAATCAAAAAGAAGGAAAGTTACAGTCACAATGCTATGCTCCTACAAATAATGCAGATTAGAAGAAGAAATGCTACAGAAAACTGCAATCAGTACAGGACACGACTCCAGTTGGTGACATCAAAATTCTAATGGGTGGGGTGACATGAATGCCAAACTGGGAGCGGACAACACAGGAAGAGGACCAATCATGGTTCGAGAGGCATTTAGTGCAACAATTGAAAATGGGGAACTGTTCGCAGACTTCTGTGCATTTAATGACTTGATGATTGCAGGCAGTGTACACAAACACAAGGATATTCACAAAACGACATGCATTTCACCGCTGGACACACTACACTAAAAATCAGATCGACTTCATTTCAACCTCAAGAAAATGGAGATGAGGCCTACTGGACACAAGATCAAGAAGGTGAGCAGATGTAGCTTCACACCACTCACTATCTAGTGCAAGGAACCTTAAAAACCAAGTTGAAAGCCTTCAAAGATACGGGTGACAGACGACCACAGTTCAAGGGGCCAGTATACTGCGTTGCAGTTCATTCTATCCTGTTATACGCCTGTGAGACATGGACATTTAAAGTAGGAGACATGAAACAGTTACAGGGTTTCAATCATAGGTGTCTTTGCAGCATTGCTCGCATTTAGTAGAATTACCGTGTGGGCAATGTGGGGTCAGTCAGGCGAAGGGTACTAAGCACGACAGGTAAGTCGATTGGTGAGGTTGTGAACCTTAGTCAATTGAGATGGCTTGAACATGTACTTTGCACGCCGAGCAAACGCCCGCAACGACATGAGATGTAAACTGCCTGTTTGGAGTCCTTGAGACGAAAGGAATCAGTAGTTGAGGTGTCTCGGTGACATGGCTGAAAATGAGTCACAACGCCGCAGATGTATTTACTCTTTGACGTCCACAGCTTCGAAAAGAGTTCTGGGGTTGGGACACCCAGCTGTCTGAGCATGGAGTGCAGTGCTGCGTAGGCTGTGGAGGCATCTCCTGGATAATTGGAGCTAGTATCTAGTTTTTTGGCCAGTATTAGTCCTAGATCTTTCTCCATGGTGTTGAGGGAAAGTTGTGTTCCACAGAGAGAATAGGGTACCTTTTGAAAGTCTGGAGTGCAGAGAAACATGGCTGGGCACTTATCCAGGTTAACTGCCAGTCCATTAATATCCAACCACTCTGCAAGTAATCCGAGGTCACTTTGCAGTCCACTTGATCCTGTTTCCGACGCCATAGCTCTCCATAACTTAACATCATCAGCTTAGAGTAGAATTGGGGAGCTGAGATTCAATGGGAGGTCGTTCACAGAAAGAAGAAATAGCAGTGGACCCAGAATCGCCCCTTGTGATACACCAGATGACGATGTCCTCCAAGTCGAGCAAACTCTGTTGGCTTTTGTGCGGAATTGTCTACCGTCTAGATAGTCCTGCAACCATGAAAGCACTTCCCCCTTGATGCCCAACCTTTCTATTTTGTGAATAAGAACGGTGTGTGGAACTGTGTCGAAGGCCTTAGCAAAATCCAAGAAAATAACATGGACAGGAATTTGGAGGTCCCAACATGCCATCCACTGATCACCCACTCCCGACACTTGCCACATTTCTTGACCTGGAGGCGGCATTCGGCTCTGTCGAATGAAGTGGTGAAATGTGTCGTCCACTTCACTTACTTAGGGGTTTTTATCAGCTTGAACGGGTTGGCGAAATTTCATCTCGGACAAGGAGGACCTGTTTGGCATTTGCCAACTAGTGACTGCCGAGATATCTGGCTACCTATCAAAGTTCGAGCATACTGCGCTACAGTTTGTCCTGTTATGTGGCTGAGACATGGCCGTTGGGAGTAGAAGATATGCAGTGGTTACAATTTTTTTGTCACGTGTCTTCGTATGGTGAGATCACATGTGGGCAATGTAGAGAAAAGCGGAAAACTACTAGGGAGGGAAGGCAGTTCAGTTGATGAGATTGTGAACTTTAGTCGACTGAGAGGGCTTGTACACGATAAGCCATCACCTGCGATGAGGCACAATTTTAGCTAAAGTAGGATTGGGTCGGAAGAAAGCTGATGATAGTCATGCCACGACATGATACCAGTCCATGAACTCTCTGACTGTTAATGTGAGCTTCATAGGGAGGTGTAGACTATCTGGTTGGGATATTCGAGACGATATGAATCAATGGTTTAAGACTATTGATAATTGGCTGAAAAGAGGTCACAATGGTGTCCAGAT
Source organism: Heterobilharzia americana (assembly GCA_944470555.2). Taxonomy (NCBI): domain Eukaryota; kingdom Metazoa; phylum Platyhelminthes; class Trematoda; order Strigeidida; family Schistosomatidae; genus Heterobilharzia; species Heterobilharzia americana. Next base: position 14,159,497 of record OX104129.1, read on the forward strand.
GTATTCATAATTTGACGCCTTGCAAAGCTTGGATATTTTCAATAATGTTTATTTCCAAATTATCTCTCCTCTTATAAATTTTTGTCTTCTTCGATATGCCTTTTTCTGTCCACTTATTGTTTTTATGCTATTGTGAAATTTGGCGACTTGAACCGATGTACTTTTGTTCGAAGTTGTACGTTGGATCTTTGTCTGATGTTCAGGCTGGAAAGAGGTTGGAGGCTGCTAGACTAAAACATGAAATTATTGCATGGAGTCTTTATTGAATATCAGTCTGAGCTATGTCGTGGATCGTAAACTTCCCGGCGTAGATCCGTGTGATAACAGATTCTAGTGATTGGAGACTCTTGATGTTATGGCTCCAAATCGGTCTCAGTGGCTCAAATTCATGTACACATTATCATCGTCCTAATATTCATACTAAGTTTGCTTCCTTCTTATCTTTTATGACGATCAACAAATTTTGACAACTTATCCCGTATTTCTCTGTCTTTCCTTTTGGTATCTTCTACCTTCATGTGGCGAATTGGACCGCTATACCGTAAAGCTAGATGTCACATCGATACTAACTGATTGACTGATTCAGACCGGCTATTCTTAAAATTAGTTTCGCTTGGAGATGATGAATCAATACTGTTGTTTAATAGAAGAGTTTTCAATCCTCTACTGTTTTCCATCGCTATGAATTCCGAAGTATATGAACCCTATTATGTATGGTCTTTGGACAGAAAGAAATGCTTGAATTTCACTAAATCAGATCGTTTATCGATCCGCTTAATGTAACATTCCTGTCAATAGATAAGATTTAAAGTTGTAAGAGAAGGTTCCTTAACAAACGCTGATGCATATCCCTAGCATCCAGTTAGTACAGTGAGGAACGCAATAGGCACAAACGTAATGTATTGACACAAATACGCAAGCATTTTGAAGAGCGTAAGCATACACGGAAGAAGCAGGTGTTATTTGAAGGTGGAGTACTTTAAGCAGGTGACAAGTATCTGATCGTGAATTCTTTCGGAAAACTTAGTGTGGCGGGACTGTTAGGTGTGCTTTATTGATAAACATCAGCCACAGACTTCCAGGCAACGATTGTAAGTTAGTCAATTGGCACTGACTTGAGATTTTACGTATACTGAGATATTATCTTGACTAGAGTTCAATCTTCTCTAAGGAAGAGTAAGCGAGAACAAGTCTCAACATGGTTAGATTAATACTAGACCCGAGTTTCAGAATGCATCGACTTTCGGTGTAAGTTGTATATTCTTCTTCCCTGATGTTCTAAAAGGATTGTTAATTAGTAGCTGGTGATTTCCACTGACATCCATATACTATCACAATAGTGCAGATGTATCGACTTATTGTTTATTAGTGTCTTCTACCCTATAGCTTCATCGTTTTATACCCTCACTCGCACTCATCTTTTTATCTCTTTGAATATATCACTACTTTTATTCATGCGGTTTCTGTGTGTATTGCTAAGAAACGTGAGTCTATCCACGGCAACATCTAATCGTGTTACTTCTGTTACCTTTTTCCTAAGGACGAACCATTTCAACCTTTCAAGTTAAACTGACCTGGTTTAGAGTAATGATCTCTGATGTCCTATTCAAAGTGGGAAATGAATGACCAGTTCCGAAATACATCTTCAGTATAGTGTATTTCAGTTAACTATAAATTCCCGTGTATGCTGTTCTTCTCAAGTGTAAGAACATAAAGATACTCGAAGCTGTTCAACTGGATTAATGTACCACGGCTTTGAATGTTCAGAATACGAACTATGAGATTTATTAGAAAGACATGTAAATAAGTTGTCTACGGAATGTTTGCAGCAACAGTGTTTTAGTTAACTCCCCATTGTAGTTTAGTTTTGACTTCCACACTATGATAGTTCAGAATTAATCATACAACACAGTTTAATTAGTCAATAGGAATGATTTTTAGTCCATTTAGATGATGATTTTTGACCGAAAATTTTCAATGTACTTCCTACCTCTATTTTCTATTCTTTCTAATATCACCTTAGAAAAATAGATGGTGAGGAAGTATACAACAGTTGAAGCTTAATTTGCCACCTGAGTTTTTTTTTAAAATGACAACTCCACTTTGTGATATACCTTGGGTGGGCTAACTTCTAACCTATTTGTAAGAAACGGTGAGATGTAGCTATGTAAAGTCAAACTAAAGACAGCTTTTTTTCGTAAAACTATTTATTAGAACTGATCATTTACATAAACGCTCAAGAGTGCATCAACTATACCTATTTATCTAGTGTAAACGAGCTAGTAAAGATTACTGTTATATGGTACATGATAAGCTTATCGCTGAAGATATGTGTTCAAAAGACTCAGTTTGTGCAACAAACAAAAGCCAACCAACTTTTCTGCCTAAATGACTTACAGGATAATTTTGAATATCGAATAATCGTAACTTTACACCATGATTAATTGCCAACAATAGAGAGAACATCATTTGTAAAATCAATTATTTGACAATGCTTTTATTGATTTACTCTGGCTTACAACACAATAACGTAAAACCTTAATCTATCGTTTACTGATTTAATATGCGATAATAAATTTACACATATCGTTGTATTTCTTTTGTATCCCATCTTCAGGAGAGGTTACGTTGTTCTAGAGCAAGCTGGTTTATCTGGAGGTGTATACAATATAGTCGTTTCTACTTATCGACCTCATCAAGAAGAACCATTTATTCTGTCTGTAAAGTCTGTACGTGACTTTATAATAACTGCTGCATGAAAACGTTTCCTCATTATTTCGAGACTTATTTTATATGACTTTCAGAAGTGTTCGTGTTAGATGACTTTCTTTCTTTTAACATAGAATAATGCATATTCAGTTAACAAAAACTATACCCTTCTGTTCTGCATTTAAATTGAAACAATTTAATTCTGTGCCACTATAAGCTGTATTTTATTATGAAGATTACAAGTGTAGTGTTCACGGTGGATTATAGTAGACCATCACCCATGATATTCCTGATTGTGGTCGACTGGATCATGCAGCAAACTGTGAGGAGCGTGAAGAGGGGGATACGCTGGCTGGACCGCGGAAAAGACCCTAGAAGACTTGGATTTCACCGACGACTTGTGTCTGATGTCACACAAACTTGAAGATCTACAGGCGAAAACCAACAAGCTGACAGAAGAGGCAGGGCAGCGAAGACGGGAAGAGAAGACAGAGGTGATGAAGATACCGCACCACCACCAACAACAAACTCCAGACACCATCAATGGGAGAAACTTAAAGCAAGTAACTTCCTTCACCTATCCAGGAAGCACTGTTTCAACTACAGGTGAATATAGAGAAGCAGTTGTGATGGAGATAACCAATCAACACCACCACCAACATCAACAAGCTCCAATCACCATCAACGCGAGAAACTCAAACGAAGTAGCCTACTTCACCTATCTAGGAAGCAGGTGGCACAAATGAGGATGTCAAAGTCAGCCACGATCGGAAAGACAGCAAGACAAGCGTTCATTAGCCTGAAACCAGTGTGGAGATCTACTGCACTGCACTGCACTGCACTCAGCATATGGAACAATATCCGGATTTTCAACACCAATCCAGTCAAGTCAGTGCTTCTGTATGGTTCAGAGACTTGGCGCATTACGAAAGGGATTTCCAACAAACTACAGACATTCATCAACAACTGCCCACGCTGTCTCGTTACTGAAGATCAGATGGTCAGAAAGAATAAGCAACAAGGAGCTCTGGGACGAACCAACCAAGAACCTATCGCTCAACAAATATGCAGAAGGAAGTGGAGATGGATTGGGCATACACTGAGAATGCCGAGTGGAGATATCACGCGCCAGGCTCCTCGAGTGGGATCCAAAGGGGAAGCGACGAGTTGGACGTCCGAGGGTGACATGGAGGAGATCGTGCGAGGAGGAAATGAGAGCTTCTGGGCTGTCGTGGAGCCAGGTTCAAAAGATTTCAGAGAAGAGAGTTCACTGGAGACGTGCTACTGAAGCTGTTTGTTCCATTAGGAACCCAAGGGACTAATAATAATAATAATAATAATAATAAATTATGTGCTATGCCACGAGAGAATTTCAGGGGAAGAACGGACTCTATTCACTTCTCAAGAGCTACTGAACTCCTCAGCAAATGTTGGTACAGTATAAATCAGTTCTCATGAGTAATAGCGGGTTCGAAACCTTGCATACAGGATATTACCTACACTACTGTAGCAAGACTGTGTCGATATCGCAATGTTTGTATTTTTAAACTCGGATATTAGCCTAACGTATTATCGGGAACTCAAATATATTGTACTATCGTATGAAAAATAATCCCACTGTTTTACTGTATGATAGAGGTTATACCAAACAAAATCTACGTAGAACCTAGGTAGAACAGGTGGGTCACTCCCAGTTACCACACTTCTCAGTAATATACAAAGAACAAATGGATAGGAAAGACATCAAATTAGACAAACATGCATGAGGGGAGAGGAAATTTAAAAATAAGTCAAGCTATAGAAGATATCAAGGAGTGAATACATCTGTCACTCTGACTGATTTTCAGACATTTCACCAAAAATTCTCAACCAGTGATTCCTATGGTCACGAGGACCCCAGCCAGGTAGTCTACACTTCTGTGTACACGCTCCAGAGACTTCATTGACTGGTGACATGTCTTATTCTGACCACCCTGAACCCTCTTCCAACCTACTTCAACTTTCGCTAGCATTGCACGCTAAGATGGGTGGTGGCTCAGCATGTGCAACATACCCAAGCCACCTCAGTCAGGAGGTTACACCAGGTGTAGTGGAATTGAGAATCCACTTAGTCCTCGGATCGCTTCTATTTTGAGTGTCGGTTGCTGAAATGTTTCGTTGCAATCGTGATCAAGTTTATCAACTACATGGAAAGTGGGATTTAATACTGTTCTAGAAAACGGAACATCATTCACTTTATCCTACTGACTATTCTTAGTTATCCAATGAATAATTAAATGATGCTGTAAGACAACACTGTGATTGTTGAGATACATAAGAAGCGATAGATTATCATTATTATTTGTCTCCTGGGTTCCTAATGGAACAAACAGATTCAGTAGCACAACCACAGGTCCACCTGTGGCATCCAAAGCGCGCCGTCTAGCCCCCGATAAGCTCCAAACGGCGAAAAATGAATTCGACCACATGCTCGACCTGGGCATTATCAGACCGTCGAACAATCCTTGGGCATCGCCATTGCACATGGTTCCCAAGAAGGATAGCAGTGACTGGCGTCCAACCGGTGATTACCGAAGGCTCAACGCCAAAACAACTCCGGACTCCTACCCGATACATCAATACAAACCCTCGTATACTTTGCCTTTTTATATCAATTTTTATTTACCATGTAATGAAATTTTAAAAAAAAACGGTAAAGATAAGCGTAAATTTTTATTTTTCGATATGTTGATATATAAATAATTCCCATTTTTAGGCAACGTTTTCGTGGTATTAAAGACTTTTATTTATATTCCAGGTGCAACGAGCACTGGACGGAACGTCGAAAGGAACAGATGACCGCGACCGACGTACAATTCCATTTATTGTATTTTATTTATTTAATCGCCACGACACCCTAGTAGAATAAGGTTCAGACAACCAGGGGCCACCTCACGCAGTCAGCCCATCGGAAGAGTTTTACCAGTGGAGAAACCACTGGGTTTTTACTTCCGGCTGGTATCGTCTTAGGGTCCTCACGAACCCACTAGGGGGGGGGAGTGATCTGTAGCGTCATACACTTCCCCAAAATCAGTAGCCTAGGGTTTGACGACTTTCGACATCGATGCTGACTTTGATAGTTTAACTGGACTCGCTAAGCTGAAGGCACCCGGTCAAGCATCCTGGCCATTTGGCACGCTGTCGTGTTACGTTGCATTGCTCGTATTCGACTCTCTAGCCAGTTAGTTGGAACGCATCGGTATTTTGGCATAACCATCCAAATATACTATTCCATCCGACTACGCTATCGTGTTCTACCTTGGTCTCGTATTCGTGGGTATATAACAAGTTCGAATAATTAGTGATTGGTCTTTGCGTCTGTCAAGTTCGCACCAGGAAAAATCATAAATAGTATTTCATCAGACAGTGAACCCGTCATGCTCCTTACCATACCAATCAGCTCACGCATCTTACTAAAAATGACAGCAGCTAGTATTTTTGACTCAACTGGTAACAAATTGATACTCATGATCGTCACACATTATTTGAACTCTTTTTAAGGATGGAAATAGCGACTGCATCATCCTGAAGTGGAGTCACTATTAGTCTGTCTTTCCTTCAAAAACAATCTAATGGGCCCCTTCAAGAGATCTGTGGGTGCATTTTAGAGCCCTAAAATCTATGATTTTCCTCGAATCTTTACTCCGGTAACTGGGTCGGTGTCAAATAGTTATGGAACACAAGGCACAAAGGTTTATGTCACTTTCAAAGTCTTCAATCCAGTGTTCTTTAAAGTTGTCGGCAGACATACTAACTACTTTATAGACCGTCTGATTGACACAAGAATTCTCTCTACAGGTAGCTCAGATGATCTGGGACGGCTTTTAAAGTGCTACCAGATGCATCTACAATCCCCATCTAACTAGGATATTCTGATCACTGAGCCTCACAGTTCGCATAGGAGAGTTACGTATACCACCACACCTGCCGTTCACTGAAGTAAGGTGATGAGCATCAAGATGGCAGCCAACACAAAGCAATAAAGTTATTGTCAGCAGAACCCATAGGCTATTTCACTTGCCATTTTTATAGCATCTTGTGGGTTCAATAAATGCTCACCGATACTTTCTGGAACTTCGACGTTGGTCTTGGATTTGGTACTTATTTGTAGTGCTGGGTACGACCAACTCGATTACGTCAACCTGTTTTGGACTACGGTTACGATAACCACAAAAACGCAAGATGAATTTGACACAATAAAACATGATTACAGTTCGAAGAGGTCCAAAAATAGAACGGAAGTTCCAAGTGAACCACGCAATCGACAGCCAATTGTAATTTAAACACATGAGAAGTAGAATACACCAGCCAGTACGACAGCAACGACTGTGTCAACAGCTGGTAGCTGGGTGGTGGTGGTCTGCACACAGCTGCAGAAGACAGGCCCCGTTAACAGAATTGTGACCAACGATTCTTAAATGGTCACCTACAATGGTTCACCTCTAAGTGGAGACACATGACCTGTGCATTTACGTCCCAAGTAAGCAATACGACATATATCCAACGCATTTAGATGAGGTCACTAAGCAGACATTAGAACTTAAAAAGCATCAGCGTTGCAGTTCATCTGACCATAAGTAAAAATGACGAAGAAACATCGTCTCTTTTGCCACTTACCAATTACTCTAAGTGAACCTGATAGTCCACCAGCTTCACAAACGACTGTATTTGGAGGGGGATACAGTGGACAGTGTCAGCTTTAGCACCTAACCTCACCTGGTTAACTAGTTACTAGCCGGTCCGCAGCCCGGATAAAGAGGCAGGGTTGGGCATAGGGCTAGCAGCCCTATCCCGTAAAACCAATCCAATCGCTAAAGAAACTTCAAAGCACTATATATATATATAATAAAACTAAACTTATTACTCGCTGGAATCGGGGAGAGGAAATGATGCCACTCGATTAAAGACCTTGCGAAGCCAACTGACCGATGTCTCTCCTCTCTATTGATGAAAACAAAAGTATTGGGACACGAATGTCCGAACAATGTTTGAACCTAGCAAGCCTGCCCAGATTGCAAAAGAGATGAGAAGATATAGCATAAAAGTGCTAGGAATCTGCGAAAGCAGATAGAATGGAAGTGGACTCTCCAAACTGTCAACTAGAGAGTCAATAATCCACTCCGATATTGTCACCCAGACGACAATCACGAGCACAATGAGGGGGTGGCTATCATGATTATGTCCCCAAGAGTGTCGAAGGCTCTCATGCAGTGGGAACCAATCTCCTCCTGCAGGATCATGACAGCAAGATTCAAATCAAAAAGAAGGAAAGTTACAGTCACAATGCTATGCTCCTACAAATAATGCAGATTAGAAGAAGAAATGCTACAGAAAACTGCAATCAGTACAGGACACGACTCCAGTTGGTGACATCAAAATTCTAATGGGTGGGGTGACATGAATGCCAAACTGGGAGCGGACAACACAGGAAGAGGACCAATCATGGTTCGAGAGGCATTTAGTGCAACAATTGAAAATGGGGAACTGTTCGCAGACTTCTGTGCATTTAATGACTTGATGATTGCAGGCAGTGTACACAAACACAAGGATATTCACAAAACGACATGCATTTCACCGCTGGACACACTACACTAAAAATCAGATCGACTTCATTTCAACCTCAAGAAAATGGAGATGAGGCCTACTGGACACAAGATCAAGAAGGTGAGCAGATGTAGCTTCACACCACTCACTATCTAGTGCAAGGAACCTTAAAAACCAAGTTGAAAGCCTTCAAAGATACGGGTGACAGACGACCACAGTTCAAGGGGCCAGTATACTGCGTTGCAGTTCATTCTATCCTGTTAAATGTGTCGTCCACTTCACTTACTTAGGGGTTTTTATCAGCTTGAACGGGTTGGCGAAATTTCATCTCGGACAAGGAGGACCTGTTTGGCATTTGCCAACTAGTGACTGCCGAGATATCTGGCTACCTATCAAAGTTCGAGCATACTGCGCTACAGTTTGTCCTGTTATGTGGCTGAGACATGGCCGTTGGGAGTAGAAGATATGCAGTGGTTACAATTTTTTTGTCACGTGTCTTCGTATGGTGAGATCACATGTGGGCAATGTAGAGAAAAGCGGAAAACTACTAGGGAGGGAAGGCAGTTCAGTTGATGAGATTGTGAACTTTAGTCGACTGAGAGGGCTTGTACACGATAAGCCATCACCTGCGATGAGGCACAATTTTAGCTAAAGTAGGATTGGGTCGGAAGAAAGCTGATGATAGTCATGCCACGACATGATACCAGTCCATGAACTCTCTGACTGTTAATGTGAGCTTCATAGGGAGGTGTAGACTATCTGGTTGGGATATTCGAGACGATATGAATCAATGGTTTAAGACTATTGATAATTGGCTGAAAAGAGGTCACAATGGTGTCCAGATGTATTCATAATTTGACGCCTTGCAAAGCTTGGATATTTTCAATAATGTTTATTTCCAAATTATCTCTCCTCTTATAAATTTTTGTCTTCTTCGATATGCCTTTTTCTGTCCACTTATTGTTTTTATGCTATTGTGAAATTTGGCGACTTGAACCGATGTACTTTTGTTCGAAGTTGTACGTTGGATCTTTGTCTGATGTTCAGGCTGGAAAGAGGTTGGAGGCTGCTAGACTAAAACATGAAATTATTGCATGGAGTCTTTATTGAATATCAGTCTGAGCTATGTCGTGGATCGTAAACTTCCCGGCGTAGATCCGTGTGATAACAGATTCTAGTGATTGGAGACTCTTGATGTTATGGCTCCAAATCGGTCTCAGTGGCTCAAATTCATGTACACATTATCATCGTCCTAATATTCATACTAAGTTTGCTTCCTTCCTATCTTTTATGACGATCAACAAATTTTGACAACTTATCCCGTATTTCTCTGTCTTTCCTTTTGGTATCTTCTACCTTCATGTGGCGAATTGGACCGCTATACCGTAAAGCTAGATGTCACATCGATACTAACTGATTGACTGATTCAGACCGGCTATTCTTAAAATTAGTTTCGCTTGGAGATGATGAATCAATACTGTTGTTTAATAGAAGAGTTTTCAATCCTCTACTGTTTTCCATCGCTATGAATTCCGAAGTATATGAACCCTATTATGTATGGTCTTTGGACAGAAAGAAATGCTTGAATTTCACTAAATCAGATCGTTTATCGATCCGCTTAATGTAACATTCCTGTCAATAGATAAGATTTAAAGTTGTAAGAGAAGGTTCCTTAACAAACGCTGATGCATATCCCTAGCATCCAGTTAGTACAGTGAGGAACGCAATAGGCACAAACGTAATGTATTGACACAAATACGCAAGCATTTTGAAGAGCGTAAGCATACACGGAAGAAGCAGGTGTTATTTGAAGGTGGAGTACTTAAGCAGGTGACAAGTATCTGATCGTGAATTCTTTCGGAAAACTTAGTGTGGCGGGACTGTTAGGTGTGCTTTATTGATAAACATCAGCCACAGACTTCCAGGCAACGATTGTAAGTTAGTCAATTGGCACTGACTTGAGATTTTACGTATACTGAGATATTATCTTGACTAGAGTTCAATCTTCTCTAAGGAAGAGTAAGCGAGAACAAGTCTCAACATGGTTAGATTAATACTAGACCCGAGTTTCAGAATGCATCGACTTTCGGTGTAAGTTGTATATTCTTCTTCCCTGATGTTCTAAAAGGATTGTTAATTAGTAGCTGGTGATTTCCACTGACATCCATATACTATCACAATAGTGCAGATGTATCGACTTATTGTTTATTAGTGTCTTCTACCCTATAGCTTCATCGTTTTATACCCTCACTCGCACTCATCTTTTTATCTCTTTGAATATATCACTACTTTTATTCATGCGGTTTCTGTGTGTATTGCTAAGAAACGTGAGTCTATCCACGGCAACATCTAATCGTGTTACTTCTGTTACCTTTTTCCTAAGGACGAACCATTTCAACCTTTCAAGTTAAACTGACCTGGTTTAGAGTAATGATCTCTGATGTCCTATTCAAAGTGGGAAATGAATGACCAGTTCCGAAATACATCTTCAGTATAGTGTATTTCAGTTAACTATAAATTCCCGTGTATGCTGTTCTTCTCAAGTGTAAGAACATAAAGATACTCGAAGCTGTTCAACTGGATTAATGTACCACGGCTTTGAATGTTCAGAATACGAACTATGAGATTTATTAGAAAGACATGTAAATAAGTTGTCTACGGAATGTTTGCAGCAACAGTGTTTTAGTTAACTCCCCATTGTAGTTTAGTTTTGACTTCCACACTATGATAGTTCAGAATTAATCATACAACACAGTTTAATTAGTCAATAGGAATGATTTTTAGTCCATTTAGATGATGATTTTTGACCGAAAATTTTCAATGTACTTCCTACCTCTATTTTCTATTCTTTCTAATATCACCTTAGAAAAATAGATGGTGAGGAAGTATACAACAGTTGAAGCTTAATTTGCCACCTGAGTTTTTTTTTAAAATGACAACTCCACTTTGTGATATACCTTGGGTGGGCTAACTTCTAACCTATTTGTAAGAAACGGTGAGATGTAGCTATGTAAAGTCAAACTAAAGACAGCTTTTTTTCGTAAAACTATTTATTAGAACTGATCATTTACATAAACGCTCAAGAGTGCATCAACTATACCTATTTATCTAGTGTAAACGAGCTAGTAAAGATTACTGTTATATGGTACATGATAAGCTTATCGCTGAAGATATGTGTTCAAAAGACTCAGTTTGTGCAACAAACAAAAGCCAACCAACTTTTCTGCCTAAATGACTTACAGGATAATTTTGAATATCGAATAATCGTAACTTTACACCATGATTAATTGCCAACAATAGAGAGAACATCATTTGTAAAATCAATTATTTGACAATGCTTTTATTGATTTACTCTGGCTTACAACACAATAACGTAAAACCTTAATCTATCGTTTACTGATTTAATATGCGATAATAAATTTACACATATCGTTGTATTTCTTTTGTATCCCATCTTCAGGAGAGGTTACGTTGTTCTAGAGCAAGCTGGTTTATCTGGAGGTGTATACAATATAGTCGTTTCTACTTATCGACCTCATCAAGAAGAACCATTTATTCTGTCTGTAAAGTCTGTACGTGACTTTATAATAACTGCTGCATGAAAACGTTTCCTCATTATTTCGAGACTTATTTTATATGACTTTCAGAAGTGTTCGTGTTAGATGACTTTCTTTCTTTTAACATAGAATAATGCATATTCAGTTAACAAAAACTATACCCTTCTGTTCTGCATTTAAATTGAAACAATTTAATTCTGTGCCACTATAAGCTGTATTTTATTATGAAGATTACAAGTGTAGTGTTCACGGTGGATTATAGTAGACCATCACCCATGATATTCCTGATTGTGGTCGACTGGATCATGCAGCAAACTGTGAGGAGCGTGAAGAGGGGGATACGCTGGCTGGACCGCGGAAAAGACCCTAGAAGACTTGGATTTCACCGACGACTTGTGTCTGATGTCACACAAACTTGAAGATCTACAGGCGAAAACCAACAAGCTGACAGAAGAGGCAGGGCAGCGAAGACGGGAAGAGAAGACAGAGGTGATGAAGATACCGCACCACCACCAACAACAAACTCCAGACACCATCAATGGGAGAAACTTAAAGCAAGTAACTTCCTTCACCTATCCAGGAAGCACTGTTTCAACTACAGGTGAATATAGAGAAGCAGTTGTGATGGAGATAACCAATCAACACCACCACCAACATCAACAAGCTCCAATCACCATCAACGCGAGAAACTCAAACGAAGTAGCCTACTTCACCTATCTAGGAAGCAGGTGGCACAAATGAGGATGTCAAAGTCAGCCACGATCGGAAAGACAGCAAGACAAGCGTTCATTAGCCTGAAACCAGTGTGGAGATCTACTGCACTGCACTGCACTGCACTCAGCATATGGAACAATATCCGGATTTTCAACACCAATCCAGTCAAGTCAGTGCTTCTGTATGGTTCAGAGACTTGGCGCATTACGAAAGGGATTTCCAACAAACTACAGACATTCATCAACAACTGCCCACGCTGTCTCGTTACTGAAGATCAGATGGTCAGAAAGAATAAGCAACAAGGAGCTCTGGGAACGAACCAACCAAGAACCTATCGCTCAACAAATATGCAGAAGGAAGTGGAGATGGATTGGGCATACACTGAGAATGCCGAGTGGAGATATCACGCGCCAGGCTCCTCGAGTGGGATCCAAAGGGGAAGCGACGAGTTGGACGTCCGAGGGTGACATGGAGGAGATCGTGCGAGGAGGAAATGAGAGCTTCTGGGCTGTCGTGGAGCCAGGTTCAAAAGATTTCAGAGAAGAGAGTTCACTGGAGACGTGCTACTGAAGCTGTTTGTTCCATTAGGAACCCAGGAGACAAATAATAATGATAATCTATCGCTTCTTATGTATCTCAATAATCACAGTGTTGTCTTACAGCATCATTTAATTATTCATTGGATAACTAAGAATAGTCAGTAGGATAAAGTGAATGATGTTCCGTTTACTAGAACAGTATTAAATCCCACTTTCCATGTAGTTGATAAACTTGATCACGATTGCAACGAAACATTTCAGCAACCGACACTCAAAATAGAAGCGATCCGAGGACTAAGTGGATTCTCAATTCCACTACACCTGGTGTAACCTCCTGACTGAGGTGGCTTGGGTATGTTGCACATGCTGAGCCACCACCCATCTTAGCGTGCAATGCTAGCGAAAGTTGAAGTAGGTTGGAAGAGGGTTCAGGGTGGTCAGAATAAGACATGTCACCAGTCAATGAAGTCTCTGGAGCGTGTACACAGAAGTGTAGACTACCTGGCTGGGGTCCTCGTGACCATAGGAATCACTGGTTGAGAATTTTTGGTGAAATGTCTGAAAATCAGTCAGAGTGACAGATGTATTCACTCCTTGATATCTTCTATAGCTTGACTTATTTTTAAATTTCCTCTCCCCTCATGCATGTTTGTCTAATTTGATGTCTTTCCTATCCATTTGTTCTTTGTATATTACTGCGAAGTGTGGTAACTGGGAGTGACCCACCTGTTCTACCTAGGTTCTACGTAGATTTTGTTTGGTATAACCTCTATCATACAGTAAAACAGTGGGATTATTCCTCATACGATAGTACAATATATTTGAGTTCCCGATAATACGTTAGGCTAATATCCGAGTTTAAAAATACAAACATTGCGATATCGACACAGTCTTGCTACAGTAGTGTAGGTAATATCCTGTATGCAAGGTTTCGAACCCGCTATTACTCATGAGAACTGATTTATACTGTACCAACATTTGCTGAGGAGTTCAGTAGCTCTTAAGAAGTGAATAGAGTCCGTTCTTCCCCTGAAATTCTCTCGTGGCATCGCACATAATTTATTATTATTATTATTATTATTATTATTATTATTATTATTATTATTATTATTAGTCCCTTGGGTTCCTAATGGAACAAACAGCTTCAGTAGCACGTCTCCAGTGAACTCTCTTCTCTGAAATCTTTTGAACCTGGCTCCACGACAGCCCAGAAGCTCTCATTTCCTCCTCGCACGATCTCCTCCATGTCACCCTCGGACGTCCAACTCGTCGCTTCCCCTTTGGATCCCACTCGAGGAGCCTGGCGCGTGATATCTCCACTCGGCATTCTCAGTGTATGCCCAATCCATCTCCACTTCCTTCTGCATATTTGTTGAGCGATAGGTTCTTGGTTGGTTCGTTCCCAGAGCTCCTTGTTGCTTATTCTTTCTGACCATCTGATCTTCAGTAACGAGACAGCGTGGGCAGTTGTTGATGAATGTCTGTAGTTTGTTGGAAATCCCTTTCGTAATGCGCCAAGTCTCTGAACCATACAGAAGCACTGACTTGACTGGATTGGTGTTGAAAATCCGGATATTGTTCCATATGCTGAGTGCAGTGCAGTGCAGTGCAGTAGATCTCCACACTGGTTTCAGGCTAATGAACGCTTGTCTTGCTGTCTTTCCGATCGTGGCTGACTTTGACATCCTCATTTGTGCCACCTGCTTCCTAGATAGGTGAAGTAGGCTACTTCGTTTGAGTTTCTCGCGTTGATGGTGATTGGAGCTTGTTGATGTTGGTGGTGGTGTTGATTGGTTATCTCCATCACAACTGCTTCTCTATATTCACCTGTAGTTGAAACAGTGCTTCCTGGATAGGTGAAGGAAGTTACTTGCTTTAAGTTTCTCCCATTGATGGTGTCTGGAGTTTGTTGTTGGTGGTGGTGCGGTATCTTCATCACCTCTGTCTTCTCTTCCCGTCTTCGCTGCCCTGCCTCTTCTGTCAGCTTGTTGGTTTTCGCCTGTAGATCTTCAAGTTTGTGTGACATCAGACACAAGTCGTCGGTGAAATCCAAGTCTTCTAGGGTCTTTTCCGCGGTCCAGCCAGCGTATCCCCCTCTTCACGCTCCTCACAGTTTGCTGCATGATCCAGTCGACCACAATCAGGAATATCATGGGTGATAGTCTACTATAATCCACCGTGAACACTACACTTGTAATCTTCATAATAAAATACAGCTTATAGTGGCACAGAATTAAATTGTTTCAATTTAAATGCAGAACAGAAGGGTATAGGTTTTGCGAAATGAATATGCATCTCCACACTGGTTTCACGCTAATGAACGCTTGTCTTGCTGTTTTCCGATCATGGCTGACTTTGACATCCTCATTTTTGGTGAAGGAAGCCTGTTACTTTATGTTTCAAGCGTTGATCGTGGTGCTATCCCGCATTTCAGTAGCTTTATGGCGTTCAGGACTCCCATTTCTGTTGGAGGATTTATGTTCACTTGTAGTTCGGCGGCTGCAGGTGGTATTTCTGGACGAAGTGCAAGTGGTGGTAGTGGTCGATTCAAGAGCTTCTTGAAGTGGTCGGCCCATTGTTTCCTTTGTTTCTCTTCCTTCGTAATTAAATTTCCGTCATCATCTTTCATTGGTTTCGTCTGTGTTGATCTCTTCCCAGATAGCAACCTGGTTATTTGATACATTGTCGTCAGGTCTCTCTTATCTGCAGCCTATTCTGCTTCACTTGCCAGTGTTTCGTAGAAGTGTCTTTTGTCTTTGCGTGCACTCTTCTTCACTTCTTTGTCCAGTGTAGTGTTTTATACATTGTGCTCAGTTCCTCTTGTCGTTGAGCATCCTTGCACTGGTTTATCTTCTGCTTCACCATCCTCCTCTCCTCTATCAGCTTCCAGGTATCCGTCGAGATCCATTCCTTGTCTTTTTCCTTCTTCCTTCCTAATACGGCTGTGCAGGTTTCTTTCCACATAGCTTTCAAAGACTTCCAGTGTTCTTCCACACAGGTTTCTTCACGGATGTTCCTCGATATCTCCCATTTTGTCTTGATGGCTGCCGTGAAGATTCCCTTTGTAGTTTCATCCTTCAGTTTCCGAGTGTTGTACTTGAACTGCGGTCTATCACCAGCTTCCTTGAAGGCTTTTAACTTGATTTGGAAGGTTCCTTGCACTAGATGGTGAGTGGTCTGAACCTACATCTGCTCCTCTTCTTGACCTTGTGTCAAGTAAACTGCATCTCCATTTTCTTGAGATTGAGATAAAGTCGATTTGGCTTTCAGTGTGTCCTTGTATCTGGTGAAATCCATGTCGCTTTGTGGATATCCTTGTGCTTGAACACACTGCCTCCAATCACCAAATCGTTGAATGCACAGAATTCTGCAAACAATTCTCCATTCTTGTTCATCACCTCACCGAGCGCTTCTCGACCCATGGTTAGTTCTCTTCCTGTGTTGTCCCCTCCCAGTTCGGCATTCATGTCGCCCCACCCATTAGAATTTTGATATCGCCAACTGACGTCTTGTCCAGTGTTGATTGCAGTTGTCTGTAGAATTCCTCCTTTTTCTCTTGCTCTGCATTATTTGTAGGTGCATAGCGTAGCTCTGTATGATTGTGACCTTCCTTCCTTCCTTTTGAGTTGAACTTTGCTGTCATGATCCTGCAGGAGGAGATTGGTTCCCACTGCATGAGAGCCTTCGACACTCTTGGGGACATCATGATAGCCACTCCCTCAGTGTGCTCGTGGTTGTCGTCTGGGTGACAATATCGGAGTAGATTACTGATTCTCCAGTTGACAGTTTGGAGAGTCCACTCCCATTCCATCTACTTTCGCAAATTCCAAGCACTTGCATGCCATGCCTTCTCATCTCTTTTGCAATCTGGGCTGCCTTGCTGGGTTCAAACATCGTGCGGACATTCCATGTCCCCACGTTTACTTTCGCTTTCATCGAGAGAAGACACATCGGCGAATTGGCTTCCCGAAGGCTCTCATCAACCAGCGTCATTTCGCCTCTCCGATTCCAGCGAGGAATAAGTTTGTTTTCATTTTTTATATTTTGTTTGTGCTTTGAAGTTTCTTTAGCGGTTAGATTTGTTTTACGGGGTAGGTTTGCTAGGCCTATGCTCAACCTTCCCTCTTTACCCGGGCTTAGGACCGGCTAGTAACTAGTGAACTAGTTAACCGGGCGAGGTTACAGAAATGAGAGAAAATAACCCTGCTCTTTGCGTGCAGAAAAAGTTTCGACAACCCTTATGTCTGCCTTGGCCAGCGAAAACTTAATAGATGACTTCAAAGATAAATTTAATCTTGTCAAACCCCTTTCACATACATGTCTTATTTGCTTGCACTTTAATTTTCTACTTCATTATTTAGTATTACAGGACTTTTACTTTTCTCAGTTTTGACCTACCATTCACCGTTCAGATGTCAGCAGTACCATGCTGTCCTCATTATTCTTACCATCACTACAAAAAAATACTATAATTACTACTATCGTGATTATTATCTCAAAATTTACTATTTGCATACTTCATAGCCCAAAGAATTCATCAAAAGTGGTTTGGTGAAACGCTGTTCCTAAAAATGTGTAAGGTGAAGAGCCAGTTTCCTACTTACTTCTTTGATTTGCCTACTTTTAACAAACTGAGGACGACAACGGCACCAAAGACGTAATATGACGAGACCGTAAAGTAGAGCCAAAAGATGAGAAAAATGGGTGACACACGCGTTTAAGAAATCTTTAGCTGGATTTGAGTTACTTTTGAATAAGAAACAACACATGAAAACCATATTGGCTGTCGCTGGTTTTGATTCTTAGCCGCATATGATATCATGTAAAACCAATGAGTTGCGTGATTCCTCGTACCCCATCCAGTCAGTCATGAGGTACCTACAGTCGGTAATTCAACATAATTATCCTTCATCCAACGTCATATACTGATCACCTCTCCGCTTCCTCCAACTATGTCCAGGCCTGGCAAATAGTGAGCGATATGACAGACACATGTTCAACCCGCCGAAGCCAGTGTTCCAAGTTAACTTCGCTTAATGATTGTCTATATATTTGAAACCTAAACACGTGTCACCGCACCTCACAATCACTTACATAGTGTTTGCATTGGATACCAGCGGGCTCATCGGACACGCTCATCTTAGTGGCTAGTTTTCACTGGCATCGATCCGCTGTACATTTGGGATTTTACGGCTGGATCTTGGGGGCTAAGGCTAACTCAGATCGAAATATGCCGCTCTAGCTTTCTATATGCGGTTAGAAATCTTATCAGTCACACTTTTATGCATAGTATTTCATCAGACAGTGAACGCATGATCAGTAAGTTTACGAGCTGAAGTGAACCCGTCATGCTCCTTACCATACCAATCAGCTCACGCATCTTACTAAAAATGACAGCAGCTAGTATTTTTGACTCAACTGGTAACAAATTGATACTCATGATCGTCACACATTATTTGAACTCTTTTTAAGGATGGAAATAGCGATTGCATCATCCTGAAGTGGAGTCACTATTAGTCTGTCTTTCCTTCAAAAACAATCTAATGGGCCCCTTCAAGAGATCTGTGGGTGCATTTTAGAGCCCTAAAATCTATGATTTTCCTCGAATCTTTACTCCGGTAACTGGGTCGGTGTCAAATGGTTATGGAACACAAGGCACAAAGGTTTATGTCACTTTCAAAGTCTTCAATCCAGTGTTCTTTAAAGTTGTCGGCAGACATACTAACTACTTTATAGACCGTCTGATTGACACAAGAATTCTCTCTACAGGTAGCTCAGATGATCTGGGACGGCTTTTAAAGTGCTACCAGATGCATCTACAATCCCCATCTAACTAGGATATTCTGATCACTGAGCCTCACAGTTCGCATAGGAGAGTTACGTATACCACCACACCTGCCGTTCACTGAAGTAAGGTGATGAGCATCAAGATGACAGCCAACACAAAGCAATAAAGTTATTGTCAGCAGAACCCATAGGCTATTTCACTTGCCATTTTTATAGCATCTTGTGGGTTCAATAAATGCTCACCGATACTTTCTGGAACTTCGACGTTGGTCTTGGATTTGGTACTTATTTGTAGTGCTGGGTACGACCAACTCGATTACGTCAGCCTGTTTTGGACTACGGTTACGATAACCACAAAAACGCAAGATGAATTTGACACAATAAAACATGATTACAGTTCGAAGAGGTCCAAAAATAGAACGGAAGTTCCAAGTGAACCACGCAATCGACAGCCAATTGTAATTTAAACACATGAGAAGTAGAATACACCAGCCAGTACGACAGCAACGACTGTGTCAACAGCTGGTAGCTGGGTGGTGGTGGTCTGCACACAGCTGCAGAAGACAGGCCCCGTTAACAGAATTGTGACCAACGATTCTTAAATGGTCACCTACAATGGTTCACCTCTAAGTGGAGACACATGACCTGTGCATTTACGTCCCAAGTAAGCAATACGACATATATCCAACGCATTTAGATGAGGTCACTAAGCAGACATTAGAACTTAAAAAGCATCAGCGTCGCAGTTCATCTGACCATAAGTAAAAATGACGAAGAAACATCGTCTCTTTTGCCACTTACCAATTACTCTAACTGAACCTGATAGTCCACCAGCTTCACAAACGACTGTATTTGGAGGGGGATACAGTGGACAGTGTCAGCTTTAGCACCTAACCTCACCTGGTTAACTAGTTACTAGCCGGTCCGCAGCCCGGATAAAGAGGCAGGGTTGGGCATAGGGCTAGCAGCCCTATCCCGTAAAACCAATCCAATCGCTAAAGAAACTTCAAAGCACTATATATATATAATAAAACTAAACTTATTACTCGCTGGAATCGGGGAGAGGAAATGATGCCACTCGATGAATGGTCACAATGGTGTCCAGATGTATTCATAATTTGACGCCTTGCAAAGCTTGGATATTTTCAATAATGTTTATTTCCAAATTATCTCTCCTCTTATAAATTTTTGTCTTCTTCGATATGCCTTTTTCTGTCCACTTATTGTTTTTATGCTATTGTGAAATTTGGCGACTTGAACCGATGTACTTTTGTTCGAAGTTGTACGTTGGATCTTTGTCTGATGTTCAGGCTGGAAAGAGGTTGGAGGCTGCTAGACTAAAACATGAAATTATTGCATGGAGTCTTTATTGAATATCAGTCTGAGCTATGTCGTGGATCGTAAACTTCCCGGCGTAGATCCGTGTGATAACAGATTCTAGTGATTGGAGACTCTTGATGTTATGGCTCCAAATCGGTCTCAGTGGCTCAAATTCATGTACACATTATCATCGTCCTAATATTCATACTAAGTTTGCTTCCTTCCTATCTTTTATGACGATCAACAAATTTTGACAACTTATCCCGTATTTCTCTGTCTTTCCTTTTGGTATCTTCTACCTTCATGTGGCGAATTGGACCGCTATACCGTAAAGCTAGATGTCACATCGATACTAACTGATTGACTGATTCAGACCGGCTATTCTTAAAATTAGTTTCGCTTGGAGATGATGAATCAATACTGTTGTTTAATAGAAGAGTTTTCAATCCTCTACTGTTTTCCATCGCTATGAATTCCGAAGTATATGAACCCTATTATGTATGGTCTTTGGACAGAAAGAAATGCTTGAATTTCACTAAATCAGATCGTTTATCGATCCGCTTAATGTAACATTCCTGTCAATAGATAAGATTTAAAGTTGTAAGAGAAGGTTCCTTAACAAACGCTGATGCATATCCCTAGCATCCAGTTAGTACAGTGAGGAACGCAATAGGCACAAACGTAATGTATTGACACAAATACGCAAGCATTTTGAAGAGCGTAAGCATACACGGAAGAAGCAGGTGTTATTTGAAGGTGGAGTACTTAAGCAGGTGACAAGTATCTGATCGTGAATTCTTTCGGAAAACTTAGTGTGGCGGGACTGTTAGGTGTGCTTTATTGATAAACATCAGCCACAGACTTCCAGGCAACGATTGTAAGTTAGTCAATTGGCACTGACTTGAGATTTTACGTATACTGAGATATTATCTTGACTAGAGTTCAATCTTCTCTAAGGAAGAGTAAGCGAGAACAAGTCTCAACATGGTTAGATTAATACTAGACCCGAGTTTCAGAATGCATCGACTTTCGGTGTAAGTTGTATATTCTTCTTCCCTGATGTTCTAAAAGGATTGTTAATTAGTAGCTGGTGATTTCCACTGACATCCATATACTATCACAATAGTGCAGATGTATCGACTTATTGTTTATTAGTGTCTTCTACCCTATAGCTTCATCGTTTTATACCCTCACTCGCACTCATCTTTTTATCTCTTTGAATATATCACTACTTTTATTCATGCGGTTTCTGTGTGTATTGCTAAGAAACGTGAGTCTATCCACGGCAACATCTAATCGTGTTACTTCTGTTACCTTTTTCCTAAGGACGAACCATTTCAACCTTTCAAGTTAAACTGACCTGGTTTAGAGTAATGATCTCTGATGTCCTATTCAAAGTGGGAAATGAATGACCAGTTCCGAAATACATCTTCAGTATAGTGTATTTCAGTTAACTATAAATTCCCGTGTATGCTGTTCTTCTCAAGTGTAAGAACATAAAGATACTCGAAGCTGTTCAACTGGATTAATGTACCACGGCTTTGAATGTTCAGAATACGAACTATGAGATTTATTGGAAAGACATGTAAATAAGTTGTCTACGGAATGTTTGCAGCAACAGTGTTTTAGTTAACTCCCCATTGTAGTTTAGTTTTGACTTCCACACTATGATAGTTCAGAATTAATCATACAACACAGTTTAATTAGTCAATAGGAATGATTTTTAGTCCATTTAGATGATGATTTTTAACCGAAAATTTTCAATGTACTTCCTACCTCTATTTTCTATTCTTTCTAATATCACCTTAGAAAAATAGATGGTGAGGAAGTATACAACAGTTGAAGCTTAATTTGCCACCTGAGTTTTTTTTAAAATGACAACTCCACTTTGTGATATACCTTGGGTGGGCTAACTTCTAACCTATTTGTAAGAAACGGTGAGATGTAGCTATGTAAAGTCAAACTAAAGACAGCTTTTTTTCGTAAAACTATTTATTAGAACTGATCATTTACATAAACGCTCAAGAGTGCATCAACTATACCTATTTATCTAGTGTAAACGAGCTAGTAAAGATTACTGTTATATGGTACATGATAAGCTTATCGCTGAAGATATGTGTTCAAAAGACTCAGTTTGTGCAACAAACAAAAGCCAACCAACTTTTCTGCCTAAATGACTTACAGGATAATTTTGAATATCGAATAATCGTAACTTTACACCATGATTAATTGCCAACAATAGAGAGAACATCATTTGTAAAATCAATTATTTGACAATGCTTTTATTGATTTACTCTGGCTTACAACACAATAACGTAAAACCTTAATCTATCGTTTACTGATTTAATATGCGATAATAAATTTACACATATCGTTGTATTTCTTTTGTATCCCATCTTCAGGAGAGGTTACGTTGTTCTAGAGCAAGCTGGTTTATCTGGAGGTGTATACAATATAGTCGTTTCTACTTATCGACCTCATCAAGAAGAACCATTTATTCTGTCTGTAAAGTCTGTACGTGACTTTATAATAACTGCTGCATGAAAACGTTTCCTCATTATTTCGAGACTTATTTTATATGACTTTCAGAAGTGTTCGTGTTAGATGACTTTCTTTCTTTTAACATAGAATAATGCATATTCAGTTAACAAAAACTATACCCTTCTGTTCTGCATTTAAATTGAAACAATTTAATTCTGTGCCACTATAAGCTGTATTTTATTATGAAGATTACAAGTGTAGTGTTCACGGTGGATTATAGTAGACTATCACCCATGATATTCCTGATTGTGGTCGACTGGATCATGCAGCAAACTGTGAGGAGCGTGAAGAGGGGGATACGCTGGCTGGACCGCGGAAAAGACCCTAGAAGACTTGGATTTCACCGACGACTTGTGTCTGATGTCACACAAACTTGAAGATCTACAGGCGAAAACCAACAAGCTGACAGAAGAGGCAGGGCAGCGAAGACGGGAAGAGAAGACAGAGGTGATGAAGATACCGCACCACCACCAACAACAAACTCCAGACACCATCAATGGGAGAAACTTAAAGCAAGTAACTTCCTTCACCTATCCAGGAAGCACTGTTTCAACTACAGGTGAATATAGAGAAGCAGTTGTGATGGAGATAACCAATCAACACCACCACCAACATCAACAAGCTCCAATCACCATCAACGCGAGAAACTCAAACGAAGTAGCCTACTTCACCTATCTAGGAAGCAGGTGGCACAAATGAGGATGTCAAAGTCAGCCACGATCGGAAAGACAGCAAGACAAGCGTTCATTAGCCTGAAACCAGAGTGGAGATCTACTGCACTGCACTGCACTGCACTCAGCATATGGAACAATATCCGGATTTTCAACACCAATCCAGTCAAGTCAGTGCTTCTGTATGGTTCAGAGACTTGGCGCATTACGAAAGGGATTTCCAACAAACTACAGACATTCATCAACAACTGCCCACGCTGTCTCGTTACTGAAGATCAGATGGTCAGAAAGAATAAGCAACAAGGAGCTCTGGGAACGAACCAACCAAGAACCTATCGCTCAACAAATATGCAGAAGGAAGTGGAGATGGATTGGGCATACACTGAGAATGCCGAGTGGAGATATCACGCGCCAGGCTCCTCGAGTGGGATCCAAAGGGGAAGCGACGAGTTGGACGTCCGAGGGTGACATGGAGGAGATCGTACGAGGAGGAAATGAGAGCTTCTGGGCTGTCGTGGAGCCAGGTTCAAAAGATTTCAGAGAAGAGAGTTCACTGGAGACGTGCTACTGAAGCTGTTTGTTCCATTAGGAACCCAGGAGACAAATAATAATGATAATCTATCGCTTCTTATGTATCTCAATAATCACAGTGTTGTCTTACAGCATCATTTAATTATTCATTGGATAACTAAGAATAGTCAGTAGATAAAGTGAATGATGTTCCGTTTACTAGAACAGTATTAAATCCCACTTTCCATGTAGTTGATAAACTTGATCACGATTGCAACGAAACATTTCAGCAACCGACACTCAAAATAGAAGCGATCCGAGGACTAAGTGGATTCTCAATTCCACTACACCTGGTGTAACCTCCTGACTGAGGTGGCTTGGGTATGTTGCACATGCTGAGCCACCACCCATCTTAGCGTGCAATGCTAGCGAAAGTTGAAGTAGGTTGGAAGAGGGTTCAGGGTGGTCAGAATAAGACATGTCACCAGTCAATGAAGTCTCTGGAGCGTGTACACAGAAGTGTAGACTACCTGGCTGGGGTCCTCGTGACCATAGGAATCACTGGTTGAGAATTTTTGGTGAAATGTCTGAAAATCAGTCAGAGTGACAGATGTATTCACTCCTTGATATCTTCTATAGCTTGACTTATTTTTAAATTTCCTCTCCCCTCATGCATGTTTGTCTAATTTGATGTCTTTCCTATCCATTTGTTCTTTGTATATTACTGCGAAGTGTGGTAACTGGGAGTGACCCACCTGTTCTACCTAGGTTCTACGTAGATTTTGTTTGGTATAACCTCTATCATACAGTAAAACAGTGGGATTATTCCTCATACGATAGTACAATATATTTGAGTTCCCGATAATACGTTAGGCTAATATCCGAGTTTAAAAATACAAACATTGCGATATCGACACAGTCTTGCTACAGTAGTGTAGGTAATATCCTGTATGCAAGGTTTCGAACCCGCTATTACTCATGAGAACTGATTTATACTGTACCAACATTTGCTGAGGAGTTCAGTAGCTCTTAAGAAGTGAATAGAGTCCGTTCTTCCCCTGAAATTCTCTCGTGGCATCGCACATAATTTATTATTATTATTATTATTATTATTATTATTATTATTATTATTATTATTATTATTATTAATTAGTCCCTTGGGTTCCTAATGGAACAAACAGCTTCAGTAGCACGTCTCCAGTGAACTCTCTTCTCTGAAATCTTTTGAACCCGGCTCCACGACAGCCCAGAAGCTCTCATTTCCTCCTCGTACGATCTCCTCCATGTCACCCTCGGACGTCCAACTCGTCGCTTCCCCTTTGGATCCCACTCGAGGAGCCTGGCGCGTGATATCTCCACTCGGCATTCTCAGTGTATGCCCAATCCATCTCCACTTCCTTCTGCATATTTGTTGAGCGATAGGTTCTTGGTTGGTTCGTTCCCAGAGCTCCTTGTTGCTTATTCTTTCTGACCATCTGATCTTCAGTAACGAGACAGCGTGGGCAGTTGTTGATGAATGTCTGTAGTTTGTTGGAAATCCCTTTCGTAATGCGCCAAGTCTCTGAACCATACAGAAGCACTGACTTGACTGGATTGGTGTTGAAAATCCGGATATTGTTCCATATGCTGAGTGCAGTGCAGTGCAGTGCAGTGCAGTAGATCTCCACTCTGGTTTCAGGCTAATGAACGCTTGTCTTGCTGTCTTTCCGATCGTGGCTGACTTTGACATCCTCATTTGTGCCACCTGCTTCCTAGATAGGTGAAGTAGGCTACTTCGTTTGAGTTTCTCGCGTTGATGGTGATTGGAGCTTGTTGATGTTGGTGGTGGTGTTGATTGGTTATCTCCATCACAACTGCTTCTCTATATTCACCTGTAGTTGAAACAGTGCTTCCTGGATAGGTGAAGGAAGTTACTTGCTTTAAGTTTCTCCCATTGATGGTGTCTGGAGTTTGTTGTTGGCGGTGGTGCGGCTTCTCTATCACATCTGCTTCTCTATATTCACCTGTAGTTGAAACAGTGCTTCCTGGATAGGTGAAGGAAGTTACTTGCTTTAAGTTTCTCCCATTGATGGTGTCTGGAGTTTGTTGTTGGTGGTGGTGCGGTATCTTCATCACCTCTGTCTTCTCTTCCCGTCTTCGCTGCCCTGCCTCTTCTGTCAGCTTGTTGGTTTTCGCCTGTAGATCTTCAAGTTTGTGTGACATCAGACACAAGTCGTCGGTGAAAGCCAAGTCTTCTAGGGTCTTTTCCGCGGTCCAGCCAGCGTATCCCCCTCTTCACGCTCCTCACAGTTTGCTGCATGATCCAGTCGACCACAATCAGGAATATCATGGGTGATAGTCTACTATAATCCACCGTGAACACTACACTTGTAATCTTCATAATAAAATACAGCTTATAGTGGCACAGAATTAAATTGTTTCAATTTAAATGCAGAACAGAAGGGTATAGGTTTTGCGAAATGAATATGCATCTCCACACTGGTTTCACGCTAATGAACGCTTGTCTTGCTGTTTTCCGATCATGGCTGACTTTGACATCCTCATTTTTGGTGAAGGAAGCCTGTTACTTTATGTTTCAAGCGTTGATCGTGGTGCTATCCCGCATTTCAGTAGCTTTATGGCGTTCAGGACTCCCATTTCTGTTGGAGGATTTATGTTCACTTGTAGTTCGGCGGCTGCAGGTGGTATTTCTGGACGAAGTGCAAGTGGTGGTAGTGGTCGATTCAAGAGCTTCTTGAAGTGGTCGGCCCATTGTTTCCTTTGTTTCTCTTCCTTCGTAATTAAATTTCCGTCATCATCTTTCATTGGTTTCGTCTGTGTTGATCTCTTCCCAGATAGCAACCTGGTTATTTGATACATTGTCGTCAGGTCTCTCTTATCTGCAGCCTATTCTGCTTCACTTGCCAGTGTTTCGTAGAAGTGTCTTTTGTCTTTGCGTGCACTCTTCTTCACTTCTTTGTCCAGTGTAGTGTTTTATACATTGTGCTCAGTTCCTCTTGTCGTTGAGCATCCTTGCACTGGTTTATCTTCTGCTTCACCATCCTCCTCTCCTCTATCAGCTTCCAGGTATCCGTCGAGATCCATTCCTTGTCTTTTTCCTTCTTCCTTCCTAATACGGCTGTGCAGGTTTCTTTCCACATAGCTTTCAAAGACTTCCAGTGTTCTTCCACACAGGTTTCTTCACGGATGTTCCTCGATATCTCCCATTTTGTCTTGATGGCTGCCGTGAAGATTCCCTTTGTAGTTTCATCCTTCAGTTTCCGAGTGTTGTACTTGAACTGCGGTCTATCACCAGCTTCCTTGAAGGCTTTTAACTTGATTTGGAAGGTTCCTTGCACTAGATGGTGAGTGGTCTGAACCTACATCTGCTCCTCTTCTTGACCTTGTGTCAAGTAAACTGCATCTCCATTTTCTTGAGATTGAGATAAAGTCGATTTGGCTTTCAGTGTGTCCTTGTATCTGGTGAAATCCATGTCGCTTTGTGGATATCCTTGTGCTTGAACACACTGCCTCCAATCACCAAATCGTTGAATGCACAGAATTCTGCAAACAATTCTCCATTCTTGTTCATCACCTCACCGAGCGCTTCTCGACCCATGGTTAGTTCTCTTCCTGTGTTGTCCCCTCCCAGTTCGGCATTCATGTCGCCCCACCCATTAGAATTTTGATATCGCCAACTGACGTCTTGTCCAGTGTTGATTGCAGTTGTCTGTAGAATTCCTCCTTTTTCTCTTGCTCTGCATTATTTGTAGGTGCATAGCGTAGCTCTGTATGATTGTGACCTTCCTTCCTTCCTTTTGAGTTGAACTTTGCTGTCATGATCCTGCAGGAGGAGATTGGTTCCCACTGCATGAGAGCCTTCGACACTCTTGGGGACATCATGATAGCCACTCCCTCAGTGTGCTCGTGGTTGTCGTCTGGGTGACAATATCGGAGTAGATTACTGATTCTCCAGTTGACAGTTTGGAGAGTCCACTCCCATTCCATCTACTTTCGCAAATTCCAAGCACTTGCATGCCATGCCTTCTCATCTCTTTTGCAATCTGGGCTGCCTTGCTGGGTTCAAACATCGTGCGGACATTCCATGTCCCCACGTTTACTTTCGCTTTCATCGAGAGAAGACACATCGGCGAATTGGCTTCCCGAAGGCTCTCATCAACCAGCGTCATTTCGCCTCTCCGATTCCAGCGAGGAATAAGTTTGTTTTCATTTTTTATATTTTGTTTGTGCTTTGAAGTTTCTTTAGCGGTTAGATTTGTTTTACGGGGTAGGTTTGCTAGGCCTATGCTCAACCTTCCCTCTTTACCCGGGCTTAGGACCGGCTAGTAACTAGTGAACTAGTTAACCGGGCGAGGTTACAGAAATGAGAGAAAATAACCCTGCTCTTTGCGTGCAGAAAAAGTTTCGACAACCCTTATGTCTGCCTTGGCCAGCGAAAACTTAATAGATGACTTCAAAGATAAATTTAATCTTGTCAAACCCCTTTCACATACATGTCTTATTTGCTTGCACTTTAATTTTCTACTTCATTATTTAGTATTACAGGACTTTTACTTTTCTCAGTTTTGACCTACCATTCACCGTTCAGATGTCAGCAGTACCATGCTGTCCTCATTATTCTTACCATCACTACAAAAAAATACTATAATTACTACTATCGTGATTATTATCTCAAAATTTACTATTTGCATACTTCATAGCCCAAAGAATTCATCAAAAGTGGTTTGGTGAAACGCTGTTCCTAAAAATGTGTAAGGTGAAGAGCCAGTTTCCTACTTACTTCTTTGATTTGCCTACTTTTAACAAACTGAGGACGACAACGGCACCAAAGACGTAATATGACGAGACCGTAAAGTAGAGCCAAAAGATGAGAAAAATGGGTGACACACGCGTTTAAGAAATCTTTAGCTGGATTTGAGTTACTTTTGAATAAGAAACAACACATGAAAACCATATTGGCTGTCGCTGGTTTTGATTCTTAGCCGCATATGATATCATGTAAAACCAATGAGTTGCGTGATTCCTCGTACCCCATCCAGTCAGTCATGAGGTACCTACAGTCGGTAATTCAACATAATTATCCTTCATCCAACGTCATATACTGATCACCTCTCCGCTTCCTCCAACTATGTCCAGGCCTGGCAAATAGTGAGCGATATGACAGACACATGTTCAACCCGCCGAAGCCAGTGTTCCAAGTTAACTTCGCTTAATGATTGTCTATATATTTGAAACCTAAACACGTGTCACCGCACCTCACAATCACTTACATAGTGTTTGCATTGGATACCAGCGGGCTCATCGGACACGCTCATCTTAGTGGCTAGTTTTCACTGGCATCGATCCGCTGTACATTTGGGATTTTACGGCTGGATCTTGGGGGCTAAGGCTAACTCAGATCGAAATATGCCGCTCTAGCTTTCTATATGCGGTTAGAAATCTTATCAGTCACACTTTTATGCATAGTATTTCATCAGACAGTGAACGCATGATCAGTAAGTTTACGAGCTGAAGTGAACCCGTCATGCTCCTTACCATACCAATCAGCTCACGCATCTTACTAAAAATGACAGCAGCTAGTATTTTTGACTCAACTGGTAACAAATTGATACTCATGATCGTCACACATTATTTGAACTCTTTTTAAGGATGGAAATAGCGACTGCATCATCCTGAAGTGGAGTCACTATTAGTCTGTCTTTCCTTCAAAAACAATCTAATGGGCCCCTTCAAGAGATCTGTGGGTGCATTTTAGAGCCCTAAAATCTATGATTTTCCTCGAATCTTTACTCCGGTAACTGGGTCGGTGTCAAATGGTTATGGAACACAAGGCACAAAGGTTTATGTCACTTTCAAAGTCTTCAATCCAGTGTTCTTTAAAGTTGTCGGCAGACATACTAACTACTTTATAGACCGTCTGATTGACACAAGAATTCTCTCTACAGGTAGCTCAGATGATCTGGGACGGCTTTTAAAGTGCTACCAGATGCATCTACAATCCCCATCTAACTAGGATATTCTGATCACTGAGCCTCACAGTTCGCATAGGAGAGTTACGTATACCACCACACCTGCCGTTCACTGAAGTAAGGTGATGAGCATCAAGATGACAGCCAACACAAAGCAATAAAGTTATTGTCAGCAGAACCCATAGGCTATTTCACTTGCCATTTTTATAGCATCTTGTGGGTTCAATAAATGCTCACCGATACTTTCTGGAACTTCGACGTTGGTCTTGGATTTGGTACTTATTTGTAGTGCTGGGTACGACCAACTCGATTACGTCAACCTGTTTTGGACTACGGTTACGATAACCACAAAAACGCAAGATGAATTTGACACAATAAAACATGATTACAGTTCGAAGAGGTCCAAAAATAGAACGGAAGTTCCAAGTGAACCACGCAATCGACAGCCAATTGTAATTTAAACACATGAGAAGTAGAATACACCAGCCAGTACGACAGCAACGACTGTGTCAACAGCTGGTAGCTGGGTGGTGGTGGTCTGCACACAGCTGCAGAAGACAGGCCCCGTTAACAGAATTGTGACCAACGATTCTTAAATGGTCACCTACAATGGTTCACCTCTAAGTGGAGACACATGACCTGTGCATTTACGTCCCAAGTAAGCAATACGACATATATCCAACGCATTTAGATGAGGTCACTAAGCAGACATTAGAACTTAAAAAGCATCAGCGTCGCAGTTCATCTGACCATAAGTAAAAATGACGAAGAAACATCGTCTCTTTTGCCACTTACCAATTACTCTAAGTGAACCTGATAGTCCACCAGCTTCACAAACGACTGTATTTGGAGGGGGATACAGTGGACAGTGTCAGCTTTAGCACCTAACCTCACCTGGTTAACTAGTTACTAGCCGGTCCGCAGCCCGGATAAAGAGGCAGGGTTGGGCATAGGGCTAGCAGCCCTATCCCGTAAAACCAATCCAATCGCTAAAGAAACTTCAAAGCACTATATATATATAATAAAACTAAACTTATTACTCGCTGGAATCGGGGAGAGGAAATGATGCCACTCGATGAAAGACCTTGCGAAGCCAACTGACCGATGTCTCTCCTCTCTATTGATGAAAACAAAAGTATTGGGACACGAATGTCCGAACAATGTTT